>CM031234.1:788534971-789734971 GCA_018340775.1 Taxus wallichiana var. yunnanensis
TAAAATGGAATATTTTCCACTAAAAATCCTTGTATTTGACTATTCATGTTACTATTCCACTTGTGACCTTTCAATTCCCCTTAGAAGAGATAATTATTTCTCTTATAATTTTGAGAAAATACTTTTATAGTTTACAAATATGTGACTTATGTGAATAGAAAAATATACAATGATTAAGCTCAATGAAGAATTTGAAAGGGGATAGAAGGAAGAGAGAGAGATAAAAAAGGAGAATATGTCAAATTTGATGAAGAATCTCCTTAATGAAGAACTTTATGATTCATGTTTCTTGATGAGAAGCCTCTAGAATGGGTACCTGTTCCTTGAATTCCTTACTTAAATGTGTTATCACAACTATCAACTTATCTTCCTCTAGAATGCAAATGCAACCCAACACCTTGATCCATGTCCTGGGGACATCAACGAGATATTATTGTATTGACCAAGCCATTCTTCACTATCCTTTAAAAATTCAACAATACAACTTCTGATATTGGTTAGGGACTCTAAGTTATCTTCATTGAAGGAAAGAGAGTCACTTGCCTCTTTCTTGACTAGCTCCTGGAAGGAAGCAATGAGTTCTTTTGATGATGAATCCTTTTTAAGCAAAGGGAAATCAATTTTCTAAGATAAGTTGTAGACATCATTCAAGATCTCAAAAGCATGTTGTCCACAAGATTCCAACATATATATTGAATTATTGAGAATTATATATTTTTCATTCATTACATAAATCCACACTTGAGACATGTTCTGGATAGTTGATGTAAACACATTTTGTCTCATGAGAGTGTGAGAATAAAAATTTCTTACCTTAGACAATGATGGGAACACCATATCCATATGATTGACCTTTTTTCCAAAATCCTCCTTATCTTTATTGACTTCCGTCAACATTACAAGTACATAACCGATGAGAGAAATGATAAATGGAAACAAGGCATTATCTTGGTAAATTATTTTCCCAATCCATTTCTCACTCACCTTACCGTACATCATTTAACCTTGTGGTTTCTTTATTTCCTCGTGCTCAACACTTTGCTGATTGGAGGAATTTATTTGATTAGTTTAGAATATATATTCGGTTCCCGAGAAGGGTTTAATGTATGCAATGAGATCTTTTACCTGTTCCTCCAATCACATATATGCTTTTTGTATTATTTGTTCACGGTGATGATTCGAGAAGAGGATTGATTAAACAGATGGAAATTACCCTCATGAAAATCTTGACCTAGCGAAATGTGAGTGAACTCATAATCTGATAGAGTCATTTTCTTAATAGTATTTTCAATTTTAGGCCCAAAACTTCAACTTGCTGATTACCTAAGATACAACTAGAGAAGTTGGATGTTTTCCTATCCTTCTTTATTGACTTAGACTTGAAATTTCCTAAGATTTCTTCAAGAATTTATATGATAACATGTTTTATTTTCCTTGGCCCACTTTTAACCGATTTATGAATCCATGGGGATGGTTATTCAGTGTTGACATGATATCTTTTATTGGAGAATTTTCAAAATCTTGTTTTGAAATCATTTCTTTATTACCACAGGAGTCTCTGCAATCATGGATACTTGGATGTTTTTCAAGTAATCACTCTTTTTGGTATCTCCTCGTAATGTTCACCTCAACTAATTCACCTTGAATAACACACTAAGTTCTTTCGTAGAAAACCTAATAGAGATGTGGATGGCACTAAATTGGTTGAAAAGTTACAATGAACACCTTGGCTTTGACATTTAAACTCATATCTTGGATCTTTTTAATTCTTCTTTGACTACACAATGCCTCTCATTTACAATTGTTGCACCATGCAATCGCTTTTGTTCTCAAAATGTGATGAAAATGATGAATTGAAACTTGTATGAGTAACAATATCATTTGCGAATGTGTGAAGTACTGATATGTGACCACTTTTAGCTCATTTCACCCACTTACTATTTTTATCATGTTTCACATGGGTGCCCATTCTTTCAATTTTTAAAATTTTTCCCAATTGGCTACTTTTAAATGATTTTCACTTGAAGGAGTATCTTGAGAAACCGAGAAATGAACTTTTCCTTGAAGTAATATTTTTAGAAGGTTCTCCTAGAGATACTTACTAAAAAAATAAAGTTTTATTTATAGTTGTTGGAATCAATAAAAATAACTTGCAAAAGTTTACATAGTTAATTTTGTACCTCTGCTCGAATTTTCAAGGGATTTCTTCCATTGCAACCTTAGGAAGTGAAGAAGTACCTAGCTGCAGCTTTAATTACTATTTCATGTTAGCCATTAATGGATTTACTAAGATTTTTAGAAAATTTTTGTTCCCACCTTGGATTAACATGAAATCAACTTCATTGGAATAGGTTTTTCATCAAGATTTTGTGTTCATATTTATAGCTCAATCTATCGATCGAAATGATGCAAAATAAAAAAAAGTGATCTAGGGAGAAAAAAGGGTTTTACGCCATTAAAAATTTGAGGCATCTTTGAGTTTTCTTTCAGATTCTCACTAAAGGTGTCTAGAAAAGAGGAATATTTCTCAAATTCTCACTCAAATTAGTTTACAGATTAAGAGATATGATGTTTTTGTCATCCTAGGTACGAAGTATTTTAGATAAAAAATGGGCATGGTGTCTAGATAAAATGAATATTTCATGGGTATTTTGCAACTATGTCATGAGGGAATGGAGGAAAAATTAGAGGAATATGGATTGTGATGGATTTCTAGAAATAATATGGCAGCATCTATAGGGTTTTTCATACACATGAAGGAGGGAGTAATGAAATCTTTAAAAATCTATCTTTTTCTTTTTAACACTTCATGGGAAGGAGCACACTTTTTCCCCCATTATTCCCTTGGGATGGGATAGAAGGGATATAAAAATTAACATTAACCCTATGATAATGTGTGGTGATCATTTATTTCTAGGAAGATAAAGGGGAAAAACTAACATTTTACAACCCAGGGAATGAGACTGGGACATAGGAAAAAAACATGCAAGAGAAGTGGGGAATATTTTTGTATACCCATTTTCACCTTGCTTTGGGATGGAAGGGATAGAATTTTTTTCCTCATCCTTATAATGACAAGTGATGAGCTATGGTTTCATGAGGCGTAAGGATAGAAACTAGCAAAAAAGGCATGCTAAGGCTTCCTAGTGTCATGTGATGGGTTTAGGTGGTTAACATGGAATAGGGAACACTTTTGTGTCCCAATTATCCCCTTGGTATGGGAAAGGAGTGAAAATTTTTTACCTTAGCCTCATGCTAACATGTGTCCACCTAAAAAATTTCTAACAAGTGAACATATATCTTGAGAGAGTCCTTGAAGATGAAGTTTTTGGCGCTCCAGAGTAATTTTAGGAAACTATTCATATGATTTTAAATCCAAATATCATTCCTAGAATTATTTTAAGGGTCACATGATCAAATTATGCTTTAAAGTCCCTCAAAAATAGATTTTTTTGGGACCATAGTTTGTGCTTCGTAAAAATAGATTGCGGGAAGAAGCACCTATGTATTGTGAAATATATTAAAATACATCACTTATAGTACTAAATAATATTTCAAATGGTATCTTATCTTATCTCTAACTATGTTTGGAGCTATCAGAATCATCTTCTAAAGCTTGGGTGCTTTTTGGACTATAGGCTCCTTCACCTTCAAAAACCCGCTTCCACTGAACTTGTTCCTAAAACTTTGAAAATTTAAAGAATATTCCTAAATGATTTTCAATATGTTCTTATCTCCTCAATACCATCAATTGATGAATTTTTCCTTCAAATCTTCTCTTTAGGATGCACACCCACTTTAAACTTGATAAAAATATCCCTTTCTAAGTTTACTAAAAATTGTCATTGAGAGGAAATGTCTCCTAAAAACTTCATGAACTTATTTTCATCTTTAAAATGCATGGGAAAGGTCATTACAACACATATGAGAACTTGGAGGATTGGGATATTCCTGACATAGAGGGGGAACTCATTCAGAGTATTGCTCGAGAGGGTTTAAAAGAAAAAAAAATTACACTAGGGTAGAGTTTTCATGTTTCATCACTAAATATTTCCCTCGTAAAAATAAATGAAAACAATCGGCTCTTTCTTGTGGACATGTTTTGGATCGATCACACTAAGGATAGAGTAAGAAGGAACCTGAGAATATCAATACACTTTGTGGACCAATGCCTTATCCATTGGGCTTACGGAGTCATTCCTTCCAAATGCACAAAAATACAAATGCACGTAATGGAAAAACACAAAAGTAGAAACCAACACACAAAGGAAAAGGAAAAAGTATACAAAGGAGGAAATTTATAAATATGGGGCATAATATACACATACCCAATAATGAGTTTGGATAATTATATACCATCATGGAACAATGTACCTAAATGTGACCTCTCCAAGCATAAAAGTCACTATCTGATCATACCATGCTCTTGTGATGGCTTTGCATGGCTTGAGTTGAAGAAGACATTTAATAATATTCCATCTTCATACTCATATTTCACTGAAAAAATTATTGTATCCAATGAAAACTTTGTTACCTTCTTGGAATTTTTGTATCTTCCAACTCCTTCTTGATGCTTTGTGAAAATGAGAAGCCAATCCTCTATTTTCTCAAAAGTGGAAACATTGAACTTGTCATGGGAACATACTTCTTCCTTCAATTACAACATATAAAAATCCCTTGAGTCATTGAGGTACTCGGAAGGACCGGGAACTCGCTAATTTTAATCTCATTTGAAAACTTCTATGAACATATCACTTTGTTGTTATGGGTAATTGCTTTTAAAAATAGATTCCACATAATTAGCGCGAATGTCTTCATCATCCTTGAGAAAATGTTGAGGCATGAGAGCATATTCAATACCATTAAGAACTTGGGAAATGGTGATTGTAATATGTTTTTTAATACTTTCACTTGAGTCATGTACATTAAAAATTTTTTTAACAATGATCTTGAATACAAATAAACTCAACATTTTTCTCATTATCATCCTTTGTTAAAACATTGTTGTCTTCAAGGTTGATAATCTTCACAGAAATTCAAGAATCTCCTTTCTTTTACATTCATGATCTTCTTCACAAAACAAGAGAGAGAAAGGATTACCTTCACCTTCACTCCCATTCATCCATGCATTGAGGAAGACATCAATCTTATTTGTTTTCTATGTATCATCATCAAACATTGGTGCATGGAAAGGAGAAAAAAATTCTTCATACCTATCCTTCATTTCCATGTACCGAGTTAAAATCTCAAGACTTAGTTGAGGTTCTTTAGTTTATTCTGTAGTTTTCAAAATGTCTTGTAGTTATAGCTATTTCAAATTTGTAATGTGCTCATTTTCATCTCCATTAGAAGAGTCATTTCGTTGGTGCTCAAGGAGATAATTCAAAATATAGTCCACACATCCACAATTCATTTGAAAAATCATTGTTCACCTCCTTTATCCTTCTTGTCGCCAAAGGATCACCTTCTTGAAAGAACTGACATACTTGATTTTAAAATTTTTGAGACAAGGATAAAATATCCAATCCATGTGGGAAAGGAATTATTTTGAGCTTGAGATCCATTTCATTGTCCTCATGATGAGAAGTAGATAACCATGTTGGGGCAGAAATATGGGAATAATTTTTAACTCTATCTTGATCATTCATTATTGAATCTTCTTTCTCATATGGAAAATTAAATATTTCATACTCATCATGATGATCAACATTATGCTCCTTGGGTGAGAATGGTGGAGTTAACTCCTCGAAGAGGTTATGCTCAAATTTTTCATTCTCCTTGGACTCAAAATGTAAATTGACCTCTTCCATTTGTTCTTCCATGCTTGAATCGATAAGAGAACTTGATTCTTTAGCTAAATATATTTCATGATTTAAAATTTTTAGATCACTTGAAGAATCAAAATTGGAAAGGAGATCATCCATGATTACCTCAATTTCATCATATTGATTCTGGGATGAATGGTGTCTTTCCTATACATATTCATGACTGATGAAGTCTTGATAATGAACTGGATCCTCTACCATAGAACACAAATCTTCCTTACTTTGATTCATTGTTTCTTCAACATGCTATGTCCTCGGCCAAAATGAGTTAATTAATGGATGTCCATCCATCATTTCTTTTTCATCATCCTTTATAGTGTGTATTTGATTCTCAACATAAGGTTTAATGATATTAAATTCATGATAAGTTCCCAAAAATATTGTATTGATGAACACCTTGTATTGTTGAAAATTATCGGGTCTTCCTCCATAGGTAAAATATCCTCTTCTTACTATTTTCCATGATTTTTTTGTATCTTTCATGCATGGATTCAAAATAGTTTAGAATTTAGAGGTATATTTGGGGATCTGAATTTCCTTGTGTAAATTTCACAACTCTTTACACATAATTGATTTAAAGGATTCAATTTCTTCATCTCCATATGCATGGAAATCATCTCAATGGACAGAGATAAAATAAATTGCTTCAATTTTCTCATTCATCCGTGTGAGGTAAAAAAATTTACCTTGTAAGGTTCTTCTCCTTCGTTTACTTCATACAAGATATTTTACCTTCATTGCATATTTTTCATCAATTTTGTACCTTCTTTCTCATAAAAAATATCCATTTCATTTCCTTTAGTAGTAGTTTTCTTGAACCGAAGCCACCAAGAATTGATAATAGGTTCTTCATAGATAATTTTTTTATTCATTCTCTAGAGCGTTTACCTTATTTTTGGTGACATTCCACTAGCCTTATTTCCTTTGCCTAATTGAATATTTTTGCTTGAAGAAAGATAAATTTTTCCTGTTCTTGAATTCTTTTCTTTAGAAGAATTGGTCTAAAATGATGGCTGATCAAGAAATTTGCATTGCTTAGAAACCATTTTCTTCACTCACACTCACTCTTACCTCACTCCAATCTATAAATTTATTCCTTTTGTTATGGGAAACAAATGTGACACATATTCATTCATTGATGTAGTCACCTTCAAAATTTTATTTTTCCTTAAAATACGAATTTTTTTGTGTACCTTTCTATAATTTTATTTTGAAGAGATATTTTTTGGATGTAGGAGGGAAGATATCTCCTAGTGGAGTTGCTGAAAAATGTTTGTGATTAAATTTTTTGATATGGAAAATTAGGTGTTTTGTCCAACATTCAAGGGGTTATGCCCTCTACATTAAACACTACAATTTCCCATTATTGAATGTAAAATAATATAATACTATCTAAATGATATGGGTTTTCCACATAGGATGGGTATAAAAAATGAATACTCCAATTAACCCATGGAAAAGTCTTTTTATGGGGTAAAAGGAGGAATTTATAGCTATGTGGGTTAAATGAAATAAATTAGAAAAAGAAAGGTTATTTCGTGAGTAGGCACAAGCAGAATCCACACCCAATAACCGAAATAGTTTTACATTAAATATTGAGGAAAGAAATAATAAATCTATTAGTGAGACAAACAAAACCCACACGAGACACACAATTATTTTATGACCATTCATCAAAGATATAAATCTCTTTTTTATCACTAATCTTACCCAGTACATATAAGAGATGAAGGAGAGGAATACACAGGGGAAAGATGAAAGGAAGAAATTTATATTTTGTTTCATGTAGATTAGTGATACAAATATAAAAAAGAAATAAAAATTTCTACAACATAGAAGCTATCAAAATATAGCATTTTCATGATCCTTTGAAATTAGAAGCCATTTCAATTTCAAACAATGTGGATTGACCCTTTACCTACCCCCACATGACTCTTCATGTTCCTATTCCACTTGTGACATGTAAATTTCCCTAGAAGAGACGAATTAATTATTTCTCCTTTAATTTTGAGAATATAAGTTTAGGATTTGTAAGCACTTAAGTGAGTAAGAAAAATACAATGATTATACTCAACGAAGATTTAGACATAGGGTAGAAGAAAAAGGGATAAAGATATAAGAAGGAGAAGATGTCAAATCTAGTGAAGAAGCTCCTCGCTAAAGAACTTGCTGAATTATACTTGTTAATGAGAAGCCTCTTGAATGGGTACCTATTTCTTAAATTATTTGCTGAAATGAGCTATCACAAATTGTCAACTTATCTTCACTTTGTAATGAAAAGACAACCCAACACCTTGATCCCTATCCTGGGGAAATCATTGATATTATTGTATTGACCCAACCATTGTTCATGATACATTGAAATTTTTGCAATGGATATTTTGATATTGGTCATGGATGGTAAGTTATCTTCATTAAAGGAGAGAGATTCACCTATCTCTTTCTTAACTAGCTCCCTGAAGGAAGCACAAGGTTTTTCTACTGATGAATCATAGGTGGGTGGAGGGAACGCAAGTTTCTTAGAACAATTGTAGACACAATTCAATATCTTGAAAGATTTTTTTATAATAGAGACCAAATCAGATATTATAATATTGATCATTAAATATCTCACATCACTGATGTAGATCCAAACTTGAGACAAGTTCTTGGTAGTTTCAGTAAAATCTTCTTTTCTCACAAGAGTGTGAGAATTAAAGGATCTCATCTCAGACATAAGTTTGAACCCCTCATCCAAATGATTGACCTCTTGTACAAACTCCTCATCTTTTTTTACTTATGTTAAATTTACAAGAACATACTTAATGAGAGAAATGATATCTAGAAACAATTCCTTGTCTTGGTCAATGATTTTTCGATCCATTTCTCACTTTCCTTCCCTTGCCTTATCTAACCTTTTTCTTTCTTGATTTCCTCAGTATCAAAATTTCTTATTGGAGTAAATTCTTCAATCATAAGAGAAGATGTTTTTCTAGAACCCCATAAGGGTTGAATGTATGTACTAAGATATTTTACATGTTCCACCAATTCCAGAAATGTTTTAGTAAATTATTCATACCCAGAAAGGATGAGAGAAGAGGATTACATGAATAGATGGGAATCACCCTCATGCTAATCTTGGCCCAATGAGATGCGGGTCAACTCATAATCTGATGGAGTCATTTCCTCAATAGGATTTTCAATCTTAGGCCTGACAACTTCAACATACTGATTACCTAAGATGCCACTAAAGAAGTGGGATGTTGTTTGGGGATTATTTATTTTCTTGGACTTTAAAGTTCCTAAGATTACATTCAGGCTTTGGCATAGTATCATGATGTGTTGTCTTTGGCTTACTTTAGAGTAACTCATGAATCCATGGGAATGGTTCTTCGTGTGTTGAGATGATATCTATTACTGGAGAATTTTAAAAATATTGTTGTGGAATCAATTCTTAATCACTCTATTGGTGAGAAAATTTGTTGACTAGACAAATATATGGTTTTATTTCCAATGCTATTGGAATCAAATTCCCTCTACTTAAATGGTGCAACTTTCATATTTACATGTGCGTAAAAACTTGAATTTTTCCGTGTGGCCTTGTAGCCGAGGATTCCACAAGGGCACTCCACTAACCCCGTGACAAAGATATAAATTTCTTTCTATAGAGGAATTTGTTAAGAGATCGGGAAATGGAGTGAAAATAAGAGCTATGGGAACTAATGTTGCTAGTAGAATTTTAGATTCTTGCAAAAAGTGTTAGAAAAATTTACACATGCATTTTTTAGAATAAAACAACATGATTTTTTGAGCTACTGGCTAGAGGAAACCATACATACAAAGACATACACATTTGTATACCTTTGAAAACATAAACTTATTCCTTTATTAGCTTGCAAAATCATAGTTATACATAGTGAGGAATGGAAGAAATGTGAGGTAGATAAAATAGAAGAAAATAATATATCTCTTTATTCCTTCACAAGCATTACTCTCTCATGAGATTACAAATTGACAACCAGCTAAGAAGAAGCCCAAATGAGGGGCTCAATAAAATTTATAGAAGAGAGATGCCTCTTCATCTTCCTAATGACACTTCATATGCCTTTTTCTAACTTTAGAATCTTGATATTCCTAAGAAAATATTAATTCCCTTTTATATAATCAAGATGACTTAATTTACATTATGTTTCTAAAGTTTTTTTCAAATAACTTAAACAAATATAAAAAAGTACAAACCCCAATGAAGAATTAGAACCTTTAAAGAGAGATAAAATTACGGGGAGGAAGAGAGGAGAGAGAGATAAGGAAGAAGAAGGGGGGAAGAATGATGTTGATGATGAAAGATCCACCTCTAATGAAGTCCATAAATCCTTCCAAATGGATCAATGGGATGTCCCAATGTGATGATCTCGAATCCCTAAACTATTTGCAGCCCAAGAATATCCTTTGGATGATTCAAGAACTCCTTTAGTTAAGTGTTCAAAAACACTTTTTAAATGGATTCACTAATGGAAATGAACACTGACTCATAAATATCCTTTTGGAAGAGATAGGACCTCAAAACCGATCCTGTAAAGTTGATTGAATCAAGTTTACTGATGACTGCAAATTCTACTCAGTACATGATATACCTATGACCCAAACAATGTAGTGAGTGTCGAAAGACACTTTCGGGTCTCCCGATATGATCTCTAAAATATATATGATAGATACCAAATATGCTCCTTGCTATAATGTTATGATCCACTGGCAAAGATGGTATATTGAGGAGATAGGAAATGAATCCTTTTGAAGGAAATATTTGGTGACAATGAAAATGCCCATTTTGTAAACTTAAAACTCATTATCTCTTGACACTTACAATATTTAGAGAGCATAAATTTACATTTTGTACTAAGTGTGAGAATTCGTCTTCCTAGACCCTTGCATAATTGATGTTCTATGTCATCTTTTCCCAATATTATTCCTTGAATGTGACTTACTATTGATAGTGAGTGCCAAAATGGGAGAATTATTATCATTAGTAAGTGATGAAATCTACCTTTCTCAAATATTTTGATGAGGTCGATTCCATATTTATTCCTTTATACACTCTCTGGAATGACATTTTATTTCCGTAGGAGACGATAAGACAAATTGCTATTTTTAGTGAGTGTAAAAGTTAACTTTTTCAAACCTCGACAAACTACGGCACTTGAATTCCTTCTTCTCATTTTGTTTCCTTTTACCTTCGAACGAACTTGCTAGTTATAACATGTTCATGCGGAACCACTTACTACACTTAGTAAGTGTCAATTGTGGGCCGAGATGACCTTTTCAATGTTTTTCTCCTACATTACCTCCTTTGTGTTTGTCGCCTTCTTGGCAGCTTTTTCGATGGTGAATTATCGAAATAATAGTCTCATGTGTAGGAAGGCTTACTATTTGTAGTAAGTATGCTTCTAATGATCATATCACAATGGGATGGATATTTTTATATGATTTTTTCCCAATATCAATCATCTGAAATTTTGGATCTACCCGATTACAAGTTTATGAGATTTTAAAATTTAAAATTTTTCACTGCGGTGGCTACAACTTAATAACTATTAATGGAGATCAAAAATTTTAGGCATTTTTTTACCTCCAATTTTTATTAAATTAACTCCATTTTGATAGGTTTTCTATTTGGATTACGTGTCTAATTTTTAGCTCGACTCGATTATCAAATTGGTGGGAAATCTGATGAATGAGAGTTAGGGCACCAAAATGAGTTTTGTTGTAAAAAATAATCTAGAGCATCATTAAAAATCCATATGTTGAATTTTTATGGCCTTTGAAAATGAGGAGGTCTATAACAAATTTCATCTCAATCTGTGCGTCCGTATTGTGAACTATGAGGATTTCTTTGTTTTCATAACAAGGGTTTTTTCAGATAAAGATATTCATTTTACCTTAAGTCTTTATCGCTTTGATCCATATGACTTTTAATATTCCTATTTTATAATTATTAGGAAGCCATTGTGGATTTGGTAAGGTTTAATAATGAAGGTTGGAAGATCTGGAAAAATTCACTCAAGTTCGCAAGGTATGGAGGCATGGGGGATGAACTGGAATGGAGGAATGGCTAAGTCCTAGCATATATTCATCCAAAAAGTGAAATCATAGGGTTTGGGTGAATTTTTGTGTCCCCCATGTCCATTTTCTAAGATGTAAAAAGGTAAGTGAAATTCCCATCATGTCCGGTTGTGACACTTGTCAAGATTTGGTTGGGTGTGCATTTGAGTGAGGGGGCTTAAGAGAAGCACATGGGAGCTGACTTTTGGGCACATAAGGAACCACATGGCTTAATTGGGTTAGGGTAATTTTGTTTCCCCTATGTCCCTTTTCTAAAGGAATGAAAGTTTCATCAATTTCAATGTCGTACCTCATTGCAACACTTGGTGATCATCCGTGTAGGGAGAGGAAATCAAAAACTTAGCTCTTATGGGATTAACTAGAAAATAAGAGGTCACATCAATTTTTGGGGGATTAAAAGGTCTAGGAAAATTCTTGTGTCAATTATGTAACTTTTCTAAGGGACACTAAATCCCATTAGGCTACTTGTTCGACACGTATACTCCTAAGAAAAATAACTACGAGAACTCTTACCTTGAGGCCAACTTGCGTTGATGATATCTTGAGATCCCGAATGAGTTTAGAGGTGAAATGTTATATGAAATTGATTGGAAACCACCGAATGAGTTTAATGGTGATTTTTACAAACTAAATTATGAATTAATCACCCCTAAATTACCTCTTACTTCTTGGGACCTCTAGTTGTGTGCCATAAGAATGAGTTTCCTAAGGAAGTGCATGATGTTTCACGATGTCTAACTTTTCCCACCATTTAGAGGATGGTAAATGCCTTCCATAAGTTATTTTTTGGTCTCTTGAATCTTCAAAAATATCCTAGAATCCTTGTTTGAATCCCAGGAAATCCTTCATGGAGATTTCTCCTTTAGGCCCGAAAACCCACTTTTGTTGTATCGGCTCCAAAACCTGTGGATCTTTCAAAAATATCCCAAAACATTTTGACAGATGATCTTCGAACTTGAATGCATCTCGGGTCAAATAATATAATTGTGTCCCACATTTTTCACTTTTTGTACTTTTAAAAATATACGTGACACAACAAAAACATGACAAAACCCATATAAAATGACCAAACACGCATTTTTCAAAGCTTAAATATGCTAAGGTGTGGGGAATCTAGAATTTACCTGATTTTTAAGTTTTAATAGTATTTTAAAATATTTATTTACTATTCATATTTTAAAATATTTTTGGCCACCAAGTGTGACACACTTATATTCTATGACTAATTCTCCATGTTGAATTTTTCTCCTCCATTCTCCTCCTGGGAGTGCATTAGTCCCGAAAGACCAAGTGGTAGCCCTTCTCAAAATCGCTTAAAATTTGGTATTTTCCAAAATCTCCTAAAATCAATAAGGGGGATTAGATGGAAATTAAATTAAGAACCATTACACGAATGAGTAAGTCTTGGTGTTAAGAATGAGTAGAGTCAGGGGTGTCTTGGAATGGTAAAACTTGAAATTTTTGACATAGAGGTATCATTTTCCTGTTTTCTATTGAATTCTTGCCCTGTCAAAACCCAGAAAATAAAATACAAGGAGTATCTAACATATTTGATACCTAGATTTTCTACACTAATTCACTCTTCTCGATGTAATTAATTTTTAAAATCTATAGAAAATAACCCTTTTTGGGACTACGATTCTACTTGCTAAAAACAGACTATGGAAAGAATATCCTATGTCTTGTGAAAATTAAGAAAATACCATAATTTAAAGTACTGGATTATATTTATAATGGTATCTTGTTTTACCTCCAAATCATTTGAGATCTTCTGGAATCATCTTCTGAATCCTATATGCATTTTTGAATTGTAATCTCATTTACCTTCAAAACCCTCTTTCCCGAACTTGATCCTAAACTATAAAACTTTCCAAAATATTCCTAAGTCATTTTAAATATGTTATTATATCATTAATAACATTTTTTTGATTAATTTGTTCCTTTAACTTTTCTATGTAGGATGTACACCGACCTTATAAAGGCTAACCTTAGCCATTTCTAAGTTTGCTTTGAAAAATTGGCCATGAGAGGAAGTCTCAGAACTTCATGAAATTATTTTAATCTTACCAACACATGGGAAAATAATTTAAAAACATATTAGCGATTGAAGGATTCATATAGGCCTAAAAAAGGGGGAATTAATCGAGGAGTGGTCGTGAGGGTTTACTATTATTGGTCCAAGTGCACCTTAATTTGGATGGCTATTTGACTTAGACTTTGGCTACTACAACGGGATCTCCTCTAATTTTTGGGTGCTTCAAACTCGAGGAGAACCTCTATAAAAGTTTGGTTCCTCGATGGATCACCTAAAACTACTTTTAGGGTAGGGATACGTGATATAAACAAAAAATATTGAACGGAAGTGGGAAAAAATGGTGATACACAAACATTTTTGGAAACTGAAATATGCAAAAGACACACTAATTAAGTAGTAAATAGTTGAACAGTTCACTTCAACCACGCTTGATTAACTTTAATGCTCACCAATGACATGTACAAGCTCTCAGTCAAGCATGGGATGACATATTTTCACTTTCAAGATGATTGATACATTAAATTTGTACTTAAATGACACATGTAAAGCTTCACAAATTTTTTTAAAGAGGTGTTGTAATAGTTTAGATGCATGAAAAGGAAAGAAATATTCAATGAAAATACCAATAAACCTCTCTGAAACACTTTGAAAAGTTACAAGTGGAGTAAATAAGTATTTATTCATCAAATAGGTCATAAAGTACTAAAATTGGAAAGGCTTAAGAACATGATGAGAATAATGAGCCCCCCTTCATATGATTGACCAAAACTGGTCAACATCTTTGGCGAATTCGCTTCCTTGGTTTCCTTCTAGACAATTAGAACCCCTAAAAGTGACCTTTTTCAGCCATGAAGGAAATCTGAAAACTTATACCAAGCCTAACCATGCATGTCAAAGGATTCATAGTACTGATAAAGACTAGAAATCCTCCACAAAAATTTAAAAACAACAACTACATGTGTACAAATGCATTTAGAGGAAAGGAAAAACACCTACAAAACAAAAAAATCATAAACACCTCAAAGTGAAATATGTAGAGTGTGTGGAAGAAATTATTACGAGAAAATAAAACTATACTAACCTACTCTAACTAGATAAAAATGAGAAGCTAAAGAAATTGTAATACATGCTTGAGAGAAGTGTCATCCTTTCCTAAAAATGTGACCATGATCTCAACATGAAAATTAGATCACATGGAAAAGATGCAAACAAGATTCATACCTTTAAATTTCTCAAAAGATCTGTATAGAATGTGAAAAATATCTTTATCAGGTCTGCAATCTATTTTGGGAGGTATTAGGGCTTACTCTTGGGAATGTGAATCTCATCTTTGTGCCCAAAATCAAGCACAATTTTTCATACAACTGATCTTGACTCAAAATTATCAAATACCTAATCGAAAAGGTATTATCACTACTAGAATACTATCCTTACCAATCCACATTATTTAAATGCTTTCCTCTACATGTGGAGATTTATAAGAATGTTCTTTTGCCTCTAAATGATGCTCTATCTCATGCATGCAAAATGGTTCCACAATGATGCCAAACTCATGTTCTTCATCTTGATCCACCATGCAACCTACAATATCAAAACCCTTAATACAATCCTTCTGCTCTTCGTGGCACATTTTAGTGTCTTCGATGCCCTTTGTGAATCTTTGCAACTATACAAAAGTACAACTTCTTAGCATGCAAAATAATAAGGATCATTGGATGCGCTTTCATTATTCTACTCAATGTGAAACTCCTATTCCTCATTTTCATTAATCATGAAGTTTGGAAAGTCAAGCTCATCATTATATTCCTCATGATAACTAATCTAAGTAGCATTATCCTACTTGCTATCCACTTGTATAGCATGTTCTCTAAAAAAATCATGCTCAGCCAAGGGTGAAAGTGAAGAAAAATATGAAATTTCATCTTCAAAAGGAAGTAAGAAGCTTCCTATGATCACTAATTCTTCAAAAAATTATGTCTTTTCCAATTTCTCATGAACTTATTTTGCAGACATGTCAACCTCTTGTTATTTATTATGATCCACCATGAGGTTTGAAATCTCAAAATTGTCTTCTTGCCCCTCATGGGCTGCATGATCCTTCTCAATGTTCTCTTCCATGAGGTTGTTCATAAGTTGATATAGACTGATTTTTTCTTTAGCTTCTTCAATCTTATCATTATCCTCATGTAGTAAATAGGCCATGGTGATGAAATCATCTTGTTCCTTTTCAAGAGGTAGCTCTAATTCATCTTATCCTTCCTCAGATTGGATCTGAAAATTTTCTCCATTCAAAAGTAATTTATAATCACTTATGGAAAAATTTGCATATATGGTTAGAAAATATTCATCCTCTAAATAAACAATGTTTAAATAAGCAATTGGTAAATCAAAAACTATAATTCAATAATTTTCCAAACTACAAGATGGCACAACCTCAAAACTATTGGTTTGAAACTCTGAAACTTTTGCATGTGCTCATTAAAAACATTAACTATATCTTATAGCTCAAGAGAAAGGTGAACATATTACCTAACCTTTTCTTGTTGATCTAAATCTCGTAGCTTCTTTATAACCTGCACCCTTTTCTTGCACTCTGTTTCTAACTATGGAATTTGATTAAACCCAAACTTTTAAACACAATTATTCAAACTTTCCATATATCCATTTCAAAAGGTTTCTTCAATAGGCTTTCTTCCATGACTAATTTTCCTCTTGACCACTTCCAAAAATTGGCTTGGGAATGAGAAATGGAGGGTGGGTTGGGTATCAACCTAATATGAAAAGGTTTCAACAATGGGTACGGGCTCAAAATCTGATTTTTGAGGAGAGGGGTAGTAATTGTAGCATTTAGGAAACTTGAAATCTGATAGGTAGGTTGATTTGGTTGACAAGGAATAGGTAGTTTAAGTGGGAACTCCCATCTAGATGTCCCCTCAACCTTATAGGTCTCCTCAACCTTATTCTTATCATTCTCTAATGCTTCAAAACATTTAATACAATCAACTAATTGGGGGAGAGAGTTATTAATTTCGTTAAGCACCTATTTTTGGTTAATCCAACTAGCTATATGACCTCTCCATTGATAGGGATGATCTACATGAGGATGTTTAGCTTGAAACAATTGTAGTCTCTCATTTCCATCCTACCACATCTGCTCCAATTTTTTAACATCACTTTCAAAATGTTCTTCCAGGTTGGAAATTACTTCCATAACCAGCATATTGTTGTTCTACATACCATGGATAACCTTGATCCATAAAATCATAAGGATTGTAATGATAACATTTCTGATTTAAAAGATTTGGATTATGAGAATACTCATTGTGGTAATGGTTATAGTTTTGATTTGGAGGATATTAGTAAAAATTACGTGGATTTGACTGATATAGCTCTTAGATAGATGAATTCCACTAATAAATCGATGTCATGATTACATGACCTCATAAAAGATGGGAAAAATTGGAAAAAACATCTTCTCGCAAATAAAAAAAGGTTGTTTGGACCAGAAAAGTAACCATATATGTTGATAAAATTACATCCAAAAGGCTGAAATTTAACCAATCACAGATGAAACATGAAAAAATATGAAAAATATGAATTAGAGTCACAATGATTGTGCCAAAAACCATTATTGGTCCGAAGTACACATTGATTTGGATGGTTATTTGACTCTAACTTTGGTCTATACAATGGGATCACCTCCAAGTTATGGGTGCCTTGACCGAGGAGAACCTCTCAGAAAGAGCTAGTTCACTTGATGGATCTCCTTGAACTACTATTTTGGTAGGATTATGGGATAGAAAACAATAAAAATGAATGGAATTTGGAAAATACAAGTGATACAACAACATGTTTTTCAAACTCAAATCTACACAAGACATGCTTATTTACAGGTGAAGACCTGCAGGTTCACTTCAATTGTGGTTTTATTAACTTTAGCACTCACATAAAACATGCACAAGCTATCTGTCAGGCATGGGAGGGAATATTTTCACTTAAAATATAATTTATACACTAAATATTCACTTAAAGGGCATGTAAACATTCACAAAAAAAAACTTGAAAGAGGTGTTGTAATGCAGTTCACATGGATGCAAAGGAAAAAATTATTCATTAAAGCATACCAATACACTGCTCTGACACACTTTGAAAAGATAGAACTAGAGGAAATCAATATGTATTCATCATATTTATTGTACCATACAAAAATTGGCATGGCCTAAGAACATGAACAAAATAATGAGCCCCCTTTAGATGATTGACCAAAAAGGTCATCGTTTACAAGTAAAATTTTTACACTAGAGTATTCATGTTTCACCACCGAATCTTTCCCTTGAAAAAATACATGATAACACAAGATTTTTGTTTTGAAAATGATAAGTAAAAACTATGATAATATATAATATTTTACTACCTCACATATTATAATATTATGGGGTTTATTACTAATTTTAACTTGTCAATTTTACAGTTTGAAATAAAAATTAAAATATCTAACTATAACGTTTAATTTTTATTAAATTGTATAATTTTTGAATATCATGTTGAACCCAAATGTGATCCATAATGAGAAAGGGCCAAAATATGGCTTCTTTGGTAGTTTTGGTTGCTTTGGTAAATGAGATATGGGCCTCGCACAAACCGAAGAGAACTACAACCCTCACTCTCTACCTATTGACGATTTAGATGGTGGGTTTAACTCTATGATAGGTCTTGTGGTAGTGAGGGCTCCCTCTACATTTGAAAATATATTCATAAGAGAAGATGGATATCCTCATTCTCCTTTCCCTACCCTAGTGTCAAATTTTGTTGTGGGAGCATACACATCCGTAAAAGGACAACTAATCCTTTGGTTGCTCTTGTGGTCGGGGTTGTTGGTAGTAGTCAAGGAAATAGGGTGGATCTAGACCGACTAAAATTAAATAATTTTTATGTAGTGACTGCTATCCCTATTAATGGTTCCAAATGGAATAAAAATCTCCTGAAACATGCTATTAATACCCCTCGTGGTAAAGTCGGAAGATTATCTCCTCTATAAGGTTAGAGATTAATAGGAGGAATTTTATAGGATTGTAATCATCTACTGGTTAAACCATTTTTTCCCCAATTTCTCTCGGTTTCATGAATGGATCACAAAAAAGGGACCCTAAAATAAGGGATAAGATTGAAATCCAACCCTATTACAGATTTATTTAAAAAAAATTCAAATCTAATAAGGAAAATGAGACCATTCATAATTTGTATTAGGTTTAGAGGGATCAAGATACAGTCTAATGACTAAACCTCAATATACCTTATTTGATCCATTGAAAGAATCATTTGACATGATTCCTATCTAGGTAAGACTCTCAACATTACCCCTATAATTATGGGATGAGTATTTCCTTGAATCCATTGGGCATAAGTCTAGGGGCTTTGAAAAATGCCGATGCAACTACCTAGGAGTTACATAATACCTATGACTAAATTTTAGTTGATTTATACATTTTTGTAGACCCCGTAAGTAAATAAATCTATATGTTAGAGATATAAGATAGACCCAACATCTTGAATGAAAAAAATATTTTTGTTGTCATAGGTGCTTTGAAACTAGACATGTGATGGAGGATTGTGGGTGTTCTAAGAAAAAGGGTCCAATCCATCCTGTTGGTGGGATTTTCTCCTTCTTACTTTACCATTAGTACCTCATCTAATCATGTTTTGTCTTCCACTACTAAAACAATCCCCTCTCAATTTTTCTCTTCCCTTGATTGTGATCCCATGCAGTGCCTCTAACCTGGATTGATGACTAATCTTACCAAGGCCTCTTATGGAGTGATGAAGAAAATGCATGTCCCCTTTTCTCCTAGCAAGCCTCTTATTAATGTTGTTCTCCCATGTGGTTATGACACTATTTCTGATAATAAAAAGGAATGGATGGTTTTCCGTAGAACAAGAAAAGAGTAGCTTCTAAGTTGCAAATAGTCCCATCTCAT
Organism: Taxus wallichiana var. yunnanensis; assembly: GCA_018340775.1. Classification (NCBI taxonomy): domain Eukaryota; kingdom Viridiplantae; phylum Streptophyta; class Pinopsida; order Cupressales; family Taxaceae; genus Taxus; species Taxus wallichiana. The sequence continues at coordinate 788,554,906 of CM031234.1, forward strand.
TTGACTCTCGATCACAATCTTCAAAATTGGGTTAATCAAGTTATTTGGTTTTGGTGATGTGTTGGAATTTTTATTTTTCTCGTTATTGACATCTTGTTTATGTTGTGTTTCTTTTGTTCTTCATCCTTATATCTAGGATTCAGTTATTTTGTTCTTAGGTAAGTCCCCAATAAAAATTATACCCTTAATAAAAAATAATAAATATTTTTCTTAAATTATAAAACTATAACAAAAACATGAAATAATGGTCCATAATCCATCGATACCAAGCTTCATTTTGGCATTTATTGTATCTCAAACACCACCTATTTCATCTACACACCGGTGCCATTTTCACTACTTGCATAGAATTTTTGCCAAATATAACAATTTGTAGCATGTTTATTCAAATTCATTTTGAGCCCCTCAAAGGGAGATTAAGGCTTAGGAAGAATACGAAACTACCTAGGCCACCAATATTTGTGTAGTGCCCAACATAAAATAAAATAATAATAATAAAATAAATATGAAGTGAGTTTGGTAAGAATTGATAGGATGTTGGTCTTTATTAAGGGAGATTCAAAATTTTAGGGTGAAGTAGGTATTGAAAGTGATTTGTAGACCTTTGTTTTCCTTATATGATAATACAACCACTTTATTTAAGATTGTGAGGTATTAACCATGGTAAACTCCAAGTTAAATTGTAAAGTTAGCGATGAATTGGTTACTCGAGGCAAGTAGGTATTTAACATTGGTGTGGAAGGGGGAGATTCATGGGTGTTTTGAACTGCCATAACAGATGATTGAAGGAGGAACTTCATGTTCTATATTTTATCCATAACACTTTTAACATCCTCTCTTCTTGTGCAGGCTCCTAAATCGTGCTAGAATAGGAGTTTTGGAGTGGGGCATGGACATCCCCTTAAAGCTTTGCCACCACTTCTCAAAGGTAGAAAAATGGTGTTTAGATGTCATCGGCTTCATTTCTAGCATAATATTAGAATTTTTAAACATAGATCTATTAATAGCAATCTCCAAATAAATCCCATAATGGGTTAAATCAACCACACATGTGGGGATAAATTTATAACCAAATATCTCCTCATTTTACCATATAAAAATCGATTTATATGGATATTTATCTACATGTAAGACATTTTAAACATTCCTAAGAGGATCTATTTCCTGTCCCGGTTATATTTTTCCGGAGGAAGAAGATTTCAAATGAGAATATTATTCTTTTTAGCGTAATGGGTAGTTGTATGATATTCCTTATTCTCGGTTATGAAAATTTGTGTTAAGTGCTTTATAACCTTGAAACAAATTTTTATTTCACGATATTTATATTTTATGTGAAGAAATTATTGTATTGATTTATACATTGGAAGTTTCATTTCATTCCTTTCCACATATGTATCTTCCAGTTTATCTCTTGCACTATTCCTCTGTGTGAAAGCCTTTGCTTATGAATTATCCTCTTATTTTCCAAACTGTGGAGGTGTTGTCACCAAATCACTACACCCCGAATGGCTAGGCTATAAGAAGGTTTTTGGTGTGATTAGGAAACATGGGATCACCTCTCAAGCTGTGGGACTTGGGCTTGAGGTGAACCTCTGGAGAAGGCCGACTTCCTTTTCCTAAACTAAGTGTTGTACTACTCCTAGTGCAATAAAATGGCTATCTAATCCTAGGCTAACATTTTCCTAGGTTTTAGGGAAAGAGATCTGCAAAAGGAAACTATACTAGGGATGGTGATGCACCAAATAAAAGGATATGTTGAATCTCAGGAAGGGTTAATGTGAGTAGGATGCAAACACCATTAGTCACCTTCACCTATTGCAACCTAGAAAGGGCACAAAATACCACAAACCAGAAGCATACGTTCCTTTGTTAAAACTTGAATCATACAAAATAGAGAGACCAAATTGGATTGAACACATAATTAACTAACCATGAGGATAAAACATGTGCACATATCAAACATTCAATTTTCTAATGATCGATAATGATAATATAACTTTAGATACGTAAGGAATACACTCTTTCCACAACCGACATAAAAGATGTTATATCACTTTTCCATAACACGATACAAAAACAATTTGAAATAAAGGAAAGCTAACCATCTATACTAAGGAATTATACATTCACAAATCATATATAAATAAACTATTTAGCACAATAAATCTGGTTCTTCAAGTCAAGATATATCTCTTAATATAATTAAAAGGTTCTTTTAAATCTCTGAAGCCCTCTTCCAAGCATGAAGATAAATGTCACTAAAATATGATCTATCTATCCCCCAAATGACTCCACAAACCAAACTATTTATAAGTTCCTTAGGCTGAGCCATTAAATTTGGGTGTTCAACTAACATTTAAGTAAAAATAGAAATGTCATTAATTCAAGGGAACAGGCTCCCATAAAAATAGATTTTTTTGCAATGGTTTGACTCATCAACCCTACAACTCGACCGATATAAAGCTTTGATATATCTTTTATTTCCGCTCAATTTTGGACTAGCTATTTAACTCCTTTCTCCTCTACAATTTTTTGTTGTGTTTCCTCCCATGCAGCCATTCGATGTTTATATTCAATGAAGTGTTTAATGATTCCTTGAATTTCCTCATCCCCTGGCCCACATGCGTAGTGATTTACCACATATGTTGTCTCAATTTCCCTCATGATTTTAGCTATAACTCTTCAAAGATTACGCAAAACTTTCTTCAATCTTCTTATGAAAATTTAGCAACAAACCAACATCTCAATAGATTCATTGCCAAAAGTTTAGTAACTTCATTATCACATTTAACAAAATCCTTAAAATTATGCTTGTTTTTCTCCTCTGGAAGACCATCTATATTTTCGTTGAAGAATTTACATTTAACAATATCAAATTATTTTGATATGTCATTCAAAGCATATGTGATCTCCACTCGTTTATCATCCAACTTCTTAATTAAATCTTGTAGCACTTGACACTGGACTTCCATGGCCTTATGATATTAGAACAACTTTGCATTATCATCGATTCCATCCTCCTGAAGGAGTAGATCTAAATATTCTTCTCTTATTTTTCTCAATGTTGCCAAATTCAAATTAAAGTTTTTATTATCTACATAGTAGTTTTTCCAACCTGCGAATCATTATATATTTCAACAACTTCGTAATTAAAGGATTAGTTTCTGCGCAGATACATTCCATCCATCCATCTATTGATCTCCATTTTTGGCCTATCTTTTTGATCTCGTGATAAGAAATATCATTAATAGTAGATGAAACTATCATAGCCGTAGTAGTTGAGACTTCAGTAGATGGAGTTGTCTTTATTACTTTCCGTAGCAATGCGTGAGTTGCTCAACCTTGGGCTTAAGATCATACTATGAAGCTTTATGCTTATCATATTTTTCAAAAAGATTTCCAAGAGAAGTGTTTACATTTTGTTTTTTTCCTTCATGAGTAGCACTTCCTAAGGAGAATATAGAAATATGATAATCTACAGCTATAATTGTTTCCTTAGTTTTTGCCTCAATGGGAGTGGGAACCTCCATCACTCATTTCCCAGATGCATTCAATATCGGGATTGAAAAATCTTTGCCCTCTTGGCCTGTCTCTTTGGGGTATGTTCCAATATTCTCAGATTTAGTACATCTCTCAGAGGAACTTTCTTCTTTTTCTTTGGAGTTTTCCAAAACAACCATTCTAGAATGGTTGATGCTGATGAAGATAGAATAGTTGACTCAATACCTAAAACATTAGCCACCACAAGAGTACCAATAACATTAGTTGGAATTTGAATGGTAGTGGTAGTAATGGATGGGGTGGATGTGAGGACAACCATTGGTGTTAATAAAATGATGTTAGGGGATGAGATGGAATAAAATGGAAATCTTAGGGAAGTGAAGTAGAAATGGGTGACCCAATAGTTTCTCCAGTTGAGAGAACTAGAAGGGATGAGAATACTTGGGCCATGGAAGGTGATGGGAAAGAAGAAATGATGGTATAAGTGGAAGGAACTGATGTAGGAAGGGACAATGGAAGAGAAAAGGGAAATGATGGGTCTTTTGGGATACTAGGACACTCACTAAATTTAACTATATCTATCACAGTGTTATAGGAGGCATGACTTTGGTAACAAGAGCCTTGGAAAGAGATGAGCTCCCAACAATAAATGAAATCTTCTTTACAACCATATGAGTCTTTTGGCTTGAAACTTTCCCCTTTGTGGGTGTTGATTGGCTCATGGTTGATGGGGCCCCTATATTTGTAGGTTGCTCTAACCCCTTGGGTGAGATTCCTAAGGTAACTAGAAAACTATGAATTATTTATAGGATGGGCCTTGCCCTTTCCTTTGTGTTGCAACATTCTTCCACATACCAATAAATCCATGGAAATGGTTGATTGGAAAAATTATTATTTTATACAATTCATCCAAAACTTCATCATTGTCTTGCATATCATTTCATACGTCGGCTATTCAAAATTTCAGAACCTCATCCAAAGTTATCCTTTCATAGTCTCTTTGTAGGATGATGAATTCATCCCAATAATAGATCTATATATATTCCAATTGGGGTACATGGGAACTGGACCGACCCATTTTGCTAAATATACCCCAATAGTCAAAATTAGTCCAATGGAATGTCCTCAAGATTACCTCTATCATTTCGAATCCACATTCTTAGCCTTGTAAATATTTGGGCAAATATATCTTCCAATTGAATTGGGGAATTGCATTCCCACTTTGTGCCTTTTATTCAGGATCTTGTGGTAATCTAGAAAGTGTTGAACCAATTCTAACAAGACCCACTTGTCAGTGGGACATCTTGGTAGCTTACTAGGGGGACCCACAAAGAAAGGAATTTGAATGTAAGAAAATGTAGGGAACTCAAGGTTGATAGCTCCCCACTCAAGTAATTCCTTAAATGCTTTGTTAGAAATCCTCCAATTATATAGCTCCATATCTAAATGGTAGAGGATAACAACAAAGAAGGCATCAGTGATCCTCCAAAATTGTTTTCTTTTCTCGTTCAGTGTGAGTTGACAATAAAAATCATAGATTTGAGAGGTTCTTCAAATACCCTTAGTATTCAACCCAATGAAATATCCATTAGTAGTCTATGCGGCATAAACCAAGAAGGATGTCATATGGATACTCTTTGAGGAATGTACTCTACTCAACTGATAGCAAATGGAGTTACTGATATGCTCCCCCCATCTGATAAATTCCTTATTCTTCTTGATAGTAGCGATATATAAGAACATCCACTCCTGAAATTCCTTCTCGAAGGAAGACTTGAGACTCTGCTTAGTAACACAATAAGGTCACTAACCTCCTTAATGAAATATGACCGATACATGGTCTTTGGTAATTTGGCAATGCTCTTGGAAAAATAGGTTTTCAACATGACACTCATACATAACTCCACTTCTTTATACCAATGTTCAACTATTGAATGTTGTGAAATTTTTGCATAATATTAAGCATCGTGGATTTTGAGAAAATATTCAAAGAAATCTAGGTCCAAGTGGATCAGCTCTTTTCCATCGACATCTTTAATCGAAATAGATTATTCATCATGGTGGGATCTGCACCAAAAAAATTCTAGGAAATGCATGGATGTGGGAAAAACGGCGGCAAGTGTAAGCCCACTTTGTCATATATGGCTTTCATACGGGGTTTTGTATTTAGGGCCTTGACCCTTACCCATAAGTGTGGAAAATCAATTCTTCCAAGGTTGGTATCCCCTATGTTTCCCGAGTGTCAAAAGATAAGAAAGAGTGAGGGGAAACCCCAAGGAATGAGTATTTAATTTTTCCTTTCCTTGGAAGTTAAAGTAGATATCAAAATCTCTACATTCTGAAATTCCGAGAAGACAAGTCTAAAAACGCAAAAATATCCAACCTTCGAAAACCTGAAAAATTAGAAATCCAAAGAGGAGAAGTCTGATATCCCAAAATGGAAACCTCCATAATAGAGAAGTTTGAAAACCAAAAATCTCCAACCTCCAAAAAATCGAAGTGGAGAAGTCCAAAATGACAAGTTCCAAAAACCCAAAGTGGAGAATTTCAAAATGACAGGTTTTGAAAACCCGAAATGGAGACCTTTGAAAACCCAAAGAAGTGAAAACATCCAAAAAATGGATTTCTAAAATACCATAAAAGATAACTCTAAAGTCTAAATGGCACAATCCCCAAACAAAAAGAAGCGTTGAACAACCCAAAGCTTTGAATACTGAAAAAGTGTTATCTGAAAATGTTGATCTCTAAAATATTACAAAAAAAGGTGCCGAGAGGGAAAATTGGAGAACTCGAGATGATCCTTGCAAACTATGAGTGCCTGTAGAAACTTAAATCATGGAAATCTAGTGGACAATGAATTTTTATTTTCCCAAGGTATGTAGAGGAGTAAAAAAGAAAATAAACATGGACAAAAAAAAAAAAGATCTTAAACCAAAAGAAAAATACCAAAATAAAAATACCTTGAGAATGACATCAAAAAGTATGAAATACAATAAAAATCAGTTTTCAGAGAAAAGTGTCAGTGAAAATGACAAGTGAAAATGTGATTTAAATAGAAAAACCTAATATTAATGGAAAAATTCCAATCTGTATGGAAGTAGGTGGGAATTAAATGCACAGAGAGCTCCAAAAGTTTGAAACCCAAAAGCCTGAAATTCTGAAATTTCAGAATTTCGGGGTTTCGGACTTGAGATCAAGGGATGAAAATCATGGAATGATCAGAAGAGTTTTAAAACTTGAAAGCCCGAAATTCCAAAATTTTGGAATTTTGCACTTTCGACTTCAGTCTGAAAGAAAATGACTTGAAAATTATTGGGAGACTTCCGAAACCCAAAAGCCCGAAAGTCCAAAATTTCAAACTTTCGACTTGAAGTCCGAAAGAATTTTTCCAAAAATGCGACCTAGAGTTCTAAACACAAAGCCTGAAAGTCTAACATTTTGGACTTTCAGGGTTTAAAAATTTGGAACTCCAAAGGAAATTGTTAAATATCGTGACTTAGAGTTCCAAAATGCAAAAGACCGAAAGTCTAAAATTTTGGACTTTCGGGTTTCAGACTTCATAAATTGAAAAAAATAGTTTCAAATTTAGGTCAATTAAACCCCGAAAGGGAAAATCCCTAAAGCTTGAAATCAAATTTTTTGTACTTTGAGACTTGGAGAAATTTCAAGATGTGGAGATCTTTTATGTGAAGATCTTTTCAAAAATTTACGTGATCAATTTCAAAGTCTTCTTCTCAAGGTAGATTGTATTATTTTCTGGTGACCTCGAGGAATGCTTTCTTGCTAAAATTTCAAATCAAGTAACCTTATAGAAACCATAGGGAAAAAGATTTTGGAAGAAAAATTCATTCAGAGGACACCCAAAAACCAAAAAGAAAGAAAAAAAAACAAAACAATGTGTAAAGCACTTGGAGGAAAAGAAAAACAAACACTATACAAGGGTGAGACATTCTCAAAAGCAAGCTTTGAGATGTATCCCATTCACATGAATGGGTAGTTCTTCTCCATTGAGTCTGGATAGATAAAATGAATTCACCTCTTTACAACTGGAGATAACATATGGTCCACTCCAGAGAGTGTCAAACTTGGCATGCCTACCTAGTTTGGCTTTGTCTTCGTCCCACTTGAGAACCAAATCTCCTTCTTGAAAATGCCTATTAGAAGCTTTCTTGTCAAAGGATTTCTTAACTTGAGCCTGATGTTGGCTTAAAGTTTTCATAGCCTTGTCTCAAACTTCTTCCAGCTCCATGAGTTTAACAAATCTCACTGTTAAGGAGTCATTTTCCATAACTTTGAGCTGATAAGCCAATTCCAAAGAAGGTAATTCCAAGGAGAGCGGAAGCTTTTCCTCCCTCCTATATACCAGCATAAAAGGTGAGTTTCCAATGACCTTTTAGGTGTAATTAAATCCTTCCATAAGCTAGTCTTAAGTTGTGTATGCCATATCCTTTTATCATATTTCATCATATGGTTGATGATCCTTATGAGATTCTTGTTACTAGATTCAGCCAACCCGTTTCCCTGTGGATAGTAATTGGATGAAGTCTTGAGATAGACCCCATTCATAAATACCCACTTATTCAAATTTAAACTAAGAAAATCCATTGCATCATCGGAGAGATAATGGTATATGGAACTTCAAACCTTGTCATTATATTTTCCAAGAAATCAAGGACCGCATTCTCATAACTTTCTTTTAAAACCACCACCTCTGTCTATCGAGTGAAATAATCATAAAGGAAGAATGCATTTGTGTCCATCACTGAATGAGGATTGATCATCCCGATAAAATCAAAATCCCATTGAATTAAATCTTGATCTACCTAAATGGGGTGCGGGGAAGGTCTCCATTTATGTTTACCTACAAAAAGGGTGCATTCCTTACATTTCCTTACCTAGAGATGAGAATCCTTGAATAAATCTTGCCAATAATAACCAGCTCGCATAATTATTGTGGCGGTTCTACACACAAAATAATGTCTCCTAGATAAACCATTGTGAAATTCTTTTAAGATCTTATTCACTTGCTCTGTTTTGATGAAGCACAAAAGCACACCATTTAAGTCCTTGTGGAAAAGAACATTATTGAACAGGACGTATGGAATAGTCTAGAGATGAAAACTACGTCTTTGGACTTTATCCATATTTGAAGGATATGCCCCTGAAAGGAGAAAATATTAAATCTTTGTTAACCAATCAATTTGACAATCACTTTTGTCAACGTTTAGGAGAGTAGCATCTTCTATATCTTTGGTCTCCATATATGGAGCTAACTATTGGCATAACCCTTTTCCCCTGACAAGTTTAGTGACTTTAATGTGTACATCATACTCCATTACTTTCATGATCCACCCTGCACGCTTCTCGTTCATTTATTTTTTCAACAAAAAATCCTTGATGCCAGGATGAGAAACCATCAAGTGAACTTTGTTGTTGGATAACATATGCCTAAATTTATTCAAAGATCGAATAACTATAAAGAGTTGTTTTCAAACAAAGGAATACTTAAGTTTTTATTCCTTGAGAGACTAATTGAAGAAGGAAATTAGTTGTTCCATGAGATTGTCATTTTGTTTGGGTGGGAATCCTCAAATACTTTCCCGACCTGCAAAAGAATAGAGAATGAAATGTTTGTTGAATCTGGGTTTTCTAGTGTGGGGATTGTGAAATATCCATTTTGATAGCCTCAAAACTCTCCCTCCCATATTTCATCCATGATAATGGAATTTTATTTTTTAGCATAGTTGTGAGCAGTTTAGCTAATGTTGCAAATTTAGGAATGAATCTCCACACAAAATTTATGGTTCTCGAGGAAACTCTGAGACCTTTCTTGTGACTTAGAAGAGATAAGGAACAAATTGAATGGATTCTGGCTAGATCAATAGACATTCCTTCCACGGAAACATGTACTAACAAGTTTCTTTCTTGAACTACAAAAATGCAGTTCTTAGGATTCAGTGAGACTCCAAATTATCTACATCTTCGAAAAAAAAAAATTAGATGTGTGAAATGATTCTCAGCGTGTTTGGAATAAACAATTATGTCATCAAGGTAAACTAATGTGATATCATTAATGAGTCCATTAAATGCAATATCCATTACTCTTTGGAAAGTATCCCCTACATTGGGCAACCCAAATGGTATTTTTTTATAAGCATACATGCCCCACTTGTTAGTGATATCCATTTCAAATTGATCGATTCTTGGAAAAGGATCTGATTATATCCCAAATATCCATCAAGTAAAGAAAACATTTGATCCCTTGCCACAGTTTGGAGTATTTTTTCCATTGATGGAAGAGGGTAATGGTATTTCAGTGAGGCACGGTTCAAGTCCTTGAAGTCCATGCACAACCGAATATTTTTGTTCTTATTCCTTATGGGAACTAGGTTAGCTACCCACAAGGAATGCTTGATGGGAAATATTATGTAGGCCTCAATAAGATTGGTTATATCCTTCCTCATTAGCAGCTCAATTTTAGAATTAATTGGCCTCTAATTTTTGACAAACTAGCCTAGATTTTGGATCCATCTCAATGGTGTGTTGAGCTAGTACGGGATCAAAACCACACAGATATTTATAACTCCATGAAAAAATATCATGATATGATTGACATAGTTTAATGAAATCTTTATTTTCTTGAGCAGTGCACACCTTACCATTTTTAAAAGTTTTTCACTTGCCACCTCAACTTCTTCAAAATCCTCTTCCCTGACCACCATATTAGTACTCTTGTCATTTGGCCTGATCATCTGAATTGAAGATGGATTCAAGTGTAACAAGGCCTTTTTGCAGCTTGTTTTCTTTCATTTGTATAATTTAATCACCATAAGAGTTTTGAAGTTTATCCTGATATTTGGAAGTGCACTCCACTTCTTGATGTAGGAAAAGGAAAATATTTTAGTCAATATCGAACACTTGCCAACTACTTACATTATCTGATGCATCATGGGATGGACCACCATTTTGATGATCTATTTCCCTTATTTCATAATGTTTGTAGGTACATCGTACTATTTTCCAATAGTAGAAATCCTGTCAGCATCTTGATTTTTCTTTCTAGGAATTGCATGAATACCAAAAGCATCAAAATCTTCTATCATGTCTCAAACCCAATTTTTATATGATCTCAATAGATAATTTTTTGATGCACTGTGGGCTGTTACTTGATGCACACCAAATCACTATCACCAAAGATGTCCAAGGTTTGAATTCCTCTTTTTTGGGCCAGTTGAATTCCTTGTATGAGGTCCTCATATTTGGCAACATTATTAATATACTAAAATGCAACCAAAAGGAAGATAAATTTTTATCTCCTTATGTACAAATCAACATAACTCCTGCACTAGATCCATTTTTACTCCTTGAACCATCAAAGAACAATTTCCATAGTCCCTCGGAACTACTAGATGTTTTAACCAACTGAGGTACAATTGTACCGTCTTTGTGTATATAGTATGTACCTAATCGAGTCTCTTCCAAGAACAAAAAACTAGAGTCTTCATCTGCCAATAAATTAGCATAGGGCTCATATTGGTGATTGATACTTACCTCATCAAGAAATGTGTTAGGAACTTCTTTCATGAGAGTAGATGGCACACGATCTACATCCTCCTCATCTAGATCACCAATCGCATAATTCCCATTTATGGGTTTAGCCATATAAGGTTTCGATGACTATGACCAATAGGTTCACTCTCTTATAGTCACCTTTGTCTCATACAAAGTTCTAAGGATCACATGCGACCAGTCTGATGATAAATAACCACCCATCTTGGCAGTGGAATCACATGATAAGAAAATTCTAAAGAGAGGAGGAAGATAAATATCAAATATTTCTTGTGTGAATGTCAAGCTAGGACAGAATGGATAATAAGATGAAGTCGCTTAAAGACTCCCACAATTCAGATACAGATCTGTCTAACTAGATAAATCCTCTTGAAATTGAAGTATATGGAATTCTTAACACATCTACAATCTACTTGGGCATTATAGAACTACTGGCTACAAAATTAATCATACAATTGTGCACCAAATGATCGTCGATAATCAACAAGATATAGAATGGTGGAGGCTTGTTGGCTGTAAAAAACATGTTTGTTTCTTATTGGGACGACTTGTTTCCCGGTGCTACTTCTTAACCTGATGATCTATTGGTAGTACCAAAATTGTTCAAATCCTCTCGTAGCAATTTCCTCTGAGAAAGAATTGAGAGTGCCTCCCACATTGTGACACTAAGATTGGTCTTCTTCATTTTCTATGCAATGCTAAACGGAATCACCCTTACTTTACTAATAACTTTTTGGGCATTAGAGTCTTCTTTTGAAAAATTTATATTGAGAATTATGATACTTTAAGTTCTATCCTTATTTGTAGACTGATTCACGGATGCTTCGGTGATTTATTTCATGTGCTCATATCATGTGATATTTGTGTTTAGGGTCATGAAATAGATTCTTGATCAATTTTGGAAGATTGCGGGTCTATTACCCTTTTCTTGGAACATGTTTTGGATGTGACAATGGAGGAATCAATATTCAAACCACAAAATTCCTTTTTTTACCAATTAGTAGTGTAGTTTCATCAATAGGCTAGTCTTGACTCTCATGGGTGGATGGTCCGTGGATGATTCAGACTTGAGAGGATATGATTTGGACCATAAGTTCCTGACTCAAAACTCCATTTAGGAAAAGATTTTGGTTGTGAGGTTAAGAACAAGGATAACACATTTGTAATATTGAATGAGGTTATTATGGACTGGTACTATGGCTTTGGATGAACTGGTAATAGAAGGGTTCTGGAATTTTAAAGGCTTCACTCTTGCTACTTGGCCAAAGACCTAGTTCTCGGGCGTAATTATTTGATTAAAAAGGAGGATTTTCTTGATATTTGGATTTCAATGGTCAATCATATTGGTATGCTACCTTTTAATCACTACAAGCTCATTTATAAAGGTCTGCAACAATGATTTGACTTCAAATAGATCATTTGAAGAGGTCGGGGTAGATTGAGTTGGCTGATTAGAGGATGCTAGAATAGGCACAATGATAGGATGATTATTTATAAGATCTAGAGAAAATGGCATGGGCGGTTGAGGAGCTATCTTTCCATCCTGAATTAAGGAATTTTCTACATTTATGGCTATGTCGTAAGCATCAGGTAATATATCCCCCATGGATTGGATCATAACTGCTACATCACTATTCAAAGCTCACAAATAGTACAAGAATGCATTATTTGGAGAAGGATTAATGAGCATTAGAATCCTACTCCAAGTTAGATGAAATCGAAGTTGAAATTTCTCATGTACTCCTAGGGAGCTCTCTTTATGGTAGTGAGTTATTCTAAGAGTGATAGGTGATCACTCTTGTCTTCAAACTATTTATAGAGCTTCTCTCCTAACTCATCCCAAGTGGTTATGCTGCCAACACGTAACCCTCGAAACCATTGAAGTGATTTTCCCTTGAAGGAAGTGGCTAGAAGTCTGACAACAACATTATCCTCCATGATGTTATGTACTATGCAGATGCTAGCTACATCAAGAATGTGTTCTACTGAGTAACATGATTTTCTCCTGTGTAAAAGGGTAAACTTTTGAGTGCTGCAATAGGTATAGGGTCACATTGAGCCAATAGAAGTGGACTGCTTGCATTGAAAGGGGGAAAACATTGGTTCCGTGCCATAGTAGCAAGATGTTTATTGTTCCTTGGTGGATGAAACTTTCTGTATATGGAGGATTTTATTGACCCCGAGAGATAAAGTTACAAGCTTGGTGGAGTTGAAACACTTCTTCTTCTTCTCTTTGGAGGAGACAAGGAAATTTTGAGTACGCTGATAACTTTTATGATTTGAAGAAGATCTTGTAGTAATTCTTCACATTAGTTAATTAACTGATATTTAGAATCCATATATATAGAGTTTTCAGTACTTTGATTTGTCCAAATAATAAGAGAAGTACCAACTCTCTTGTCCCACCAGAGTGCAAAAACTATTTTCGCCAAATCACCGCACCCCCTAAATGGCCAAAGCTATAAGTAGGTTGTTTGGTGTGATTGGGACACATGGGATCACATCTCAAGATGTGGGACTTGGGCTCAAGGTTAACCTCCAGAGAAGGCTGAATTCATTTTCCTAAACTAAGTGTTGTACTACTCCTAGTGTAATAAAATGGCTATCTAATCCTAGGCTAACATTTTCCTGGGTTTTAGAGAAAGAGATCTACAAAAGGAAACTAAACTAGGGATGGTGATGCATATAGTAAAAGGATATATTGACTCTCATGAAGGGTTAGTATGAGTAGGATGTAAACACCGTTAGTCACCTTCACCTATTTCAACCTAGAGAGGGCACAAAATACCACAAACCAGAAGTATATGTTCCTTTGTTAAAACTTGAATCACATAAAATAGAGAGACAAAATTGGATTGGACACATTATTAAATTACCACAAAGATAAAATAGATGCACATGTAAAACATTCATTTTACTGATAATGGATAACAATAATATAAATTTAGATACAGAAGGAAAAAACTCTTTCCACAACTGACATAAAAGATGTCATATCACTTTTCCATAACATGAAACACAACAATCTGAAATAAAGGAAAGCTAACCATCTATACTAAGGAATAATACCTTCATAAAGCATATATACATAAAACATTTAGCACAATAAATCAAGTTATTTGAGGCTAGATATCTCTCTTAATATAATTAAAAGTTTCTTTAAATCTCTGAAGCACTCTTCCAAGCTTGAAGAGAAACTTCACCAAAATATGATCTATCTATTCCCCAAATGCATGCACACAAAAACTATTTATAAGTTCCTGAAGTTGATACATTACAGCTAGGCCTTCAACTAACATTTAACTAAAAATAGAAATTTCATTAATTCAAGGGAAAAGGCTCCCATAAAAATAGAAAATTTGTTCCAAGGGTTTGACTCAATCAACCCCGCAACTTTTCTCGATCCAGAGCTTGGATTTTTCCTTTCATGGTCACTTAGTTTTGAACTAGTTCTGCAATGCCTTCCTCATCTGCAGGTTTTTGTTGTGTTTACTCCCATACATACATTCAATTTTTATACTAAATGAAGTGTTTAATGATTCCATGAATCTTCTCATCCCCTATCCCAAATGCGTAGTGATTTACTGCATCTACTATCACGGTTTCCCTCGTGATTTTATCTGGAACTCTTGTACATTTACTCAAAACTTTCTTCAATCTTCCTATGAAATTTTGGCATAAAACCAACTTCCGAATAGACTCACTACCTAAAATTTTAGTAACTTCATCATCACATTTCACCAAACCCTTGAAATTCTACTTGATTTGCTCCTCTGGAAGAGCATCAATATGTTCGTTGAAGAATTTACAGTTAATAATATGAAATTCTTCTTATATGTCATTCAAATCATTGGTAATCTCCATTCATTTATCATCCAACTTCTTAATTAAATCTTATAACACTTGACACCAAAATTCCATGGCCTTTTGATATTTGAACAACTTTACAACATCATCAATTACATCATCCTGAAGGAGTAAATATGAATCTTATTCTCTTATTTCACTCCATGTTGACAAATTTAAATTCAATTTGTTATTGTCTTCTAAAAAAGCTTCATCCATTTTGTAAATAGTAGTTTTTCAAAACTATAAATAATTATATATTTCAACAGCTTCTTTAATTAAAGGATTAGCTTCTTGTAGTATACGTTCCATCCATCCATCTACCGACCTCCCTGTCTAGCCTTTATCTTCAATCTCATGCTAAGAAATATCATCAATAGTAGTGAGAATTTAGTAGATGGAGTTGGCTTTGTTAATTTCCATAGCAATGGAGTGAGCTGCTCGACCTTGGCTTTAAGCTCATCCTTGGAAGATTTATCCTTATCATATTTTTCCATTATATTTACAAGAGCAAGTGTGTACATATTGTTTTTCTCCTTCATGAGTTCCTTTTTGGAATGAGAATCTAGAAATCTGATAATATGTAGCTGTAATTGTTTCCTTAGTTTTTCCCTCAATAGGAGTGGCAACCTCCACAACTCATTCCCTAGATGCATTCACTGTCAGGCTTGAAACAATATTTGGCCTCTTGGCTGTCTCTTTGGGGTATGTTCTAATATGCTTAGATCTATTACATCTCCCAGAGGCACTTTCTTCTTTTTCTTTGGAGTTTGTCGAACAACAATTACGGAATGGTGATGCTAATGAATATAGAATAGTTAACTCAATACCTAAAACATTAGCCACAACAAGAGTACCAACAACATTAGTTGGCATTTTAATGGTAGTGGTAGTAATGGATGGGGTGGATGTGAGGATAACCATAGGAGTTGATACAATGATGTTAGGGGATGAGATGGAAGAAAATGGAAGTGTGAGGGGAAGTGAAGTATAAATGGGTGACCCAATATTTTCTCCAGATAAGATAACTAGAAGGGATGAGAATAATTCAGCCATGGAAGGTGATGGGAAACATGAAATTATTTTAGAAGTGGAAGGAACTGATGTAGGAAGTGACAATGGAAGAGAAAAGGGAAATGATGGGTCTTGTGGGACACTAGGAGAATCACTGAATTCAACTATATCTATCATAGGTGCTATAGGAGGCATGACTTTGAGAACTAGAGCCTTGTAAAGAGATGAGCTCTCAAAACAAATGAAATCTTAGTTGGAACCGTATGGGTCTTTTGGTTCAACAGGCTTTCCCCTTTGTGGGTGTTGATTTGCTCATGATTGATGGGGCCCCAGTATTTGTAGGTTGCTCTAACCCCTTGGATGATATTCCCAAGGTAACCAACTAACTATGAGTTCTTTGCAAAATGGGTCCCGCCCTTTCCTTTTTGTTGCAACATTCTTCCACATACCAATCAATCCATGGAAATGGTTGATTGGTAATATTATTATTTTTATACAATTCATCCAAAAATTCATCATTATCTTGCATATCTTTTGGTATGTCAGCTATTCCAAATTTTCGAACCTCTTCCAAAGTTATGCTTTCATAGTCTATTTTTCAGAAGATGAATTCATCCCAACAATGGATTGATATATCTTACAACGGGGTACATGGGAACTGGACTGACGGACTGCTTTACATTGAATTTAGCGAAATAGTCGAAATTAGTCCGTGGAAGGAAAGTCCAAGGTTACCTCTATCATTTCCGTATCCACATTCTTAGCCTTTTAAATATTTGGGCAAGTTTATTTTCCAATTGAAGTAGGGAATTTCATTCCCACTTTGTGCCTTTTATTCTGGATCTTGTGGTAATCTAGCAATTACCGAACCAATTATAAGAAGACCCACTTGTCAGGAAGACATCTAGGTACCTTACAAGGGGCACTTACAAAGCCACAAATTTAAATGTAAGTAAATGTGGGCAAATGAAGGTAGATAGCTCCCCACTCACACACTTCCTTGAAGGCTTCATAAAAAATGCTCCAATTATACAACTCCTATCAAAATGGTAGAGGATAATAATAAAGAAGGCATCATTCATCCTTCGAATTTTTTTATCTATCGTCCAATGTGAGTTGAGGATAGAAATCATAGATTTGAGAGGTGATTTGAATACCCTTGGTATTCCACCGTGAAATCTCTCGATAGCGGCTCGACATAAACAAAGAAGGATGTCATATAGAAACTCTTTAAGGAATGTGCTTTACTCAACTAATAACAAATGGAGCTACTGATATGCTCCCCCATCTAATAAATTCCTTATTCTTCTTTATAGTAGTGATGTATAAGAACATCCACTCCTAAAATTCCTTCATTGTGAGAACACCCGAGACTCTCCTTCCTAGCATAATAAGGTCATGGCCTCCTATATTAAATCTGATTGATACATGGTCTTTGAAAACTTGGAAACAGTATTAGCTAGATAGGTTCTCAACATGTGACCCTTGTATAAAAATTTGCTTCTTTGTCCCAATGTTCCACCGCTAACTCTATTGAATTTGTTATGTAATATTCAATGTCAAGGTGTTTGATAAAATCTTCGAGAGAAATCTGGGTCTAGAAGGATCACCACTTTTCCATCGACATCTTTAACTGAAATAAACTCTTCATCATAGTGGGTTACCACATCCAAAACAAATGCTTGTCGGTGCATGGATGTAACACACCAAAAATACCAACACAATGACAACACAAAGTGGAATACAGGATAACTTTTTTTTTTTTGACTTACATAACACATAACATGATGTAACCAGTCGTCACCAAGGATACAACTAACACTGTGAACAACCCGATACAAGGATGGCCATAAAAGCAGCACGGAGACGCTCACACCTATCAAGGACATTACATACATTTTCTTTTTGACAAGGAAACATGGGAGTCCAACCACATGACACACTCATAGCTAGGGCAAGCCACAATAAGAAATGATTGGAGGTTATTTATTTTGATAATACTCCCTGTAGCTCATGACTTAAGCTTTCAGAAGGATTCAATACATGATTCGCACAAATTCATCTCACCAACTCGAGTTAATTTATTAAACACTCAGTAGAGCAGTTCACTTAAAGTCTTCTCCTACTTACTAAATCTTATTATCTTCCGAAACTAACCAATGTTTTCCTTTAAGCTTGTTTAAGAGTTCACCCAAAGGGATAGTGTTCACTAGTTTAGCTAGGGGTATCAATTTATAAATGTTTACTTCACAAAGGATGTTTTCATTTTGATCACTCATGGAATTATTTGATTTCGAATAGATCACCTTTACATTTATTTGTTGAATATAAAATTATTATTTTTCAATTTAGCTTCTTTAAGGGTTAACCGACTCATTTTACTTTACTTATAAAATATTGTTGCTAAGTCTTGGAAAGGTTTAACTTAATAAATTATTCTCAAGATCAAAGTTTTACAATACTCATATCAATGTGAAGATTGAATGCCATTTCTCACAAGGATAATTTCAAGTTTAACTACACAAGAACAAGACACTTTATTTTACCATTACCAAACAATACAAGGCAAGAGGTCATATCAACTCTCTTTACAAGCAATGTTACACAATTTACAACACATTGAACATTTTTACAAGGAAATCCATAAATTTCACTGATGAAACCTTTATAACTCTTTCCTTTAATCTACTCACATACTCCATTTGCAAAAATACTAGCTGGAATCAGTTCGCGAGAACTGAGCATGTTAAGGCTACTCATTGCAACAGTAAGCTAACATTTAACAATATCAAGAAAGGAAAGTTATAATTCAAAAATAGATTAAAAAACAACCCACAACTCCAAAATTATTCGCAAGAGAAAGAAATCTAAACCATCCAGCAAGGAGAGAGTCAAAATACCAGTAAGAACAAAATCACATAAATCAAGGCAAGACCTTATGGGTTAGGAACAAGAAGGTCAAGAGTGCTGATATCTCCTTCATGTAATCCTATGGATTATGTGATTGGAATCCAAAACTTACTCCATCCAACAAGGGGTCCAAGAGAAGACAAAACATACTAATCATGATCGTAGGTGTGAAGCAAAATGACGTTATCCAATTCTCATGAGGGGAGGCTTCATAGCAATAATATGGGTTCGACACCATTAAGAGAACACAACCATAGTTTCAGTTTTAACCAAGGAGTTTACCACTACCTCCTTATAGGATTTCTTAAACGTAGTACGAGTTAACCAAAAAAAATCCACTTTTCCAAAAGCATACAAAAGAGACACAGAAACGGCCATTATTCTACCAACAAACCCTATCCTAATCGTCAACTTCTCTACATAATATAAGGGAAAGCTAAACCCAAAAGTAGTTAATAATTCTTATATATTTCCGACAATACCACTAAGTACTTTAAAATAAAAATAAAAATTGATTCTCCTTAACAAAGCCACGAAAAGGGACTTTTAGTAACTAAGTTCAAAGAATAAGATATTCGAGTTCGAAAACAAAGGGATTCGATACACTGTGGGTAATACACCAACGATGCCCCAGACTCAAAAGACCTTACCACGAGTACAAGCACAAAATAAGAACCAACACACATATCCATCAGGAAGGTTACGCAGTGCAGTCAAGCCTAGAAGTTCTATGAACTCCTTGCCAAAGGTATAGAAGATGGAAAATTTTACCCAATCCATGTGGGCTTATTGAGGAAAAGTCTAGCACATATCAAACAGTAAATATAACATCCACCTATCATATTATCACTGTAATCAGCTGTCATCTAATAGAAAACAACTCCACGAATCCAATACCATGGATTCACCTACAACTTTTGTTTCACTAGCTATTAATAGCTTGCTCACGACCCTTAATAAAATTTTTAGAGATTTCATTCAATTAAACTTACAATGTTTCCCTCATAATTTAAACACACAAGAGTGTGAACCAAGAAGAAGGTAAAGTAATTTTCTCAACACGTCGAGGCCAAAATTAGAAGTCAGGTTATTCATCCTCTAGGACTAGGTACAAAAGTCAACCATGTACAGTTCTATAGCAAAACCCTAATGCCATTTCTAATCAAACAAAAAGTAAGGAATGCCCATAGGCTTAAACAAGTTTTAGAACACAATGTCACTATTAATGTACCTTTTAGCAAAACAGGAGAGCCCTAAACAGGAAATGCGTATTTATTCAACCAAAAGAGGTATGTAGGCTTAACCTTACATTTAGTAACCTTCAATTATAATTACCATCACAGAATTCTTTTTAAAAGAAAGTCATATAAGCAACAAATCTCAATAATGTTTCCTTCCCTACGAACTAGACTGCATCACTCAATATTGCAGTAACCCATTTAGACAAATATGAAATAGAGTAAGCTATAAGAGAGGAAAGAACATTCCAAGCAAAATCAGTGAAATTGGAACGAGATTTAAAGGAACAACCACACAATCAGGCAGTGATATAAACAACCACGAAAACATCTAGTCTAGGCGTCATTCAAGAGGAAAGAATATTCATTTCAAGATATTGAAAGAAGGTAGAAAACTATTACAAGGAGTAGATTTAACATGCCTAATTATAGTTCTTCCCAAAGAACAAGCACGTCGACTAGGGGCTCAGAAACAACAACACAACCTGTGTAACTTCTCTTCCTCCGCCTCTTTGAAGATCCATATGCTTGTTAATAGCCATGCTTGGCATAGGAAAGGGGGGTGATTGAAACATGCCTTCTTGGAATCCTCATGAGAAACTCGAGAAGATAGAAGCACTCTGTTCAGTAGTACAGTACAAAATAGCCAAAGCCTAAAAATAGTCCCCCGAGTGAAAAGATGTGGAATCCATTTATGTTCTCTTGAAAACATGTCAGATTTAACTGAACCCCTAAAGACCAGGTGTGTGAGCAACCATAAAATATTCCCTTATCTGTTGATCAACTAAGTGTACAATCGTGTCCCCTCTTAATTCGAACCTACAACCTTTTAACCAGTAACATGGGCTATCAGAATTTGAACCTGCATCCTTTCAAACTGTGGAGTCCACTATGGAGTACACCTGAAGATCTGAGAAATGAATAATTTAACTAAGATATTATCCTCCCATTGATTCCTCTGACAAGCAACTTCGAATCCTCAGCCAGAAGCACACTCTAAGAGAAAATAACATCAAAAAGTCTATGTTTATGATCGGGTCTCCAGGCCATGAATTGAAACCAGAGCTTTCAGTTTTCCCTCCTGAATAAAGCAGACTCGTTGTGCCCAAGAACACATTCCAGCACCTTCCCAACAGGATAGGCAATGGGATAGCAAATGATCATAAGCACGCGTACAAGCCAAACAAAGTTTGCACCAACAGCAAGGCCGTATCGTGCACATATTGCTTGTGGAGTAACCTCACCAAAGGCCAAGACAAAGGTAACAGAGAGAATCACAGCAACAACAGGGTGAAAAATCTTATCCAAATATATTGGAAGAGCCTCCATTTTTTTCTCTGTTTTCTAATCTGAAATAATGCACACAGTGGCTACAACCAGAAATACAAGCACAATATACATACAACGGAACGGGCCCATTCGCACCACACAGATGCACAACACAAAAGAACACTACATTGAAAAACACAATACAGAATAAACGGGCCCAAAAATGTCCAGAACAGAATGGACAGAACACATAAAATGGTCATCCCGTCAACACGTTGTCCTTGCAACACTCTCACTGTCACTTCGTCGATTTTGAGAAACATATCTTGAAGGGGAAAAAAACTCGAATCTGAGGATGCAGTCGAACTGAACAGATAACAACATAGTGGACAACCTGCACGTTGGAAGCGCTCAAGACGACTTACCTTTCAAGCATGCAAGATTTTACAACAACTGAACATGACTAAGGTCACGTGCATCCAGAACATTAGGATCAACACCGACGGTGCCTTGGGATCGCCCTGCAGCTCCCCGGATTAACTCTCTCTGGAAGCCACGGATTTTCTGGGATAAGTTTTTACTTCTCTATCCTGTAGCTGCTGCAAAAAAAAGATACTTCCTCACGGCACTCTCATAGCAAGATTTCAGTTCTACGCTCCACGTTGGGATAGGCATAGGCTAGGAGTGAACTGGTCCTTGTTTATTGCATTTGGTGAGACTGTGACACTAATGATGAGGCCGCCCCCAAACTGACCCAACTCTCACCCACCTGCCTTCAATTCTCTCAGAAAAGCCATCCCATTCTTTCATTTGGTCAAGCAATTAATTACCTTCACCAAACTACTGCGCCTTGCCAAGAAAGCACGTGATAATTTTAGATATATATTATTCTCCACGTACAGACACCAAGTCAATGAAAACTATATCTTTCTAATACATGCAAGGAATGTGTAGAAGGAGCACGATCTTTTGGCAGAACACAAGCTAACAATGTGGATGCATAGAATATAAAATGAGAACCATTTCCCTAAAAACACAATTTCCTTTTCTCAATGTTGAACATCTAATCCCAATGCGCAGATCATAATCGATGACCATGAGATTCAAAAGAAGAACTTGGATAATTCTATCGACTCCAAAGGAAAATACACTGTACGAAGGTTCATGCATTGACCAGAGGCTATAAGGAATATTTATAATGGTGTTTGAATGGTTTGCTATCAAAATTCCAATCAAACTTGAATATCTAAAATGTATAGACGCCAAGTTAACTGAAAATGTTTTTTTTTTTTTAATCCAACGAGGCACACAAGTCCCTTTTCTAATCTAAACACTCAATGCAATCTGAGAAATAAAACTCGTAATACAAGGTAAAAGGGCAAGAGCAGATTTATGTAAAGAATAATATTGTTATATTTATTCATATTAAACATATGAGTCTCATACTATAACGTTTTTATCTCCTAAAAAATAAGGAGATTAGTTTATCAAAGCATAGTTGATATACATTTAATGGTAAAGCTTTTTAGTTTGTATTTTTACACAAGGTGACACATGAGAGATGTGGCTTTTCTCAAGTTAATGAATTACATAATTTTGTATGTAGGTTGCAGAGGAGATGTTTCATCTGGTGGTTTTTCGGGGCACACGAGAAAGATAGCTCATGGAAAATGATCAGATATATGTGGATTACATTTGAGAATTTGAAGCGAATCACGAGGACATTCCAAAAATAATGTCAATGAATGCTATCACAATTTTATTGGGGCAATGGATAACATGCATTCTATCGTAAGTGTGAACAGTGAAGATAAGAGTTATGTGGATAGGAAAAAAAAATATAGAATTATATGAAAGAGGTTTAACTCAAAATAAAAATTATGACTCTTTTAGAGATAGTATGTGTGAAGGTGATTCAAAAGAAAAGAATCTGAAATCAAGACCTAATTTTGACACATGATGTAGCTTAATAGGGGTTCAGACTAATGAAACTAACGTCTGAACTCATCAACCCTTGTCGATGGGTTAAAGTCCTTGGCTCGACAACGAATAGGAGCAGGATGGAAATGGCTTCAAGGAAAGTTACTAGCCCAATCAACCTTCGAAAAGGGTTTACCGCCAAATGGGGCATTACATTCTCCTCCCCTTAAGAAAGCATCGTCCTCAATGCGACATAACACAGAGGAAAAGAAAAATCACGTAACCAACAACATGCAAAGGAGGAGTACACTTTATGGTTTAAATTTTAGTTAATTAAAGCAGGGTCACTAGGTAGCCTTAGGAACATTTGGTAGAAGTTTTAACTTTCAATGTTCTGTGAAGATTGGTAGTTCTTTCTTGTTCCTCATTTCATTAGTCTCTTTCTATTATCATTATTTCTAGTTTTAGTTTCTTTTAAAATTTCATCATTGCAGAGTTTTGGTTTATTCTTTATTGTGGGTGCCCAACATGAACTGCTAACACAACACCCTATCAGGTTCACAAGACACTACAGATTCACAAGTACACAAGTATATACTTCAAGATTGTATTACACCACAAAAGGTTACACAATTACGGAATAGAATAGGCACACTCCCATAACATAGGTACTCATCACACATCAATGACTGACATACCAAATACTCAAACAAAAGAGTACTACAATCCACCAGACATTTCCTCAATTTGCATCAATGAAAGACTCACATAACAACAAACCATGCTACAGGTACATAGTGTCCACAAGGGAATCAATGACATGTCCACAACATCACAACACATAACCATCTGACATGAGTAACACATACATCAAAAGACCACTACCAAACATCACAATAACTCAACATATATCCTGAAACATCAACCATACAGACAAATATCATAAGCCTCCCTCAAACTCTTATGCCTCCCTCAAGTCTCTTATGCCTCCCTCAAGTCTCTTATGCCTCCCTCAAACTCTTATGCCTCCCTCAAACTCTTATGCCTCCCTCAAGCTCTTATGCCTCCCTCAAACTCTTATGCCTCCCTCAAGGAGGTCGGTTGTCTCTCTGTGCCCAAGGCACATCGAGTTCGAACACTCCTAACCCAAGTGACATAATAACGCGTGGTTCAACAACCCGCTAGTTATATGTACCCCTTGGGGCGTACCCCCATACAACGAAGCGGGTCCATAGGTCCAACCAATCCATGGTGCATCCCATGACCCTATTCCACACATCACAACATTAGAACCAAGCACAACAATCCAGGTCAAAGTGCCAAGTGGCAAAGTACAAGCCTTGGGCAAGGCGGTAAAAATTCCAAATTTAAAAGAAGACCCCAAATCAAGCTAAAATAAATGGCCAAATAGCCAAAGTTAGTATCGAAATCCCCATGTTAGTGCCACAAACCAAGGAAATGCCCAAAATTGTAAAGCATTGCAATCAAGAAAAGATGCTGGTCGTTGTAAAATAAAGTAAAAAGATCAATTTACGAATAAAATCAACTTATAATAATGTCACATTACGATAACTGTGTGGCCTTATCTGGCCACCAAAGGGGTACTCAACGAGTTGCTGGCACTCGGAACATCGAGCCTCAGCTCGTAAAATATATATCAATCCCGCCACCCTTCGACAAGGCTAAACATAGTCATAGATACACTAAGGTTGCATACATACAACCACATAGGGAGAGAGGAAAGAGTCAAATGTAATCTACTAAACCGAGTTTTGACTCGAGTTATTGACCCATGGTACACCATTCCTCACTCTCAACATACACTTCTACCGATCTCCCTCAGGGTCGGTTAGTGTAAGGCTCACAACATAACATGTAACTACATTACTAACACCATGGTGGTACACACATAGCTACCATAACGTCTCACGTATGGTAGGTATACGGGGTAGATCACAATCATACATTCACAGGGCACAATACATCACTTTACCACATTCTGCACCCAAAGTGCAATCACCATACGATAGGGTTCATACACTCACCGTATGACCCAAAATCACAACATGAAGCATTACATATTTGCACAGTCATACATACGATGAACATAGTACATCACAACATAACATACATTGCAACATAACAAGGTGGTACACACGTTTCTTCAGAACATGGTAAAAATATTATGATACAACTCATTTCTTTTAACATCAATCTAGTCAAACAACACATTGATACACCTACATATCACAATATGTCACAATGATCCAACATTCCGTCATCCACAATATAATTCTTTTCACACGCCACAAACAGTAATTCACACGTGAACTCTTCATAGAATCCACAAGAAGGAGAGAGAATACTCTCATCCCCAACACATCAACATGATGAAAAATACGCACTGAGTGACATACACATCCCGTGCGTTCACAATATCACAATTACGACAATAATCACATCACGCTTAAAGCACATTACTCTTCCAATATAATTCATCATCATGCAACATCATCATCATCATGAAGTATCATCATGTAACACCACCACCACCACGTAACATCATCATACAACACCAATCCGGCCCATAGGTTCGAGAGCATGAACCTACGCTCTGATACCAAAGTGTAACACACCAAAAATACCAACACAATGACAACACAGTGGAATACAGGATAACTTTTTTTTTTGACTTACATAACACATAACATGACGCAACCAGTCGTCACCAAGGATACAACTAACACTGTGAACAACCTGATACAAGGATGGCCATAAAAGCAGCATGGAGACGCTCACACCTATCAAGGACATTACATACATTTTCTTTTTGACAAGGCAACATGGGAGTCCAACCACATGACACACTCACAGCTAGGGCAAGCCACAATAAGAAATGATTGGAGGTTATTTATTTTGATAAGACTCCCTGTAGCTCATGACTTAAGCTTTCAGAAGGATTCAATACATGATTCGCACAAATTCATCTCACCAACTGAGTTAATTTCTTAAACACTGTAGAGCAGTTCACTTAAAGTCTTCTCCTACTTACTAAATCTTATTATCTTCCAGAAACTAACCATTGTTTTCCTTTAAGCTTGTTTAAGAGTTCACCCAAAGGGATAGTGTTCGCTAGTTTAGCTAGGGGTATCAATTTATAAATGTTTACTTCACAAAGGATGTTTTCATTTTGATCACTCATGGAATTATTTGATTTCAAATAGATCACCTTTACATTTATTTGTTGAATATAAAATTATTATTATTTTGTTTAGCTTCTTTAAGGGTTAACCGACTCATTTTACTTTACTTATAAAATATTGTCGCTAAGTCTTAGAAAGATTTAACTTAATAATTTATTCTCAAGATCAAAGTTTTACAATACTCATATCAATGTGAAGATTGAATTCCATTTCTCACAAGGATAATTTCAAGTTTAACTACACAAGAACAAGACACTTTATTTCACCATTACCAAACAATACAAGGCAAGAGGTCATATCAACTCTCTTTACAAGCAATGTTACACAATTTACAACACATTGGACATTTTTACAAGGAACTTCATAAATTGCACTGATGAAACCTTTACAACTCTTTCCTTTAATCTACTCGCATACTCCATCTGCACAAATACTAGCTGGAATCAGTTCGCGAGAACTGAGCATGTTAAGGCTACTCATTGCAACAGTAAGCTAACATTTAACAATATCAAGAAAGGAAAGTTCTAATTCAAAAATGGATTAAAACACAACCCATAACTTTAAAATTATTCACAAGAGAAAGAAATCTAAACCATCCAGCAAGGAGAGAGTCAAAATACCAGTAAGAATAAAATCACATAAATCAAGGCAAGACCTTATGGGTTAGGAAAAAGAAGGTCAAGAGTGCTGATATCTCCTTCATGTAATCCTACGGATTACGTGATTGGAATCCAAAACTTACTCCATCCAACAAGGGGTCCAAGAGAAGACAAAACATACTAATCATGATCGTAGGCGCGAAGCAAAATGACGTTATCCAATTCTCACGAGGGGAGGCTTCATAGCAATAATATGGGTTCGACACCCTTAAGAGAACACAACCATAGTTTCGGTTTTAACCAAGGAGTTTACCACTACCTCCTTATAGGATTTCTTAAACGTAGTATGAGTTAACCAAAACAAATCCACTTTTCCAAAAGCGTAAAAAAAAGACACAGAAAGGGCCATTATTCTACCAACAAACCCTATCCTAATCGTCAACTTCTCTACATAATATAAGGGAAAGCTAAACCCAAAAGTAGGTAATAATTCTTATATATTTCCGACAATACCAATAAGTACTTTAAAATAAAAATAAAAATTGATTTTCCTTAACAAAGCCACGAAAAGGGACTTTTAGTAACCAAGTTCAAAGAATAAGATATTCGAGTTCGAAAACAAAGGGATTCGATACACGGTGGGTAATACACCAACGATGCCCCAGACTCAAAAGACCTTACCACGAGTACAAGCACAAAATAAGAACCAATGCACATATCCATCAGGAAGGTTACGCAGTGCAGTCAGGCCTAGAAGTTCTATGAACTCCTTGCCAAAGGTATAGAAGATGGAAATTTTACCCGATCCATGTGGGCTTATTGAGGAAAAGTCTAGCACATATCAAACAGGTAAATATAACAGCCACCTATGATATTATCACTGTAATCAGCTGTCATCTAACAGGAAACGAGTCCACGAATCCAATACCATGGATTCACCTACAACTTTTGTTTCAGTCCAGCTATTAATAGCTTGCTCGCGACCCTTAATAAAAATTGTAGAGATTTCATTCAATTAAACTTACAATGTTTCCCCCTTACTTTAAACACACAAGAGTTTGAACCAAGAAGAAGGTAAAGTAATTTTCTCAACACGTCGAGGCCAAAATTAGAAGTCAGGTTATTCATCCTCTAGGACTAGGTACAAAAGTCGACCATGTACAGTTCTATAGCAAAACCCTAATGCCATTTCTAATCAAACAAAAAGTAAGGAATGCCCACAGGCTTAAACAAGTTTTAGAACACAATGTCACTATTAATGTACCTTTTAGCAAAACAGGAGAGCCCTAAACAGGAAATGCGTATTTATTCAACCAAAAGAGGTATGTAGGCTTAACCTTACATTTAGTAACCTTCAATTATAATTATCATCACGTAATTCTTTTTAAAAGAAAGTCATATAAGCAATAAATCTCAATAATGTTTCCATCCTTACGAACTAGACCGCATCACTCAATATTGCAAAGAACCCATTTAGAAAAATATGAAATAGAGTAAGCTATAAGAGAGGAAAGAACATTCCAAGCAAAATCACTGAAATTGGAGCGAGATTTAAAGGAACAACCACACAATCAGGTTGTGATATAAACAACCACGAAAACATCTAGTCTAGGCGTCATTCAAGAGGAAAGAATATTCATTTCAAGATACTGAAAGAAGGTAGAAAACTATTACAAGGAGTAGATTTAACATGCCTATTTATAGTTCTTCCCACCAACAAGCATGTCGACTAGGGCTCAGTGCAACAAAGAACACAAATTGCTGCGCAACTTCTCTTCCTTCGCCCGCCAAGATCCATATCCTCAAGTTAACGGCCATGCTTGGCATAGGAAAGGGGGTGATTGAAACATGCCTTCTTGGAATCCTCGGGAGAAACTCCGGGAAGATAGAAGCACTCTGTTCGTAGCTGTACAAAATAGCCAAAGCCTAAAAATAGTCCCCCGAGTGAAAAGATGTGGAATCCATTTATGTTCTCTTGAAAACATGCCAGATTTAACTGAACCCCTAAAGACCAGGTGTGTGAGCAACCATAAAATATTCCCTTATATGTTGATCAACTAAGTGTACAATCGTGTCCCCTCTTAGTTCGAACCTACAACCTTTTAACCAGGAACATGGGCTATCAGAATTTGAACTTGCATCCTTTCAAACTGTGGAGTCCACTATGGAGTACACCTGAAGTCCTGAGAAATGAAGAATTTAACTAAGATATTATCCTCCCATTGATTCCTCCGACAAGAAACTTCAATCCTTAGCCGTAAGCACACTCTAAGAGAAAATAACATCAAAAAGTCTATGTTTATGATTGGGTCTCCAGTGCCATGAATCAAAACCAGAGCTTTAGCTTTTCCTCTGAATAAAGCGGACTCGTTGTGCCCAAGAACACATTCCAGCACCTTACCAACAGGATAGGCAATGGGATAGCAAAGGATCATAAGCACGTGTACAAGCCAAACAATGTTTGCACCAATAGCGAGGCTGTATCGTGCACATATTGCTTGTGGAGTAACCTCACCAAAGGCCGGACAAAGGTAACAGAGAGAATCGAGCAACAACAGGTGAAAAATCTTATCCAAATATATTGGAAGAGCCTCCATTTTTTTTTCTCTCTTTTCTAATCAAATAATGCACACATTGGCTGCAAACAGAGATACAAGCACAAAAAACAAGCACAATATACATACAACAAAACGGGCCCATTCGCACCACACGGATGTATAACACAATCAAAACACTACATTGAAAAAAACACAATACGTAATAAATGGACCCAAAATGTCCGTAAAAGCAATGGACAGAACACATAAAATGGTCAACCCGCCAACACGTTGTCCTTGCAACACTTTCACTGTCACTTCGTCGATTTTGAGAAACATATCTTGAAGGGTAAAAAAACCCAAATCGAGGATACAATGAATCAAGAGATAACAACATAGTGGACAACCTGCACGTTAGAAGCGCTCAAGACAGCTTCTGCTAGAGCTGGAAGATTTTGCAACAACTGAACATGACTGAGGTCGCGTGCATCCAGAACATCAGGATCAACACCGACGGTGCCTTGGGATCGCCCTGCAGCTCCCGGGATTAACTCTCTCTGGAAGCCACGGATTTTCCGGGATAAGTTTTTTTACTTCTCTCTGTCTCGTAGTTGCTTTGCAAAAAAAACAGATATTTCTTCACAAAGACTCTCATAGCAAGATTTCAGTTCTACGCTCCACGTTGGGATAGGCATAGGCTAGGAGTGAACTGGTCCTTGTTTATTGCATTTGGTGAGACTGTGACAGCTATTGAGGGCGCCCCCTGCCAAACCGACCCAACTCTCACCCACCTGCCTTCAATTCTCTCAGAAAAGTCATCCCATTCTTTCATTTGGTCAAGCAATTAATTACCTTCACCAAACTACTGCGCCTTTCCAAGAAAGGACATGATAATTTTAGATATATATTATTCTCCACGTACAGACACCAAGTCAATGAAAACTATATCTTTCTAATCCATGCAAGGAATGTGTAGAAGGAGCACGATATTTTTGGCAGAACACAAGCTAACAATGTGGATGCATAGAATATAAAATGAGAACCATTTCCCTAAAAACACAATTTCCTTTTCTCAAAGTTGAACATCTAATCCCAATGCGCAGATCATAATCGATGACCATGAGATTCAAAAGAAGAACTTGGATAATTCTATCGACTCCAAAGGAAAATACACTGTACGAAGGTTCATGCATTGACCAGAGGCCATAAGGAATATTTATAATGGTGTTTGAATGGTTTGCTACCAAAAATTCCAATCAAACTTGAATATCTAAAATGTATAGACGCCCGAGTTAACTGAAAATGTTTTTTTTTTTAATCCAACGAGGCACACAAGTCCCCTTTTCTAATCTAAACACTCAATGCAATCTGAGAAATAAAACTCTGTAATACAAGGTAAAAGGGCAAGAGCAGATTTATGTAAAGAATAATATTGTTATATTTATTCATATTAAACATATGAGTCTCATACTATAACGTTTGTATCTCCTAAAAATAAGGAGATTAGTTTACCAAAGCATAGTTGATATTCATTTAATGGTAAAGCTTTTTAGTTTGTATTTTTACACAAGGTGACACATGAGAGATGTGGCTTTTCTCAAGTTAATGAATTACATAATTTTGTATGTAGGTTGCAGAGGAGATGTTTCATCTGGTGGTTTGTCGGGGCACACGAGAAAGATAGCTCATGAAAAATGATCAGATATATGTGGATTACATTTGAGAATTTGAAGCGAATCACGAGGACATTCCAAAAATAATGTCAATGAATGCTATCACAATTTTATTGGGGCAATAGATAACATGTATTCTATCGTAAGTGTGAACAGTGAAGATAAGAGTTATGTCCGATAGGAAAAAAAAAAATATAGAATTATATGAAAGAGGTTTAACTCAAAATAAAAATTATGACTCTTTTAGAGATAGTATGTGTGAAGGTGATTCAAAAGAAAAGAATCTGAAATCAAGACCTAATTTTGACACATGATGTAGCTTAATAGGGGTTCAGACTAATGAAACTAATGTCTGAACTCATCAACCCTTGTCGATGGGTTAAATTCCTTGGCTCGACAATGAATAGGAGTAGGATGGAAATGGCTTCAAGGAAAGTTACTAGCCCAATCAACCTTCGAAAAGGGTTTACCGCCAAATGGGGCATTACAATGGATGTGGGAAAACTAGCAACAAGTGAAATCCCACTATCATATATGGCCTACATCCAGGGTTTCTTATTTGGGGCCTTCACTCTTGCCCATTTAATTTTTCAAGGTCGGTGTCCCCTATGTTTCCCAAGTCAGAAGATAAGCAAGAGTGAGGGGAAACCCCGAGGAATGAGTATTTCATTTTTTCCTTTCCCTTAGAAGTGGAAGTAGACATCAAATTCTATGTTCCGAAATGCCGAAGAGGAGAAGTTCCAAAGCCCAAAAATATCCAACCTCTGAAAACTTGAAAGCTAGAAACCCGAATAGAAGAAGTCTGAAATCTCCAAATGGAAACCTCCGAAACAGAGAATTCTTAAAACCCAAAAATCTCCAACCTATAAAAACTTGAAGTGGAGAAGTTCGAAATGATAGATTCTGAAAACCCAAAGAAGTGAAAACCTCTGAAGAAAGGACTTTTGAAATACTAAAAAAGAGAACTCCAAAGTCTGAATTGCACAATCTCCAAAAAAACTAGAAGCACCAAAAACCCCAAGCTCTAAATACCGAAAAGTGAATTCTTAGAGAACATTGATCTCTGAAATCTAAAAAACAAAAGGTGACACGAGGGAAAACTGGAGAACTCAAGAGGATCCTTGCAAACCGTGTGAGTGCCCTCAGTACAAAATCAAATCATGGAAACATGGTAGATAATAAAATTTTCATTTCCCAAGGTATGTAAAGGAGGAACAAAGAAAATAAACAAGGAGGAAATAAAACAAAAGATCTTAAACCAAAAATAAAAAGACCAAAATAAAAAATACCTTGAGAATGATGTCAAAAAGTATGAAATACGCTTAAAATTAGTTTTCGAGAGAAAAGTGTCGTGTTAAAATGATACATGAAAATGTGATTTAAATAGAAAAACCCGATATTAATGGAGAAATTCCAATCCGTATGGAAGTAGGTGGGAATTAAATGTGTAGAGAGCTCTAAAATTTTGAAACTCAAAGCCTTGAAATTCTAAAATTTTAGAATTTTGGGGTTTCAACTTCAGAGATCAAGGGATGTAAATCATCGAATGACTCGGAAGAGTCCCAAAACTTGCCTTCGAAAGTCTTAAATTTCATAATTTTGGAGATTCAAACTTCTGAAGTCTGAAAGAAAATGACTCAAAAATGATTGGGAGAGTTCAAACTCCGAAAGCATGAAATTATAAAATTTCAAACTTTCAGATGCTTTAGAATTCTGAAAGAATTTATTAAAAAATCGTAACCTTGAGTTCAGAAACCCAAAAGCCCAAAACTTCAAAATTTCAGACTTTCGGGGTTTTGAACTTCAAATCTCGAAAGGGAAATGCTTAAAAATCATGATTTAGAGTTTCAAAATCCAAAAGACAAAAATTCCAAAATTTCAAACTTTTAGGGTTTTGGACTTAAGAACATGAAAAACATAGTTTAAAATTTAAGTAAATTAAACCCTGAAAGAGAAAATCCCGTAAGTCTGAAATCCAAATTTTTAGACTTTGGGACATGGATAAATTTCAAGATGTAGAGATCTTCGTGCGAAGATCGTTTCAAAAAAATTTCCTAATTGATTTCAAAGTATCTTCTCAAGGTAGATTAAATCGGTAATAGGAGGCACGACATGTAAATTTCTACTAAAATTCATTCAAGGAATGCCTTAGCCAAGTTCTCTACCTAACTAAGTAACCTCTTCTACCATACTTCTAGCCTATACAAAAATAAGATCTATAAAATAGGATATAGGAGTCATTTGAGCACAAAGACAATGAGGGATTATCCAAATTTTATAATTATAAATGTTATGTTATTCTGTGTGAAAATTAAGGAAGAATGATCAAGCCAATAACTTTTTTTGGAACGCATGAAGTTGTTGTGGTTTCATCTAATGTGGAGTCACGAGTTGACAAAACAAGGTATGTTTTTCCCTTTTCCACTTGAACTAAAATTTAATTTATCATTTCCAACTTTTCAAACTTGAATGTTGAATGATAGAGAATATAATTCCAACAAATGATAAAATCTTACCTTGACGTGAACTATTAAAACATAAAAAAATATAATAATAAATAAATAATTAAATATGATCTCAAATTCATGCGCATGGAGAGCCACACCCAAATGTACAAAAATTTGAAACTCTTAGCATGACCACTAATAATGTATGACACCGTGGAGAACCTTAAACAAGTTTTTGGAACTCATTTACTACCTTTTCAAGTCGAGTTTCAAAGTACAATTATATTTTCACTCACTTGTAGTGACGTGGTTACTTTAATTAAACATGATCAGTTTCATCCTATGGCTGCAGCTTTAGTTTGATAGAAAATCAAAACCCCTACAACCTATCTCTAGACTGAAAAAAGAAAAAATTAACCAACCTTTCTTTTAATGAAAACTTCTTTGGAGAGTAGTTGTACATGTGGGTTTTGGAGACCACTGGTCACTGTGTGACAAGAGTTGCAGACACAATTTTTATAATTGTCCCTAGATTTTCCCTTGTAAATTGAGCTTTACTTGTCGTAATCAAATTCCGTTAGACATGATGAATTATTTATATGTGGGGGAGTAAGTACGAATAATCATAATTTTTTATCAAACATAAAACGATTGTATTCAACACCTAATTTTAAAGTACTTTGATTGTTTTGATCAGTTTTCTTAACTTTGCTTCTTTAGCTAGAATATCCTTCCGAGAGTCACTTTTGACTTCTAGCCACACATGTGATCTTGTAATATTGTCATAATACTATGTAGATAATTATTCTATATTTTTCTTGTATGAATGGATTTTTGAAATGCATGGCATTTTTATCTCTCCACCCTCTTTTCTCTCTAGAAATGAAAATGATCCTTACGTTGATTTGAAAACATAAATGTATTAGAAAATGTTCATTATTTTGAAATGAAATGAAAATGCTTATGGAAGTGTCAATGGAAAATAAAATGTCTTGTAACTTTTTCTCTCATCCTTACTCTCTCTCTCTAGTACAAAAATGTTAAGTGATAATGAATGTGAAAGTGTGAATGTGTGAGAAACACAATTTTTCTTCCTCTCTCTACCTATCTATCCCTCTCTATTATCTTCAATTAATTTTTTTATAAAATGATGAATGTGTGTATTTATTCTTGAGTGTAGGGGATTTCCAAACTAGTTCTAGGATTGACCCTGCAGTGGTTGCAGGTACCCGACAAATAGGAAAACTAAAACAACAGTTATATCTTTTATTATAAAACTATCTGAAGAAAATGAAATTGATTAGAATGTTTTTCATGATATTGTTATAAATAGAGTGTAATATTTTTATTATTTTCATGATGTATATCAATGTGTTGCGTATTGGGAAAATGTACTATTTCGTATGTAGTTATACTTTTTCCTTCTTGATGAATGTTACTCTTAATCATAATTATCTAAATTCATAAGTAAATGAAGTTGGTTTTATCTTGTTTAGTTGGAAAATGATGTCAAATAATCCTTTCTTTTAGTGTCAAAATTAGTATGAGAGGATGAAATAGGGATGTTTCCGATTAAAATGTTTAGTGTCGTCATAATTTTTGATATGATTCTTCCAATAAAATTATTGGAAATAATTTAAAATTAGGTATTTTTACCTACCTTATAGTGTTACATTGACCTATGAACTCACTTAATCTACAAATAAAAATATCAACTTACACTCGGTGTACTTTTCATTTTCAGCTAAAAGTGATAAAACAAACATATAGCTTGAAATATTTACCTTTATTGAAATAAATGGTCCTCTCTAGTAAGCCTTGAGTTTTGTTGGCTCCAAAACCTTTCATAGTCCTATAGACTTAGAGGTACCCTATTTATTTGTCTTTTCCTCCTCTGGAACCTAGTTGAAAGCATTCATGTGGGTGTGATAGTGAGTAAGGTGCCTTAGTGCGAGGCATAACATCACTTTTAGTGGAATACGAGATGACATGTTGAGCTTGAAATCTCATGGTTGTTTTAGAGACTAAACAACATTAGAAGAATAATATAGTGAACAGTGGTTGGGACCATAGGGAAAGTTATGTTATGCATTAATCCACTATTATTTTTTTAATTATAAAGGGAAATTTAAAACTTGGCTCATTTGAGAATCTACCCATGCGATGTTTTTCGTAGTAATTTTAAGAACATGGGAGATTACATTCAACATAATAAATATTTCTTATGATGTGAAAGTGGATGTGAATTGATTTACGTGAGAAAAACTTATTGAGAAAACATAATTTCTCATCAAAGAATCAAAAATTAAACTTTGTAATTGTTAAGATAATTCAAATTAAGAATCGAATTATATATTTTAATGGGATGTCAAATAAATGAACCAAACCTAATTGAATGATTTATAACCTAAGTGTTAAATTAAAGTGAGAAAATGTAGTCATGGAATCCCTCAAGTGGAATGAAGGTGTTGCAAGACAGGGGACATTTGATCACTATAATTTTGAATTTTGGTAAGATGTAGAAACCATCGAGCACTAAGGAATGTAATATATCAAATGATCTATCATAAAGCCATTGACAAAGGGGATATGATGTATGATTATCAAAGATTGTAAATATTTATTTAGAAGGGTTTTGAATGCATAAAATTTAATAACTTTTTCATTTGAACCCTATTTGTCCCTCTTAGATAAATGTGTGCCTTAGTATGTATTATTGGATTACCATGTACTTATTATATGGTGTAGTTTCCACCCATCCATGAATTCTTTTGAAGTTAATAGATCGTGGAGCCTCTCTTAAGGTTATTGGTGAAGGAAACACTAATGCATATTCACCCAATGATTTAAATTGTTCCTTGGAAGGAATTTGAAAAGCATATAGTTGTTGGGTTGTCTCGCTTGTAATATGTATTTAATACTTGAGTGTTTAAGAGTGATGAAATTAGTAGTTAGGTGTATTGTCACCACTCATTATACTCCTAAATCGCTAAGTGTAAAATTATGTGTCATTTAAATTACAATTGTTCTAAAAAAATGTCAATACAGAGACCAAAGTATGTTTTAAGTGTAAAGAGTATAAGAGTAAACAATATTTTGGGTTAGGAATAATGTCATACTTGAAGTCCTTATAACTTAACTAGACATTTTCATGTTGTTAAAAATAAATAAGAATTTCTCTTGGTGAGATCAAAATTTTGAGAAAACATAAGCTCTTAAATATATATATCTAAATAAAATTTCATGAAGTGAAAATGTTGTATTGACTCAAACAAGTTATTGAACTATATCAACTATAATAGGAAAATAAAGGTACCATAATGGAAGGATGTTTATGGGAAGATGTATCTTGAATCTAAATCTCCTTTAAATCCTAAGATTCCTTCCTTGACTTCATGTTAGTTCCCCTTGTCTAACAAGGGTAAAATTTAAACATCAAATAAACATTTTGAGAAGAAAAACCTTAACATACGAATGAAATAATTAGTAATTTTGTATGCATTTTGATATGTGTAAAATAAATATTTAGTTATGAAGATTATTGGAAGGGAGAAAGATCCAAATTAAGTTTTCATATTGTAATTTGAATGTTAAATGAATTTAAGAATATGTAGGTGGAAAAGGAGAATTTATCCTTGCATGATAAGTGATCTTGGAATTTTAATTTTAACTAAGATGTAACCATGTGGTAACGATGTGTTGTGGATTTTCTAATCTTTGGTTCCCTTTTGTGGCAGGGTCATTGTTATTATTTGTTCAAGAGGATAACCGTGGCATCAACATATATATGGTGTTATAATATTGTCTATGTGGGTCAATGTTTTGTGTAAGTGTCTTATGTGATGTTAAGTTTATCTATTAGAGCCCATGTAGTGTTGTGTAGTGAGCATTTAAAGACAAAAATGTTATTCGAGATAATTTAACTATTATATTTTAGGGTTGAAAATGTGGGATCAATCTGTTTGTATCATAGCAGAGATTCATACTCTTGAACATTTAGGATAGTTGGTGTGTGATTGTTATGTATGGTGGTGGAGGAGATGGGAAGAGTACTGTGATAGTATGTTGTGATGTGACAACTTGCAATTACGATCATGTGAATGTGTCTGTGGTGTTTTCCACTTCGTGTACTATTTTTGTTTTTGATGTGTATGGTGATGAGAATTATCTCTCTCTGTCTCTCATGTATTAAACATGTATTACATGTGAGTTACAACCTTGTTCAGTGAAAAACAATGCTAATGTGGATGGTGAAAGTCTTGTGGTATCATGAAATCTTGTGATGTTGTGGTTGTGTACCAAAGGGTGGTTCCTGATATTTTGTATCATACTGTATTTTTTCCATCCTATTATGATGTATCATGATGTATGTTATAAAATTTTTATCGTAATGGTTTATATGCACCGACATTAATCACTATATTCATCATATTTATTTATTCATGTGTTATGTGATAACGTGTGTGTCATGAATTAGGGAATATGGTGATCGTATGTTCCCTATTATGTTGTACTTACACTTTTGGTGCATTGGGTGGAACTTTTATGTGATTGTATGTCATGGAACATTGTTATGTTATACCCATAATTTGACAATGCATAAGATTCTATGATTATTATTCGGATACATCATTGTGTTAGTAATGTAGTTATGTGTTATGTTTTGTACCTTACACTAATGACCCTAAGGGAAGAAATTGGTAAAAGTGTATGTGTGGAGAGAGGAGGCATGAACCAGGTTTCCATAACCTTGAGCCGAGTACAAGTTAGGAATGGAGTCTCAAGCGGTGAAACTAACTTCTTTTTGCTTAGTATACTTAGAGATTTATCAGTATATCATGGATGCGGACCACCTTAGGCTCAACTTATGCAAACTAGAGTTCCCTAATCTTTCCTATGTGGGTTATCCATTGAACAATCCTATGTGATTTTGACTATGTGGATCCTTGTATATGTGATTTGGATATATATGGAGATATGATCATTTCTTGTTATATGTATTTATTTTGCGAGTTGAGGCTTGATAACCAAGTGCTAGAAACATGATGAGTACCACTTTAGTGGCCATATAAGGGTGACGTAGTTATCATAATGTGATATTTCTACGCTCGTATTTTATTCGTAATTGACATTCTTCTCTTTTCTTAAAAGAACCAATAGTTTTCTTGATTGATGTATTCTTAAATTTTTGGCATATAATTTGATTTGTGCTTACTAAATGCCTTTGCATTACTATGGTATTTTATCCATTTATTTTACTTAGTTTGAAAAAAAAATTTATCTTAAAGTTTTCTAGTCTAGCCGAAGGCTTGGGATTTTTTTTTTTTTGGCATTTTAATCTAATATTTATGCTGGTTGTAATGTCTTTATTTGTTGTATTAGGGTCATAGGATTCACCTTGGAGTGGTTTTACCTATGAACCAACTTCGATGTATGGGGGTACACCCTAAGGGAGTCATAGGGTTGTGTAGTATTAAACTATTGGTTACTATGCCACTTGGGTGGAGGTGACGGGGCTCTATGTGCCTACAAAGAATAGGGTGACCCAATGTTATTAAATGGAAAAATAAGGTGATGGGGCTCTATGGTGAGTGACTTGATATGGAGAAATAAGAAGATAGATCTCTATGGTGTGTGACCCAAGATGGAGAAATAAGGTGATGGGGCTCGATGGTGAGTGACCCGACTTGGTATTGCACTATGATTCTTTTTCTATTCGAAGGAATATGGAGTTCCTATTGGGAGACATATGGAGTTATGTGTAAATATATTATTCGATGTTGAGACTATGTTTCTTGTGTAAAATTACAAATTATCCCTTTGTGACATCTTATCATTTGGTATTCTTTTATATCAAGTGATTATATTTC
Organism: Taxus wallichiana var. yunnanensis; assembly: GCA_018340775.1. Classification (NCBI taxonomy): domain Eukaryota; kingdom Viridiplantae; phylum Streptophyta; class Pinopsida; order Cupressales; family Taxaceae; genus Taxus; species Taxus wallichiana. The sequence goes on from CM031234.1 coordinate 788,594,502, forward strand.
TGTATTGTAGGACATGAAAAAAATTATTATAACCTGCATATGATACCGTACTACCATGAGAAAAATTATGAAAATAACCTTGTATAAAAAAATCCTAATAGGAAATGCTTGTAGAAAATCATTCTCACCTTGTCTTGCAAGACAAAAATAACCTCCTATACTTGAAATCCATTAATCAAACTTTGTGTTGGAAATATTCTTGTCATGTTCAAATAATTGGAAATAACTATAGATCATACTTCTTGCATGTTAGTTCTCATATATTCCATTTTCACTCCTCTATGTATCACCTCATGTGAAAAATGAACTTCCACTTCGACCCTTCAACCAGCTTGGAAAATTTTAATAAAATGTATTTTAAATAATGAAAACTTCTTGTCTTATGGTATTTGGTTATTGTTTATGTAAGACGAAGACTTTTGTTGAATCATGTTGATGGGAGGTGGTGGCTCATGCTTGGTACTTTAGGAGATGTTATTTATTGATATTTCTTAGATCACAAATTCTATTGGGAAGTTATTAATGTTGGTATGTCATATTGTGGTGCTTAAATTGATTGATGAGCTAATCTTGTGAGTCTTGTTAGGCATTGTTATGATTGAGGTTTAATGTTCCTCTTGGTTGGTATGTAATATTGGATATTATATTTCCATTGTGTGGGTACAATCATGGTTTTGGGTCATGTGATACAAGTTGCATATGTGTCAGTGTGATTATTCATTGTTTGTTATTCACATATGTGTGCTAGATTTATTCCCGTGACATAATTGTTGTAAATTTTTGTTATATGGACTACGTTTTGTCTTTCCAAGGCGGAAGTGAAGGTCTTGTGATTTGATAAATTTGTAAAAGTGTGTAGTAATATGTCTTATGGACCATTAGTGTTGTGTTTGAGCCTTGCAAACCATCTTGATGTCAGTTACTATTGGGAACCCACAAACAACTCGAATAAACCAAAATATTGAATAATGAATTATTAGGAGCTTGAAATTAAGAAATACATTGAAGAAAAAGACTAAGTAATAAATTAAAAGAGAACTTCCAATCTTTGCATAACATTAAAATCTATAATATACCAAAAATTAGTTTGTTTTCTTGTGGTCACATTGTACCGACAAGTTGTTTTGTTAAATGATATGTGTCATTATTGACTTTATTTTCTATGTATCCTTCAATCTTTGAAACTGTTTCACATCTAGGATGATGTTCTTCTAAGGGGGAGGGAAATGTAGTTCCCATAATAATAATAATAATAATAATTTTAAAGAAAATAAATATGAAGTATGTTTTGTGAGAATCAAGAGGACATTGTATATTGGGCTTTGTTAGGGGAGTGCTAGCTTCGTCGGGGTGAATCGCTTATGGAAAGTGACATATGGACCAATCTTTTCCTTGTAATACAACCACTTTACTTGAGATCCCGAGGTTATAACCATGGTGAAACCCAAATTACATTGGAAAGTTAGCACTAATTGGTTAGTCGTAGCGGGGTATATTCGTGGGTGTGTTGAATGGCCATAGTAGATTATTGAAGGAGAATATTCATGTTGTTCATTTTATCCATAACACTTTAAATGTCCTCTCTTCCTTTGCAGGCTCCCAAATCATGTCAGAATAGGAGTTTTTGGGTGGGGCATGGACGTACCCTTAAAACTTTGTCACTTTTCATCGCAAAGGTAGAAAACATGTGTTCGAGATGTCATCATCGTTATTTTTCAGCATAATCTCGGACTCTTTAAATGGAGATCTACTAATAGTTGTCCCAAAATATGTCCCATAATGGGTTAAAGCAGCCACACATCTCATCGTAAAACTATAACCAAATATCTTCTCATTTTAACTTATACAAAATGATTGATCTGTATATTTATCTATGTCTCGAGGAGTTTTAAATGTCCCTAAGAGGATATATTTCCTTTCATGGTTTTATTTGTTTTCTGTAGAGGAATATTGAGGATGAGGAGGTGCTTCTTTTTAGCATAATGGCTAGTTGTATTGATATTCCTTATTCTTTTGACCACCTATGCTATGTGCGCTGTAACCTTGACAACACCTTTTTCTTTCCTTATATTTATATTTTATGTCAACAAGTTATTATATTGATTTAGATATTAGAAGTTCCCTTTCCTCCTTTTCGACTTATGTATTTGCCATATTTTTCTCTTGCACTCTTCCTCTACATGACATCCTCTGGATTTCCATTATACACTTATTTTATCATCCATGGAGGCATGGAATATAAATGTTTGACAAAATTCCTTGAAGAAATTTTTCATCCAACTACTCCACCCGAAAAAATAAACTTTGTTACCATACTTCTTTCTTGAACCAAAATAAGATTTGTAGAATAGATTATGGGAGTCAGTTGAGCATAAAGAGAATGAAGGATTTACTAGATGTTGTAATTATAAAATCAATGTTATTCTATGTGAAAATAATGGAAGAATGAGCAAACCAAAAACCATTTAAAGAATGAATGAAGTTTTGCGTCTTTGTCTAATGCAGAGTCGTGAGTTTTGTAAGAAAAAATATATGGTTTTCCCCTTTATGCTTGCATATAATTTCACTTCATCATTTCCATCATTTCACAATTAAGTGTGGAATGATAGAGAATGTAACTCCAAAAATTAAAAATATTACCTTGATGCGAACTACTAAAACATAAATTTTTAAAAACAAATATGATCTTGAAGTCATGCACATGGAGCACCACACCAAAAACTACCAAAATTCAAAACTCCTAGTATGATCTAAGGTAACATAGGACACCGTGGAGAAATTCAAAAAAATTTGGAACCCATTTAATTCATTTTCAATTTGAGTTGCAAAGAACACTTATATTATGAGTCACTTTTAGTTATGTGGTCACTTTAATAAAACATGATTGGTTTAGGCCTACGGTTGTCACTTTGTTTGAGAAAAACTCAAAACCATTGCCACCTATCTCTATATTTCCAACAAGATAAAAGTAACCCACCTTTAATTTAACTAAACTACCTTCAGAGAGTAGTTTTGCAAGTAGGCTTTTGGGGTGCAATCGGTCGTTGTCTAAAAAGAGTCATTGATGTAATTTCGATAACTCGACCCAAGAGTTTCCCTTGCAAATTGATATCTACTTGTTGTAATAAAATTTAATCATAAAAATGAAATATTTATATATAGTGGAGTAATTAGGAATAATAAAACATTTTGATTGAACTTAAAATGAGTGTATTCAAGACTTAGTTTGTAATCACTTTTGCTATTTTGGTTCATTTTCTTAACTTTCCTTCGGTAGCTAGAATATCCTTTTGAGAGTCTCATTTGACTTGTAGCAACACATGTGACCTCATAATACCATCATAATGAAATGTAGAACATTATTCTATATTTTTCTTGTATGAATGGATTTTTCAAATGTATCTCATTTTTTTCTCTTAACCCTCTTCTCTCTCTAGAAACAACTATGATACATTGGTTGATTTGAAAACATAAATGAATTGGGAAATATAAATTGGTTTGAAATGAAATTAACATGGAAGTAAAATCGAAATGGCTATGAAATTGTGAATGAAAAATTAAATGTCTCTTAACTTTCCCTCTCATCCTTAGCCTCTCTCTCTAGTACGTAAACATTAAGTGCAAATTAATGTGAAAGTTTGAATGCATGAGAAATGAAATTTGTCTTCTTGTCTCTCCCTATCTCTACCTCTCTCTTCTCATCAATTAAAAAATTGTTTGAAATGATGAATATGTGGATTTATGCTTCAAGGCAGGGGATTTCCATACTAGATCTAGGAATCACCTTGTGGTGGTTTTAGGTACCAAAAATAGGAGAACTAAAATTACACGTGTATCTTTTATTAGAATGTTATCCTAAGGTAATGTAAATGTTTACAATATTTCACCGATATCGTTATGAATAGAATATATTATTTTCATTATTTCCATGATGCATATGATAGTGTTGTGTATTGGGAAAATTTACTATTTCATACATAGTTATACTTTTTCCTTCTTGAAAAATGTTGCTCTTAATCATAATTGTTTATATTTTGTTAAGTAAATGAAGTTGATTTTATCATGTTTCTTTGGAAAATGATGTCAAATAATCCTTTCTTTTAGTGTCAAAATAATTATAGGAGGATGAAATTGGAACCTTGCTAATTAAAATGTTTAGTGTTTTTTTCATTATTTCCATAATGTATATGAATGTGTTGTGTATTGGAAAAATGTACTATTTCATATGTAGTTATATTTTTTCTCGCTTGACGAATGTTACTCTTAATCGTAACTCTGTATATTTTGTTAAGTAAATGAAGTTGATTGTATTTTTTTCATTGGAAAACAATGTCGAAGAATCCTTTGTTTCGTGTCAAAATACCTCTATGAGGATGAAACTAGAACCTTACCAAATAAATCATTTTAGTGTCGTCAAAATTTTGGATATGATAGTTCCAAGAAAATGTGTTGACAATAATGTAAAATGGCATGTTTTTACCTATCTACCAAAGTGTTGCATAGACTAGGAAATCACTTAAACTTCAAAGAAAAATATCGAATTACATTGGTGTGCTTTTCATTTTGAGTTGTAAGAGATAAAAATAATAATTGCTTGATTTGGTCATTCAAATAAAATTGTTGACAATAATTTAAAATGGCATGTTTTTACCTATCTGTTAATGTTACATTGACCTAGGAAATCACTTAATCTTCAAAGAAAAACATCAACTTACATTGGTGTGATTTTCATTTTTAGATGGAAGTGATAAAAAGTTATTTCCATACTAATTCTAGGACTGACCATGTGGTGGTTACAAGTACACTGATAAATAGGAGAAGTAAAATGACACTTGTATCTTTTATTAGCATGTTATCTGAAGGAAATGTAATTGTTTAGAATATTTCAATGATATTGTTATGAATAGAATGAATTATTTTAATTATTTCCATGATGTATATGATAATGTTGTGTATTGGGAAAATGTACCATTTCATACGTAGTTGTACTTTTTCCTGTTTGACAAATGTTACTCTTAGTCATAATTGTGTATATTATGTTAAGTAAATGAATTTGATTGTATCATGTTTCTTTGGAAAATGATGTCAAAGAATCCATTATTTTAGTGTTGAAATAAGAATAGGAGGATGAAGAAGAACCTTTCTAATTAAAATGTTTATTGTTGTCATCATTTTGGATACAATTCTTCCAAAAAATTGTTGATAATAATTTCAAATGGCATGTTTTTACTTATCTACTAATGTTTCATTGACCTAGGAAATCACTTAATCTTGAAATAAAAATATCAACTTACATTGGTGTGATTTTCATTTTGAGCTGGAATTTATAAAAAAATTATTTCTTGAAATATTTAGCTTTGTATAATGAAATGGTCCTCTCTAGTAAGTCTTGAGTTTTGTTGGTTCTAAACACCTTTCGTAGTCCAGAAACTTAGAAGCACTACAGGGACAATTAGGTTATGCATTAATGCACTATTAAGTTTTTCATTATAAAGGAAAATTTACAACTTGGCACTATTTTGGAATGTACCCTTCTGATGTTGGCCTACTAATTTAAGTGCCATGGAGATTTCTTGCAAAACAATACATCTTTCTTATGATGTGAAATTGGATGTGAATTGATTAATGTGAGAAAAAGTGATTGAGAAAAAATAGTTTGTCATGATAGAATCAAAACTTAAAATTTGTAATTGTTAAGATAATTCAAATAAACAATCAAGTAATATATTTTTATTGGCAATCAAATAAATCAACCAAACCTAATGGAACCCTTTATAAGCTAAGTGTTAAAAGAAAGTGAGAAAATGTAGTCTTGGAAAACCTCAAGTGGCATGAATGCTTTGTAAGAAAGGGACATTTGATAACTCTAATTTTTTCTTTTGGTAGAGTGCAGAAACCCTCGAGCACTAATGAATTTAATAGAAATAATGGTCTCTCATGAACTTATTGGAAACAGGGGATACGATGTATGGTTATCAATGATTTTAAATATTGGTTTAGAAGGATTTTGAACGCGTAAAATTTGATAACTTTTGCATTTGATCCCATTTTTTCCCTCTTACATAAATTTTTCCCTTAATATGTAGTATTGGATTACCATGTTCTTCTTGTATGGTGTAGTTTCTCCCATCCATGAATGATTTTAAAGTTAATAGATCGTGGAGCCTCTGTTAAGGTCATTGGTGAAGGAAACACTAATGCTTATTCACCCAATGATTTAAATTGTTCCTTAGAAGTAATTTTAAAAGAATATAGTTGCTGGTTTGTGTCGTATGTAATATTAATTTAATACTTGAGTATTTAAGAGTAAGGAAATGGGTACTTAAGTGTGTAGGGTCACCACTCCTCGTACTCATGAATCTGTAAGTGTAAATTGTGTGTCATTTGAATTTCAATTGTTCTAAAACAATACCAATAGTGAGACGAATGTGTGCTTTGTAAGTATAAAGAGTATTAGAGTAAATGGGATTTTTGGTTAGGAATAATGTCATACTTGAAGTCCTTATAACTTTACTAGACATTTTCATGTTGTTAAAAATAAATATGAATTTCTCTTGGTAAGATCAAACTTTAGAGAAAACGTAAGCTCTTAAATATATATATCTAAATAAAATTTCATGAAGTGAAAATGTTGTATTGACTCAAACAAGTTATTGAACTATATCAACTATAACAGAAAATAAGGTACCATAATAAAAGGATGTTTATGGGAATATGTATCTTGAATTTAAATCTCCTTTAGATCATAATATTCCTTCCTTTACCTCAACTTAGTTGGCCTTGTCTAACAAGGGTAAAATTTAAACATCGAATAAATATATTGAGAAGTAGAACCTTAACATAAGAATGAGAGAATTAGGAATTTTGTATGCATTTTGAAATGTGGAAAATAATTATTTAGTTATGGAGATTATTGTAAGGGAGAAAGATCCAAATTAAGTGTTTGTATTGTAAGTTGACTATTAAATGAAAATAATAATATATAGGTGGAAGAGGAGAATTTATCATTCGATGATAAATTATTTTGGAACTTTAATCGTAACTAAGATGTAATCATGGTATTGATGTGTTGTGGATTTTCCATTCATTGGGTCCCTTTTGTGGCGGGTCATTGCTAAGATTTTTTCACTAGGGAAAGTGTGGCATCAACATGTATATGGTGTTATTTTGTTGTCAATATGGGTCAATATTTTTTTAAGTGTCTTATGTGATGTTAAGTTTATCTATTAGAGCACATATTTACTATTGTATTTTGGTTTTTAAAATGTGGGCCTGATAATTTGGAGGCATCATTTATTTTATTTTATCATAGTTATTTTGAAGAGTAGATCTATTTATTAACCATATATTCTGCTAGCATTTAGTGGCCACCTTTACATACCAATTTGATCCTCTTTAGTGAAAATAAAAAATAATAATATTAAGATTATAATATTTACCTAGCCTCAAAACCTATGCAAGTGCTTTTGTTGTTAACTTTAATTCATACATTTATATATTTAATACTTTGTCCATTTGTAAGTCTTACTACTCATTTTCATAGCAGAGATAAAGAATACTTTGAATATGTGTGGAATTTAAGAAAAAATAGATGGGAAATATATTAGAACAGATTATTATTATTGTTTATATGGGCGTATGCACAAAGATGGTGGGCTAAAAAGTGGACACAAATCCATTTTTTTACCATTTTTTCCATAATACACTTGAGTTATGGTTCGGTCATGGTATAAATTGAAAAGGGAAAATCTAGGTTGCATTAAAGCTCTAGTTTAACAAGCCAAAACGTGCTCACGTTATTTCTTTCTATGTATTTTTCCACTTTATCCCTCCCAAATGGACATATTCTACATTGGAAATAGGAACACAAGCACGTTATAACACTAGCATGTTATAAAACACCGACATTTCATCTTGTTGGGGTTTGGAATACCCAATCCAAAGGCTTGGATTTCCAAACCAAAGGTTTGGACTGTGTATTGTGTGATTAAAACTGTGTTTGACAGAAAAACATCAAAATTTCACATGTGCACCCCAATATCTTGGCATTAAAAAATAATATTCAAAAATAAATTATTCTACGATGTCAAGCTTGTTTTTACCTTGATGAATATAATTCTTTCTAAAATCTGATTAGTTTAAGGCTTTCATCCATAATTTCTTGTAAAAACCTATACATACATTTTGGTGCAAAATTTACGATTTTTTCATCCAAATTTTAAAAATACATTTTTTTATAAAGTCTATTCTACATGAACTTTTTAAAAAAACTAGAAAACTAATATTTGTCTCAAAGTTATGGGAGTGCACACACAATTATTTCATTTTTGGGATTTGTACAATTTTAAAATTAATAATAAATTATATATTCATCCAAAAAAAATGAAAATTTAGTGGGACCTCATACATGGTCTTAGATAACTTTCTACCAAAGGTATTTGAAACAAAAATTATACAAAAAAAATGGGGGTTGCACACACAATATGTTCTTATCATTTTTACACAAAAATATACATAATTTGTGTTGGCACCACATTTGAGTATCTTATTCACAATAATTTTATTAAAAAAATAGCAATTTAGAAACTAGATTCTGATCTATGCAGTATTTATTATTATTACTTTGTCAAATTTTGAGCATAGGTATGCCGATTTATTCGATGAAGTTCAGGTTTCGTTGATTTCATGAAAAAGGTGTTCCTTTTTTACCCCCTTTTTTCCCCCCATCTTTGTGCACTTGCCTAGATATGGTATATAATTTGTAAACAAATTTAGGAATTGAAAACTACAAATAAATTTATTACAAAAAAATTCTTGGATGGTAGAGGCATAACATATATAATAATCCAATATTTTTTAGAGTTGATTAATTTTTCTACTATAACTTTTTTTTGTAGAAGATGTTATTTCAAGTATTTCCTAAGGCGATCATAATCCTTAATTCACCCTTGAGCTCCCGATTTACACTAGATGTTATTACATTGCTTTATTTCATAGGTGCAGTATGTTAGTGTTTTCTTGATAAAAATATTAAATAAATTTTTCATGCTTTAGATTGTTTTTACTTATGTCTATTTGGCACTATGATTCTATTTGAGGTTCTCTAATGTGGTATTTATCACTCAGCCATGTGGTTTCAACACTCATGTGATTGTTATTTGATGCAAAAGTCTGCTTTGTATTTTTAGATTTACTTTAATCTATTTAGGTTTGGCTTTCACAATTGTACATGGACTCAATCGAATAATGTGTAGACCTATTTAAAGGTCATTATTGTTAGATATGGACTATGCCATAAAGGATATTATTAAGTTGTAAATATTTACATCACATATGAAAGTATTTATGGGTTCATAGTTTAGTACTAAAGTATACATAATGGTTGAATTCATTGTATGATTGATTTAAATAACATGATCACTTTAAGATTCCATTATTCCTACTAAATGGAGTTTGAGTTTACATCAATCTAAGAACTTAGCTGAATTTCAACACATTGAGTTCCCTCATTGTAGGTTACATTTTATTTTTTACTTAAAGGAATTTTTAAATTTTAGTAAGTATATTAATAGTGAAGGTAATATTCCCACCAAGTTTGCAAACACGCTATCCCAGATTGACTTCACCGATACTTGGTCATAGCGATTACTATTTTACTTAATGGAATTTTTTTAATTTAAGTAAGTATCACTAGTAGTATGAAAAGTGAAGAAAATATGTTAATATTCCCCTCGAACTTTGCAAATGGGCTATATTACCAAAAGTTAGGATTTTTTTACAATTGTGTAAACATGTAAACAATAAATCAAATTAGAATATGTAAAAAATAAAAAGATCTAAAATAAACCAGAACATACGAAAAATATTGACACAAAGCTTATCATTGTAATATTTCATAGAGTTTTTCTTCTACAATTCTCTTTGAGACAAGATTTTTCCTATGAATTTTTTGTTGATCGAATAACATAGAGTCATAAATTCTTAACTTTGAGTATATTTTTTTACTTTATATTATTCATGTCCCATATATCATGTTAAAATTGTAGGATTTATTTACTCGGGTTTCTAAAAAAATATCATCCATCTTCGCTTTCCATTACTCGGTTTTTAAATCAAACCTATCAATCTAAAAATTTTGTTATTAGATTCCATATTAGATATTCTACTAAAACCTAGATCTACAAGTAAAATCATGTTATCCAAATAACTCTCCAAGTTACTTAGGATAACTTATCTCTTTCATTCGACTTTGATACTTCAAATTTTAGGTCGTTCATGAATAGGCTTGCTCATTTGGCACTTTTCATAGGTTGTGGTCCTCCCGCGCACTCCTAATGCCATGAAATTCTTCCAGCCATCCCTTTGAAGATGCCTTCTAAATTGGATAAGTTTCTAGTCTTCCCCGTCATGCACCCTCTTTCCTTTCTACCATCGTGCACCTTTCCTCGGTCAAATATTTTGCTCCCTTTTCCATTTCCACCTTTCACATCTTCCTCCCATGCACTCACTTTCTTCCCTTCTTCCCATGCATGTGCCTTATTTTATGTCCCCTCACACACTCTTGTGCACCCACATATACCCTATTGTGTCACATGCCATCCTCGTATGTGCCTTACCTTTGTTTCCTTTCCATACCTCGCATCCGACTCACGGACTTCAAAATCAAGAGTAAGGAATCGAGCGAAAAGGGAGTTGACTAAAAGAAAAGCAAAAACATGTCCACAGAAGGTGCCAAGTGTCTCATTAGCAAAAATTCAAAGGTAAATCCAAAATTTGGTCCCCAAATGAGCATAGATGCTCCACACATCTAGAGACCAAAAAGGTAGAACCGGCCATTAAAAATTCTAAGGAACAACAAAATCCTCCACGTGTCTCTTCGACACACTTTTGGTATGATGCTCAAAAGTGTGGTCTTCAAATGAGAACAGGCTCTCCACATGTATAGGGATCAAGAAATTTGCAATGGCTATTGAAAATTCTAAGAGCCAAACGTGAAAGCCTCCATTTGTCACCGAGCAAAACTTCAAGGGTAAAACCCAAAGGTAGGTCCCAAACATTTGCTGGCCCTCAACATGTCTAGGGTCATACATAGTATCTTTTCCAAACAAAAGGGACTTATAAAAAACAAAAAGAATGTAGGACAGGCTCGCAGACGATGCCAAGTGTCAAACCATCACAACTTCAAGAGAAAAAGGAGGGGTAAAGTCTTAGAAGCAGGAAAGGTTTCCATGTGGAGCTCACGGATGGTGCCAAGTGTCAATACGTCACATTCTAGGACCCTAAAAGGTAGGAAAAATCTTAAGATGCCACATGGAACACCTAACCCTCGACCTTTAGATGGCCATATCTTTCAACTAGGAGCTCAGATTTGACCAAGAGAAGACTTTTCGGAAAGCTCTTGGCATCTGTTACTCAACTATAGGCTGTTGGGCTTCTCACCTACCATTATAATGAAGAATCCACTTCCTTCCTTTCCCAAAAAGGAACATGAATGGAGGCATGGGCTTTGTTAAGGAACCAATCATTATTATAGGTGAATTCAATGCATTTTTGGTGTGGTTAGATTAGCTGAGTTCAATGCATTTTGGAGAGGTTGAAGTAGGATTAAAATTATTCTCTCCTTTTCCTCTCATTCTTCATATATATTGTAAAGAGGGGCATTTTCCTAAGAGGATGGTCATCATTTCTCTCCTTCCCCCTCTCTCTTTCTTCTATATGGTCAAATGTGGATTTTAAGCCTGCTCTCTTTACTTGTAATGGCATTTTATTTCCTCCTTCCCACTGATGTTGTAATTTGTGAATCATTTTTTATATCCTTTTTTATTTTATTGTGTCTTCTTTCCTCTCATCATTGCATGGTATAGTGTGCATACTTTTGATGACTATTGTTGGCTTTGAGAGCTGTGTTTAATGGGTTTGAAATGGTTTTCTATGTGAACTCTCTCTCTCTATTATGTGGTGCATCTTGTCTACCCTCTCTATTTCTCACCTCTCTCCACTTCGGGAAGTTAGATTTGTGATTAAGACCCCCTTTTCTTGGTGTTATCACCTCTGTAGTGTAGGATTTCTTTATTTTCATGCTCTCTCTCTCCTTGTCTCCTTGGCATTGTTAGATTAGTAGTAGATAGTTGCATTTCCTTCCTTAGAAGTAGTTTAGCATTAGGATTAGGAAGAATAAGTTGGCTTTCTCCGGAGGGCCATCTCAAGTTCACAAGTCCCACAGCTTGAGAGATGGTCCCATGTTGTGTAGATTACACTAGATGCCCCATCCAAAATTAGGCCATTCAGGGGGTGTTATGATCTCGCATCAACAAAACCTTTTAAATAAAAGTAAAGAAATTCCCATCAATTTTTCAATCTGAATTTTATACAAATATATAAAAATAAATTGAACAATAATATGCAATAAATAAATAAATCTATAATAAATTAGAACATACGAATAATATTTACATCCTATTTATCTTGGGAAAGCCCTTTAGGGTTAAAAATTGAGCATCACTTCCACAATTTAGTAACTTCAAAAATATTTAGAAATCTATAACCAACATCAAATTTTTCATCCTTTGATATTTAATTATTCTCAACATACCTCTCACAATTAGAGAATGTATTTTTATAACCAGAGCACATCCTCTATTAAACTCTTACTTGGAACGAACACTAAAATATTAAAATTATATATAAAGTAGAAAAACTTATTTTACAATGAAATCAAGTTATAATGTTAAGTTATCTAAACTGTTATTAGACATAAAAATATCTTTAATGCAAAGAACCTAGAATAACCAAACACCCTTGCATAGAAAATCCATGGATAGGAGAATACAAACAATCTCTTCCTTGCTTCCTTCTCCATTAGGGAGAACACAAAGCGATTCCTTAGCAACTCTAGGCTATGAAGCCCATTGCTTCCATATAAAAAAAGTCAACTTATCAACACTCACTAGGAGGGCCAAATTAAGGGTTATGAGTGCCCTAGGAAATACTAGAGCTAACACCTATAAATAAATAAAATCTATAGTAGAAAAAATAATTAATCATGACCAAATATCATATTACTTGATATGTTATGCCTCTACCATACGAGAAAAACTTCATAATAATTTTTTTGTAACTACTACTGCATAAAATACCTAGTTGATTCTCTAACATATAGTCTATTATAATCCTCCTTTTCTCATATATTTCCCAATTATTTTTTCCCACATTCTTTACATATTCACCTTTCTTGATCTCTCCTCCAAAAATACTTCCAAGACTTCAAAACGATACAAAGTATTAAAAATACATTTCTATGAATTAAATTTAAAAATCCTCCAACAAAGGCACTTGCATAAAAATTTGAGGCATCCTAAATACCATATTCCTAATAAAATTATGTAATTTTAATTTTATTTTGAGTGAAGTGAATTGAATTGGTATGTAAGGTTGGACACTAAATGCTACTAGCATATATGGAACTAATAAATTAATCTACTCTTCATAAAAACCATAGTAAAATAAAATAAATTAGTGCCCCTAAATATTAGTGCCTCCTGGGAAGTTTCTAAGTTTTCCTAGGCCTTAGTCCCCTTCTACTCACTTCCTTAGTTTATGAATTCACCGCATTCAACTTTGTTTAAAATTTCACTAGTTTCACCCTCTTACGTTCTATCATATCTTTGATAGAATGATATTGATATAAATTAAATTTATTTGAGCATGATACTAAAGGTAATTTGCCAAAGAAATGCACTTTGTGACTCATAACTTATACTTACCACCCTTTTTTGAACACAATTGAGACCCATAGAATTTGAAGCCAAACCTCCTCCTTTTAAGCATGTGTTTCATCTATGTATTCATTGTTTGTGGTAAAAATAAAGATTTCACTTACCTCATGTTTTATCATCTAACTTATCGCTCCATTAAACAAGATGAAAACATAACCACTTGTTGATTTTCATAGATGAAGATCACCACCCTTGTCAGAAATGAAAAAAACATTAGACTCAAATATTTCCTTTTACCAAGGGCCTTCTCATAATATAAAATAACATGATCACTAGTTCCATGTAAACATCTAACAATATCCTTTACCATAATTTAATGTTACTATCTACTATTTTCTATATATCTACTAGTTACTCTTATAGCATGTGGAATTATAGGCCTTGTGTATATCATTGGATACATCAAGATTCCAACTGCGCTTTGATAAAACATCACCTCCATGTTTTCCAACTCCTCTTACGGCCTTAGAAATTGTATAATAGAGTGTATTTGACAAACTAGAAAGGGTGTTTTTACAAACTTGTTGTTAGCATCCCGAACCTTTCCAACACTTTGTTCAAATACTTACCAAATATTTATGTCAGTAAAATCCTCTTTTATCTCCATGTCAAAATTTAAATTTGTAGTGCCATGATCATTCATGTAAAACTACTTATAAAATTGAACTTTCACTTGTTAGATCATTTCCTTGTTGTTTCCAACTAACAATATATCATCAACATATAACACTATGATGATAAATATATCCCCTTCATCTTTAAATTATACACAAGGATCCATGTTTGAGAAAAAACTTGTCTTTTAATTCCACATCCATGGTGATTGTTCCTATTAATACAATGCCTTGTTCGGGTGACAGAGACCGAGTCATCTTTATACTTAACTATAGAAATTTCAAGTTACTTCATGGAAATGTCTTCCTCAATTTATTCATGAAAAAAACATTATTTTAAAATCCACTGATCTATCTCTAGATCATATGTAGTAGCAATAGCTAAAATAAATATGATAGAATTTAGTTTTGTAATAGAAAAACCATCACTAAAGTCAATTCCTTCAACTTGAGTGAACCCTTTCACAATTTTGCATTGTACTTCTCTAATTTTCTTTATGGATTAAAATTCTTCTTCAAATACATTTTGTAACCCATGGATTTTATTATAGGAGGTATATGTACAAAGTTGTCTAGTGTATTGAATTCTCCTTTAAACACTCCATTTCCTCATTCATAACCATCATCCAAGACTTACTTTCATTTAAAATTTGAGATTCCTTTACTATTGTTGGATCCCCATGTATTATTATTGATAATATAATTATTTAATGATAATCAAAATGGATAAACTTATAAGGTGATATTTGAACTCTTGTCGACCATTTAAGCCTAAAAGTAGCACTATCATCCAAATTAACTTCTAGATTTCACGTTGGTGTAGTTTCATAATCAGTAATATCTTGAGTTATTTTTCTAGTGAGTTCTTCTAACTCCCTATTTGACTTCATAGCTCTGTTTTGGCATTTTAAATAAACATATTGATCATCCCGACTCTTATCTCTCCTAGTATCACCTTGTTTGTGTAGTGAGAGAAAATTTCAAGATTAACCATTTAGTTTCCTTACCTATTAAGATTCCTTTTCCAAATATTTATTTACTATGAATTTTATGTATTCTAAATTCCTAAATAAAATATTTCATATGTAAAAATATTTTAGATTCATGGATTCACAATATGTAACCCTTGACACCTTTCCTATACCTAACACATATGTATTTCTCGAGTTAAACTAAATTTTCATTCTCTTCTCATTTGGGATATGTTTATATGCTTCAAGAATTAAGAATCTTAGGTGTTTAACATATTTTTCTTTCACATAAAGGATTCCTATGGGCTATTATCTAAATACATTGATTTCAGTTATTTTTCTACAAAATAAAAAACATGAGTTTCTACTTTAGCCCAAGACATTTGATCTAGGTGGACACCACTTATCAAACTTAGGTCCTTTCCCATGAATTTTTGTTCATATGACTCGGCATTGCAATCAGTTGTGGAGAAAATAAATTATTTATTTCCTACTATTTAACATTTTTAAAGGATTCGTTAAATTTCTTCATAAAATAGTATCGTCCCTTTCCCATGTACAATTATTTTCTCCTTTTCTTTGATTGGGTCTCATGAAGTACCTTATTATTTTTCAAAGTTTTAAAAAAATCATACTTTTTCTTGATAAAATATATCCACATCTTCCTCACATAGTCATCTATGAAAGAGACAAAAAAACCAAATTTTCATTTGAGGGTACCTTCACTAGTCCAATTAAATTGTTGTCTATAACTTGAAAAATAATAGTTGAATGAGTAGTAGAAGTGGTAAATTTTAGTATGATCTTTTTCATACCCATAGTGTTCACAAAAGTTAAATTTTGAGGTACAATTAAAAATTCGTATAACCAAGTGTTTTGATTGCAAGAAAATAGCCCTTTTTAACCAATATAGCCAAAAAATTGATGTCAAATAATTGCTTTCTATTATATTTTTATTTCTTTACTTTTGACTAAATCTAATTTTCGAGATATTTTTCCAACGATGTTTCTTTCAAAACCAAACCTTACTGTGGAGATATTTCATTCAAATTTCCTTTGGTTAATTTTTTTCTAAATGTCAAAAGGCTGAGAACTCCTCTCCTCTTTCTTTTTGCCTTTCTTGAGACATCACTTAAACAGGTACTCTTTTGTACCCACCTTCTAGGTCACAAGAAGGTGTATTTAAGGAGACATGACATCTCATTTAATAGAGTTTTCTTCTAGAATTATAATTATGGTGATAATTTTTCCTCTTAATTGTGTATTGATCTAGTATTGGGAATCCAATTCAACATTTTTTCTATAATAAATAAGATTTTTTATGTGGACCAACTTCCATGATTGCATCATGTTTAAATAAAGTTCTTACATGAACTCCTCTTAATAGAACCAAAGATCAACATGTCAATTATAACCCATATTTATTGAATGAGACATGTACTCAATGTTATACGCATTTCTCATCAAAACAAAATTTCTAAGAATGCTTGGTATCTACAAAAATAAGGCATGTTCTTTCTCCTCCCATCTCTAAACTTTAAATTAAGTCTTCCTCTCCCCATGTTTTTGTAGGTGACATAAACACTTTTCCCAAATCATACACCTTGTATTTGAAATACCATTCCATGTGAGAGGTCATGTGGAATAATGAACCTAGATAAATAATCCATAAATAACTTGATACATGTGTGATCAAGTATGCAAGGTAAACATCACCATCATTTGTGACTCCTCATCATTTTTTATAATGTAAATTATTTTTGAGTTTTTTCCCTTCTTCTAACAAAAATCCTTTTTAAAGTGTCTTATTTTACTAAAGTTATAAAAGAGGGCATGAGGATCATTCTAAATGAATGCACATCAATGGAGTTTCCCTCTAAATGACAACACATAATAATCCAATTAATTAATAAGAAATATATCGCAAATAAATTTTGCATTAGAAAAAATGCTCTCGCATGCTTGTAGATCAAATAATGAAATTACGTATACGAGAGTGTTGTGTAACTCTCATGCCTAGATTTTCATGCTAAAAAAATGGAGAGGGGAGATACAATGCAAGAATGGAATGTAACTCCCATATGACATATGAAATACTAATGCATATGACATATCCTATGAAAAAAATCTATCATATTTTCTATAACTCGCCTTATGAATCGTCTATGACCTATAACTCACCTAATTGAAATGAATCACCATGGATGAGGGTAATTAACCTAATAAAAAAAATTTAAATAGTACCCCCTCACACCAACACCCATAATTTCACAAACCTTAGGAAAAGGCATGGAAAGGAAAAAGAGAAATGGGTCCTCAAACTATCTTTGATGAGGTACTGATGTATAATAAGGATTTAAAGTAATGGAGGAATACCCAAAGGAACAAAATCCAATTCCAAGAGATATAAGACTCTCCTAAAAAAACTAAGAAAGATGCATTATATGGATTGCAACAACTAGTCCTAAAGAGATACCCATCAATAAACTACAATATTTATAGAAGAAAATGAACATGATAAGAACACTAAGATGTCCAAATTATATGTGGTGCAGCAATGGACCTCACCCCAAGTAGAGAGTGCAAGTGAAGAAACTTGGCTTCAGTTAAGGGTTTAGAAAATATGCTTGCAATATGATCTGAATTCTACTAGTAATAGAAATAAATGATGTATCTGAGACTCAAGTCCCTGATGAAGTGTATATGAATCACAATGTTATTCTTTCATTGATGGTGAAACAAATTTATACTGATGGAGATAGTGCTAAGGTTGTGCAGTAGATGATGGTAGGCCATCTAAACCGAATACTTGAAATTTCTCGAAATCTGTAATAACCAAATAGATTTGTGGAAGTATTTAGTATGACATTATATTCTACCTTTGTAGATGATATAAAAATCATGTTTTACTTCATGTTCTACCAACTGACATAACCCGAACCAAGAGAAAATTTGTATCTAAAGGTATATTTATATTATCTAGATTACTAGTCCAATCAAAATATGAGTGTCCAACCAAGTAAATCTCTAGCCCTCCCAAGTAGAGAATTCCATCGATGTAGGTAGCTCTAACATAGTGAAGGATCCACTTTAATTCTTTATAATGCAGCTCGTGTGGCTCCTACATAAATCTAGACACACTCCTAATAATGAACGATAAATATGGGATGGCATGTTTTATGTAGATCAAGCGCCCAACCAATAGGCGATAGAGGATACTAGTGACTATGAGAGTGGAGAAATTGGATACTATCTTGACTCCAAAAAGGAAGGGAGTTACATATGTATTACAATTATCCATGTTAACGCTATCAAGAAAATCAAGGCCATACTTGGGTTGAGAAATAATTATCCCTATTTCATACTTTGTTATATGAATCTAAACGAAGTTATCAAACAATCCAAATTCGGTCTAGATGAAATTTTTGGTTAACGAAGTATTGACAAAATGAATCATTTAGGAAAACCTTCCATAATCAACAAGTTATCAACGTACAAAACTAAGATAAGAATGGACTCATCTTACAACAAAATATAAATATTTGGGTCAGAATTATAGATATTGAACCTAGAAGAAATAATAATGGACTCCATCATGGCATACAAAGCCAAAGTGGATTTACAAAAGTAGTAAATAAACTTCCTAAGTTAAAAATTAAGGGAGGAATACTACACAAAACTTTGAAGTTATTCCATAAAGATATCTTCCTCCAAGTCACACGGTGAATGAAGGTTCTCTTAACATCCATTTCGTGGACATCCTATGTGTTAGTGGAAACTACGGCTAGGGTAATTTGAATAAAATTCATCTTGGTAATGGGAGAAAAGGTCTCGAGAATACTCAAACCCAAGACCCTAGTAAAATCCCTTAGCTATGAGTTATGCCTTCTACTTTTCAATTAACCTATCGACATCATACTCGGTTCAATATATCCATCTAAAATAAACCATTTTTATTCCCTTAGGAAGAAGGTTGGGATCCCAAGTCAAGGAGTTTTTAGTGGTGAATATTCATAATTTGGAAAATAATTACATTTTAGGGAAATTTGAAATGACATTTTTTTTTGAAACAGTCGAGTGTCTTGTTTAGCTAATGTTTGCGGTATAATATTTTTAGGGGTCAGCTTCACCTATAATTAATAAATACTCCTATATAAACTTAGGTAATTCACTAGGTAGTATACTATTAACTTAATACTAATATACCGATTTACTTGACATATCAAGTACCATGAAATTGCAGAGAAGGTTGTTGACACATGACGGGAGGTTATTGATGCATGAAAGGAATTTTTGATGCACAAAAAGAGGTTTTCATGCATGATATTAATTTTTTGTTGACACATGACATGAGGCTATTGATGCATGAAAGAAGATTTGTAGTAGTGCGACATCAAGTTTATGTTGTGTGACAACAATTTTTCTAGTTTGACAATAAGGTTTATATCGTACAACAAAAATTGTTGTTGCACGACAACAACCTTGATGTCACAAAACTTGAAAATGAAATCTTCTATAGGGTGAAAATTTTACACACAAACCCCATAAAATTCACCTGTTTCATGAAAGTGGTTCCAGGGATTATTTTCAGGATATTCCAAATTTGATTTCCCATAGGCCTCTTAAAATGAACCCTATCCCATGTATGATTCTCAATGACAGAGGAAGTTTTCGTACCATAACACAATCCAAATCAAGAATCCCATTAGCCTACCAAAGAGACTACAAATCAAAAACAAAGGGGAAGAAAGTATAGGGCCCATTAAATCTAATCGATTTCATCTCTCATTTTAAGAATACCCTATCCAATAACCAAAACTCTAAAATCTCTTCATATCCCAATGAATAATAGGAGGAGATTAAGGCTTAATTTTTTTGAATGATCAATTGAGTGAGAGGGGGAAAATTCCTCATCATCACTATTGTCAAAATTGGTAGGAGAGATAGGATAAAGAGTGGGAGGCTTAGAAATATCATCATAAGTGTCTGAATCATTTTCGAGATAGGGGAAGAGTGTTCTTTTCCAGTGGAAAATTTGAAGTAGTAGATGTCTCCTATAATTTCACACTTCTCTCGATATAGATCTCATGAGTTATGGGGTTAAAATTTTATATCCATTCATACCGTTAGGACTCCCGATGAAGATACAATGTTTGGATTTTTGCTCCAAGGCTTTGCATTTATTCTTGGGCAGTCAAGTGATGGAATTTTAACTAAAGACAAGAAAGTTCTCAACATCATGTTTTTTTTCCATACCAAGCCTCAAATGGTGTCATACCTTTTACTTATTTGTGTGGAATGCGGTTATGTATTCGGCGAGCACGGTTCATGACTTCAACCCAATACTATATTAGAAGGGATTTGGATTGTATTTTTTAGTCGGGAATCTCCTTAAGGGATCTATTAATCTATTATGTAAGTCCATTTTGTGAAGGAGTGTGTGAAATTTTAAGTTGAAAAGAAATTTCTTTGCTCTTTAATGATCAACAAGTTAGTGTTGAATTTCATATGCATACCTCAGCAAATATGAGTGATTTAGTGGATAGATAATAGGTTTGTTGAAATTTGGGGAACATTAAGGAAATCATTGAAGATTCCACCATTAAATTCTAATGAATCACTACTAGATACTTTGTGACGTATGTATCGTCATCCAATGTTGATTTGGGAGATGTTAAAAGGTTATAAATTAGAAAACTTAATGTGAGAGGAGCCCATTTTGTGTGAGGCATTAGAAAATATAACCCATGTCAATTAAAGAGCTAATTTAGCTATGATATATTTTCCTTTCTTCTTCTCATACCTATTTTTATTTTCTTTAGAAGAATTTGGCTTTAGAGCATTTTCCTTAATAGACTTAGGAACACCTATATTATTCTTCTCAACTAGATGAGTGGGGTATCAAATTTGTATTTTGATGCATTTATTCTCTTCATGTCCTTAATTCTTGTAATAGTAATACTTTCACTTCACCTTCAATGATTTAGAATCAGAAATAGAGGAAGAAGTACTCATGTTGGATTAGGCTTTCGTGGTCTTACCTACATTCTTCGATTAGTCCTTTTTCTATGATTTCTTCTCCCGATTATTATCATTTCCTTTACCCTTACTTTTTATTAAGGCTTGTGAATTGGACTTGATTACACCCATTTTGATTTACTTATCCTATTCTCGAATGAATTAGAAAGATTTTTTTTTTTAAATGTTGGAATCTTCCAAGTAGTCCCTAAAGCTTCATTCATTCCATGAGAGGTAGAAATGAATATAGAGTATTCAGGTCCAACATTAGAAAGAATGGATAAGATTAGTTAGGAATACTTCTTATCAAATCCACATTCTTTCAACAATAGTATTGTGTGAATTTGTTTTGAGAAGAAGTCACATAGGATATCAAGGTTACTATGAGCCAAACCCATGAGTTCATTCTCCAACTCATGAGCTCTCATGTCATATTGTTCTCTAAACATGCCATATATAGTTTTCAAGGATCCATCAATAATTATGGAAGAATAAATTTGAAAGATAAGGTCAAGGGAAACAAACACGAAATAATACCCAAGGCTTCGTCACATCCGATGAACCATTTAAATTTTTCTCAAGTTACGTTATTGATTCTTTTTCTACTCCCATAATCATGTGGTATTAAAATTTACCTCGTAGTGTAATTATCATTTTTTCTTTCCATGAATGAAAATAAAATTGTGTGAGAAAATGAACATTAGAATCATCCATCATAACGAAAGAGAAAGTAGAAATGTAGAAAATAAAGGAAACAAACATACTCCATAATAATAGTTTTAGCCACTTTTGTGGCACTTTATAATCAGTATGTTGATTACAATCCATTGTGTTCATGCAATATGAAACAGGGTGAATATGTGGAAGAGTGGATACCACAATAAGTTTCAATTTAATTAAGAAAAACAACAAAGTAATAAGAAAAATAAAGACATAAAATGAGAAAAGGAGGAAAGATTAAAATATGTGAGAAATAGTGTCTCAAGTTAATACAAAATGCACTTTCCACAAGGGTCTAGATTACACAAATCACTAACCCGCAAAAAAAAGGAGGGTGGTTTCAACAAGTATTCACTATTTTCCCATTAATAATAAACCCTTAAAAAGTTCCAAAGGGACCCAATTGTAATAAATTCCCTCTAAATTATTTAATAGTCGATTGAAATTGAAAATTAAACTAAGTTTTAAAATAAAATATAGTCTAAAAATATAATATAAGTACACGAAAAATTGATAAAAGGAAAAAATAGGTCAAAATAGGTGACCGATTTAAGGATGTGTACCAAAGTGAGTTGAGATTGAGATGGCTCGACATGGTGAGCTAGTTGACAAGTGTTCGATTCGGTGGCATATAACAAGTTAAGGCAGGTGGTTCGAGCTAACCTTATACAAATGAGATGACAAGAATTACACCCCTATGAAATGGTCAAGTTTATAAACGAAATAGATCTAGGATCGAACAAGGCATAAAATGTTTACGGGTTACAAATTTAGGGTTGAACGTGGCTGAATTCTCTGTCGAGGAGCTAAGAAAAGAGAAATCTTAGAAAGGAAAATTATTAGAGAGAAAATTATGTTTGACTTGAAAGTTCCACCTAGCTATGTGAAGGTTCCTCTTGGGTCGGGCATATATAATAGGGTCTAGCGTAGAGGCCAAGCTAGGGTGAGAATTAGTGAAGAAACAATGTAGGTGATGTTTGATAGAGAAAGCTAAATAAGGGTAGAATTGTTAGAGAAGAAATGATAAGGTTGAGTTTATAAGCCTCGTGATATGAGATAAAATTAAGCCAAGGGAGGTAGAGTTTGCAGGTCGCAAGCTAGTAGGGTTGACGATCCGAGCTCGATACAACTATCAAGGTAGGATAAAAGAAAGTGTATACTAGTAAGTAGGATCCAATGCCGAGATAAGAATTGATTATAAATATAAGAAAGGTATAACTCAAGGTGATGAATTGATGACAACTAGGTTGGGTAGCTCAAGGAGATAGTAGGGGTTTACTACCTAGTTGCGGAGATTAGTTGCATGAGTGGAGGCTAACTCAATTGAGATGGGTGATGAGTTAGAGGTGAATTAGGGAAAGAGGACCCCAACTAAAACTAGCTCAAAGTTTAGATTTAGCTACCCAAATTTATGTAAATAAAGTAACTATTGCATAATCATCGAGAAATACCCGCAAAATTACAAAAGTTATATAAACAACAAATTATCTAGGATAATGCAAGATTTAGACAAAACCCAATCACCGATAAAAATTACATAAAGAGTTAAAATTATCAAAAATTGATATTGATCAATAATGATGAAGTAAGTTACATGATTATTGAGATTTGAGCTTGGGTAGCATAAATGAGGGCACAAAAATAATCTAGAATGCATGCATGTCGATGGAGTTGCACTATAAACAAAAAATCTGAATACCACAAGTAATTATCAAGTAGAATACCTCAAGGAACTTGTGCATTAAAAAAATGGTCTACTCATGCTCATAGATAAAAATGATAGTATATATGAAGGATTTTTGTGTAACTCCCATGCACGAACTTTTCATGCTCGTAAATTAGAGAGTGGAGTTACAATATAAGAATGACATGTAACTCTCATATAGGATATGCCGCACCGACGTATATGAAAAATTCTATGATAGAATCTATAATATTTTATATAACTCCCTAATGAGTCATCTAAGACCGTGTAGTGCCCACTTTCCTCGAAACCTTTTGATATTGATCATGATATCTTTAACTATATTATGCACATTGTTATAGTTTAATTTATCATGATCTTAGATGTTAGATCATGGTTTATTGTGGACTTTGATTCATATATGATGCATGATGATTATTAGAGATATTTTGGATATTGATGTTGATATATTGTTTGACATGGTTACATTATAGATGTTGTTCAAACTTATGATATTTGGATATTTTGAGTAGACCTAGAAAATGAGAATTGAATTAAAATTGGTGATGATATAGTTGTGGATGAAATTATAAGTGATACTGCTGATTGTCTTGATGTTTGTTGAGATTCACATTTAAGTCAATGATTTTGAAATTATAATTATATTCATTTGGATGTTATAATATGGCCACGAGGCCAAAGGAGGTATTAATATTTTGCAAGTTTAAAATATCACAACAAACATCAAGGGATTGGAGACCAACCACATTGGAATTCTAGATGAATTCAATAAGGTCACCATGGTAGCTTTTATTTGTTTGTGTGTTTGATTGTACTAGGGATTTCCATGGGGGTCACCTTTAAATGTGACCAAGGGTTATGTGTATTTATTTATTACGTTCATTTTTATTGATGTTTGTATTTGTTTATTAGGTTATGTCTTTATCCATTTTATTTAAATAAATTGTGGTATATAATGTGAGTAATCATATTGTTAAAATAAATTAATCAAATTGGGTCATAAGAAAGTAATTATTGGACTGGTTGACTCTTGTAGTAAATGTTTTAAGTTATGTGTACGAAATGTGTAAGTAATGTGTAAGTGATATATAACTAAAATTTTGAGTATGAAACACTTCATCTTATTTGGAAATTGAAATTTTCCTTAGATACTAATTTTGGAGGCTCATGGGACAAGTTAAACTAGTCCCATACCTCTTAAATTTGCATGCCAACCTTCCCTATGGTTGGAGATTTTAAATCTAGCTTTCATTATGCATTTTTTAAGTCTATCTGAATGTTTTAATTCCACTTCTTTCTTGAAATGAATTTCAATCCTTTGGGATATGGGTTTGATTTGAGTATGTAAGTAAGACTATTATCTTATTCGCCTACTTATTTATTGTGTCTTGGAGATTGAAGTTGACTTGTGAGTTGGAGTTAAGGATGTGTGATGTGACATCCTACAAAGATCCCCCTCATCCTCCTCTCTTCCCCCTTCTATTTATTCAAATTCTTTTTATTGTTTGGGGTTACACTCTTTTGGTTGATTTACTTTTACATACTTAATTTGGGGCAAATTCTTTGTTATTTGGAGCTTTTTCTTTTAGAGAAAGATGCAGAATTTTTATAGACCTATGTTCCATTAATATATGGCTATTTTACATTAGAAATATTGCGGTTGGGAACTTGAAATAAACTCCATTATGGAGAGGTAAGAGCTTGGCTCTTGAAATATTCTTCTTTTATTTTGCAAATGTTATTGTTGTGAATGTTTTGTCTTTTGTGTCGGTTGTTTGGGTAGATGGCTAGGGATGGTGTAGGTGAAGACTCGACGTATTTCTATGGGAAGCATAAGTTTTTATAGAGGTATATGTGTGGAGAGAGTTGAGATTTGGATTCCACATTACAAAGAAATATCTTTCATTTCTTTACTCGTTATGGGGTTCCATAAGAGGTTTGGGATGCATAAGGAAATGTGAGGAATAAGGGGTACTTAGGGGAGGCATAAGGGCATGTCAGGGATTTGAAATGATATATATATATATATATATATATATATATATATATATATATATATATTGTGGTTGTTTTCGGGGAGGTGTTAACAATTTCCCATTGCGAGGCATAAGTAGCATCCCACATAGTTTCTTACTCCTTTCAATTGCATGTGAAGCCTCGAGTGTTGTTGTTGTCTTTTATTTGTGGTTGTAAACTGCAATGTTTTTTTGACCGTGTTTTTAAATTTTAAATTACATGTGTGTTGTGGAAGCCTATTGTTTCCATGAGTTGAAACACATTGCTTATTCCATTTTGGTTGGGATTCGGGGCCAATGATGAAGGATGGATTCTCCTTTTCATTGGATGTCTTGGTTGGATGGAGAGTGTTGTATTTTCCCCTTCTCTATTGTGATCAAATGGAAATAAAGAAAATGGAGGATATTTATGTTGTTGTTCGGAAGAAAAAAAAAAGAAAAAAAAAAGAGAAGTTTGATAGTCCTTGTTGAGAATATTTCTTATTGTAACCTTTTCCCATTTTGAGGTGCAGTACCTTGTACATTATTTCTGATGGAAAGATGGTTTGTATTGGCTATCAATGTTGTAATTCGAAATGTGAAAGAAATGTACTCTTTATTCTGCTTTTGAAAGAATGTGAAAGAAATTGTAATTCTGGTCATTGTATTCGAGGAATGAAAGAAGAAGTGTAAAGGTATCTTTCTTGAATCAATAAAATATTGTATTAATTTTCTCAAATGACATTATTAGGTATTGAAATCAGATTGTTGAATGTATTTTGAAATTTTTATTGGAAAGATGAAAAAGGTGAATATGTATGGAGAAATGTCATAATGCTCTGTTCTTTAGAAATGAATGTTTTAGAAATTAGAATCATAATCTGGCATTTGAATACTTTGATTTGAATCAACTTAATGTGTTAGATTAGATCTAGAATGAATTCTAATACTTAGAAGATGATAAATGGAAAATAGATCTTTCTAAATTTGATCTCTGTTAGATGCTTTCAAAGCTACAAAATATTAATCAAAAAATGTACAAGACGACTCTGCCAACTATAGAAGACAAATGAAATGACAAATTGAACCTAATATGATCAAAACGATCTCAATTAGACCTTAACACTTAAGAAATTATTATAGAATCTTTCAAATTGGGAAAAGGCAAAATTGTAGACATCTTGTTGTATAAAAACTGGTAATTTGGAATTGCAAATCAATCAAACAAGTTAACCCTCACAATCCAACCTAAATTCCTCCAAGTGCAATCCTCCATGTCTGTTGACATGTTGAGAAAGAAATAATGTCAAAATTGAACAAAATTTTATAAGTTAAAAATACCAGTTCACATTTTAGAAGCCTATAGAACATTTTCTTGAAATTAAACCTTCAAAATTTATCAAAATTAAAATTTTATTATTCTTGAGCAAAGAGAGCTTTGATATCAATCCAAAAAGTCCTCATTTTCCCTTAACCGAGTCCCCAGTCAAAAGTTATGGCCTTCTAAAATTTTACTTCATTTGGCTTCAAAAAATAATCTAACTGTCAAATTTAAGTGAATAAAATATTCTTGGGCTGACACAGTAAAAACATTCATTTTTGTTTTTTTCCAAAAATCACAAATTCATGAAGTTTCCCAACGCTCTCACCGACTCGCAACTTTTTTTTTTTTGTCTAAATATGATCTAAGTCCAAAAAGAAATATTTGGCAATTTTTCCTCCACGGCCTCACCACCCCGCAGCCAATCCTTGATCAACACATGGCTTTTTTGGGTACCGGAAGATGCTCGGATCGATTTTAACCTTTCACACTTTCAAAAATAAATTTAGAATTTTTTTAATTTTTCCCCACCGACTTGCAACTAATTAGGTACGCCACATGGCTTCACGAGGCATCGGCGGAGGAACGGATCTTTTTAGCCTTAATGCTTTCAAATAAAAATTTGGAAAAAATTCCTACTTTTCTTCGTGGCCCCACATCCCCGCCCTTGCCTTGGAAAAATCACTTCCATGGGCGTGTGGGTCCGCATTCTAAAACTTAGCTTTTAAAATTTTTGGGAAAATTTCTAAAAGTTTCTCTGCTAGCCCGCCTCCCCGTAGCTAATGATTGGCTAACACATGGCTTCATGAGATGATGGCAGAGGAGCAGTTGATCTCTCAACCTTAACATCTCAAAATTCTTTTGGAAAAAATTTAAAAGTTTCTCTACCACCCCGCTGCCCACAAATAATGAGAGCGGACACATGGCATCATATGGCATCTACGGAGGCGTGGGTTAATTCTAGCCTTTGCACTTTTGTATCACAAAGGTATTTAATTCTTAAGTTTCCCCGCAAGTTTGTTTCTCCGCACGAATTTGGGCTTGACACATGACACCTATTATCACCGAATCACAGCACCCTTGTATTTATACAAGTGCATATACTTGAACTCACGGTGTGATTGGATAACATGGGTACTATCTCCAAGTTGTGGGACTTGCTACTTGAGATAGACCTCCAGAGAAAGTTGGTTCTTGCTCCTAAACTACCTACCACAATCTACTCTAATGCAAGGGAAACTAACTATTCTAATCTAAATTTCCAAGGGACCAGGGAGAGAGAATGCATAAAATGAAATCCTACACTAAAGTGGTGATACACTAGAAAAGGAGGGTGTGAGAGTAGTCTCCAAATGTGTGAAATACAGAGGCAAAGTGCACACTAGAAGAGGTGATGACAGTTCTCCATAATCTAGCAAAATGCATTCACAACAATATTCCAAGCATACACAATGATAATGAATCCCTGCAAGAACATAATAATAGACATAATATTCTTGTAGAAATATTAAAGGGGCAAGAAGAATGCAAGAAAACACAGCAGGGGAAGATATATCCACAAACTGATATTTTATTGCTTCATGATATGCACAGTTCAATCTATTACAGGATAAGGGCCTAGATCACCATGCAAGGAGTCCACTACAAGGGCCTCTAGCACATTGGCTTCACAAAATAATTTTGAAAGAGCTTTGCTATCTGAAAACTCCCCCTTTTACAATGAGCCCAACACTCCAATTTATAGAAAAAATGAGAAGAGAAAGAGAAGGAAAAAGAAAATCCCGAAATATGTCCTTCAACCACATGTAAGAGGAATTAAATAGATTAAAATGATTATATATTACCTGAAAAAGGCTCCCCATACTTTCCAGTGTTGCATGCGAGAGAAAGAATGATGACCATGCCTCTTAATTGTACTCCCAACCACCAAATAAAACACTATTATGAACCCGGCCACGTTTTGTTAAGAATCTCGATCAATATCTCATAAAATCCAGAATTTATTGATTTTTTTGCGTTGGGCTTGGATTCGTGATTCTAACGGTACCAATTTTGTGTGATTTTGTTGAGAAATGCAAAAGTTATTGCCTTCTGAGTGCGGGAAGCTATTTTGGGTCTGGCAGGCATTTTCTATCATTTGACGGGAATGAGCATTAACCGACTAGAGAAAATATGTTTCTTTTATTTAAATATGTTTTTTGGCATACAGACATCGTGCTCATTCCAGAAAGTCTAATTTTATGAAAATCGGAGCTCGGAGTCAAAAGTTATGGCCGTTTGAAGTTTCACGGGTCAAACGTTGACTTTTCTTCTTTGCCTTCGGCCGCTTCGGCTTTCGCGTCCCTCGCGTCCCACGCGTACCTTTGTCCCAACTGTCTCAGATGAAAATATCCTTCTTTGGCCGATTCAGGCTTCCTTATCTCTCTTTTGCTTCCTTTTAGCCTTTTCGGCCGGTTCGCGTCCCGCGCGTACCTTTGGCCCGGATGTCCCAAATTGTTTCAGACGAAAGACTCCTTCTTCGGCCAAATCGGCCGGTTCACATCCTCCACGTACTTTTTTCCCAACTGTCCCAAACCACGCGATAACAAAACTTGGTAAATTTTCCCACTTTTGGCCAGTTCACCTTTTCGCGTCCCGCGCGTCCTTTCGTCCCACCGCTCGCGGACGCCTGCGGCTTTTCTTTTGGTCGATTCGTGCCTGATGTCCCTCATGTCCCAACTATCGTGAGGACTAGGACTTAGCCATTTTCATGATTTTTTCAGGCCCAAGCTTGTTTTCTTGAGGGGTGAATTTTGGATAACAACACCTTAGGCAACGGTAGAGGCATAGATCATTTTGATCCCTTCACACTTTCGCAACATGACTTAATGTCTTAAGTGCTTCTAATGGCTTGACTTCCCACCAAGGCTTGGAAATGCTGACAAGTGTCCCTTATGGCCTCGCGGGTGTGCGGGGATAGAGCTAAAATTCTTCCCTGCCCTACTTTGGCCCACACATGGGTAAAAATTATTCCCCATGCTACCATGGGTGCACGGAAGTGAAATACACTTTTCACCCAATGGTGCTAAGTGCAAAATTTCTTCCCCAGGCCCACAAGCCTACCCTTGAGAAAATTTTCTTCCCAAGGCCCACCAGTCCATAACTTGAGAATTATACGGATTTAGAAGAATTTCTTTTTTTTCGTTGGAAAGGGGAAGAAGTTTCCTATCTAATGGTTTTGTTTTCATGAATATTTTAGTGCATTAAATATATGAAAAATCAGGTTAAAGTGCAAGGTAAGCCTAAGAGTGGGTAAGTGGGAAATAACTCCCCATTAATTTAAAATGTTAATTCTAAAGTATGGGTTGACCCTTTAAGGGGTCATGTCATGGGGTAAGTGAATGTTTTCCTAACCCCATATAAATGAGAACCATGTTAATTTTTAGACCTAGTGGAATTAATTTCCTTGGATATTTAATTTTTCCCCCTTTAACCCTCTCGAATTTTATTAGGGAACGTTTAATCATAGTGTTAATCTAATTAATGGATAAATCAACACCTAAAGGAAATTTAATCCCTACTTGGCTGTTTTTACTCAGTAATTGTATTCGATCTTCAATGTTTGTTATAATGGAAAAATGTATCTTCTTAACATAATTGAACTTGATATATTTCTTTGTGACAACTGTTTCTTCAAGGCTTGTTTCTAGTCTCACCTTAAAAAAATTATCCCATAATTTTTCTGACTAATCCTAGGTTGTTCTTGGGTCTCAATTGGGTTTTTTTAATGGGTATCACAATTGGTATCAGAGCCATGGGTTCAAAGCTTGGACCCTTGGGCACACTAGAAAACTTGAGACATGAACTCTAAACTTAGTATGATATTAAACCTAGCACACTTTCAAATCTAGAGAACAACCTTGTTGAAATTGCATACTTAGTAAACATGGAAAACTGAATAAAACTTAGAAAGAAGAACTAACTCTTGCCTTGGTCTATGCAGGAGGTGCAGATGGGACAAGGGGTCTTTTCACATAGACTTAGGCTTTCCACCACCGAATCTTGTTGTAGTAGCCATCCTACCACAAATTTTACAGACACTACAAGATGTTAATGTCACTCTACATGGAGGTACCATAAGAGCACATTTAGTTGGACATGGTACGGTGACATCATATCTCGAGCCCTAGGCTTAGGGATGAGCATGCAAAGAGGCCTAGGGGTCACCACCACCATTGCGAGACCATATCGTGGATATCCTCCGCTATGGAAATCTCATTATTCTAGTGACATAGGTGGATTTCAGGCAGAGGCCTGGTTGGTGAGCATGAGTAGATGCTTCAAGATTTTCCCTTGTTCTAGCAACATGAAATCTCATGTTGCGATCCATCTTCTAAGGGATGGAGTAGGCATATGGTGGAGGAAAAAGGAGCAGAAGCTCCATGTTGATTCTGAGATAGTTACCTAGGAGCTCTTTGAGGAGTAGTTCAGGAGCAGATATTTATCTCGAAGGTTCATATAGCAAAGGAATGATTAGTTTTATGACCTCCAACAAGCATCTCTTACGGTGGCTAAATATGAGATTAGATTTCTAGATCTCCTCCAGATGTTGATTATATGTAGGATGAGCGGGTGTGGATCCACGGGTTCATTCATCACCCGAATCTAGACATCGAGGTGTAATGTGGATCCATTGTCCACGAAATTGGTTGATGCCATTGAGAAGGCCTATATAGCATAGGAGACTTAGGGAAAGACCCAGTAGGCTAGAGACCTAGTTTGGATCCGTAGACAGGTAGATGGAAGACAAAATATCAAGGGGGTCAATACCTCCTCCTCATGTTTGACAGGGTTCAACACAGCTTATATTTTAGACCACAGCAACAGTAGCAACAATCTCACCCACCATATACACCTCCATGGAGATTTGATGCACAAAGTGGTCAAAGTATGGGGCCTCTTCCTAGGGGTCCCATAAGGACACAAGGAGCACCTAGAGCTCAATCAACAGGAGTTCGCCAACCGAGACCTAAGAAATCCACAAAGACACCCCTCTAGGGTGCCGACTAGAGCTGCTACTTAGGGAGAGGAACATGTGGTTGTTTTGGGTGTGGTGTTACTCAACATTTTTAGAGAGACTGCCCACAGAAACCTAATAACAAGGGTAAGGCATAGATCTTAGAAACTACTGTTAGTGATATGAGGTGTAGTCATAGGATGTATGTAATGGTCAAGAACCACCATGAAGAGCATCAAAGTACAGTTATTGAGACTATAGGTAACATTGGTGGTATTCCTACCTCCATTTTGTTTGATTCTGGTTCTTCTGATTCTTTTATTATGCCATCTTTACTAGAGAAATACAGGTTGGTGATAGTTAGGCATGGTCATAGTTAGGATATTGAGA
The DNA here is from genome assembly GCA_018340775.1 of Taxus wallichiana var. yunnanensis. NCBI lineage: Eukaryota > Viridiplantae > Streptophyta > Pinopsida > Cupressales > Taxaceae > Taxus > Taxus wallichiana. Next base: position 788,627,006 of record CM031234.1, read on the forward strand.
TGGCTTATGGAGCCAAGATCTCTGTAGAATTCTTAGTTAAGGAGTGTGTAGTGGATTTGGGACCTTTAACCACTACCTTGGATGTGCATATCCTTACGTTGGGTTCTTATGGAGTCATCTTGGGCATGGACTGGTTAACTACACACAAAGTTAGAGTAGATTGTTACCACAAGATCATTTCTTGTACAAATGATCTAGGAGTTGAGGCAAGTGATAGTGGGGGTTAGGAGACGTGTTTCTATTCACACCATCACCACTATGTAGCTTAAGTGGTGTGTTGGCGGGGTTGTCGGATGTTTACTTGTCAATGTTAGTGACTGATCGATCGAAGATGGTTCTAGTGGACCATCGCTAGATGACCATCGCATTTAGAGATATTTTTTGATATCTTTCTAAGGGAGATACCGGGGTTACCGCCCCACAAGAGATAGTTTTTCATATTGATATAATTCTAGGAGAAGAGCCTATCTCACGAGTACCTTATCAGATGAATACCCCTGAACTCTGTGAGCTCAAGTTGTAACTTCATGGCCTTCTAGAGGAGGGCCTAATTTTTCATAGTGTACGTACCCCCTTAGAGTGCACCAGTTATCTTTGTAAAGAAGAAGGATGGATCCTTGCGGTTGTGTATTGATTACTGCTAGTTGAACAAAGTAACAATCAAGAATCATTATCTCCTTCCGCACATTGATGATTTGTTTGATTAGATGAAGGGAGCCACAACTTTCTCTAAGATAGACCTTAATTCAGCCTACCATAATTAGGTAAGGATTTCAAAGGTGGACATTCATAAGATGAAATTTAGTATGAGATATGGCCACTATGAGTTCACAATGGACCTTTTGGTTTGAAAAATTCCCTAAAGTGCTTGTGATTTTGATGAATGGGGTATTTAAAACCTTATTAGATCACTTCATGCTCATCTTCCTTGATGACATTTTGATTTACTCACGAATGTGTGAGGAGCACGAGGGGCACCTTCGCTAAGTTCTTCATTGTCTTCGTGAGTAGTATCTTTACAGAACTTGGAGAAGTGTGCATTATTTCAGATAAAGGTGTATTTTTTGGGTCATATCATTTTTAGGGAAGGTATTGCTATCAATCCTTGAAAAATTAGAGCCATTATGGATTGGACAGAACCCACTACTATGGTCGAGGTGCACGGGTTCATAGGATTAGTAGGTTACTATAGAAGATTCATTTAGACTTCTCTTAGATTATGCACCAAATCACTTACCTTCGGTGGAAAGGGAAGAATTTTTTTGGTTGGACAGTGCAAGCACACCTTCGGAAAATAGAGGATTGTCTCACTACAAAGACCTATCCTTATAGTTCCCGATCCACGGGTTATTTTTACATTTGCATGAATGCTTCTTTAGCAGGGCTTGGAGGTGTGTTGATGTAAGAGGGTAGAGTAGTGGCTTTCAAGTCTCACAAACTCAAATATTATCAGCTTAATTATCTAACTCATGATCTTGAGCTTGTAGCAGCTTGTTCACACTTTGGTTTGATGGAGGAACTTTCTACTTGGTCGAGATTCACACTCGTGGTAGATCACATGAGTCTTCACCACCTCTTCAAGAAGCCTAATCACAATGCTCACCAAATGGCATTGGATGGAGTTGTTTGGTGAGTATGATATGGAGATAGAGCATGTAAAAGGGAAGGATAATGTGGTTATAGAAAATCTTAGCGAGATGGAGACATTTTTCTATGGCCACCTCGGTGAGCATGGATTTGTGGAGCAAGATTCTATAATAAATTCCTCATGACATCTTCGCATTGCAGCGAGTAGAGATAGAGTCTTAAAGACCCCTTGACTGGAAGCTTGATGGTTTTTCTTTGAGACGAAGATGGTCTTCTCAAGCACGAGATGTTGGATTTATGTTCCCAGAGATGGAGGCTTGAGGCGGGACATCTTAGAAGAGACACATTGTGCACCCTATTCAGCCCATCCTCGGGGTTAAGAGGATGCATGCCACCTTGAGATAGTTGTATCATTGGGGAGGACTTTGTAGAGATGTGGCTTAGTTTGTGTCATGATTTTTAGAGTTCCAGAAAGTAAAGGCCGAGCACCAGCATCCAATATCCTTATCTATCCTCATCCTACATCGAATGGAAGTGGGATACCATCTCCATGGACTTCATTGTTGGGCTACCTATATCAACCTACCAACACGATGCCATCATGCTCAGTGGTGAATAAATTGACAAAAGTGGCTCACTTCTCTCTAGTAAAGACCATTTATACGATTAGTGCGGTGACACGGAATATCTTGATGAGATTTTCAGGTTGCGTGGGATTCTATAGAAGATCATTTCGACCGAGATCCTTTTATACATCCCATTTTTTTACCACCATGTAGTATGCCCTCGGGATGAGGATCAACTTCAAGACAACATATCACCCCGAGACCGATGGCTGGGACTGAGTGGGTGAATCGGATCTTCGAGGATATGCTTACGATGTACGTTATGGACCGTAAGTCCAAATGGGAGGAGTACCTATAATTGGTAGAGTTTCCTATAATAATAGTCTTGAGTTCTATAGGCACGGCTCCTTTATAGGATTTTCATGGTAGAGAGTGCAGGACACCCCTTTGTTGGGATAGGATAGAGGATAAGGTTTCTCTAGGACTAGCTTTATTGCAGGACATGGAGTGGTAGGTGGTTATGATCAGACAGAGGCTACAAGAGGCACATGACGAGATAGAAGAAGTACATGGATCAACATAAGATCGATTGTAGTTTTGATGTGGGAATGAAGGAGTTCCTTCGTGTCGTCACAAATGAGCCCTATTCATTATGGAAAAGATTCTAATTTAGCATCTAGATTTTTGGTCCTTTTGAGATCCTCGGAGCATATCCTCCCTTTGGCCTATCATCTAACATTGACACCTATCTTGTCTCACATACATGATGTGTTTCATGTTTCAATTCTTAGGAGATATGTTACGATCCTTCTCATATGTTAGATTAGACATCATTACAGGTACAAGATCTAGGGTAGATGATGGTGGAGACGGTTCACATCATAGATCGCATATTCTTAGGCCTTTGAGGCAGAGAGGTTAATCAAGTTTGGCTACAGTGGGACATATATGATTAGACTACAACTACATGGGTGGATGCTACTTTGTTACGAGTTTACTTCCCACATCTGTTCGAGTGAATTCTAAGAGGAATTCGAGCCTAAGGGGAGGGGAATGTAGCACCCGCTTTCCTTCGACACCTTGTGATATTGAACTGATACTACTAACTATATTATGGACATTGTTATAATTTAATATAGCATGATGTTAGATGTTAGATCATGGTTTATTGTAAACTTTGATTCATTTATGGTGCATGATGATTACTAGAGACATTTTCGATATTGATGTTGATATAATGTTTAACATGGTTACATTATAGATGTTGTTCAAAATTACGATATTTGGATATTTTGAGTAGACCTAGAAAATGAGAATTGAATTAAAATTGGTGATGATATAGTTGTGGATGAAATTGTAAGTGATAATTGTTGATTGTCTTGATGTTTGTTGAGATTCATATATATGTCAATGAGCTTGAAATTATATTTATATTCATTTGGATTTTCTAATATGGCCACAAGGCCAAAGGAGGTATTCACATTTTGTAGGGTTAAAATAACACAACAAACATCGAGGGATTGGAGACCAACCACATTGGAATTGTAGATGAATTCAACAAGGTCACCATGGCAACTTGTATTTGTTTGTGTTTTTGATTGTGTTGGGGATTTCCAAAGGGGGATCACCTTTAAATGTGACCAAGGGTTATTGTATTTTTTATTTGGTTCCTTTTTATTGATGTTTGTATGTGTTTATTAAGTGATGTGTTTATCCCATTTATTTAAATAAATTGTGGTATATAATGTGAGTAATCATATTGTTAAAATAAATTAATCAAATTGGGTCATAAGAAAGTAATTATTGGACTGGTTGACTCTTGTATTGAATGTTGTACGATATGTAAGCAATGTGTAAGTAAAATTTGGATTCTCAAACACTTCATCTTCTTTGGAAATCGAAATTGTCCTTAGATACTGATTTTGGAGGTTTGTGGGACAAGTTAAACTTGTCCCATACCTCTTAAATTTGCATACCAACCTTACCTATGGTTGAAGAGTTTAAATCTAGCTTTCATTATGCATTTTTGTAAGTCTAGCCGGATGTTTTAATTGCACTTCTTGCCTGAAATTAATTTCAGTGCTTTGGGATACGAGCTTGATTTGAGTGTGTAAGTAATCTTCATATATTATTCACCTACTTATTTATTGTGTCTTAGAGATTGAAGTTGACTTGTGAGTTGGAGTTGAGGATGTGTTGCGTGCGGCATCCTACAAAGATGCACATCATCCTTCTCTCTCCTCCCTTTTATATATTTGAATTCTTTTTATTGTTTGGGGTTACACTCTTTTGGTTACTTTACTTTTGCATACTTCTTTTTGGGTGAATTATTTGCTATTTAGAGCTCTTGCTTTTGGAGAAAGTTGCATACTTTTTACAAACCTGTGTTTCGTTGATCTTGGGCTATTTTGCATTGGAAATCTTGTGGTTGGGAACTTGAAACAAACTCCATTATGGAGAGGTAAGAGCTTGGCTCTTGAAATGCTCTTCTTTTATTGCACAAAAGTTATTGTTGTGAATGTTCTAGCTTGTGTGTGGGATGTTTGGGTAGATGGCCTAGGGATGGTGTAGGAGAAGACTATGGGGTATTTATATGGGATCCATAAGTGTTTTGGGGAGGTATAAGTGTGGATGGAGTTGGGATTTAGGTTCCACCTTACAAAGAAATAGCTTGCATTTCTTTACTATTTATGGGGTGCCATAAGAGGTTGGAGAGGCGTAAGGAAATGTGAGGAATAAGGGGTACTTTGGGGAGGCATAAGGGCATGTCGGGGATTTGAAATTATATATATATATATATATATATTGGTATATTTGGTGGTTGTTTTCAAGTGGTGTTTCCAATTTCCTCTTGGGAGGCATAAGTAGCATCCCCATAGTTTCTTGCTCCCTTTGGCTTGCATGAGGAAACCTGAGTGTTGTTTGTTGTCTTTTATCTATGGTTGTAAACTACAGTTTTGTTTTGGACTGTGTTTTTAAATGTGAAATTGCATGTGTGTTGTGGAAGCCTATTGTTTCCATGAGTTGAAACACATTTCTTATTGCATTGTGGTTGGGATTCGGGGCCAATGATGAAGGATTACTTCTCCTTTTCATTGGATGTATTGGTTGGCTGGAGAGTGTTGTCTTTCCCTCTGCTCTGTTGTGATCAAATGGAAATAAAGAAAATGGAGGATATTCATGTTGTTGTTCTGGAACAGAAAAAAAGAAGTTTGACAGTCCTTGTTGAGAATATTTCGTATTGTAACCTTTTCCCACTTTGAGGTGGAGTACCTTGTACATTATTTGTGATGGAAAGATTTTTATATTGGCTATGGAAGTTGTAATTCGAAATGTGAAAGAAATGTAATTTGTGTTCGCTTTTGAAAGAAAGTGAAAGAAATTGTAATTTTCACACCGTATTTAAGGAATGAAACAAGAAGTGTAAAGCTATCTTTCTTGAATGAATAAAAGATTGTATTAATTTTCTCAAATGACATTATCATGTATTGAAATCAAATTGTTGAATGTATTTTGAAATTTTGATTGGAAAGATGAAAAAGGTAAATATGTATGGAGAAATGTCATAATCCTCTATTCTTTAGAAATGAATGTTTTAGAAATCATAATCATAATATGTCATTTGAAAACTTTGATTTGAATCAAATTAATGTGTTAGATTAGATCTAGAATGAATTCTAATACTTAGAAGATGATAAATGGAAAATATATGTTTCCAAATTTTAACTCATTAGATGCTTTTAAAGCTACAAAATATTGATCGAAAAATGTACAGACAACTTTGTCAACTATACAAGACAAATGAAATGACAATTTGAACCTAATATGATCAAAACAATCTCAATTGGACTTTCACACTTAAAAATTTATTTAGAATCTTTCAAATTGGGCAAAGGCAAACTTGCTTTGACATCTTGTTGTATAAAAGCGGTAATTTGGAATTGCAAATCAATCAATCAAGTTAACCCTCACAATCTAACCTAAATTCCTCCATGTCTGTTGACATGTTGAGAAAGAAATAATTTTGAAATTGAACAAATTTATATAAGTTAAAAATACCAGTTCACATTTTAGAAGCCTGCAAAACGTTTTCTCAAAAATGACCATTGAAAATTTATCAAAATTAAAACTTTATGATTCTTGAGAAAATATAGCTTCGAGAGCTTTCCAAAACATCCTTGTTTTCCTAGAACTGAGTCCCTATTCAAAAGTTATGGCCTTCTAAAATTTTAATTAGTTTGGCTTCAAAAATAATGTAACTATCAAATTTAAGTGAATAAAATATTCTTGGGTGGACCCGCGGGCTAAAACTTTCATTTTTTTATTTTTTCAAAAAATCACAAAGTCATGAATTTTCCCGCCAATCCACTTACCTGCAAGCCTTCTTTTTGGCTAAAAATGATCTAAGTTCCAAAAAAATTATTAACAATTTTTCCTTCATGGCCCCACCGCCTTGCAGCCAATCCTTGATCGACATGTGGCTTCTTTGGGCTCTGGCGGATGCTTGGATCGATTTTAACCTTTCATACTTTCAAAAATTAATTTTTTAAAATATGTAATTTTTCCCCTTGCACCCTTGCCAACTCGTAGCCAATTAGGTGTTGCCACATGGCTTCATGAGGCATTGGCAGAGGAGTAGATCTTTTTAGCCTTAACACTTTCAAATAAAAATGTTGGCAAAAATTCCTACTTTTCTCCATGGCACTGTATCCCTGCCATTGCCTTGGAAAAAGCACTTCATGTGAGTGTGTGGGTCTACCTTTTAAAACTTATCTTTTAAAATTTTCAAGAAAACTTCTAAAAGTTTCTCCATTTGGCTTGCCTCCCAGTAGCCAATGATTGGTTGACACATGGCTTCATGAGATGATGGAGGAGGAGCAAATGATCTCTCAAATTTAAAATTTTCTCCACACCCCACCACCCACAGAAAATGAGAGCGAGATGCATGGCATCATCTGGCATCGGTGGAGGTTTGGGTTAATTCTAGCCTTTGCACTTTTGTATCATAAAGGTATTTAATACTTATATTTCCCCGCAAGTCCATTTCTCCGCACGAATCTGGGATTGACACATGGTACCTTGAGTAACAGAGGAGGTGCAGATCATTTTGATCTCTTAACACTTTCATAAAAATGACTAAATGTCTTAAGTCCTTCTGGTGGCCTGACTTCCCGTCGAGGCTTAGAAATGCTAACTCGTGTCCCTTATGGGCTTATGGTCCCACGGGGCAGTGCTAAAATTCTTTCCCACCCTGTCAGCCTGCACATGGGAAAAAATTACTTCCTCGCCCTGCGGTGAGTACGTCGATGCATGGCAATGAAATACTCTTTTCACCCAAGGGCACTAAGGAAACATTTTCTTCCTCACGGGCCGCAGCTTGCCCTTGGGAAAATTTTCTTCCCAAGGCCCACCAGCCCATAACTTGAGAATTATAGGGAGTTAGAAGGACTTCTTTATATCATTGGAAAGGGGAAGAAATTTCCTATCTAATGGTTTTGTTTTCAGGAAAACATTATTGTGTAAACTATGCAAAAATTGAGGTTAAAGTGCAAGGTAAGCCTAAGAGTGGGTAAGTGGGAAATAACTCCACATTAATTTAAAATTTTAATTCTAAAGTATGGGTTGACCCTTTAAGGGGTCATTTCATGGGGTAAGTGAATGTTTTCCTAACCCCATGTAAATGAGAACCATGTCTATTTTTAGACCTAGTGGAATTAAATACCTTTGGTATTTAATTGTTTTGACCCCTTTAACCCTCTAAATTTTATTAGGGAATGTTTAATCTTAGTGTTAATCTAATTAATTGATAAATCAACACCTAAAGGAAATTTAATCTCTAGTTGGCTATTTTTTCTCATTAATTGTATTGTGATTTTTAATGTTTGTTATAATGGAAAACTTTATCTTCTTAAAATAATTGACCTTGATATATTTCTTCGTCACAAATCGTTGCTTGAGGCTTGTTTCTAGTCTCACCTTAAAAAAACTATCCCATAAATTTTCTCGACTAATCCTTGGTTATTCTTCGATCTCAAGTGGGTTGTTTTAGCGGGCATCACAAAGACTTATGAATTATCTCTGAAATGACTCATAATGGATGAGATTAATTAACCTAGTAAATAAATAAAGATAAATAATATCCTTCACACCAACAAGTTCCAACACATTTTTACTTTATTATGGAGTGTTGGATCTATTTTCAGACATAGACCCTTTATCTAAACCTTTTCCTTATTTCCTCAATCTTTTTCTCTCCTAAAAGCTATTTTTTTTCATTTGAGTAATATTCATTATCAAACTTTCCTCTCATCTCTTTAAATAGAAAATTTATAACTATTTCATCAAGATTGAATTTTGTACTAGTACTAGTACTAGCTATCAAAAAAAAATTCTAAGAGTCTATAAAATAACAAAGAAGAGTAATATAAATATCCCCATCCATGTTCGAATCAATTCAAATTAACCTCCTTATGAGAAAGTGAAATTTTTTCAAGTTGTATATAACAAATTCACTATCATTCATCCATAAAGAATAAAAATTCTTCCTTAGAAAAATTGTGTTCACCAAATATTTGGCATGACACATTATCACAAGATTATGCCACAACTATGTTTTCATTTTCCTAGTAGAAACATTTAATACCTAAGTGTTAGAAGCACATAACCTGATATTATTATTTACCTTCCAATCAATCTTAGCTAGCTAATATTTTCTTAAACTCTAGGATTTGTTTGTTTAACCACCATACATTGATACCTCTCTATCGAGAGATAATCCATCTTGACTTTCCATTACATGAAATAAAATCCATCAAACCTAACAATATAAACTCTTAGATTCCATATAAAATATTATATTAAAACATTTTTGTAACTCAAAAACTATTTAAAGAAAAGTAAACAAATCCGCACTAAGTTTTTAACATCATTATGATACTAGATGTTGGGATTTTACACAAAAATGTAAGAAATAAACTAAACTATAACATGCATAAATAAGTAGATCTCAAATAAATTCAAACATACCAAGGATATTGACACAATGTTTACTTGGGAGATCATTTTAGGTAAGAAACTTAGAATAAATTAAACCTTATATTAACTTGAAAAATTATGGAAATACAAGAACCAACATTCATAGTTCTAGCATAAAATTAAGTATTTTCAGCATACCTCTCACAATGAGAGAATGTACTTTTATAACCAAAATAAACCCTATATTTAAGATTGCTTGGAAAAAAATTTAAAGTATACAAATAATACAGTAAATCATAGCCACTACTTTTATAATGAAATTAAGTTAAAAATCTAAGTCAACTTTACTATTATTAGGAACAATTGTTACTTTAAAGAAAAACATATAAAATAATCGAATACCATTACATGGAGGATGCATGGGTAGGTGAATACAAACAAATTATATGATTTACAAAGTGATATTAACACGAAAATGGTTTCTGTTGTTCTTAATATTTACTTTCCAGTTAATGGTAGTTGTCATTAGTTGATGACTATGTTGTAAAGGATATAATGAGTAAGTTGTAAATATTTACAATACATCTAAATGTATTTGTGAGTTCATAGTTTAGTACAAATTTTTATTGTATGGGTGATTTCATTGTATGATGATCTAGATCACATAGTCATTTTAAGATTACATTAGACTTCATACTAAATGGAGTCTCGAGTCTACACCAACTAAGAAAACAACCGGTTCCAACAAAATGATTTGAGTGTTAGTGAGTTGCGCTTTCTTTTTGTCTTAGTGGATTTTTATAAATTTAATAAATATCAGTAGTAATATATCAAGAGTGAATGCAATATATTATCCAACTTTGTAATTCCATCAATTCCTCTTTTCATCCATTACAACTAAGGTGGATTCTCTTTCAAAACTAAGTTTAGGAATACATAAATTAAGTTTACGAATACATGACAAAATCTATTTCACACGGTTATATTTTGATCAAAATCCTAGCTTGTAAGAGTTTTACATCAAGAAAATTGTTAAATTACAAAATTCCCTATATAAGGATTTAGTCATCTTGTTAGGTAGAGTGAAATTACATTCTTGCTTATATTTTATTCTATAAAAAGACAATATAACTTCTTTCTTTGTGAAAAGGTAAATATTTTTTTCTTCTTATTGATAATGTGAGTAGTAATTGTAAGAGTCACATGTAAGGATATTTTTCATTTCCTATGGGACTTTTGGGAGTAATACTTGATCAACAATATTTGATTACTTATAAGGTTATTAATTTATTCCTTTATTATATAACATTGATGCTCAATATGGATATCATTGCCCCTATATTTATGATAGGTGTTTTGGGTATTTATGGAGGTGGTATACCATCTTATTTAAATCATCATTTAGATGATGGGTTTCACTCTAATAATGATGGTGTTGTAGAGGTGCTAATCGACATAGATTAAATGATATGTAAATTAGAGGAGAGGGTTATTATACCTAGATTATCAATATGGATGCCTTATCTCTTTCCAAGAAAGTTGAAAAACCAAATGAAATTTCACTAATAGGGTGACTGTGGTATTTTTGTAATGAGGACCAAATAATTTTTTTAATGAAATTGTTGATAGAATAAATAATCACATTATAATTGGGATTGTATAGATTGTACATAATGGGAAATTATGGTTGGATGTGAATGTCACAATCATTTATTGAGCAATTATGAGATCTTTTTGAATGATGCATAAGAATTTGAAGTTTTCTTAGACACCGATTACATGACTCTTTATGATAATATTATTACATTTATTGATTAGTAGAATGAATGGTGTAATTATTTACAATGCCATGAATGATGCAATATGAATAATCTATGATGCCGAAAATGATATGGTTTTGTGAATATAGAGTGTAGGTAAGGTTAAAAAGGACTATATGAATTTTAAAATTGTCTTTGTGAACTTAAATTTATAGAGGCTTTGTTAGGGTTTTGATGTGATGGTTCTACTATGGTTTAGATTTAAGATCCTTTTGTGCTTGGTATTATTTGTATTGTTGTTCTTGTCACACTATCATTTTCTTGGGATTTTGGTAGGATTTTTCTTTGCATGTATGTTTATTTTGTTGAGTGGAATATTTATTCGGTGTTTCGGTGATGTCATGTGTATATTAATGGCTTCCTTTAACAACCTAAATCTATTGATGTAAGTTTGAGTGACATAATATTTTGATCCCATGGCTCCAAAGAAGGAAAGGAAATTTTTCCCAAAGTTCTTTGACGAGGTGATCATTCTGAGTTCGAGACTCCTTTGCCTAATGTTGTGTTTAATTTACATTAAATTTATAAGGAAAGTAAATGGATTCGATCATTCACCCTTGGGTATTTGTTTGGCTGAGTCTCACCAAAAATTTTGCTAAAGCAATCAGTTCACAACCATTGTTGAAACCTTGGTGTCAATCTTGAGGAAGTGCAAAGTCTCGCCGAGGGTTTTTCTTGTTCCATTTCACAAACATTAAACATTGCAAATCCATTGTCAACCATGACCCCTAGTTCATTAGAAAAATAGAAATGATGTTTTCTCCTTTGACAAGTGATTTCTAGGTATGTAAAAATCCAATTTTAATGTATTAGTTTAGGTGGAATTTCATAGGCTACCTCTCCTTGTGAGGATTTTTAAATACATGATCAAACCCTTGGGTCAAATTATTTTTCTGGAACAACAAATTAAAAAGTCTAAATTCCCCTCATATTTGGATGGGTGGAGCATGGTAACTAATAAAAGGAGTCTCGGTTGTAGTCATTCAAAACCTTTAGCTTCCTTTTATTGACTAATGTAATGCTAATGGAGATAATTCATGTTCTTCTTCTCTCAAACAAGCTATGCTTCAACCTCCCATGGCCACTTCCCCTCCTTCCCATTCCCTCGCTGGCTACTTCTATAGTCGTTTCCTTGAAATATCATGCTACATCAATATCCTTTCCCTTCCAATTTCTAAAAGCACCATTTGATCAAGTAAACTCTCTACTTTAGAACTATTCATAGAATCAAAATTAAACGTTGATGTTCTACGTTTGATTCAAAAATTATAGAGATAGCTAGTGAATGAATTTTTCTTATGCTTAGAATCAACAATTTGCAGAAAGGGAAGGATATAACTCATAAACACCAACAAGTTTTATCCTGGAAACCTCTAGAGGAGGAAAACCAGTTGGGAAGGGAAAATTCTCTTTCTTCCCACTTTTATTGGCCAATTCAATCAAGAAGTAAAAATTTACAATAAGTATGAAAGAGAAGTATATAACAACTCATACTTCCTCCTAATTACATTTTTTTCTTCCTTAACACTCCTTTCTTCTACAAACACAATTCCAACACTAAGAATTTCTTGCTCACTTGCTTTCATGCTTCGATGATCCAATACTCTTCTTCCTACATGTATTTATAGCCCTTCTCATGTCCTCCCATGCACTAGAGGATGGGAAAGGTCATGGAGGAGAAGAGGCATGAACATCCTTTCAAATTCATGGACAGTTCATTTTGAGTTTTATTTTATGTCCGAAGAGCCAAGACTACAACTCAATGTAGACCGGCGAACATAGGACCGCTGCTGCTAGCTGCATGGAAGTTATAGGACCACTACCTGGTTGGACGGTGGTTCTATAACTTCCAATCTACACATAGTGGAAATTTAGTTAATAACAAGATAAAACCTCCATTTCTTGAGTTTCCTTCTTTAGTGCTAATCGATTTGATGAACTAGAGCCATTTTGGAACCATATGGATCACACCTCCCCTTCTTATGAGGATTTTGGTCCCACAAAAGCTTAGTGGGGGAGTAGATAAGAAATAATTCCCTCACTAGCTCCTTTGAGTACTACCGGGCCTGCCTTAGTTTCTTTCCTTTAAGTCCAACCTACCAAGACTCTCTATGGACCTCTCCTAGTATCAATGACATTCTATAGCAACATTATGTCTTCCTCCAATTCTCCTTGTTATTTGAAGATGCAATCATTAATGCAAGGTAGAAATTTTAGTCCTTCATCTTCATCTAGAGTGGATGCCTCATATAGGTGCAATTTCTCATAGTTTACTATGGAATAAATCCTCATAAATGACAAAAAATCAAGTTGAAAGGTATTTTCTCCAACCTAATCCAATATGGTGAAGGGTCCCAATCGTAGTGGCTTGAGCTTCTGTTCTTGACCCTATAGTCTCTCATTGCTTAAGTAAATCCGAACTCTATCTTCAACATGAAGCTTATGTTCTCTCTTATGTTGCTCGTGCCTAGCTTTGTACTTTTCTTGATATTTATCTAAATTTTTTTTTGACTTTGAGATGGATTTTCTAGATCCTCTCAATGAATTTGTTTCCTCTCGTCACCTATCTATCTCCTGTCTCCTCCTCATCCTTCTTCCCAACTATTATATCCAGTGTATTTGTAGGTAGATATACGAAGCATTCTTCAAAAAATGACTTCATAGTGGATGTGTGTACTGCCTGCTTATAGGAATGTTAAATGTAGGCTAAGGACTCATCCCAAGTCCTTGGTTATTTTTTGTTATACCCTCTAATAAACTATACCAAAGTATGATTCACCACATTTTTCTATCCATCTATCTATGGATGGAAAGTTGTGATCCTCTCAGAACTGGTATGCATCTTGTCCCAAAATGTAGTCCAAAACTTCCCCAAGAACCTAGAATCCTTGTCAGAAACAATAGACTTTCGAAATATAAAATGCACCCATACATTAGAAAAGAAAATATCTGCTACCTCATTTGATTTTACTTGTCTTTTTACATGCCATAAAAATACACATTTTACTAAATATATCAACAACAACATAGAGATATTCATGCCCATTTTTAGAAATAGGTAATCCTTCTATGAAATCCACGAAATGTCCTCCCATAGATGAGTAGGTACTAGCAAAGGCATATACAAACCCTCCTTCCTAGGCTTAGGCTTGCTAGTATAACAAAGTTTAGATCCACGTAACTTTTGATACTTCTTCTTACATATTGGGCCAATACACATACCTTTGTAAGTGGGATAGGGTCTTACCAACACTGAAATGTTCCAGTACTTTCGAGGTATGTGCTTCCCTCATCAATAGAATTCTTTCTTAGTTAGGAACACAAAGCTTCCCCCATTGGTAGAGTAGCCCGACTTTGAGATAACAATCTTCATTCCCCATATTTTTAGCCCCTTCTGATTACCATTGCTGCAATGTCACCCAAAATTCTTTATCCTAGGAATATGCCTCTCTCAGTAAGATTCCTTTTTGAAGGGCTTGATTTGAGAAATAGTGGCCAAGAAGGATAACTTCTCCTGTGTGGGAAGCCTAGACAACATGTACACCATAAATTTTATACTACCCTTCTTGTATCTGATCACCAGATGGAACTATTGAACGAACCCAATTCATTTATAGTGCCTTATTTGTGGCAATTTAGATTGTGCTTGTGAATACTAGAGAGGGTTTTTGTCAATGTGCATAATAGTTTCTTTACCCAACAAATAATGCTTCCAATTTTTAATTGCCTAAATTATTGCAAACATTTCCTTATCATATGCTAAATATCATTTAACTTTTGAAGTTAGTTTTAGAATGATAGCATATGGTTTTACCTCCCTAAAGAAACACTGCGCCCATAGCGTAATCACTAACATTTGTCTCTACTTAAAAGCATTGCTTCAAATTATGAAGAGAAAGTCTTGACAATGACTAATCTTATATTTTAATAACTCAAAGGATTTTTCTTATTCCTTATTGTTGATGGTGAATCACAACACCCCTGAATGTCTACAACTCAATGGGTTGAGACTCTCAGTGTGATTGCATAACATGGAGCTTTTCCCAAGTGTGGGACCTTGCGAAATCGGAAAAGCTCTTCGGATGAAGGCCGGTTCCTATTCCTTTATTCAGATGCACACATAAAAATGTAGATGGTTTACTAAAACCTAAACTAACTTGCAAAAGGAGACACGGGTAATAAAATGCACAAAATAAAACCTAAACTACAAAGGTGATGCACCGAGGAATGAAGAACACCTGTCTTGCCAATAAACACAGACCATTAAAATGCAATGCAAGATCATGCACTGAGATAACCAGATTTGCAGGTGAAATATCGGGAGGATGCAAATGAACATAGAGAGGGTTGAGAATCATCCACAGACTTGCATTATTTTCTCCAAAGATTGATACAATACACTACAAAATACCAAGAGGAAAAGTTGCATTACAGTTTTAGATGGGAGGTTTGAACTCCACAAATTCACCTGCCAAAGAGAAGAAGGGAGGGGCAAAACAAGAATTTCCAACCTTTTGAAAGAATCCCCTCCTTACAATTTATAGGAAGAATGAGAGAGAAAAGAGAGAGGAATTCCAAACCTACCCCAACCACCTCTAGGTTGCATTTAATTCATCTCATTATGGCGGTAGGTGAGAACCCTAGCAAACCCAAAAAATGGCGAACTATATTTTTCATTTTTAAGAATTTTTTCACACCCAATTAAAGATATCCAATTGTAGTGGGATATAGGACCTCGTAATCTTTCCAAAAGTCCAACCTTGTGATAATATGAGATCCTTGTGAAAAGTTATGGCCATCTCGAATATTTGGGTCGTGGTCTCGCTTCCTGTCAGCGCTCAAAATGTTGCTCCTCCTGAAGGTGCGCCTTGGCGCGTCCACATTTGTGTCGACATCATCTTACCTGCACCAAAGGTGCATCCACATTTTTTTTGACATCCTCTTACCTACGCCAAAGGTGCATCCACATTTGTGTTGACATCCTCTTACTGCGCCTCGACTGTGCCATGGGCGCAACTTTTGGCGTGTTGACATCCTCTTACCTATGCTAAAGGTGCATCCACATTTGTGTTGACATCCTCTTACCTGTGCCAAAGGAACATCCACATTTGTGTTGACATTCTCTTACCTATGCCAGGGGCACAAATTTTAGATGTCAACATCCATTTTCATGCGCCCTTTACTGCGCTTATGGGCACATCCATTTTTGTGTCGACATCCTCTTACTTGTGCCTCGACCTCACGCCGCCGCGCAAATTTTAGATGTCGACATTAATTTTCATGTGGCCTTTACGCTCGCCATGGGCACATCCATTTTTTTGTCGACATCCATTTTCATGCACCCTTTACCTGCACCATGGGCGCATCCATTTTTATGTCGACATCCATTTTCATGCGCCCTTTACCTACGCCATGGGCGCATCCATTTTTGTGTCGACATCCATTTTCATGTGCCCTTTACCTGTGCCTTGGCGCATCCATTTAGATGTCGACATCCATTTTCATGTGCCGTTTACTGCACCATGGGCACATCCATTTTCATGCGCCCTTTACCTGTGCCTTGGCACATCCATTTTCATGTCGACATCCATTTTCATGTGCCCTTTACCTACGCCTTGGCGCATCCATTTAGGTGTTGACATCCATTTTCATGTGCCCTTTACCTGTGCCTTGGCGCATCCATTTAGATGTCAAATTCTTTTGCATGCGCCTCTTTCCATGTGCCAAGGTGCGACTTTTGCCATGAATAAATGTCAGGTTTTGAGTTCCTTTGATTTTCATATTATTTTTCTTGTCTATATCTACCTAGGGGGAAGATATTTACAACAATTTGGTGACTCAATGGGATCACCCTGCCGCTAGTTAGAAGATCGGTGGCCTTTTAGCAATCCATTGGGTATGGATTCATAAGCTATAACCTAGAACCAACCTGATATCTTGAAAACTTCCCTCTGAGCCACTTGAAACACATTGAACCTAGAGTTGTTCTCACCAAAATGCCACTTAAAATGAACTGTGCAAGAGTAAAACCAGCAGCACCAAAACTATATAAAAATTGAAAATCATACATGCTCTAAATGGAACATGCGAGTGTACATAAGCACTTTATTTTACTAAAAGTGAACTTACCTACCCTATTCTAATTGGAAGAAAAGGTAAGCTAAACAAACCTACTGCAATCGGTTGTGTAAAATAGCTTCCTTTCTTCAAAATTGGAAACCATGCAACTTATTTTGCATCGAATATGGCTGACTGGATGAATGGAAAATAAACAAGAAGCTGGTCTTCCTCCCAAATCATCAAGGTATCAGGTGAAGGCAAATTCAATACCTCTTTTAGTTGTTCTGCATTTAGATTGGAGAGGTATGACAGCTGATCCTTGGTTCTTTGTAGCTCATCCTCATGCTTAGGAGCAAGCATGACTGGTTGTGACTTCTCCTTTGGTTCCAATGAAGCCAGATACCTGATTGGGCAAGGTATGGTCCTTTGAGTATACCCATTGCCCTGATTTTCAACTCCAAGAATGGAGTTCTCTTGTAAACCCTTTTGAATGGATGGTGTGGAAGCAATGGTAGAACCTTTTTGCCCTTTCTCTTCCTCCAATGAAGAACATGAAAGATTAAAATCTTCCAATCTTGGTTCCAAAGAGCTGGTATAAGATGCAGGCTGCTGCAAATGAATGCTCTCCTTCATGACAACAGGCTCAAGTATTTGGGACGTGGAAGATGAAAGAAAGAATAGTGGAAACTCGACTGGGTCTTCTTTATCAAAACAGTCCTCTAAATCTAACAGATACAGTACCTCATTCTTGTCCTGCTGCAAATGCTCAACTTCCTCCATGGTGTCCTCTTGATCTGTAACTTGATCATCATGGTTTCTTTCATCCTCCAACATTGAGTTTGAGAGATCAAACTCTTCTTCAGCACTAGAACTTGAGAGAGATGAAGTAGAAAGAAGAACTGAAGGTTCTCTTATAGCCTGCTTTGTGCTCAAACCCCTTGGATCTACACTTTTCTCCTCCACAACTAGAATGTGCTCCTCTTCTTTTGGATTTGGAGCAGCTTCTTCCTCCTCTACTACTTGAAGAAAATCCTGCTCTTGATAGAACTCTTCCTCTAGCACGAAGTTCGTTAAGTCAAACTCTTCGATCTGCTGCTCTAGAGGACAAGTTGGGACTGTAGGATCTTCTTCAGAGCTTTCTTCCTCCATGGCTGATTGTGCAACTTGAATTGAATCAGCATTCTCTTCAAATAGAATGCTAACATGGACACAAATTTACGAAACGAGCAACCGATTGCTGATCTACTTCTTCTTTTTGCTCTTCTTCTGTTGCCACAAAATAAGTCCTAACCATCACTTTTTCTCCAACTCCAACCTCTTCTGAAGGCTTAACCATCAAGGGGATATTTTTCATCCCAAATTTAAGAGCCCAACACTTCAGACTTTGAATTTTTTTCTTCCTTGTTTGGCTTTTCTTTTTCTTTGTTGTTTTCCTTGACTAGAATTTTGATTTTTATCCTCCCAACATGGATTTGGGAATGTAAGAGGAGAAGTGGATTGTAACTCAAATGGCTTGGCAATTTTTCGTGGTGGTGGAAGAGGTAGAAACTCTTGTTTCTTTGGAGGAGAGGGTATTTTTGTTAGCTTTTGTGGAGGGGACGACTGTTTGGAAGGAAAGGGGAAGGAAGAATTGAGATGTGGTGGAAGACTAGGGAATGGAGAAATGGAATTAACTCCTGGGTCAGCATTAACTAGATTTAGAATTTGGAATTCCAAATGAGATGATGTTACTTGAGTAATGGGAAGAGAAAAACTATATGATGGTGTAGAACTTACCCATTGACAAGGTTGTTCAACACCAATTTTATAGGCTTCTATCTCTGTTGTCCATTGTGCAAGTTGGGGCAACATCTTCATCATAAAGTCCAGCTTCTCCTGAGGGCTGAAGTGTCTTGGAAAAGGGCCTCCCCATGGACAAGGATTCCTACAACCAATTTTAAAAGCCCTCATTTGAGCTGTTGCTCTTGATTGCACCATTTTTGCCTCCATCTTTTGGATTTTTTCCACAAAATCTGCATCTTCCATTTGATTGTCTTCATTGCATGTGTACCCTTTCTCTTGATGTGCTTCACAACCAAACTGACTTTGGTACTGCCACTCATATGGGTAGACATGCTGATTTTGAATTTGATCAAAATGCTGATTTGGAGGATTTGTAAAACATGTTGGAGGTGTGATATACTGTTGTTGTTGAAAATGTGAATTCCATGATGGAAATGAAGTCATGATTGCACAAATTCATGGAATGGAAAATAATGAAAGAGATGGAAAGAAAGATGGATGGAAATGGATGGAAAATGGGTCTGCAACTCAGAGAATGAGTTATTTACCAGATGGAGTCACCAGATGTGCTTTTGAATATGCCTCTAAAAGGCTGGATCTGCCAAGTTACACACCAAACTTGACAATATTTAAACTCAAAATTTTTGAAAGACCTATATTTTTGAGATTTTAGGGTTTGGAATTTGATTTGGAATGACAGTCCCGAAAACCCAAAAAATGCCAGACTTCCGAAATCCTGAAATCCGAAATACCAAAAACCATGAAATTTTGAAAGTCAAAATATCAAAATACTAAGAATACCCTGTTGAAGATTACCCCGATCTATCAACTAGTGAAATTTTGACTTGTTTTGAGTAAGTTAAGCCCTTGAAAATTGATTTCAAAGTTCAGCCTGGAAGGTGAAAAATCTGAAATTGTAAAACCTGTAATTTTTAGTCCAAAATTTCTTGAAAACTCCTTCAAATCCTGTGGAATGACATCTTGGTCCCACCCGCATGCCAAAATCAGCTGTGATGGTGAATCACAACAACCCTCAATGTCTGCAACTCAATGGGTTGAGACTCTCAGTGCGATTGCATAACATGGAGCTTTTCCCAAGTGTGGGACCTTGTGAAATCGGAAAAAGCTCTCCGGATGAAGGCCGGTTCCTATTCCTCTGTTCAGATGCACACATAAAAATGTAGAGGGTTTACTAAAAACCTAATCTAACTTGCTAAGGAGATAGGGTAAGAAAATGCATAAAATAAAACCTAAACTACAAAGGTGATGCACCGAGGAATGAAGAACACTTGTCTTGCCAATAAACACAGACCATTAAAATGCAATGCAAGATCATGCACAGATAACCAGATTTGCAGTGAAATATCAGGAGGATGTAAATGAACATAGAGAGGGTTGAGAATCATCCACAGACATGCATTATTTTCTCCAAAGATTGATACAATAAACTACAAAATACCAAGAGGCAAAGTTGCATTACGCTTTTGATGGGAGGTTTGAACTCCACAAATTCACCTACCAAAGAGAAGAAGGGAGGGCAAAACAAGAATTTCCAACCTTTTGAAAGAAGCCCCTCCTTACAATTTATAGGAATAATGAGAGAGAAAAGAGAGAGGAATTTCAAACCTACCCCAATCACCTCTAGGTTGCATTTAATTCATCTCATTATGGCGGTAGGTGAGAACCCTAGCAAACCCAAAAAGTGGCGAATTGTATTTTACATTTTTAAGAATTTTTTCCAGCCTAATTAAAGATATCCAATTGTATTTGGATAGAGGACCCCGTAAGATTTCCGAAAATTCCAACCTTGTGTTAATCCGAGCTCCCTATGAAAAGTTAAGGCCATTTGAATATCTCGGGTCGTGGTCCGCTTCTGTCGGGCGCTCAAAATGTTGCACCTCCTAAAGGTGCGCCTTGCGCTAACATCCACATTTGTGTCGGCATCCTCTTACCTACACCAAATGTGCATCCATATTTGTGTTGACATGCTCTTACTGCGCCCAAGGTACATCCACATTTGTGTTGACATCCTCTTACTGCGCCTCGACTGTGCCATGGGCGCGACTTGTGTGTGTCGACATCCTCTTACTCGCGCGAAAGGTGCATCCACATTTGTGTCGACATCCTCTTACCTATGCTAAAGGTGCATCCACATTTGTGTCGACATCCTCTTACTTGCGCCAAAGGCGCATCCACATTTGCGACATTCTCTTACCGCCTCGATGCCGGGCGCAAATTTTAGATATCGACATCCATTTTCATGCGTCCTTTACTGCGCCATGGGCGCATCCATTTTTGTGTAGACATCCTCTTACTCGTGCCTCGACCTACGCCGAGTGCAAATTTTACATGTCGAAATCCATTTTCATGTGCCCTTTACCTGCACCATGGGCGCATCCATTTTTGTGTCGACATCCATTTTCATGAGCCCTTTACATGCGCCATGGGTGCATCCATTTTTGTGTTGACATCCATTTTCATGCACCCTTTACCTATGCCATGGGCGCATCCATTTTTGTGTCAACATCCATTTTCATGCACCCTTTACCTGCACCTTGGCGCATCCATTTAGATGTTGACATCCATTTTCATGCACCCTTTACCTGTGCCATGGGCACATCTATTTTTGTGTCGACATCCATTTTCATGCACCCTTTACCTGTGCCTTGGCGCATCCATTTACATGTCGACATCCATTTTCATGTGCCCTTTACCTGCGCCTTGGCGCATCCATTTACATGTCAACATCCATTTTCATGCACCCTTTACCTGTGCCTTGGCGCATCCATTTAGATGTCGACATTCTTTTTCCCGCGCCTCTTACCATGTGACAAGGTGTGACTTTTCCCATCAATAAATGTTGGGTTTTGAGTACCTTTGATTTCCATATTCTTCTTCTTGTCTATATCTACCCGGGGGGAAGATATTTACAACACTTACCCCATTAAAAACCCTTACTCTTTGCGGCCACTATGTGTAGACGTATTTTAATCATGGAGAATACCAAAATGAACTTTCGCATATATTATACTAATCCCAAAAACTCCTAGTATTTGTGGCTCTTATAAGTTTTGACCAATTGGTGATGGTTTCTACCCTCTTTGGATCTACTCATAGCTCTCCTCCTTCAACCATGTTCCCAAGATAGAATATTGATTGTTTTGAAAATTCACATTTCTTCATATTACAGGGAATTTGTTTCTCCCTGAGAACTTGTAGTACTTGATGCAAATGAGATAGATTTTCTTCCCACGTGGCACTAAAATCAAGATAGCATCTAGATACACAATTACACATGAATCTATGAAATCCCACACTACATCATTCATTGGTCTCATAAATGTAGTGGGTGCATTGCATAAACCAAAAGGAAGCACTAACTATTCATACAAACCATGTTTTGTCTTGAAGGTAATATTCCATATATCCTCCTTAATTCGACTTGGTGATAACTCTGACTTGAGATGCAACTTTGTGAAAAATTTGGCATGTTGAAGTTGGTCCAAGAGATCATCTATGTGGGGAAGTGGATATCTAATCTTTATGGTGATCTTGTTTAAAGTGTCGTATTCGATACACATTCTCCAAGAACCATCCTTCTTGGAACTATCACAATAGGTGAACCACATGGTGACATGTTTAGACGTATCACCCCTTGGTCTAGTAGTTCTTGGAGTTGTTTTTATACTTATGTACTCTCTAGCAAGTATTACCTATACAACCCTATGTTTGGTAGAGGGGACTCTAGCAACAATTGAATCTCATTCTCTAATTTTTTTTGGTGGTAACCCACCGAAGCCCTTTGAAAACTTCCTTTAAAACTGAATAATACTATCCAAATCCTATTTTCCTGGTTTGGAAATCTCTAAAAATTCTACCCCATCTTGTTTATCCTTTAATAAAAGTAAACCAAATTGATTATGATTTTCTTGAATAAGTCATTTTTCTTGGTTAACACTCACCATAGTAAGTCGTGTCTTATGGTGTTGTGACCGAATGTTGTAGTTGATCCCATCCTTGACCCATCTATACTAGATTTCCCTTCTCATAAATAAGGCATCCCTAATATATAAGTAAGGACTCACAAAAACAACATAAAAATCATCAAGGGTAATAACATCATCTTCCAATACATCAATATACTCGGAATTTTTTCCAAACTTGACCTTACATCTTTTTGTTACATGAATTTCAACACCCTTCTTCACCCAACCCAAAGGATAATGGTGTGGATTCTCATAAGTCTCAAGAAAAATATTCTTTACAACTTGTTCAAAAATCAAATTTGATTGAGATCCGGTATCAACCAAAGCATTTACCTTAGTTCTCTTGATCTGGATTTTGATCTAGAATAGTCTACTCATCTCCATTTCCTAGTTTTCCCTATTGGTGGCCGTGCATCCAAGCCTTTCATCTATATCATAGTCATCTTCAATTTCCACCTCCCTTTTGTATTTACAGTTGTCATGGACTTATTTGAGTCCTTGATTTGTTTCTTCGGATGTAACTTCAAATGTAACTTCCAACATGTAGCGTCGGTATGACCATTAATATCACGGTTCTTGCAAAAATCATGGGATCCTTAGAAGTATTTAAAGTAGTGGAAGCTTATTTACCTTTACCTTTCCACTTACCTTTGTTACTTATATGCACATGCTCTTTCTTCTGTCGATTTGTCGACTATTTTCCCCCTTGCTCTGTTTCTCCTTCTTTATTTTCATCATCTATGTAGTATGCCTATACACATGCCTCCTTAAGATGTTTGGGCTTCATGGAGATTAATTTTCTTCAAAGGTGAGTGTGAAGTCCTCCCAAGTACTTAGTTAGAATATCCTCATCCTCCAAGTCCATTTTAAGTAAAATGGCACCGCTCAAAACTCCCTAGTATAGTCCTGTGTACTTTGACCATTTCCTTGTCTAACATACTACCATTTAGTCATTTGGTCAGTCTTGGGGCCAATAGGATAGAATTTAGCTCTAAGTAACTCTTTAAATTCTTGCCAAGATTTCACAATAGGACGTTTCTTATTTTCACATGTGGATTGATGGGTTTTCCACCAAACTAACATGTCCCTCAATTTTTACATGTGCAAAGGTGATCGTTTGTGCCTTAGTGACATTATGGACACTAAAGTATACTTCTAGTTATTTTAGCCATTTATCAAGCAACTCTGCATCTACATGTCCTTCAAAGATTTTAATTTCAACTTTAGTCTCAAATTTAAAAGGTATATGATCATAAATTACCTTTTCTCTTGCATTTGAAGTCTCTTCTTCCTACTCTTCCCCATAATCTTCCTCACAGGTGGCTCCTATGCCAATTTTTTTAAGATAAGCCTCAAACCACTTTGAATCCATGTAGTCTTTCTTAAAAAAGCCATCTTCTACAAATCTATAAGTTCTTCTTGCCTTCTAAACATCCTATCCATCATGGTCTCCAACATCTCGATTCTATAGACCAAGTTCTCTTCCTCCATTTGTCCCTGAATTATCTTCTTCTACTTCCTTGTAGAAATATCTAGATCATAAGGTAAAGCCTCTTCTCCTTTATATATCATCATTATCATACAAATACAAGAACGAATACCAAAATCCTCGATACTTGATATCTTTGATACCAAAATGATTTGTAAACTCTCTACTTTGGAATTTTTTATAGAATCATAATTAAAAAAATTTATTCTACTTTCGAATTATAAAATGATAGAGATAGCTAGTGAATGAATTTTGTTTATGCTTAGAATCAACAATTTGTAGGAAAGGAAAGAATATAACTCATAAACACCAAAACATTTTATAATGGAAACCTCAAGAGGAGAAAAACTATTTAGGAAGGAAAATCCTATTTCTTCCCACTTTTATTGCCCAATTAAATCAAAAAGTACATAATTCACAATAATTATTAAAGAGAAGTAGATAATATCTCACACTTCCTCCCAATTACTTGCTTTCTCTTCCTCAACACTCCTTTCTTCTACAAACACAATTTCATCACTAATAATTTCTTTCTCACTTTATTTCATGCTTTGATGATCCAACACTCTTCTTCCTACATGTATTTATAGCCCTTCTCATTTCCTCATGTGCAATTTGGATGATGAGAAAGGTTATGGAGGAGAAGAGATAAGGACATCCTTTCAAATTCCCGGGACTGTTCATTTTTAGTTTTATTTTCTATCCGAAAGAGCCGGACCACCACCTAATCTAGACTAGTGGTCATAGGACCGACACCCTTACTAGGTGGTAGTTACAAGACCCCTACCTAGGTTAGGTGGCGGTTCTATTAATAACAAGATAGAACCTCCATTTCTTAAATTTCCTTCTTTGGTGTTCGCTGATCTTATGAACTAGAGTCATTTTAGATCCCTAAGCATCACCATTCATGGATGAAAATCAACCTTATCTTTCCCTAAAATCTCAAATTATTCAATCAGTATCCATACCTCGAGAGGAAGACAAGAAATTTTTATAACAAAAACATAGATTTTGGTTAGTGGTAGATGTTGCTCATGTCATTTTGACTCATAAACAATTTCTCTCATCCTTAACCTTAATGATGAGGGATATATGTATGTTGATTCTATCCAATTATTGTATGATCTTGGAATATAAAAGAGGTTACTAAACCCATCTAAAGATGTATGGTGAGGTATATTTGTCTTCACTTTAAGCATATGTGCATACTTTAACTTTAAGAAGTTAACTCGCAAGATTTTAATTCATTATGTTGATCATACCATCTATCCCAATGTGATTTTACACTTATCTAAGCCAACCCTTGACATGGAGGGGTCATGACCTTGATTTCCCCTAACCTTTCCTAGCATGTGATTTCATTAGGCTATGACCCCACTAATCAAAACGTTTGAAATCTCTTTGATATTGATGGGTGTATCCTAGGTTTAGCCAATATTTATTCTTCCATTCATGTGGTTTAGTGAGCTCTAATCTAGTAGTGGCTTGTTGACTCCTTACCCAATGCCCTTTAAAGTATACATAGTGATTTATATATGGTTGTGTACACGAAAGAAAAGGATTTTCATTTTCCCATGCATTGGTATGCAAGAGAGCTCAAATTATACCTCATTCACTTCATCAAATTATTGTGAGGATCAAGATCATATTGTGCAACGTCTGAACCTTACATTGATCTTGATTCAAGAATTCTTCTATCTTTCCCCCACTTTAGGAATTCATATTGGGGCTGATTATAATACTCTCTTATCTTATAATTATAATAGTTTATTTGACACTACCTATGT
The DNA here is from genome assembly GCA_018340775.1 of Taxus wallichiana var. yunnanensis. Taxonomy (NCBI): domain Eukaryota; kingdom Viridiplantae; phylum Streptophyta; class Pinopsida; order Cupressales; family Taxaceae; genus Taxus; species Taxus wallichiana. The sequence goes on from CM031234.1 coordinate 788,653,058, forward strand.
CAAACCTATAAAATAATTCAATATTAGATTTTAATTTTATTTATGCAATGTGTACCTGAATCATGCTCATACTTTGTCATATATCAAACACATTTGTAACCTACTTCCTTTACATGCTTTGGTTACCATGGTTAGATTAGTGGTGGAATGATTGAATCAAAATAACCATCACCTTTATTTGCATCTATGGGCAAAAACTTATTCTCTTTCAATTGGTTGTGCATGAGGTTTCATATCATGATTTTCAATGTGTCTTATAAGATCTTAATGCTTCTCCATTAAATCATACCCTACGCAAGTCCAAGCTTCCCAAGAGTTCTTTTATCAAAGTTAGGAATAAATCCTGAAAAGAGTTCTTTTCTAGGCTTCACACCAACAATTTGTATCCTAAAATCAAAGACCATTTTCAAGGGATTGTCTAACATAGTTCTTTTTCATACATCGTCTAAGTATTTTTCCATCACTACTGATGGGGTTTTATGCTCTCATCCTTCCACCCCCATGCTAGAGAAGAGGATTTTTACAATTGATGTATGTTGTGCATTACAAATTGACACACCCTGAACATGCTTTGTGTGATAAGCCTTTGTCCCTCACATATATTAAATAATTATCCTTTAAAATTTATCCTAACCAAGCTCCGGGAATTGATACCTTCCCTCTCAATTCTATTAGGCCCTATAGAAAACTTTGATATATGATCTACATAATTATTACCTTGAAGCCTTATATTCCCATTCTTTAGGTGAGTTTATTAACTAGGGCAATATCAAGTTTATCCCCAAGTCTGGAGACCTTAACCAAATTAATAATTAGAGACCCATCACCTTTCTTAATATGTCTTACAAAATATTTACCAAGGATTTGTCTAGCGGGGTTGCCAATATTCTTCCTCTTATTGTTAGAAGTGAGAAGATTGATTTTAACAAGAAAATGTACATATTATATAATATTATTGTTGTCTAGGAAGGTATAGAATGATCTCATCTCTTTAACACAAATGATTTATTTATCCAAATTGACTATGCAAAATCTTATGATCGGATTGAATGGTATTTTATTCTAGATATGTTTCAATCTCTTGGATTTGAGCTGAGATTTGTTCACACTATGAAGATGCCCTTTAACAATGTTAGAGATTGTATCTTCATCAATGGGTTTTAATATTCCATGTTTTTTTATTCATATCCATTCAACAAGGGAGTCATGTATCCCCTCGGTGTATGTGCTTGCAGCTCAAAAATTTAACTACGTACTTTCCTAAAAAAATTCTTAAGGTTTGATTAAAGGATTTTCTTTGCCCTCATTGGATCAAAAACTAATCATTGGCCACTTTCAAGATTACTATTTGATCATAATTCTTAAGGAGGTGTAATCTATTTTAACTAAGTTGGAATATCTTGATACTTTTTGTTTAGATTTTGAATCCTCCATTCAATGGTTTTTTCCTAGTATCTTTTCCTCCCTAGTTGGAAGGATTGCTTTGAATTTGGATCCATTCGGTTGTTTGATTTAATTTTCTTGTTTTTTCCTTTTCCGTCTAAGCCACTTCGCAAAATTTTACACCTATCTAATAAAAGGGTTGAGAGCAAGATTTCCTTTTGGATTACCAATCCTCTTTCTTTGGTAGGAAAATTTAAGATTTTTCCATGGATCTAGCTACAAGTCATGTTTTTTATTCCTCTTCTTGGGCTCCATCTAACGTTGCTTACGCCAAACTTGAGAAGATTATAAAAAGATTTCTATGGGCTAATAGTGAAGGGAATAATGGGTTCTAGACAGTAGCTTTGGATATATTTTGTAGGAATAAATAAACTAGGGACCTTCATTTACTTGACATTAAACTCCAAGACCATGCTATTTATGTCAAGTGTTTAATTTGTAGCCATAAGGGTAATGAGGCTTGGAAAATTTTACTGCGGCATTTAATTTTTCAAGGATCTTGTTTGGTAGGAAAGATTGGAAATGTCTCAACTTCCAATCCCTTTGTATATGAATTATTTCAATTAAATTTTTGGGCACCTTCATTGTGATGAAGAAAGAAAAAATTCAAAGCATGAGGATCATGCAGGATAACTCAAACATTGGTGAGTTACACTCCGGTAGCGTGACAAGGTTTCATGAAGGATCAAGCAACAACCATGATATTGTTTATGTAAATATTAGAAATAGGAAAAACCTCATATGCCTCTCTCATAGATCTAAAAAATGGGGAGGTGTAAAATTAGGGGGTACATTATGTAACCCCGGTCCTATAATTGTGAATCCTCAAGTGGCGATCGAGAGTTACATTCATGGAATGAGAAGTAACTCCCATATGATGCTGTGACACGTAATGATGCATAAGGAATATGATGATGACCCATATGAAACCTAGATATATGACATATCCTAATTGATATAGCTCGTTACGTGATGTGGAAAATGAATCACAACAACACCTTGCTTCATCATAACCTAGGATGAGGAGGAAAGTCAAAAATTAGAATTGGGTCATGGGAACAAATCTTGATGAGGAATCCATGAAAAACATGGATCTCAAAAAATAGAGGAAAACCCAATAGAAAAAAATCCACAAAAAATATCAAAACACTGTCTAATCTAAAAAAATGCCACAAATGAGTCCCCGAAAAGTAAGAGAGTGATAATGTACCCATGTACAAAATGGAAATCATTAAAAATGAAGAAGAAGAGAGAAGAAGAATGAGATATGAGGAATGGAGAAGATTCCATTGATGGATTCAAACTCTGCAACTCTAGAAAGTATCCAAGAATAGTGTCAATGACGTAGACCTTTTCCTCTAGATGGAAGAAGAGACACTTGCACTAAAATGTGTGCCTACCCTTAGGAAGGAAAAAATTGGATTACACCAAGTCTATCCACTCCACAATGGAAGCCGAAGGTAGTAGTACGAAGAACTCCAAATCTAGTCCACGAAAATGTGACATAGGTCTAGAAAATGAATTCCTAAGAGAATAAGGTAATTCCACAAGTGGATAAGCTGTCGAGTGAGAAAGGGAACATACTTTGAAAGGATTACAAAGTTAAGTGAAGGTAATATAACACCTACCATAAAATAAGGAGGATCCACATGGATGGATTAATGAAGATATCCTAAAAAGTGGAAGTGATAAGAATCCCGAACGGACACTCCCAACAAAGGATATGAAGAACTCCTTTGAAACACTTGTAGAAGGATGAGGTAATTGTACTGCATTACACTTAGGTACTATGAAATGATGATTAATTTCTAGAAGATACTCATCCAAAGAAGAGGGCTTGACAAATAAAGAGAAATGTATAATAGGTATGAATCATCGAGACATGAAGGAATAGGAATTGGAATATCCTCGAGACACTAAAATTTGAAAGGAGGATAATGAAATGATTTGTATGATGATGAGAAGAAAATCACTTGATGTTTGATTAGATAAGATTGGTGTCAACATAATTTGGAAAGGTTACGAAGGAGAAGACGAGATCTAAGTAGTACTCTTGTCATCAAAACATAAATCTTAATCATCAACATTAGGAATGGAAACAAAAGATTTTATGTCAATAGAAGCTGTCATCACATGAAGAAGAAGAGTAGATAACTATATCAATAACAACAACAATAGCGGTGTGTGAAGGTTCTACAAACAAGGATTGCAATATCCCAAAAATGGTGGGGGGATCTAACTCTACCACATGAAGGTGAAGAGGTTTGGTGACATGAAACATCAACTGACCAAAACATGGTCGCATATGTTGATATATTCCTCTAGATGAGACAAATTAGTGGGTTTAGGAACAACCCCATGTAGAAAGTGTGAAAGAAACTATTAGGAAAAGTAGTGTTCAATAAAAGCATGCCATGATGTGTAGTTCTATCTCCGAAGAAGAAGTGGTGGAGGATGTAAATCGATCATGCGATGATCAACTATGGAAAGAGAATCCACCATGATGCGAAGTGAGAAGTACAAGGTGCACAACAAGAGGGTTTGTGGATACAAGAAAGGTGGAAAGACATTGGATATGATTGAGAAGGTATCTACATGTAATAAAACACCCAAAAACACTAATAACACCCAATTTTGGCACTTTAAATAAGTAGTGTGTGATTATAATAAGGTGTGTTCATGCCATGTGAGACACTTTACCACCGACCTTGTAGTAGGTGATGATTTTCACAAGAATGGAGGCCACAATATTTCCTAGTTGGAAGAAGAAGAATGACATGCAATCAAGGAAAAAAAGGCTTAAGCAAAACAAGGGTACAAACATTGCTTAGTGTGAGAAAAGGCATCTCACATCACGAGAATAAGAAGGCTCTTTTTCTACGAAAGGTTTTGGTGGATGTTCTCACTAGCTACATGCAAAGTGGAGCACTATAATGTAATGAGAAAAAAAGTGGGAAAACAATCTTAATAATGATATACATGGAGCCATAAAGAATATACCCCCTTACAATGTGAATTTTATTATTTTTCCCTTTAAATTTCTTGAATAAAGAAAAAAAAAAGGGAAGAAGAGAGGTCGGAGTGGCTTAATGGGTGAGCTAGAGGGGCAGCTATTTAGAGGAGCTTAGCGAGTGGGAAACTTGGCTCGGTGAGCTAGGAGTGTGGAACCTCGTGCAGGGCATGAGATGACTTAGTGGGCGCATCAGGTTATGAAAAAAATCAGTCAAGTAAGGATGGTGTAGGGGTGAGTTGAACATGCCAGAGCACAAGGTGATGTTAAAGATAACTTGTGTAACGTGACTAGTTGAGGAGATGGGCTACTTGGGATCTTGGGAAATAAAACACCTAGCAGAGTGCGAGAAAAATTCCAAGTGGAGGGTTGAGGTGCTAGGAGTCCAACAAATAGGTGACTAGTGATAGTCACATTGAGCTAGCTATCGGGAATGGTGAGTAGTCTCGAGTTGGGCACTGGATTCGAGGCACATCGGAAATATTTTCATTAGGAAGAGTCAATAGGTACACATGGTGAATTTGATGGTCGGTTCGGGTTTGTTTCACAAATATAGGAAAGAGTGCACGACACATAAGGGTTGACCAAGATCAAGCAACAAGGGTGAAAAGATACATTTAAAAGCACATGGATGATGTAAAGGATGATGCATGAGTCAAGAAGGTACACACAAACTATGGGAAGAGAAATCTTACTTATGAGGCTAGATCAAAGAATGATTCCATAGTGATGAAACCAAATATTGCAGGGCCAAACATGAACCAGGAAGTGAGCTCGAGAGGGTAAATAATGGCAATGAAACTAGTAGCTCAAAGATGCAGCCATAAAAATGAAGAAAAATGTTGGGGCATCAAATGACGAAATGAAGAAATGAGATGAAGCATGAGCGGAAGGATGCACATGAATGATCTAAGGAAAACATGACGCAATCATGAGAATCTTGATTCAAAAATGAAGCATATCGAGTTATAAAACCATGCGGGGTAAGTTGAAAAGAGTGATTTGGGGAAGCCATCTGAGTTTCCATCTCGGTGATCTAGGGTTGTGTTTTCCTTCAATGGCGAATCACGAACATTGAAGAAACTTAGATTTGAAATCCAAGCCTATGAAAAACACTTATAGAACATGCATGTAAGACCATTAAACCTAGAAAACCACGAACATGAACAAGAACCCATGAAGAGATAGAAAACATGAATCAATGCATTTGATGCACAAATGGAATAGTGATTACGATGCATACACACAAAACCATGAAGAACAAAAATTGAATGAAGTAGTCTAACGATTAATGCGTGAGTTATAAGGATCCCATCAACGTGCACCTTAATACCATGAACAAGAATGTTAAAAATGTGAAGCATAAAGATCATGTGGGATAACGTAAACATCAGCCATGTTAGACTCGACATCATGATTAGGTTTCATGAGGGAGCATACATCAACCATGAAATTGTGCATGCAATGATTCGAAAGGGGGAAGATATCATATGAAGATCAAATACATATGAGAATGGGGAGGTGTATAAAAAGGGGTTGTTATGTAACCCCCAGTGCTTAGAATTATGACTCCTTAAGTGGAGAAGAGGAGATATATTCCCGAAATTAGAAGTAACTCGCATATAATGCATTGACATGTATGGACGCATAAGGAATCTTATTATGACTGTTATGAATCCTAAACCTATGACCTTACCTAAGTGAAATGAATCACCGATGATGTGGAAAGTGACTCTTCAAAATATTTTGAAATCCTTTAAGTTGGTTAAAGAAAAACTAATTTGTAAGGGATATGGATTCATATTTTGTTTGTCTCTTAACTCCTACTCTATCTTGAAATCTTCTATTCTCATGTTTTATGATGGCCCTCTCACTTTTTCTCCTTGGGCTGAACTAATTTAGATTTATAGGAAAATAATCAAGGTGGTGGATGATTTATTTTTCAAAAACATGAGATCCTAGCTTTTGTGGGATGCCTTTAATATTAAATTCAATCTTCAACATCAATATTTAGAACCAATCATAACAATAATTGATTTCATACCTGATGAATATGTGCATAAGGTTGGCATCACTTATAGCATTTCGTGGTGGAGAGATTGGAATTAGCCCATTGACATGCCTCTCCACCACTACAAAAACCATTTGGAGTACACCTTAGTAGCCCCTAAGTCACTGCTCACTTTGACACAATCAATCAAATCTAGAATATTTCCTTAGAATATTCTATTTGGAATTTATGGTTTTGGAGGATTTAGAATGTTCTTTTAAACCCAAAATAGATCATTTTCAATGTTGTATTCTGCACCAAGGGCTTTGAACTAGGGATGGAATCAAACGTATGGTTATTCACCCTAATTTCCTAGTCTATCATCAACGAGAGTCTATCAAATACATTTTTTTGGTTTTTCCTCATGCTTAATCATCTTGGAATTATTTTTTAACCTTGTTTATCCTCTTTCTACAATTTTAATTACATGGTAAATGTATCTTTTGGGGTACTTGGCCTTGTTACATTACATTTATAACAAATTTTTACACATCTTCAACATATATATTATTTTTCATCTCTGAAAATACAAATAATTCCATTTTTAGTAATGTTCCTTTGGATATAATTTTTTATTTTACTAATAAAGTGGTTATTATCTCCATTGTGATGCTCTATATTTAGAACTACGACTAGAAATTTTAACTAGAGGTTTATCACCTCTAAAACTTACTTTATGACTAGGATGCCACCCCTTGAGAGGTCAATTGTGTGCCTTTGGATGGTCCTTCCCATAATCGCTCACCACTTTGACCACATCACTCTACTCCTTCATATTGGGGCTGGCCCTTTTAATAGACAATGTTTTTAGAGCTAGAGAATACCTTTTCCTCACGACGGTGATCTCCTCATTCTCAAGCCCTTTCCCTACCCATGGTAGCTATTTTGTCTTCTTGGTGACACTAGTGGCACTAATTTGAATGCCCCTCATTAGGGAAAAAGCCCATGGTGTTGTTTCCATTTCTCCCTCTTGGGCATTTTTTGAGAATATCAAGTAGAAATAATTAAAAAATAACAAGAAAGTGGTTAGGAACACATTTAGGACAATTTTCATCCATCTAGTTCGGATGGGGTGAAAACATGACATCTCTCTGCATCCTCCTCTATCTTGAATGTTTGGATTTGTGGCTTAGTTTTCTAACTCCTTGTTTTGTACAAATTTTTATTGATGTTCACACTTTTATTATGGTTATGATGTAATTTAGTCTCTTTCTCAAGGTCTATCTAGCTTGATGTGATTGACATTTTAATGTGCGAATTTTCCACCTAGTTTTTATGATAAAAATATCATATGTCTTGTTTATATATAGAAGCTTTTTTTCACTAAAAGGACTATATATGTATATAAAATATGTTACAGATTCACCGTAGTAATATAAGTTGTGAAATTTTTGCATGAGCAAGGGTTATTTAATATAAATTGAACTAAACATTAATTTAAGAGTAAATACTATTAAAAAAATCTATTTTAATAATTATGTACATATTACACAAGCAATAGTAATTTAACGATGTAAAAAATCTAAGAAAATGATATTAGAAGATGACTTAGCTAATTTTACGCAAAATTAAGAGTAAACTAGACTTATTATATCTTGGATCAAACTAGAAATGGTGTCTTCAAGACTTGATGAGGGTTTAAAACCTTAGAAATATATAGGATAGAAGCACTCACAAGAGGACAGAAGTGCCCTAGGTGCTAGTTACTAATCTAGGCATCTATGTCTACTTAGATGCTTAGAACCTCATCTCTTACTCAGGTTAGAGGAACTTGATGTTAGTCTATCTTTTTTCTCTAAGTACCTCTATCATGTTAGCATGCATACATGTAACATGAAAAAAATGTATACCTATACACTTCTGCAAACCACATCAAATCTAATAAAAAAATATACAAAATATGGATTTAAATTGACCTTGGTGATCACCCAAAGAGTGAAGTTATGACCGAGAACTACACTACATCACAAACTACATCTAGTTCTTTATGATTGTGTGTATGATGATTCCCTATATTTCCTTGTGCAATTTGTATGATGATAGAGGGATAGATCAACATTTCTAGAAAGTATACAAGATGTGTGTGATGGAATACAATGAACTCCCCTCCTATATTGTGTATGCAGATTGATGCAAACATTGTCCCTTATATGAAAGTGCCATATGTATGCCTTATAGTACTCTTTAACCTTTGTTTAAGTTTAGGAGATGATAGATAATGCTTATGATGTTTTCCATCTGTTTGAGAGTAGTAACTAAGTATATATATGGTTTCCTTGTTTAAATTTCATAATTAATAACTAAAAGTTTGACCCAAAGTTTTAAGATATGTCCAAGATGAAAAAGAAACCCAAAAGAGTAAGAAGAAGAAAAATAATGGAAAGAGCACCAAAGAGTGACAGAACACTTGGGTGATTCTATCCTAACTAGGCACTAGTGTCCAAGGCCATAAACGATAATTCATCAAGTGTTAGGAGAGCTATAACATGTTTAAGACCACTTTGAACTATGAGAGATAAAACAATCAAAGACCCAAAAGGAGTTTTCAACCACTATTTTTCTTTCGTAGGAATCATGTATCTATTAATATGGTTTAAAAACTAGATATGTACCCAAGTGCATTTATTTGGTGTCTAAATTTACTCTCGACACCCACTTTATACTATTAAATGAATAATTCAATTGCATAAAGTAGATAGATGATCCATTCCTTGTGATCTCGAAGAGAAATGTAGCTGATAGCATGACGAGAAGACAAGTAGCATGAAGTGATCGTAATGTGAAGTTTTATAACTAGGAAAGGGAGGTAGATCCTACGGGTGAAATCTATGCGTAGTAGCGTACTAATGAAGCTTGTGCTTGTTTATGTGATTTGGTTCTTGTAAGGACTCATCTATAAAAATGTAGTCAAATTATCGTATGTAAAAATCACATAATGAATGTATGAGTAAGTAAAAATGTGTAGAAATTAATAGTTAAGGAAGGAGTGCACTGATTTATAAGAGAGTATGAGATAGAAAAATATCATATTAGCCTCGAGAGACATTGTTAGATTTGAATGTCTTATTGCCAAAGGTGAGTTTTTAGGTGATGTCATGCCAAAAATGAATTTTTGTGAGATATCACTCCAAGAAAAGGTTTTTGGCTGACCTCACTCCAAGTGTGAATTTTTTGGGTGATCTCATGCCAAGAGAAGATTTTTGGGGAGAGAGGTCTATTTATATCTCCTTCCATGAAACTTCTCAAATAAGTGCCACTAAAAATTAGCACTTCTTGATTTGTACCTAATTGTAACCGATTGTAGACAATTGCAACCGAATTATGTAACTAAAGGAATGTGCATAATAATGTAGATATTTATTGTAATTTGTTGGAAAATTTTTGTAATGAGAAACAACCTAATTTTTACCCTAAGAAACAAACTCCCGGTGGTAAAAAGTGCCAACCATTTATTTTTATATTGGGTGGTAGTATTTGTTTTGTATTTATGATCCAAGTATAGTTACGGACTCTCTATGATTGTGTTCCTATGTCACTTATTTATTATTTATTTGTTCTCTTGATCTAAGCTAGTGGAAGGGTGATTTGTTCACCCAATATATTCCCCCACTTGTTTGGGGTGAATATGATGAATGTTAGAGGATGAATCCCAATCAAGAGGATGAGAAATTTATATGCATATATGATATTGGATACACGCGGTGGGTAGGGGATGTTCATGGTTGAAACTAAGGTACATGTAAATAATTTGGGATAGAAGCAAGTGTTAATGTAAATAGATAACATGTAATAGAATACAATGTAACCAAAAATATGAAGACAATAGGTACTGTCGACACTAAAATTTTCCTCCAAAATTTCTATTTCATTAATGTATGTATTAGGAATAGGAGGTTGTTAAGTGTAATTAGTAGTAGTGTCCGATAGAAGATAACGGCGCCATCAGTACGGTGCCACCAATAATGTGGAGTACGGTAATAGTCAAGTACAATAGGAATGTTGTAAAAGTAAATATTTGTCGTAAGTGGTCCGGTAATGTTAAAATGTCAAAGTTTGGGTAATTAGAGAAGTAGGGTCTACATGATTAGGAATTAGAAATATTATATTGGTAATAAGGACAAGGAGTGAGGTCATAAATATTTTGTGTATTTTATTTGTAAAAAGTCTAAAAATGTGGAACCCATGTAAAATGATAAGGTTTATCTTATTTTAACAGATAAGCTTACATGTACAGATAAGAGTTAAGGTATGGAATATGATTCTTCAGAGTGGATTTCTTATCCTATCTTAGAGATAGGATGGATAAGCCTGGAAGTTCTATAAATAGAGAGGCCACCCCCTCATTTAGGATAGAAAAGAAGTAGTGAGAAATATTGTAGGAAGTGTGCGAAGGAAGCCATCGATTAAAGGTGTGTTGAAGAAGCCATCAAGAGTTGTAATTGTAAAGTTTCTCCCATAGTCTTGTTGAAGTATCTCATGGGTGAGATTGTAATAGTTTCATGTTAATATTATAATTTATTTTGATATTTCAGATTTGTCGTCATTCTGTCTTATCATAGTCAATGGTATTCTTGTGTTCGGTTGTTGTTTTGCTTCCAGATTACATCCACCAAACTAAAGGCTGTGCATTAGTAAATAATCATAGCACGAGGAGTTCCTGGTGAAGAATTATCATAGTGCCGGATTGGTGATGACATTTTGGTTCCGTTGCCGGGACCATTCGTCGTTGGTGGATTTTCTAGAGAGATATTCCCACTAAGTCAAAAATCAAGTGGAGGGTAACCTTGTTTTTATTGTGCATAGTAGTTACCATGGTAAAGTAATTTTTACCGTGAATAGCAGTTACCATGTTAAAGTCATTTTTGCCATGAATAGTAGTTACCCTGGTAAAGTCCTTTTTGCTGGGAATAGTAATTACCGCAGTAAAGTCACTTTTTATCGTGAATAGTATTTACCGCAGTAACTTCACTTTTTACCGTGAATAGTATTTACCACAGTAAAGTTAGTTTTTACCGTAGTAAGTCAAGTTTTACCATAGTTTACCGTGGTCATTTCTATTTTACTGTAGAAAGGTGTAAAGTCACTTTCTAGTATAGTGATTCCAATTAATTTTGCACATAAGTCTTGTTAATTGTACTTGTGGGTTGGTATTTCACGGTGGTTACTTTTGAAAATGGGAAAGATTCCTGTTTTTTCAGCTCAATCTAATGAAGATGCTTCTTCTTTCATTCAAGAGTTTAAACGATCTTGTATTTGTAATGGCCTTATAAGAAGGGAATAATGGACTGAATTTTTTCCTACCTTTTTGGATGGTTCAAAGACTTAGGTGGTTTGAAACACTAGGTGATAATGTGAAAAATTCATGGGATTTATTAACCGAAAGTTTTCTTGAATTTGGTGAACAACAGAAATATGCAAATCTAATGATCAAGATCACAAAGCTATCCCAAGGAGATAAGGAGAAGATAAGGGATTATCATGCTCGTGTTCTATAGCTGAGGAGGAAGCTCGATGCCCAGATCCGAAAGGAAGGACTAGCGGATGGGTTGATGAATGGCGTGGATAATCTCCTCTGTAAGCACTTCATTCTTGGGATGAAGTGGAGATCGAGACAATGAGTGAAGTATGACCACCCAGCTACCATTGAACAAGCAAAGGAGATTGCAAGAAGGCAAGAAGAAAGCATGGAAGAGGAGCCCAAAGAAATTGTTGCTAAAGTAGAGCCTACACCAGCACCTTTGGTCCTGAATCCACAACCACTCCCGGTGAGCACAAATATTTCTCCTAATACATCTACTGAGTATGAAGATCTGCTCAAAAGATGGGTCAGTTAACTATTAATCTTCTTCAAGGAAAGGAATTTAGTTCTCAGGGAGGAGATAGAGGTCCAAAAAGAAATATTTCTGAAGTTGTTTGTTATGGTTGTTATAAAAAGGGTCATTATAAGTATAATTGTCCAGATAGAGCTTCTACATCTGGTAAGGAGATAATGATAAAGGAAAAGCACCTGTGAATTCTTTTGATGTAGTAGATAAGAGCAGAAATAATGAAGTAGATGTGTTTGTAACAAAAAGAAAGAAAGAAAAAGATAATCAAGATGGAAATGATCCTAAGAAGATGAAAGAAGAAACTAGTAAGAAACATAGGAGAAGAAAGTTGGGTGTGCAGGATTTTCTGATTTCACAGGGGCAAGGACCATACTCCATCTTGGAAGATCTGTCCAAAAGGCCTACAAATATTACATATGGTCAACTCTTGGCTATGTCTTCTGAGAAGAGGCGGGAGTTGCGAGGTGGACTCAATGCTCAAAGAAGGAAGGAGGTTGAGGTCCCTGTTTTGGAGGCAGAGGCAGATCCCTATGCTCCACAAGCTGAGGTATTATGTAATGGTATTTCAATTCATGATGTCTTAGTTGATGGAGGTGCTGCAGTTAATGTAATGACCGAGACCGTAATGAATATGTTGGGTTTAAAATTGATCGCCCTTCAACACTTATGTTAAGGTCATTAAATAAGGGAAAAACTAAACCGAAGGTGTAATTTCAAATGTGGCAATATCTCATTATGGGTGTTGCATGTGTGGTAGACTTTCGGTTGATGAAAAATGGTGCTTGCGCACCCAATGCCGGGGAAGACCATGGCTAAGGAGAGTTCATGCAAGAAACTACTGGAATGAAGGTTTCATGACACTTGGACATGGTAGAGAGAGGGTGAAGATAAACGTGATCCCTCGACATCATAAAGTAGAACCTGTGGATTCAAGTGATGAAACTGATGATTGGACATCCTCTGATTACTCTAGTACCAGTGAAGTGGACACTGAAGATGAAGAAAGTGAGGTGGATGTTTCAGTCATGGATATCCTGCCAGTCACACCAACTCATGACCCCATAAAATTATCTAAAGAAGAAGTTGATGATCGTCTCCAACAAATAAAGATTGGTGATGTTGTGATGGAGAGTGAGAAGGAATCCTACCTCCAGCTCTTTCGAAGGTACATACACCTATTCACTTTTGATTACAAGGAACTCCGTCAAGTAAGTTGGGTAGAACATTGTATTGAGCTGGTAGATGGTGCTAAGCCTATAAAGCAAATGCCATATAGAATGAATCCTAATTTTTCCAAGACTGTAAAAGAAGAAATAGATAAGTTGCTTGATGCAGGATTCATATTTCTTTGTGGAGAATTCGAATGGGTTTCTCCTATTGTGATATCAATAAAAAGAATGGGAAGCTACGCATTTGTGTTGATTACGGGGAAGCTCAATAAGGAAACAAAGAAGGATCATTACCCTCTTCCATTTTCAGATCAGATCTTGGGCCGAAGTAGGCTGGCCAGAGTGCTATAGTTTCTTTGATGGATATAATGCTACAACCAAGTTCGTATAGCAGAAAAGATCAGCTGAAGACCACGTTCACCACTCCTTGGGGAACGTTTGCTTATAGAGTTATGCCTTTTGGGTTGTGTAATGCTCCAACATTCCAGCGTTTGATGAATAGGGTGTTTGAACCCTACATTGGGACCTTCATCAGAGTATTTCTGGATGATTTTTACATCTATGGGAGCAAGTTGGACCACTGCACTAGATGGAGACAGCATTTCAAAGGTTAGATGAAGCACAAGCCTCACTAAACCCTACAAAGTGTGTCTTTGGATGTTCTAAAGGTGTTTTGTTAGGGCATGTTGTATCCAAAGATGGTATTGGTACTGATCCTGATAAAGTTTCAAAAATCAAAGATTTACCATTTCCTATGAATAGAAGTAAGTTGAGATCATTTTTAGGCCATGTGGGTTACTATAGAAGGTTCATCAAGAATTTCTCAAAGATTACACAGCCACTAACCCAGCTTCTTGAAGAAGGATGTTGCATATGAACCAGAAACCAGTGCATGAAGCTTTTGGACAATCAAGGAAGCCCCGGTGTCTTCACCGCTTTGAAGAATCCAGATTGGAGCAAGCCATTCATTGTGTACACTGATACCTCAGATGTAGCACTAGGTAGTACTTGAGCCAAAAGGATGAAAATGGGAATGAACATCCAATTTACTTTGGGAGCGAAAAAATGAGCAATCTTTGAGGTAAACTATACTTTAATCTGAAAAAAGAGGCTCGCTATCATTTTTGTTGTAAAGAAGTTTAGAAATTACTTGCTAGGGCAGAAATTTATAGTTGTAATGTAACATCGGCTCAAATATATTGTCAATAAGCCTAACCCATCCGAGAGGATAGCAAGATGGATAATTTTGCTACAAGAATTTGAATTTGATATTATAGATAGGCCAGAAAGAAGCATGTCAATGCGGATGCACTCTCTCAAGCCTATGATGGTTTAGGATCATCTTGTGATGATGATGATTTTCCCGATGCAAAGATTGTTCTCCATTGACACAATCCCTAGTGAATACATAGATATTTGGAATTATCTGAATGAATTCAAGTTTCTTGATGGTGCCAATGCAAAGACTAAGAGAAAGATTACTCAAGCCAATCGTCCATATTCTATTCTGCATGGAGCATTATTTCGAATAGGACCTAATGGACAGATCAGAGGGCGATTGGACGTGATCAAGGAAAGGAGTGCTAGAAGAATTCCACAATGGTACATGTGGAGGGCACTTCTCTGACAACTTACAGCAAGAAGGATCTTGGATGCGAGTTATCACCGCCCACTCTTTTTAAAGATTGTTATAATTATTGTAAGACATGTGATATTTGTCAAACACATGGTAACCGTAAGACTTCATCAGCTCCATTATGTCCTATTCTTCCCTTTGGTCCCTTTGAAAAATGGGGAATAGACATTGTAGGTCCACTTCCAACTACATCACGTCAAAATAAGTATATTGTAGTTGCCACATTATTTAACCAAGTGGGTTGAAGCTAGGCCATTGAAAACATCTTCCATGGATGAAGTGGCAAGGTTCATATATGAACGCATTGTCACCAGATTTGGTTGTCCATTAGAAATTGTAATAGATCAAGGAAGCCACTTCATTAATGAGGTGGTAGAAGCCCTAGTCAATAAGTTTTCTATCAAGCACAGGAAGGCAACAACATACAAGCCAAACACAAATGGACAGGTGGAACGAACAAATTTTGTGTTGTGTCAAATTCTAGCAAAAGATGCAGCCTTGCAGGTACATAAATGGGATAAAAGGATTCATGCAACATTGTGGGCATATAGGGCAACATCAAAGTTAGCAACAAGATACTCCCCATTTCAGTTGGCCTATGGCATTGATCCAGTTCTTCCTATTGAGTTCGATATTCCCCCGTGTGAGAGTTATGAAAATGAAAGGATGGATGAAAGTGATTCAAGAAAAGAAAGGTTG
This sequence comes from Taxus wallichiana var. yunnanensis, assembly GCA_018340775.1. Lineage (NCBI taxonomy): Eukaryota > Viridiplantae > Streptophyta > Pinopsida > Cupressales > Taxaceae > Taxus > Taxus wallichiana. The sequence continues at coordinate 788,668,893 of CM031234.1, forward strand.
GTACATCTTCATTTGCTAGAGGAAATGAGGGAAATAGCAACGGATACAAGCCATAAGAAGAAAATGAAGCGATGGAATACTTTGATCAAAAGATCCGATGGTCTCCATTTCATGTGAATGACTTGGTCCTAGTATATGATTCCAGATACAAAAAAAGAAGACAGAGAAAATTTCTTCCAAAATGGATGGGGCCCTACAAAATAGCAGCTGTGCATGAAAATGGTACGTACTGACTGGAGGAATTGGATGGCACTCCCATTACAAAATGGGTCAACCACGACAAGTTGAAGATTTTCCAAGCACTAGAATAGTCTACTCCGAGGATGGAGTAGAAGCTAGGAAGGGGGAAGATGTCGACACTAAAATTTTCCTCCAAAATTTCTATTTCATTAATGTATGTATTAGGAATAGGATGTTGTTAAGTGTAATTAGTAGTAGCGTCCGATAGAAGATAACGGCGCCGTCGATGACAGTGCCGCCAATAATGTGGAGTATGGTAATGCATCAAAGTACAATAGGAATGTTGTAAAATTTAAATATTTTTCGTAAGTGGTCCGGTAATGTTAAAATGTCAAAGTTTGGGTAATTAGAGAAGTAGGGTCTACATGATTAGGAATTAGAAATATTATATTGGTAATAAGGACAAGGAGTGAGGTCATAAATATTTTGTGTATTTTATTTGTAAAAAGTCAAAATGTGGAACCCATGTAAAATGATAAGGTTTATCTTATCTTAACGAGATAAGCTTACATGTACGATAAGAGTTAAGGTATGAATATGATTCGTCAGTGGGATTTCTTATCCTATCTTAGAGATAGGATGGATAAGCTCGGAAGTTCTATAAATAGAGAGGCCACCCCCTCATTTAGGATAGAAAGAAGTAGTGAGAAATATTGTAGGAAGTGTGCGAAGGAAGCCATCGAGTTAAAGATGTGTTGAAGAAGCCATCAAGAGTTGTAATTGTAAAGTTTCTCCCATAGTCTTGTTGAAGTATCTCATGGGTGAGATTGTAATGATTTCATGTTATATTATAATTTATTTTGATATTTCATATTTGTCGTCATTCTATCTTATCATAGTCAATGGTATTCTTGTGTTCGGTTGTTTTTTTGCTTCCAGATTACATCCACCAAACTAAAGGCATGTGCATTAGTAAATAATCATAGCACGAGGAGTTCCGGTGAAGAATTATCATAGTCTTTGGATTGGTGATGACAATTACCATAAAAACTGGGTTACATACATGGTTCATGACTCACAATGTCACAAGATAATCACAAGATAAGTAAGTAATGATAAAACAATATATAGGGCATAGAATGCAAACAATAGGAAGTAAGAAGTTATATATAACCATATGTTTATAGAATCATGCAAGGAATATGTGACACATGAATCACGCATTAGCATTTTAAAAAGATAAGTAGTATGTAAAATCATGCATATGTCGGTGATGAGTAAAGTGATAGTAAGGAAAACATAGTAAATATTGTAACAATAGGATGTATGATGCATAGTAGGAGAGTATTGAAGGTATATTCCCCGATTCTAGGAGGGACTGGTTAAAAGAGGTGTAGAGAATCATGCATCATGTAAGAATCTATAAAATTCCTACATTCACATCAAGATATAACATGAACATGCATGATTGTATTGAAAAATATAATGACATACTAAGTATCCAACTAGCATAGGAAACAAAGTGCAACATGTAAGTAGTATAAGATAACAAGAGTAAAGACAACCAAGATATGCAGATGATGTGTTCATGTGATGATGTGTTGCGATATGTAAAAGGTGTAGATGAGAGGGGCCTTATTACACCCTAGAACATGTGTTTAAGATGAGGTTAATTTTAGGAATTCTACCTCAACATTTAAGTATGAATTGTAGAACTAGAGTGTGCCATCATGTATTGAATGTAAAGTATGTTTACCACGAGATGTGGTGATCCTAAAAAAGATAGACATGAAGAACAGAGTGTGAGTATCTAAAATGTGATAAGTGAGGTTTATGGTGGAATTTTATCCTCAAAAATCAAGTCTAAACTATAGAAGAATAGTGTGTCATCATGTAATGAAGGTAGAGTATGTGTACCACAGATGATGCTAAAAGGTAGAGTATGTGTACCACAGAGATGATGCTAAAAAAAGATAAGCATGAAGCATGAAGAGTGAGACATAGAGATAAAGTGACTAGAATGTGAGAAATGAGGGGGAAGTCAAGTGTCCCCCAATTATGTGTGGGGTGGGGAATAAATTAATCTCATCAAGGAGGTTGTCAGTGTAAGGGTCATAATTGATAAGATTTGGATTGGAGACATAATATGTGATAGTGTGAGGTTTATCATAGAAAGAGCCCATGGATCATAAATTATACACACCCATAGCATATTATTCATCAGAAAAGTGGGGTTGCATATAATAGTGTGTGTACCAATGGGTTCAGTTTCAAGAGTATACAAGGAAGGAATAATTTCGAATAAAGATGTCACAGAAAGGCATAGGAAAGGTAATAGTAGTATGGTTAGGGTCAAGGGTGGCACTAGTATAGTTGTGCCAAGATAGTCTAAGGGAGAGTCAAGAGGAATGGTGTTCGTGCAAGTAAGATAAATGGAAGATAGGAATCCCATTTACAAAATTAATGAGTACATATCCATGATATACGTGGGGATAATGAGGTGGGAAAAGGAGATCAACAAGTGTGTACCCTAGTTTTGCTAAGCCTTCATGTGTGTAAATAGTGTCAGGGAAAGTGGGATCAAAAGGAATATGATGCCAATAAGAGTCATGTATGAATAAGGTGCATGTGAATGGATTGAGCTGTAGACCAAGGGTGACTGAGGAGAGAAAGGAGGTGACGCTAGGTTTAATGTTTTTATAGTTACTTTGAAATGACTCATTGTTATAGTAGAGGGTGGTGGTTTCTTTAATATATGCTCACTCGGGCCACTAACAAAAAAAGTTTACGATTAATAGAATTCATCTAACTCAAGAGGATTAAAGTCAAGGTTGCACAACTTTTCATTTGTACTTTTATGACATCGACCTTATCATCGAATATTCAATGTTGACATTGTCGTTATGGATAGCATTATCAAGGATATTAGGATGAGGGGTTATCTATAGAGGTCTAGAAGTAGTAGTAAATGGTGAGATAGTGGTAATGATGGAGGGAGATATTGTAGGGGAAACAGGGATCATTGGTATGTGTATTTATGGAATGGATGGATATGTGTAGTCACAAATTCATGCACTTTAGATAATATTTAGTTGTGGTATCATAGTACAATTTAGAAGGTTTTAGAGTGAAAAAATTACTAATTAACCCCATCTTTTGGCCATCTTTCTTGATTTTTTTTTTCATTCCTAACCTCTTGCACCCATATTCCTAGTTATATTTCATTGTTTTGAATTATTTTAGCATTAATTGAGGCACCTAGGATAGATACGGGGGAGTCCATGGGCTCCTGGTCCAACCAGGGGCACCCCGATCATTTTTGAACTTTTCTGCCACTTTTTTGTCACTTTCTATCTGTTTCATCTTCTTATTTTTTTGGTGGTCGGGATTTTGGGGTAATTATGAAACTAGATCAACAAAACCATATAAATATAAAGTCATGAGACCATAATGAGGGACCAAGTACTAGTCACTACTATATCCAACCTAGAGTTGAATCCATTAGCTCCATCACAAAGGACATGGCTGGTTCATCTTTATCACAAAACCATAGGAGGAGTGATTTTATTCTATTTCATGCACCATTATTTTATATTCTACATCTAGTTATTTTTCGTTGCTTCACAAAGTGTGGCTGAAAAAAGAGTACCTAGGGCACATGATGTAAACACACACACCAGAACTATATTTGGGTCTGAAATGTAGTGCGGTATGTTGGTGCTCGAATTAGCCTCGCCTCGTTTGCCATTAAAATCCCTCATTTTGTGGCCTCTATAATGATTTTGTCTCCCCGTGTTGGTACTTGAAGACTCTGTCCTCCATTTTGTTGCCATGATTAGTTCCTCCTTGGTCGAAGGTCACTTAAAAGCCAAGAATTTTTGGATTTTTTCCTTTGTCCATATGAAGGTGTCTGTCAATTGGGCGTAAAACTCGAGTTGTTCCTTCCCTTCCATTTTCTACAGTCATGTGTTGTTATCCCCACTATTTTCTCTCCTAGGTACTTGAAGAAATGTGAATGGATATAGCTCAAAGGGTCATATGTGAACCTTACAACATTTCCAAATTCTCTTGTCCTTGAAAAAAATTTCATCTCCGGGCTCAAACAATGGTTTCCCTACATTTTTATGGCTTGATGGGTGTGTTTCTCCCATCAATTTTAAATCTCCGCAACAGCAGTGGAAATGTGGCCCTTTTTGGTTAAATGCGGCTCGGTGGGGCACTCTAAAATTTTGTGGATTGTTTTAACCCAAAACTTGTCCATGTGGAGGAATGACACTCGTTTGAAGACTCACCTTTTTGTTTGGCCTTGGAGCTGTGCCGAGGAGACATGGAGGATTCCGCTACTTTGCACAAACTTAGAAGTTTTTTTCAAGTATCGATATAGTTTTGGCAAAGTGTGGACACGTGGTGGGCTAACGCTCATTTGAAGATCTGTCTCAGGGTCCCACCTTAATTAATGCGATAGAAGGACATGTGGACGTTTCCACCGCTCCACTGGGACTTAAAGTTTTTTTAAATAAATATTCAAAGACCTAAGACATGTGGTGAAACCACGCTCATTCTACTTCCTAATTTTAGGGACCAAATCAAGATGTGCCATTGAAATGCGTGGCAATTTGAAAAGTCAATGGTGGAGGTGTAAACATTCGGTGGAAATTTAGAAAATTTTCCTTTTGTGGAGAAAGGGGTTACAAGTGTAAAAAGGAAAGCACGCTTCACTGGGACACACAATAAAAACTAAAAGTGGAAGGGTGGAGCTACGGGAAATTTTTTTTTTTTCCCCAAAGGTGTATACATGTCCATTTTTATTTGATGCGGCCGATGGGTCTTTTTGGTGAAATTTTCCACTTTTATCACATTTGTAAAAAATATAAAATTGGCCTAGTGGCCCCGATATCATATAATTTGTTATTTAATAGATATGAAACGGCAAGGAAAAATTATTACTTTGACCCCACGCGATACGTGGCAGTTTTTCAAGTTAAAAGCGGAAAGGTAGGTCTCTAGAGGATTTTTAGTTTTTTAACTCTTTTGTAAAAATGAGTTAAAGTATGGAAATGAACTGCAATTCTGTAGATAATCAGGAAAGGAAATGTACAAGAGATAAGAGCAGAGATGCTAGCCTTTGGGAGCAAGTTGGAAAGTTTTACCTTTTGGAAAAATGGAGTAAAAGTTCAAAAAGGAAGTGCGTGCCCACCAAATCATATTGAATCTTGCATTGAAAAGTTAGCGCGGGAGTGTGGGCACACGAATAAATTGTGGAAATTTTTCCTTTTTTGAAAAATTGGTATAAAATGAAGAAATGAGGTGTGGGTCCACCGGGACAAACATCGAAGCTAAAGGTGGAAGGGTGGAACTATGGGGAAAATTTGGAAAATTTTCCTTTTTCAACATGGGTGAAATCACGAGAATTTTATCACGGTTCTTCTGGGACCCACATTAGGACATGTGTCAAGCCCATTTTTTAAAGGCGGGAGGTGAGCCATCAAAGTCAACTTAGATTTTTTCCCCTTATTGTCAAAAATATTAAAGTCATCAAAATGACCCACAAGCCCGATAAAGAATAGTCAAAATTTTCTTGATTAATGGTGGAGCTTCGGGTAAAATTTGGAAAATTTTCCTTTTTCTGAAAATGGGTGAAATGGCATAAATTTTCTGTGATTCCTTTGGGACCCACATCGGGACATGTGTCAAGCCTATTTTTCAAAGGCGAAGGGGCAGAGAAAGTTGATAAATTTTGCACTTTTTTCAAAAGGTGTAAAAAGTAAAAAGGAACCCCTAGGCCCGTATTAACTATGATATCCCACATGAACAGTCCAAATTCAAAAGGGAAATCAATGGCAACCGTGTGTGTCACGTATCCAATTTTCTGCCATTTGTACTCCAAATCTCTTGGGGATGTGAATTTTCATGATTTTTTATCATTTCTTGGAGTCTTTTGCATGCCCAGTGAAGAGGAACATTAATTTGATATCTTTATTTGGTGGGAAAAGGTATGAAAACATATTTTACCATTAAGATGTAATCTGACCATTGGCCTCAATCTAATTTTCTATTTTTCCTTCCTTGGCATGCAAAGAACCAAATTTTATAGATTAGAGGAAGAAGTAGTTGGCGCACGAGATGAAGAATGACTTACCAGGTGAAGAATTGAATGCTAGAAATATTTAGAGAGATTTTTCTTCTAAACACTTGACAACTTTTTTACAAATCTTATTCTTGGAGTCACGATCAAGGTTGTCACATGCAATGGTGCTTTGAAAGTTTCTAGTTTTGGGGGGAAAAATATGTTGTAAATGAAATATTTTAAATTACATAAGTTTTTCATGCAAATGGTTGGAGTGTTAGAGGTCGGGAGCTAATTCCTATTAGAAAAGGTTTGTGAGCCCATATTTAGAGACTATCTCGAGGAACCTATTTATCTCTTTTTGTTAAATTTGATCATGTCAAGGTGGTTGTGGTTGTGCTGACCATTGGCGAGCTCGAGGTCATTCTAAAAACTTTCCCTTGCTGATAAATTTAATGAAATTTGAGTAAATCTCTATCAATTTTGAGATAAATTATTGTCTTCTTCATTTCTAAATGTCTGCAAATAGTTTCTTATTCCCATTGCAATCTTACATTGAAATATCTATGAATCACACAAGATCTTCACTTTTTGATAGTTTGGTGGCACTTGCAGTTTCATTTATTAGAAGAGCTTCCATTTGATAGTGAAATAAACAAGTTTAAAATCAATTCACTCCTAGCATGATGATTAAGATTGTTTGTTAGCCTTTGAGGGTATCTTAGGCATGATAAAACAAAGGTTGATAGTGTTTAATTAATTTTTTCAATTTGAGCCTTCATTTTGGATCCTTAAATTTTGTGTGAAAATGTGTTGATCTAGGCCTCCACTAAAAGCACACCATTCTGGTTAAAGGGACATTTTAGCTATTTCAAAAGCATTATGTTGATCAATCCTTCCATTTTTTGTAAAAGTTCTCAAAGATCTAGTGAATCAAAGTCCACTCTGCCTCACCTCCCACCAAAATTCATTTAAAAACAACCAATCATACCCATACTACCCCTATTTGTCTTGTGTGTGTACAAATGCATAATCTCTATTACCAAAACATACAGAAGCAATCAGGTTTTCATTGTCTTTAGTGGCCTGAACCTTACTTAAAAAATATCTCCATTATCTATGGTGGTAACTCGTGAGAGTTATATTTTTGTTGTATTGATCATATTTTCTTCAAGATCTTTTTAATAACTTTACAAAGTAGGATATCTCCATCTCTTACACAAAAAGTAGGCTACAAAAGGGTCCTCTCACCTTGGTTGGAAGACACAACCATAAAGTAGTGAGGATAGATCAAATCCTCTTAAGGATGTGTTATCCAAAATTCACCCCTCAAGGTAAATTTGATAACATGCATCAAATTCTTTAGTCCCAAGCAAATAGATTGATTTAAGGCCCAAAATCATGTTTTGGGGCCCCCTCAGCTTCTTTCTAACTCTCCCATCCAAGAAGAAAACCCAACGAGTTAGAAAAGGTGAAAAAATTGCAAAAACAAAGCTTGGGGCCGAAAAAATGAAGAAAATCGGCTAAGTCCTAGTCCAGGCAGTCCGGGACAGTTGGGACGTCGGGGCGCGAATCGGCCGAAAAGCCGCCAGTGGTCCGCACAGTAGTTGGGACATTGGGACGCGTGAGATGCGAAAAGGAGAACCAGATGAAAGTGGAAAAAATCACCAAGTTTTGTTATCGAGCGGTTTGGGACATCTGGGCCATAGGTACGCGCGGGACGCGAACCGGCCGAAAAGCCGAAAGACAGTCCATTTCGGGCGGTTCGGAGATATTTGTCCCAGGCAGCCCACGATAGTTGGGAGAAAAGTACACATAGGACGTGAACCATCTGATTCGGCCAAAATAGGAGAATTTCGTCTGAGGTAGTTTGGGACATCCGGGCCAAAAGTACGCGTGGGACGCGAAAAGCCGAAAGAGCCGAGAGCGAATGGAATCTCGCCACGTGTCTTCACCGCAAACATGAACAAGGAAGTCTGAATCAGCCGAAGCAGGAGATTTTCATCCGGGACAGCCAAGAAAAAAGTACGTGCGGGATGCGGAAAGCCGAAAGAGCCGAAGGCAAAGAAGAAAAGTCAACGTTTGACCCGTGAAACTTCAAACGGCCATAACTTTTGACTCCGAGCTCTGATTTTCATAAAATTGGACTTTCTAGAATGAGCACGACGCCCTCTACACCACAAAAACTGGATTTATTATTTTTAATGAGGGTAGATATATTTAATTAAGATAAACATATTCGGCTCCAGATCGCTTAATGCTCATTCCCATCAAATGACGAAACGCTCACCCTGCAGACCCTAAATAGCAGCCCACACTCGTAAGGCCATAACTTTTGCATTTCTCAACAAAATCACACAAAATTGGTATCATTGGAATCATGGCTCGAGACCGATGTATAGCAGTCAAGAAATTATGGATTTGGTGAGAGATTGATGGATATTATTTATAAAATGTGGCCGAGTTCATAACAGTGTTTCATTTCGTGGTTGGGAGTGCAATTAAGAGGCATGGTCATCATTATTTCTCTGCTGCAGCACCTGGGACAGTATGGGGAGCCTTTTTCAAGTAATATATAATCATTTTACTCCATTTAATGCCTCTTACAAGTGGTTGAAGGACATATTTCGGGATTTTCATTTTTCCCTTCTCTTTCTCTTCTCATTTTTTCTATAAATTGGAGTGTTGGGCTCATTGTAGGAGAATTTTTTAGATAGCAAAGCTCTGTCAAAAATTGCTTTGTGAAGCCAATGTGCTATAGGCCCTTGTAGTGGACTCCTTGCATGGTGATCCAGGCCCTTATCTTGTAATAGATTGAACTGTGCATATCATGAAGCAATAAAATATCAGTTTGTGGATGTATCTTCCCCTGCTGTGTTTTCTTACATTCTTCTTGCCCCTTTAATCTTTCTACAAGAATATTGTGTCTATTATTATGTTCTTTTAGGGATCCATTATCATTGTGTATGCTTAGAATATCGTTGTGAATGCATTTTTCTAGATTATGGAGAACTTTCATCACCTCTTCTAGTGTGCACTTTGCTTCTTTATTTCACACATTTGGAGAACTACTCTCACACCCTCCTTTTCTGGTGTATCACCACTTTAGTGTAGGCTTTCATTTCATGCATTCTCTCTCCCTGGTCCCTTGGAAATTTAGATTAGAATAGTTAGTTTCCCCTGCATTAGAGTAGATTGTGGCAGGTACTTTAGGAGCAAGAACCAGCTTTCTCTGGAGGTCTATCTCAAGTAGCAAGTCCCACAACTTGGGAGATAGTACCCATGTTATCCAATCACACCGTGAGTTGAAGTATATGCACTTGTATAAACATAGGGGTTTTGTGATTCGGTGATAATAGGGTGCTACCCATTTCTCCACATCTGAGTGACAAAAAGCAAGCCACATTTCTTCTCTAGCTACAAAATGACATAGAATGTGCTCTACTTACATCTAAGCTTCTGTAAAAACTATGATGCTTCTTATCTTCTAAGGGAGAATCAATTTTGGTACCAACACTGCTCAAGCCTTTATTCTTTGGGAACATTGTGATTACGGTTCATACTCGAATACCCTGGTAAACATTTCTTATATGATCTAAGTGCTTGTACATTGTTTTGACACCAGCCTATGTTCGGACTGTAAGAAGTGTTCGAAGTTATAGGTGTTGTGTATAATATTTCTAGTTTCTGTAGTTATTGCGCTAAGTAAATAAGTGATAAATCTAGGTAATGGAAGGTCAGTTTATTCCATTTCTAGTTTATAGTATTGACAAACATTTGACAGATCATATTTTTAGTGCATTTACACAACTAAGGTGGAAGTCCTTAATGGCGACTCCATATTAATCTTATTTTTTGATAAATTCCATTGTCTTAACCTCAGTTAAGTAATATTTCTTACTAATCTTTACAAAGCTAGAAGGAAGAAGATATTTCTTTGTTATGGATCCTACTAGGACATTATTTCCAGAGCTAGGAAAAACAAATTCAGAAGGATAAAGAGCCTAGAGAGTTGTTGGAGATCAACAAACAAGAAAAAGGATCTCTGTTGATGGAGGTGATCAGCCTATCATTCAAGATTTCCATTCAAGTGATTACTAACCGTAGTTATTTTGTGGAATTAAATGCTCCATCCGGAGAGGGACCTTCATTTGAATTTGAAAAGTTTTCTTCTCATTTTACTCTCGTGTTTTCTGAAGTTGATAGGGTTTTCCAATGACGAGACTTTAGGGGATATTTATTTTCCAAGTTACACTCCTATGTTTCAAAGAACCCTTGTCCCTTATCAGTTTGATTCTCCTCCAAGGTCACCTCCTCAAAACAACATGGCCCATCCCCCACCCAGACCTCCATTTGTTGTAAATACTTTTGGTCCTATAAATTTTAGAGGGATGGTTGGTTATCCAAATGTAGTTCCCCAAGATGTAAGAAATAGACTACCAAAGTTCCAAGGAAATAATGTTATAACTGGTGATCAGCATCTAAAGCTTTTTATCAACATGATGGAATACTTTGAGATTGAATTTGAAGATGTATATATCAAAATGTTTATCCATACTTTGGAGGAATATGCAAGGGACTGGTATAAAGATTTTCTAGATAATTCCATTGATTCTTAGACCAAGATGAATAATGCATTTAGATTGCAGTATGGTGACAGAATGGATCCTAGGTTTCTTTTTTAATAATTTGAGAATATTAAAAAGAATCTCATTAAATCGAGTGCATGATTTTAACACTAGATTTAATAATACATTGAGGAGATTTCCTATGAGTTTAGGGCCATGTGATGAATCTTGTCTTATAAATTATTTAGATGCATTTGATAAGAAAGATGCTTATTACTTGAGGGTAAAAATCTTACGAATTTGAGGCAAGCCTTTACTATGGCTCTGCAAATTGAGAACAACATTAATACCATTGGAAAACCTTCTAAGAGGGAGAGTGTTAAACTTATAAACCCGAAAAACCTAAAGCTAGCAAGAGTGTGGATCTTGCGGAGGTTGTTAAACTTTTGGAAGGGGTTGTCAAATAAATCTCATACAAATTAGCCTAGGTAGGGAAAGGAATTGGACAGAGTTCACAAGTCTAAGACATATTTGTCAACCATCCTCAAAATGGGTAGAGATCGTGATGACAGAGGAAAGGGACCCATGGGATATGTAAATAGACATCTCCAAGCTATGGAAAATAGAATGGTGCCTTATCCTTTGGCTACCTGAGTTACTGTTGTGGAAGAATCAAATGTAATTGATTAATGTGACAGATGTTTCATGACCCATGCTCCACGTGAAGTAGATCAGCAAAGAGAAGAGGAGGCTAAGGATGATAACATAAATGGCGATGCATGCATGATGGACTACTCTACAAGCTCACATTAAGGATCAACTTCAACTAAGGTAATAAGAGATAGAATTACTTGCTAATGTTTAGGATTGCATTCACTAGGTACCTCTTCTTCCTCCCTCTCATGTTTTAGAAATAGATACTTTACAATATTTTTAACTACCTAATAATGACTTTGAATATTGAAGAGATTTAATGATAAAGAAGTATGATGGATGAATCCCATCCGAGGAGGATAGGTAGTTATTGATGAATGATATTGTTGCTCAAGAAAAGGATTATAATACTATGAGTAGAGTTGTCAAAGGAGCAAGGTCTCAAGCCGACCTAAAACTCCATTGCTTACTAGTATTCCAAAAGAGGTTCCTAAGAAAGATACACCTTCCAAAGACCTTTCTGTCCCAAACAAGATTCACACTTCTCCTCATGCTCAAGCCGTCAAAAATCATGTATTATCTCGATCAGTCTATCTATCTCCCTTCCAATGCTTCCTTACCAAAGTGTGTTCCATATGACATTGCCCAAGTTTTGAGTCAAATCAAAGTTAGTGTTCCAACCGTTGAGCTACTTAGGATCCTGGGCATAATAAGAGGGCATTTGAATACTTGGGATTGAAAGAAGAGAAGAGTACCCCATGCATAAATCTAAACATTGTGGAGACTCCTCTAATCATTGAAGAGCTAGAAACACCACCAGCATCAAAAGAGTTAGATGAATCACACGAGGTTTATTGGGAATATATTTGGTATAGCCTCGGCTAAATGTGGATCCATTCTTCACCACTCGATCATTAAGGATAGATTTTTGCACAACCGTATGTTTGATTCGGGAGCATCTTCCAATGTTATGCCTCTTGAAGTCATGAATGAACTAGATATCAAAGTAACATCAACATATGGGAAGTCTACTACCTTGGAATCTAGAGAAGTGCCGGTTGTGGGTTGTGTGAAAGGTTTGGTGGTGTAGCTTGTAGCGTATCCGAGTAGAAACTTGAAACTTGATGTTGTTATTGTTGATTTCTTAGCGAAGTGGGGTATGTTGTTGTCCATAAAATGGGCTAAAAATTTTGGTGGGATTTTTCAAATGGATATGTCCTATGCCACCATCCCAATTGAGGGAAACCTTGTAAATTTGTATGGGGAAAAGAAGATGTTACACCTCATTAAAGACCCCAATAATACATCGATGAATTGTTTTACACAAGTGTTGACGTTGTAACTTTATCGGGTTTATCTTGATGGGAAAGAGAATAAAATGGATCAATGTAAGAGTCTTAAACAAGTAAGATCTCCATGGAATTTGTTGTTTGATGGAGCTTGCTCCAAATTTTGAAATGGTGTTGGTTTATTTTTTATTTCTCTAAGCTTAGAAGAGTTTGTTTTTCTTTCAAACTTAACTTTGAGTGTACAAACAACATTTCTAAGTATGAGGAATTTTGTTAGGTTTGAGAATTGATTTGAAATACCATGTTAAAGAAATAATTATTAAGGGAGATTCATAACTAGTTTTTAAACAAATTAGAAAACTATATGCCACTAAGAATCGGAGAGAATCAAATAATACAATCATGCATTAAGGACTGATTGAGATGTTTGATTCATTTAACATTGTGCATCATGATAGGAAGTGTAATGTTATGGAATACAAGCGTAAAGTGTTGGGATCTGAGTTTGATAGTTGTGCAATGTCCCCATATTGTGATTATGATGTTGAAGTGTTAACAAGGCCATATGTCCCTGACAACATTAAACATTGGCAAAATTATGATGATGATGCTCAGGTCAAAATATTTCTATAGAACAAAGGGGAGTTCACTTATCAGTGTATTGATTTGGAGCCAATGGTGTGTGTAGTAGAAGGTAAAGAAAAATTGTTTGCCAAAGACATCATCATGATCGAAGACTAACACCATTCCTAGAGGACTTGGTTTGCTCTTGAATCAAACTTTGATAATGTTAATTGTATTACTAACAAGCATATAACAACCTTGAGGGATGTTGAAGAGAATGACACTGGTACATAGGAGAAACCAAGGAAGATCTGGTTAGGAAGCAATTTGGACAAGGAGGAAAAAGCAGTCCTATGTCAAGTTGTTAAAGAAGTATCGGGCTGCTTGGCTAGGTCTTATTTTGAGTTGAATGCATACGAGAGAGGATTTTTTCAGCATGAAATTCCTTTGGATTCTAATGAAAAACCATTCAGAAAAATGTAGAGGCGAATTAATTCACTCCTCTCTATGAAGATGTAAGATGAGTTAAAACAACTAAGAGATGGAGGGATCATTTAGCCAACAAGGTATTCTTCTTTGATTGCAAACTTAGTGCCGGTTAGAAAAAAGAATGGTGATATCAGGTCTAGGTGTGGATTTTATAAATTTGAATAGAGCATCAATGAAGGATAATTATCCTTTACCAAACATGGATAACATGCTACAATTAGTGACTGGTTCTGAGCTACTTTCTACTTTGGATGGTTTCTCTAGGTATAACCAGGTAGTTGTGAAGCAATCGAGAGAATCAAAATTGCTTTCACTACTACATGGGGTACCTATGTGTATCTAAGGATGTCATTTGGCCTAATGAATATTGGAGTTAATTTTCAAAGAGTAATGGATGTAGCATTCTTAGGATATATAAACAAATTCACCATTATGTATCAAGATGATGTGATAATTTTCTCTAGGAAGAGAAGTGATCACCTACAACATTTAGAAAAGATGTTGATAAGATGCAAAGAGTATGGCATTTCACTCAATCCAAAGAAGTGTCATTTCAGAGTGCAAAGGGCCAAGTGCTTGGTGACATGTATCAAAGGATGTTGTCATGACTGATCCTGAGAGGGTAGAGGCCATCGAAAGGTCCCAATTGTAAGAACCAAGAAGGGAATTCTGTCCTTCTCTGTGTAAATTAAATTTATCAAAAGATTCATATCAAACTTTGTTGAGTTGACCATTCCAATTAATTGCATGTTAAAGAAGGACCAAGTAATCAAATGGGAAGAGGCTGACATTCAAAATTTCAATGGGATCAAGGAAGCATTAAAGCAGGCCCCTATTTAAGTAGCTCCATACTACAAGAAGCCTTTACAAATGTTTTCTTTTTCTTGAGAGAACATTATTCCATCTATCCTGTTGTAGAAGGATGATAAAGGAGCTAAGAGGCCGATTGCCTTTTTAGTAAGGCATTGCAAGAGGCTGAGTTAAAGTACACCTTTGTTATGGAGAAGTAGGCATTTTCATTAGTAAAAGTAGAAAAAAATTTAGACCTTATATCTTGAGCTCTAAAATTTTTGCTTATGTTCCCCACACCATGGTAAAATATGTGTTATTAGAGATGGAGGTCTCAAGTAAAAGATATAGATGGGTGAACAAGTTACGTATAAGTATGAAATGGATATCCAAACCACGAAATTGGTAAGAGATTTGGGCTTAACTAAAATTATGGTTGAGAGCAACTCTACAACCTATTGAGGTTAATGAGGTAGAAGAAGGAAGGGTAGATGTCTTTGAAAAGTTGGTGAGTTAAGAGTGGTACAAAGATATAATTTTTATCTCGGACATCTATCTTGCCCAGTATTTGAGTAAAAAATTAGAAAAGAGCTCTTAAGTTGGCTTCCCAGAAATATGCCATTACTAATTTTCGGTTAGCTTGGAAGAACCACAGGGAGTCCTCTTAAGATGCATTCATCAAGATGAATCCACCAAGATAATTGTTGATCTCCAATGGAGGAGTTTGTGGGGGAATTTTGTTGAAAAAGTCACAACACACAAGATCCAAAGGGCTAGTTACTAGTGTCCAACTCTTTTCAAGGATACAAATTTTTGGTAAGAAGATGTGAGCATTGCCAAAAATTTCTGGAAGACTAAAAGCTTCGGCTCCTTCCTTTGCATTTTGTATCAATTGAATCCCCATTCAAGCAATGGGGAATAGATTTCATTGGTGAGATTTCAGACCCTTCAAGTGCTGGCTATAAGTGGATTCTTGTAGCCACTGATTACTTCACTAAGTGGGTGGAGGCAATCCCCACAAAGAGAGTAACATGCCAAATTTTCATGGACTTCATGCTAAACCATATAATCTACGAGTTTTGATTGCCGGTAAAAATTGTTGCTGACTATACCATGACCTTCAGAGCTAAACCTTTGGGGGTAATGTGTAAATAATATGGGATCAATTTGACATATGCCTCCAACTATAACCCCCAATGCAATGGAAAAGTAGAGTCTAGTAATAAAAATTTATTAAAAATCATTAGGAGAACCTTGGAGCTAAACAAAAGAAAATGGGGTGAGTAGTTGAATTTTTTTGTTTGGGTTAATCGAATTAGTATTAAAAGAGCTACTAGAAACAGTCCATTTGAATTGGTGTATGAAAATCAAGTTCTGCTGCCCCTATATATGCAATTATGCTCATATCATTTCATTCAATAAATGGAAGATCAAGTAGTTAGTCCATATGATGATCACATTAACTGGATTGTTGAACTTGATGAAGAAAGGAGAGCATCTCACCAAAGGCATGTGAAGTTCGAGAAAAATTGAAGAAGTTATTTGACAAGAAGGTCACTCCCAAAGCTTTCAACATTGGTGGCCTTGTGCTATTATGGGATAGCGAGTCATGAATACAAGGAAAGCATGGTAAATTTGATACACTATTGATGGGCCCTTACTCCATTGACATTCAGATTGGTGAACATACCTTCTTCTTGAAAGAATTAGATGGTGAATTGCTAGAATTTCCTATCAATGGCAAGCACTTGAAACAATTCTTGCATTGATTCCCCGGAGAATAAAGGTGAGCATCATTTGTATAGTCTACAATTTGTTGGTTACTTTTTGTCTTTTGTGTTTTTTCTTGTTCTGGTCATCAGTGACCTAGTTTTGCTGGTTTCTCGGTTCATTTTTAGGAGATGGTTCTAGTTTTCTTCTCTACAAGTTGAATCCTTTGCCTAATGGATTTTTTTGGAACTCAGTCTATTATTTGGTTCTTGTGGCACTCATAGGGAGATCCCATCCGTAATTTAGAGCTGATGTTGGTGCTCGAATTAGCCTTACCCTATTTACCATTAAAATCCCTCAGTTTGTAGCCTCTGTCATGTTTTTGTCTCCACATGTTGGTGCTTGAAAACTTTTCCTCCATTTGGTTTCCATGATTAGTTCCTCCTTGGTTGAAGGTCACCTAAAAGCCCAGAATTTTTTGATTTGTTCCTTTGTCCATATGAAGGTGTTTGTCAATTGGGCGTAAAACTCGGGTTGTTCCTTCCCTTCCATTTTCTGCAATCGTGTGTTGTTTTCCCTACCATTTTGTCCCAGGTACTTGAAGAAATGTGAATGGATATAGCTCAAAGGGTCATGTGTGAACCTTACAACATTTCCAAATTCTCTGTCCTTGAAGAAAATTTCATCTCAGGAGCTCAAACAATGGTTTCCCTGCATTTTTATGGCTTGATGGGTGTGTTTCTCCCATCAATTTTAAATCTCTACATCAGTGGAAATGTGGCCCTTTTTGGTTAG
The DNA here is from genome assembly GCA_018340775.1 of Taxus wallichiana var. yunnanensis. Lineage (NCBI taxonomy): Eukaryota > Viridiplantae > Streptophyta > Pinopsida > Cupressales > Taxaceae > Taxus > Taxus wallichiana. The sequence continues at coordinate 788,685,998 of CM031234.1, forward strand.
ATGTGGCTTAGCGGGGCACTCTAAAATTTTGTGGATTGTTTTAACCCAAAACTTGTCCATGTGGAGGAACGACACATGTTTGAAGACTCACCTTTTTTTACCTTGAAGTTGTGTCGGGAGGACACGTGGAGGAGTCTGTGCTTTTCCCGAATTAGAAATTATTTTCATGTAGCTTATATAGTTTTGGTCGGCCGTGGACATGTGGTGGGTTTGTGCTCATTTCAAGATTTGTCTCGGGTCGTACCTTAACAAATGTGATAGAGGGATAGGTGGAGGTTTCAGCCCGGCTCCACTTTGGGACTTAAACTTTTTAAAATAATTTTTCCAAGCCACGAGACACGTGGTGAGCTCGGGCTCATTCAAGGTCTCTAATTTTTGGGACCATATCAATATTCACCATTCAAACACGTGGTGGTTTGAAAAGTCAACGGCAAAGGTGCGGAATTTTGGCAGAAATTTGGAAATTTTTCCTTTTATGAAGAAAGGGGTTAAAAGTGTAAAAATAAATCATGGTTCCTCTAGGACACACATCAAAAACTAAAAGTGGAAGGGTGGAGTTGTGGGAAAAATTTATTATTTTTTCCCCAAATGTGTATATGTGTTCATTTTTGATTTGATGCGGCATGGCGGGTCTTTTTGGTGAAATTTTCCACTTTTATCACATTTGTAAAAAATATCAAATTGGTCCCATGGCCCCGATAACATCTAGTTGGTTATTTAACAAATATGAAGTGGCAGGGAAAAATTCTTACTTTGACCCCGCATAAGGACACGTGGTAGTTTTTCAAGTCAAAAGTGGGAAGGTGGGTCTCTGGAGGATTTTGAGTTTTTTAACTCTTTTGTAAAAATCTATTAAAGTATGGAAATGAATTGTGATTCCACAACAAATCAGGAAAGGACACATGGCAGAGTTAAAAGTGGAGATGTGGGCCTTCAGCAGCAAGTTGGAAATTTCATTCTTTTACAAAAATGGAGTAAAAGTTCTAAAAAGGAAGGACGCCCCCACCAAATCATATTGAAGTTTTCATTGAAAAATCAAAAAGGGAGTGTGGGCCTATCAAGAAATTGTGGAAATTTTTCCTTTTTGGAAAAATTGGTATAAAATTAAGAAATGAGGCATGGGTTTGTTGGGACCCACAACAGGAGCTAAAGGTGGAAGGCTGGAGCTATGGGGAAAATTTGGAAAATTTTCCTTCTTTCCGAAAATGGGTGAAATAGTATAATTTTTCCATGGGTCCTCTAGGGACCCACATTGGGACACGTGTCAAGCCCATTTTTTAATGGCGGGGAGATAGGCCATCAAAGATAACTTTAATTTTTTGCCCCATATTTTCAAAAAGATTAAATTCATTGAAATGACCCATAAGCACAATAGAGAATAGTCAAAATTTGCTTCAGTCAATGGTGGTGGTGCGGAGGTGTGGGGAAAATTTTGAAAATTTTCCTTTTTGCAAAAATGGGTGAAATAGCAGAATTTTTCCATGGTTGCTTTAGGACCCACATTCAGACACATGTCAAACCTTTTTTTCAAAGGTGAAGGGGCAGAGAAAATTAAGAAAATTTCCATTTTTTTCAAAAGCTACAAAAAGTAAAAAGGAACCCCCAAGGCCCGTCTTAACTCGGATCTCACACATGGATGGTCCAAATTCAAAAGGGAAATCGATGAAAACTGTGTGTTTGTATCCGATTTTTCTGCCATTTCTACTCCAAATCTCTAGGGATGCAATTGTTTATGCTTTTTATCATTTCTTGGAGTCCCATGCATGCTAAATGAAGAGGAGCATTGATTTGATATCCCGATTTGGTGGGAATAGGTATGAAAACATCTTTTACCATTAAGAGGTGATTTGACCATTGGCCTCAATCTAATTTTACTGAGTTTTCATTCCTTGGCATGCAAAGAAATAGATTTGACATATTGGAGGAATAAGTAGTTCGCACGTGAGACAAAGAATGACTTACCAAGTGAAGAATTGAATGCTGGAAATATTTGGAGAGATTTTCCCTCTGCCACACTTTTTGCAACATTTTTACAAATCTGATTTTGGGAGTCACAATCAAGGTCTTCACATGCTATGGTGCTTTGAATGTTTTTGGTTTTAGGGGAAAACTCTATTGTAAATGAAATATTATAAATTCGATAAGTTTTTCATGTAAATGGTTGGAGTGTTAGAGGTCGGGAGCTAAAAACTGAGAGAAAAGGTTTGAAAAATCCCATCTTTCTGAGAGACTATTTTAGGAACCTATTTATCTCTTTTGTGTTAAATTTGATCATGTCAAGGTGGTTGTGAGTGTACAGCCAGTGACGAGCTCTTAGATCATTCTAGAAACTTTCCCCTGTTATTAAACTTAATCAAATTTGAGTAAATCTGTGTCGATTTTGAAAAAATTTATTGTATGCTTCATTTCTTAGTGTTGGCAAATAGTTTCTTGTTCCCATTACAATCTTATATTGAAATCTCTGTGAATCACACAAGATCTTAGATTTGTGATAGTTTGGTGGCACTTGAAATTTTATTTATCACAAGAGCTTCCATTTAATAGTGAAATAAACAAGTTTAAAACCACTTCACTCCTAGAATGATGATTAATTTTTTTTGTTAGCCTTTGAGGGTATCTTAGGCATGATAAAATAGAGGTCGATAGTGTTTGATTAAGTTTTTATATTTGAGCCTTCATTTTGGATCCTTAAATTTTGTGTGAAAACATGATGATCTGGGACTCCACTGAAACCATGTCATTCTAGTTAAAGGGACATTTTAGTTGTTTTGAAACCATTACTTTTATCAAGCCTTCCATTCTTTATAAAATTTCTCAAAGATCTGGCGAATCAAAATCCACTCTGCCTCACCTCCAACCAAAATTCATTTAAAAACAACCAATCATACCCATAATACCCCTGGTTTTCTGGTGTGTGTACAAATGTATAATCTTTATTACCAAAACATACGAAGCAATCAGATTTTCATTCGATTTAGTGGCATGAACCTTGCTTAGAAAATATCTCCATTATCTAGGGTGAAAACTTGTGAGAGTTAATTTTTCGTTCTATTGATCATATTTTCTTCAAGGTAATTTTAATAACTTTACAAAGTAGGATATCTCCATCTGCTCCACAAACAAGAGGGCTAAAAAATTGTCCTAACACCTTGGCTGAAAGGAACAAGCATAAATTAGTGAGGATAGATTAAATCTTCTTAAAGGTGCTACCCATTTCTCTACATCTGAGTGACAAAAAGTAAGCCACATTTCTCCCCTGGAAAGAAAATGACACACAATGTGTTATGCTTGTCTCTAAGCTTCCTGTCAAAATTGTGATGTTGCTCAGCTTCTGAGGGAGAATCCATTTGGGTACCAACATAGTGATCAACTAATAAGCCCACTATTATGGCAGCTAAGGTTTGACCAACCCATTCATTTGCATTATACCTTTTTAAAGGATTTTTATACTTCTTGTGGTATTTTGCATATCTTTATATAAATCTTGAATTATCGACCACACCACACGCAGTGGAGTGAATCTGATGCAATACACAGTAAGGGTTTTGAACAACCTACCAAACCTATGAAATTCAGTTCCAAAACTTTGACATAGACTAGGATGTCCATTGTGGAGACCAGAGTTCCCACAAACACCACAGTCCCTCTCTAGGTGCTCCAGTTTAGCTAGATAGATTGGATCCATCTTTTTAGGGACCTCTGCATAGTCATTCCTACTTCTCATTCATCTAGTCATTTCTACGACATAGTCGAGTGACCTCCTCTAATCAGCTAAGTTCATTCGAACTCCCTTAATACTCCGGGGTTTTAGCATTTCCATTTTTCGTAGTTTATTGGCTCATTTTCCATACATTTTTATTGCATTCATTCATTGTATTTACATGTCATTCTAGATTAGATTAACTACACATACTTCCCCAATTTTTTAGTTAATCATTTTGGCGAACCCAATGTGAACTCGATATTTTCACTTAGGATCCTCATTTTTTTCTATCATGGGTGAAGTTTATTTATTTGATTTACTAAAGAGATAACCCCATTACGAAGATTCTTTGCAAAAATCCCTAGACACCTTGTATCTTGAGGAAAATACATCATTGCACAAATTAATTCCTATGTTTGATTGTTTATCTAACAACCCTAGTCTTGGTGATCCTCCATCTAACCAACCCCTATTGAACTCAATTCAAGTATTAAATTCTTTGTTTCAATACAAGTTTACAGGTATGGAATCCATGATTATATCTCTCAAATATGAAATTCAAAATCTTAAGGATGCTTCTGATGTGCATGTTTGTTCTCCTTCTCCATCACATTTTCAATCTATGTCTACTACATGTCATATAGTTTAACCTCAAGTCATGCCATTGCTAAAGCCTCTCATATTTGAGCATAATACTAAGCCACATGACATACTTACTAAACTCCTTAGTTGTCAATTGATCACTTTGCCACCTACTCATTGCTATCCTCCTTATCGGCTCACAAAATATAAAGGTCATCCATATTACAACTATCATAGAATCAATGTACATAATGATAATGATTATTATGTTATAAAGTGTAGAATTAAACATTTGTAGTGTTAGGGATTTATATCATTCACTACACAACACTCTATTGCATTCCCATCTACAAATTCTACATCCACATGGGATCCTAAATCTTATTCATCTTCATTTAGTCATGATCTTCCTAAGAAACCACCTATGGCAACGCCAAGTCAACATAATAAACCACCTATAAAAATCTATTGACAACGTCGTCCTACTAAGTTTTCTATTCTATTACCAAGTCAACCTAAGATACATCCTTTAAAACTTAGTGCAAATTGGACTCCTCTCAAGTATAAGTTTAACCAATTACATTCATCAAAGAAATTAATCCTCATACTAGTAGTCATGACACATTACAAATTCAACCAGAATTACATGGTCCTACTTTTACTTTTTCCAACCATGCTTCCACCGTTAAACGTAAACATGGTCTTTGCTAGATGACAATCTTCTCGAGGGATTTACACGATCTTCTTGTTAGTGTAGAATCACAGCACCCCTGAGTGCCTGCAACTAGATGAGATGAAATTCTTAGTGTGATTGCACAACATGGAGCATCTCTCAAACTATGGGACTTTGAAATTGAGAGAGCTCTCCAGGATGAAGGTTGGTTCCTATTCCTCCTGCTTCAGTGCATATAATAAATTACAGAGGATCTATTCTAAAGCCTACTTTATCTTACCAAGGAGGCATGGTCGAGAAGATACGAGAAAATAAACCTAAGCTAACGAGGTGATACACCAAAGAATTGTTAGAAACTCATTTTTAATTTAACATAAACCATAGAAGTGCAATACAACTACCATGCATAGATAACCAAACTATAATGAGAGATCAAAAGACAACAATGAACACATGAAAGGGTTGGGAATCATCCATAGACATATATTATTGCTCTAGAGTTGATATAGTACATTATAGTAGCCAAGAGGAAAGACTTTGTATTACAACTCAAATGGGAGATTTGAGAGCTCCATAGATTCTCTTGCGAGAAAAAGGGAAGAAGGGACAGAAGTGCAAAACAAGACTATCCAACCCTTTAAAATGAACCTAAATCCTTGTTTTATAGATGCAGTGAAGAGAGAAGAAGAAAAGAGGTTGGAAAATTGATTTGGAACTCAGCTACCATCCATTAATGCTCTTGAAAATCCACCCACAATCTATCGAGTCCGCTGCTCCATGTCTACTCGATGCATTGAAGAAAGAATAACGACGGATCAAATCAAATCTGATTTGGTCGTTGTAAGCAACCGTTCACATATTAATGGCATGAAGACGTTTTCTGATTTTTCACCTACCCAACCTCCTCAAAATTAAAGTTTTAGTTTTCCATGGTGTAAATGAGGTCGAGACCTTTCCAATGGTTCCAATTTGTTGAATTTCGAGCCTTTGTGTCAAAAGATATTTCCATTTGAATTTTGAGTCGGTCTGCATAAAAATGGAAAAAACCAGATTAGCAAAACGGGTCCATGTGCCTGAAATTCACTATTTTTCCAAAAACCATCTTCGGTCCATCTATCCACATTCCCATTTGGGAAAAAAATAACTCAAAGGTCCACCAGCTCGCATTCAATATAAACCTGACACATGGCTCCTTTGGCATCAGCGGAGGTGTGGCTCATTTTTATACCTTATGCCTTTCAAAAATGAAGCCAAAAAGTTAAAATTACCTCTAGTGACCCACCTTTCTACTTTGACTTGGAATATGGCAACATGTATAGATGGTACGCGTTTGGGAACTACTTCTGTTTTTTTTTTTAAGTTGCATCGAAGAGACACGTGGCACTTTTCATAGCTTTTCTCTGTTCCTTTACATTTTGGTCAAGCTTATTTGTTTGGTGGGGCCCTCTACCTTACCCAAGACACATGGAGACTTGGCACTTTTTGGGGTCCCACTTTAAGATTTACCATTGAAGACATGCCAGGGATGACACATGGCTCATACGTGAGTCTGCGATACTTACCCGATTTGGGTTGATGCCTTTTTAAACCCTAAACACTTGGAAGCCTCGCGCTCATTTGAGTTTATGCTTTGGGCTGCGCATTTGAATGTGTGTCATTGAGACACTTGGTGCCTTCCACTAGTTCCTTACACTTAGTTGATTTGGGCCCACTTTCTATTTGAATTCTATTGAACCCTGGTCATGTGGAGGGTGGCACTAGTTTGAGTCTCCACCTTGGGCTCTCTCTTTTGGAATTGTGTTAAGATGACACATGGTTCTTTCCAATCGTTTTGACTTTTCAACAGTGGCTCTATCCCTTTTCGGGCATGGGACATGTGGAATCTCTACGATTTTGGGGAATACCTTTTCATTTAACCTTTGGAGAAGTGTTGTTGAGGCATGTGGAAGCTTCATTGATTCTTCTATACTTAGTCAATTTTGGGATTGTTACGAATCGTTTGTAGAGCCTAAATACTTTGGTCCTTTCTCTATTTCTTTCCTTTGATCCTCTAGTTTTCTTTGACACCATTTTCTCTTCCCCAACCCTATTTCTTTTGCATTATAGAGCCCGCCCGAACTTTGTTTGTTGGATTCAAAACGTAGTCTCATACGATGGAATCATCCTTTGGATTTCTTCTTGTACGGGGTCATGTTTGATCAATTTTTCTAGCGAAACATTGAAATAACAATTTGACAACTCATAGGGACATCTGAATACTAGATGAAGAGATTAGTTTCCTTGTTTTATCCATTGGGAATGGATTCGTGGATGGTGGCCCTATGTTGGTCCTACTCTTCAATCTTGAATCGATGTTTTCACTTGGCGACCTTGAACTTGCCTGCTTTGTTATGGAAATGGACCATTCAAGGCCTGATTTTAGTTGCTTTGTATTTTTCTATTTTAAAATGAGCAACTGTTACGGAAACCATGGGTCTCCCTATTGCAAATGTTGAAGAGCTCCGACGGATTCACTTGGAGGCACATTGAATTGTATAATGATGCAAACTTGGAGCAACAAAAAAATTGTGCCAGAGCACTTAGGGAAATAAAACCTATGCTACAACAAGACAATGTGCATACACACTTAGGGAAATTAAAGTCCTATGCTAATATTTACAAGGGTGGAACCTTCCTTTTTAGTAGTAATGTTTGAGATGGATCCCATTGACTGGAATCTGCAATTCTTCACCATCCAATTTAGCCAACTAGAAGGAATTACTACTTTTGCACCTTGTGATCATGTAAGGGCCACTCCAAATGGCATCAAATTTGAAATGCTTTCCTACTTTTTCTTGATCTACATCTGATTTTAGAACTAAGTCCTCTTCTTGAAATATCCTTGTTCTTACTTTCTTATCAAAAATCTTTTTGATCAATTCCTAAACTTTTTCCAAGATCTACATTGCATTCTCTCTTTCCTCTCCTACATCCATTATATCTACATACGTAATTTCCATAGGTTCATACTTGGCCAATTCCAAATGTTTCATGAGCTCCAACATGGGAAACTCTAATGATATGGGCAATTCTACCACTTTTCCATATACAAGCTTGTATGGGGAGCTTCCTAGGGACCTTTTGGATGTGATCCTATCAACCCATAGAGCTGATTTGAGCTTTTATGCCAAGTTATTTTATTTTCATCAAGATTCCTTATAATAATCCTTAATAGGTTCATGTTTGTGGACTCTTCTTGGCCATTACCTTGAGGGTGATAGTTTTATGAAGTCTGAGGTATACATCATTCCTAACATCCCATTCAGTGATCCTTGTACCAAGGAATGCCAATGCATTATCTGATATAATAGTGGCAAGGAATCCAAAGCCGGTGACTATTCCTTCATAGAAATCCAAGATGTTGGATTCATTTGCTTCCTTAAGAGCCATTGCTTCAATCCACTTGGTGAAATAGATATTCTTGTAAGTATCCACTTATGGCCCCGGATTGAGTTTGGGTCGATAAATACAATGAAGTCTAATCTCCATTTCATGAATGGCTAGTCCACTAAAATTGGATGAAGGGTAAGGGCTTCTAACTTCTCTTTCCCTGTGAAGAATGCACACTTCTTGCACTTCTTGATCCATGAGTAACAATCCTGAACACTGTAAGCCGTAATAACCAACTTTCATCATCTTGAGAGCCATTACTTGAGGACAAAAGTGGCCTCCTACTTCTCCATAAGGGAACTCATGCAACACCTTATCAATTTGGCATGTCCCAATACACCTCAATAGAACATTTTTGATATCCTTCTTAAACAAGACACCACCAACAAGCACATATGGGATGGGTTGTATTATGAAGTATCTCCTATTTACTTTGTTCAATTCTAGAGGGCACAAACCTATTTGGAGATAATGCACCAAGGCTTGGGTCCCAAATGGAATAGGTGCATCATAAGTGACTACTCATGATCATTCTACGAATAAGACAACTTTGTTCTTCATCCACCAACTCAACTTGTTGCTTGGAAGCTAACTTCTTACACAGGACCCTTCTTTCGAACCAATTTGGTAACTTTGATCTCAATTTCATAATCCATTACACGAGTGATCCAAGCTGGCTCTCTTCTTGTTCAAGTTCTTTTTAAAGATAAAATCCTTGACACCAGCATGAGACACTAGCAATTAAATCTTATTGTTCAGACTAAGAGTCTGAACTTATTCAAACTCCTAATGACAACAAGGACATTCTTCTCAATCAAAGAATACATTACCTCGTAGTCTTCCAAGCTCTTACTGAAGAAGGCTATAGGTGGTTACGAACCTTCCTTGTTAGGCTAAACCAAGATGGATGAGATTGTGGCTGACCCTCCAAAAGCATATAACATGAAGTCTTTCAAACACTATGGGTTAACAAGAGTTGGGGCATGTGATATTGTGAGCTTGATGGCCTCAAAAGAAAAATTCCCTCTGTTTTCCATCTAAATGCAATACTCTTCTTTAACATCATTGTTAAAGGATTCACAAGAGTGGAAAAATTAGGCACAAACCTGTGAACAAATTTTATTCTCCCCAAGAAGCTTTGGAGATACTTTTTGTGTTGTGGTAATGGAACTATTTTAATGGCTTCAACCTTTTCAGGATCAATTGTTAACCCTTCTCTTGAGACAATGTGGCCAAACAATTTTCCCTCATTTTCCAAGAACACACATTTCTTTGGATTTAGTGATACTCAGTACCCTATACACCTCTTAAACACATGTCCGAGGTGGAAGAGATGGTCTGAATCATTCTTTGATAAAATTTTGGTATCATCTAGATACACCAGAACTATATTGTTGATCAAGCCTTTGAATTCCATGTCCATAGCTCACTAAAATATTGCTTCGTCATTTAACGGTCAAATGGCATCTTCTTATAAGCATATGTACCCCATTTGGTGGTGAAGGTTGTCTTGAATTGATCTTCTTCTTTCACCATTATCTGATTATAGCCTGAGTTTCCATCTAGGAATGGAAACCTCTTAGAGCTAGCAATAACCTATAAGATCTGTTCCATTGATGGAAGTGGGTAGTTAACTTTGAGTGATGCTTTGTTTATATCACGAAGTCTACACACATTATGAATTCTCTATTTCTTTTCCTCACAGGCACAAAGTTTGCAACCTAACTTAAATGCTTGATAGGGAAGATGATGCTAGCCTTGATAACCTTGTTCAACTCTTTTCTCATGAGAGGCTCTATGTGAGGGTTTACTGGCCTTTGCTTTTGTTTGAAAGGCTTAGACCCCAGGTCTAGCTCGATAGTGTGTTGTGCCAACTTTGGGTTGAAGCCTCTTAAATATTTGTAAGTCTAGGAAAAGACATCTGGGAACTCTTGAAAAAGTTGAAGGAACTCATATTTTTCTTGTTGGGTACTTACCTTGCCAATTCACAACATTTTGCCTTCATCTATGGAAATGGGCTCTGAATCTTCACCCTTTACTTGAATATTTGCTTTCTCCTTTTGGAATTGATCATTTGGGTTGAAGATTGACTCCAAAGTTACAAGACCCTTTGGTAGTTTGTTGGTTCTCAACTGCACCACTTGGTCACCATACCATTGTTCCAACCTGTCTTGGTTTCTGGTAGAGAACTCATCTTCTTCTTGTAGAAAGTTGACATTTTTTTATCATTCTTGAAGACTTGCCAACTTGTGTTATTATCAAGGACAGCTGGTCTTACAACCACTTTGATATGGGGTTGAGACTTATCACTCTTAATACTCTCTACAACATGAAATTTTGCCCCAATCATTGCCAGTCTATCTACTGCTTCATTCTTCTTCCTTGGGATGGAATTGATGTCGAATTCCTTAAAATATTTGGTGAGGTCCCATAATTGGTTCTTGTAGTTATTTAATAGCTTGTTCTAGGTAGCATTTTGTCCTCGAAATGGTTTGTAACTAGCTCACTACCGCTAAACACATGCAAGTTTTTAATCCCTCTTTTCCCTACCCAATGTAGTCCATGCATCAAGTATTCATACTTTGATGTGTTGTTTGAGCAAGCAAATTAGAAATGGAAGGTTGAGTAATATTTTATAACTTGAGGCAAAATAAGCAAAGTTCCTCCCCCGGCTCCTTGTATACTTCTTGAGCCATCAAAGAAAAACTGCCATACCTCATTATCATCCTTATGATCTAGCTTAGTGATGTCGGGAAGAGGATGATTATCCTCATGCAAAAATTAGACCCCTAGCTTAGATTCCTCCATCTCCTTATAGGGGTCAAAAAAATTCCTCTTGTTTGCCCACTTGTCGAGAGTGAAGTCTGGAATACAACCAACCTTAGTATCTACCTCAAAAGTGCTTTGGAATTCCTCCTGATCAAAGGTTGAACAATTTTCATTGATTGGGATTTGTACATAAGTCTCAATATGATAATCCGTAATGGGCTCAAATATGATCATGTCCTTAGCTCCATACCTTTCTCTAAAAATCATGTGAGACCAATCAGCAGAAAAATAGCCTCCAATCTTAGTAGTGAAGTCTCTTGACAAACATAGTGCAAAATGTGGCAGCAAGTCTATGGTGATACATTTTACACTACGATCCATGATGGGGACATGAGTGCAATGTGAGGGTCAAATCCTTGATGACTCCAACCGTTGTTACCGCTATCCCATCCAATTGTACTACACCCTTGGAGATTTATTCATATGTAAGACCTAGATGATCAGCTATTTTCTTTGGCATGACTGAGCTACTAGCTCCTCAGTCAATCATGCAATTATGCAATTATGCACTAGCTTCTCTCCAATGATCAATGAAACATAAAATTGAGGGGGCTTCATATTCTTACCTTGTTGTCCTCCATGGTTTCCTTCGGGCTGAGTCACATTAGTAAGAACTTTCTCTTATTGGTTGGGGGGCTGATTTGAGGTTAACCAATTGGCCATAGCAGCCTGCAAAAGTCTCTCTATCCTAGGATAGCCAATGAATCCCACATTGAAATATTCACATTTGTTTTCTTCATTTATTCAATGATATTAAATGGGGATGAGCTATTGTTTTGCTGCCCCTTTCATGGCACATTCTATTCTTGTACATGGGTCATTACAACTAGTGTCCGAGTGGAGTGGAAGGTGGCTTGACCTGAATCTACATATTGGGAGTTGCACTTTGAGTTCCAATACCTTTTGGAATAATAGATGGTTGAGGATTACTTAATTTTGATGACTGTTCCTCTCCAATATTCCTTTTCTTGGACTATGTATTGGCAACTACACTTTGACAAGGCACTTGGTTCATTCCACAGAAGTCTTCAGCCTACCAATTAACAAGCATAGTCTCACATGGAGTTGCCTCTTTACTCGGGTTTCTTTCTACTGATTTTACTCTTGACTAGGCTCTTAGGACACACAAATTTTTGTACCATCAAGGCATTGTTGACTTCACCATTAAAACACATTTATTGGTTATGGGGCTGATGGTAGGGGAAACACCAATCTTATTATTTTGCCATATTGTTTTGTGTTGGAACCAAGGCCCTAGATGTTGAAGTTGTGTTTGGATAATATGGTCGAAAGGCCTAGTAGCTTGAAGTTGTCCATGGCTCTAATTTTGATTTGCATCCCGAGTGGTTGTCTATTTTGCTGATGTGGGGGCCTAGCACGTCTGAGTTTGAGGCGATATGGCCTAGAACTATGAGCTTGCTGCCTTTTGATAGTCACAAGCTCATTCCCCGGTTCTGCATCTATTTCACAACCTCTTGTAGCTCTTTTTAAGTTTTAGAGGATGAGGTGGAGACTTGACTAAACTCAAATTCCTTAGAGTAGGTATGAGAGCTAATGTGGGTGTTTTCCTAGTGCTTGGAGCTCCTAATTCTAAATATAGAGGCATAGGTGGCCTAGGAGAAACTTTTCCGGCTGAATTAAACAATTTTCAGCTCTAATGGAAGTGTTATAGGCCATAGGTAAGGTTACACCTCCTATGGATTTAATCATTAGGGAAATATAACAATTTAAATCTCTAAGAAAGTATAAGAAAGAACCTTCATTAGTGGGCCTCATGGCCAATGGAATCCTATCCCATGTCCTTGAAATCAGAGGTTGAAATCTATCAACATCTCATTAGGATCTCTCTTGATGGTTGTCAATTGTTTCAACAAGGATAAATTATCTCCTTTCTCTCCAAATTGATTGTAAAGAGCTCTGCACATATGGTCCCAACTCTGAATAGAGCCTGTTGTTAGACTCTTGAACCATTGTGAAGCTTTACCCTTGAGTGAAGAAGTTAAAAATTTTATTGCAATGTCCATCTCAGTGATCTCATGGATTGTGTAGACATTTGTAGTGTCTTAAATGTGGTCAGTAGCAGAAGTCTTGTTCTCTCCAGTGAAATATGGTATGCTCTTTAATGCTACAACTTGGACTAGATTTTGTGCATTGACAGAGAGTGGGTTGCTTATAGTGAAGTCGTCATAAGGGTTCGGTGGTTGTGCCATTATAATTAGAATGAGAACCCTTGTTGATTAAATGAATGTCCTACTAGGAGGATGTGTTGACAAGGTTCTATTTGGTCGAGATGGAGACCTCTGGGCTCTTCTCCCTCTTCTCCCTCTATTTTGGGACAAGTGTAGGTAGAAAAACAATCCTTCCTCTCTAGTTCTTGACCTTGTTTGTATTCTTCTCATGAACTTGAAAAACTTGGACTACTGAAACAAGTGGATTATGATCCTTTGGAGTTTTTAGATGTGTAGCTTTATAGCTTCTTAAAGCTGAAAACTTATAGCAAGTGCACATCAATCTTGTTGCAATAAAAATGAAGACCTCTTGGTCCCACCGGGTGTGCCAAAACTATTAGTGTAGAATCACAGCACCCCTGAGTTCCTGCAACTAGATGAGTTGAGATTCTCAGTGTGATTTCACAACATGGAGCATCTCTCAAAGTGTGGGACTTTGAAATTGAGAGAGCTCTCCGGATGAAGGCTAGTTCCTATTCCTCTATTCAAGTGCATACAAATAAATTATAGAGGATCTATTCTAAAACCTACTCTATCTTACCAAGGAGATAGGGTTGAGAAGATATGAGAAAATAAACCTAAGCTAATGAGGTGATGCACCAAAGGAATGTTAGACACCCATTTTGTAATTTAACACAAACCATAGAAATGTAATACAACTACCATGCATAGATAACCAAATTGTAATGAGAGATTAGAAGACAAAAATGAACACATGAAAGGGTTGGGAATCATCCACAGACATATATTATTGCTCTAGAGTTGATACAATACATTACAGTATCTAAGAGGAAAAACTTTGTATTACAACTTGAATGGGAGGTTCGAAAGCTCCACAAATTCTATTGCAGACAAGGGAAGAAAGGAGGATGCAAAACAATAATGTCCAACCCTTTATAATCAACCCAACTCCTTTTATAGATGCAATGAAGAGAGAAGAAGAAAAGAGGTGAGAAACTTGATTTGGAAATAAGCTACGGCCCTTAATTATCCTATAAATATGCCCACAATCTATCGAGTTTGTTGCTCCATGTCTTCTCAAAGACGAAGAAAGAAGAAGAATGGATTAAATCAAATCTGATCTAGTTATTGGAGTAATTGGATCGCATATTAATGGCATGAATACATTTTCCCATTTTTGACTACCTAACCTCACCAACATTAAAGTATCGGGTTTCCATGGCATAGATGAGGTTGAGAACTATCCAATGGTTCCAAATTTGATGAATTTTGGGAAGCTGTGTTGAAAGATATGTCCATTTCAATGTTTGAGTTAGGTCCGTAAAAAAATTGCAAAAATAGTTAGCAAAACGGGTCCATGAGGCCCGAAATTAACTCTTTTGCCAAAAAACCATCTTCGGTCTGTTGGTCCACATTTCCCATTTGGGGAAAAAATCACTCTAAGGTCCTCCATCCCATATTCAATATAGGCACGACACGTGGCTCCTTGGGAATTAGGAGAGGTGCGGCTCATTTTTATACTGTTGCCTTTTGGAGACAAAAAAAAGTTCAAATTACCTCCGGCGACCCACCTTCCCACTTTGACTTGGAATATGGCCACATGTAGAGCTAGTATGCCTTTGGGAACTAGTTTTTATTTTTTTTTTGAAGTTAGGCCGAAGAGACACGTGTAAATTTCCAGGGATTTTATCTGTTTCTTTACATTTTGGCCAAGCTCTTTATTTTTGCGGGGCCCTCTATCTGACATGGGACACGTGGAGACTTGGCACTTGTCTTGGGTCCCACTTTTAGATTTAACTTTAAAGATGCACCAGGTTGACTCATGGCTCCTTAAGCTAGTCTGTGATACTTAGCCAATTTTGGTTGATGCCTTTCTTGAACCCTGGACACAAGGAAGCCTCATGGCCATTTGTGTTTCTACTTTGGGCCACACCTTTGAATGTTTACCATTGAGACTAGCTCCTTCTGCTAGTTCTTTACACTTACTTCATTTGGGCTCACTTTCTATTTGAATTCTATTGAACCACGACCATGTGGAGGGTTGGCGCTAGTTTAATTTTTTTGCCTTGGGCTCTCTCTTTTGGAATTGTTCGAGCTAACACGTGGTGCTTTCCGCTCATTTGGGATTTTCAATGGCCGAATTTTTCCCTTTTCAATCACGGGACACGTGGAACCTCTATGCTTGGTTGGGCACTTCCTTTTTTTAACCTTTAGATAAGCATAGTTGAGGCACATGGATGCTTCGTTGATTCTTTTATACTTAGTCAATTTAGGGCTCATTCTCGAATCATTTGTAGAGCCCAGAAGAATTTGAGCCTTTCTTTGTTTCTTTCCTTTGAGCCTCTGGTTTTCTTTGACACCGTTTGCTCTTCTCCAACCCCTTCGCTACTCCATTATAGAGCCCGTCCATGACCTATTTTTGGATTCAAAACATGGGCTCGTCTAATGGAACTGTCCCTTGGATTTCTTCCTACATAGGGTCATGTTTGATGAATTTTTCTGGGGGAAAAATTTAGATAAGAATTCTTACATACATTTAAGGGGCATAAAATCTAACACATCCTCCCCACCATATTATCATTAGTACATCTATCATCTTTGCATTATCATAGATCAATCTCCTAGCTTAGACATACTCATCACATGTTTTAGCGTCGTCATTACCCGATGACACACTCATATAATTCGGTTCACACTTGAATGTTGAGGGATTACTAAACATGAAACCCACACAAGACACTATCATTATCACACACTATATATATCTAGCATCATACATCATACATACTATATTTAATCTAAATCATTTTGAACTTTACGCATATATACATCTCACATTTAGACTACATATTTTTGATTATTTTCACACTTGCATATCATTCATGCACATCATATTAGTATTCATCATACATATACAACACTTTCATGGTCTACGAGTATAGAATTCAACATACTACATTACACGCATCTTACGTTCAGTAGTCTACAAAGTACATTACATCTTATCCATCGTACATTACATCTTACACATCATACATTACATATTACATTACATCTTATACATTATACACACTTCTAATCCTCACATTGTTGTATTTATTCATTACATATACTACATCAGCTTCTATGTGCTAAACTCATTTCCCTATGACACACTTTAGTTCCTCAATCCATACTCGAATTTCAAGGGTTTACAAATAAATTGCAAATTATCATTATTACACATTCATCATTCTACATTTCATCATGAAAATTTTATACGATAGTGACACACGTTATATACTAAATATTCGCTTACTTTTTCATCTTGTATTGGTATACACTTCAGGCTACATCACAACTCCCTACTATTAAACTTGTTATGACATATGCTATAGGATAATTTTTCACCTAGTCTATCATTGTATAGTGGTATATGCTTTAGGCTACATCACCACTAGCTTTTATCCATCTAGTAGTAATATACATTTAGGGATAAATCATCACTCATTTCTTCATTGTGTCATGATATACGCTTAGGCTATAGGGCTCACACACACATCATTTCTTATATATGTCGCATATCATCATACTTATACATAATCACCAAAACACATTAAACACAACATATACTTTGACCATTTCCGATGACATACTCTAGTTTATGGTTCATTCTTAACTAATAAGGGGAAAACCAAATGAACCTCACTGCAGACCTTTCCGTTCACTCGGGAGGAACACAGATCCTTTAACTCCATTTCACATTCCATTCCATCCATCCAAAACAAACTGCATATTGTGTTTGCTTTTACTTTTGCTTGTTCATTGTAACTTTACTACACATGCTAGTTAGATTAATTGTATGTCATTTATCTATATCATCCACACATGTGTATTCATGTATATTTCTATTTTTTATCACGAGATACAAGTATCTTACACACATCATGGATGCTCACCTTCTACCCTTCCTACATTGGTTGTTAGGGGCATTCACATTCATGTCTCACAAGTTTTATTATTTCATTTTTCACTTAGCACTTTACATCACTTGGTTATACAAATGTTTGAAATACTAGTTATCTTTCTTGTATGCTAACGAGTGTGATGGTGCTCAAAATAGTCCCACCCCATTTTTCCTCTGAAATCTATCGATTTACGGCCTCTACCATATAGTATTCCCCGTGTTGTACCTGTGAGGTCTTTGTTTTCTTTTTGTTGCAATGATTAATTTATTCCTGGGTCAAAGTTCACGTATGGGTCCATTTATGTTTCCTTGTGTCTTTGTTCCTCACGAAGTAGTCTATAATTTGGGTCTCCAGGTTCTCTGTTTATCTAAAACTTGGGGCCTTAATGTTCTTTCCATTTTTACATCGAGATTTGCTATACTTTTCGATTTATGCCCTGAATAATTGAAGGAAAATGAATGCATGTAGCTCCAGGAGTGTATTTAAGCCTTGTAAAATTTATAAATCCTCTTTCCTTGGAAAAAATTTCATCTCCGGGCTCAAATGGTCATTTTTATACATTTTACAGTTTCACAAGTGTTTCTCCCAGTCAAATTTGCATCCTTGCATCGACAGGGAATGTGGCCTCTTTTGGTTGGACACCACTCGATAGGTACTTCAGAAATTTTATGAATTTCCTCCACTTAGAAATTTGTCCACATGGAGGAGCGGCACTCATTTCAAGATTTACTTTTTGGTTTGGCCTTGAAGTAGCGTCGAGAGGACACGTGGAGGTCTCTGCTACTCTGCTTTGACTTAGAAAAAAAATTAATGTAGCTAATACAGATCTAGCGGCATAGGGACACCTGGTGAAGTCACACTCGTTCAAGGTCTCAAACTTGGGCACCATTTTGAAATTGCGCCATGGAGGCACATGGAGGTTTCATTGGGTCTTCCCATACTTAGTCTTTTTTCAAAAAAAAATTGGGAGGCTTGGGACATGTGGAGGAATCATGCATGTTTAGAGATTGACCCTTGAGTTTCATTTTAAAGAAGTGCCAAGAGGACACTTGGAGGCCTCTGCTCACTTTACATTTTGCTTGGACTTTTCAATAGCCAAAGGAGATTGCCTCAGACTCTGACACATGGCGCCTTCCACTGAGCTTCAAGCCTTTAGACAAATTTTGCCAGACCAAGACACGTGGTGAGCCCGCACTCTTTCAAGGTCTCAAATTTTTGGAAACATCTCAAGATGCACCATTGTGATGCATGGCAGTTTGAAAAGTCAAACGGCGGGAAGCGAGATCATCGGGGGCAACTTGGGTATTTTGCCTCAAAGGATTAAAAATCAAAATGGCCCACAATCCTGACAAAGGAGAGGTCAAGGTAGAAAATTCAAAGGGTGGGGAAGCGGACCATTGGGGGCAACTTGGGATTTTTTTCTCCAAAGGGTTAAAACACCAAAATTGCCCATAGACACAACAAGAAATAGTCAAAACTTTTCCCCAGTCAATAAGGGAAGGGCGGAGCTGCAGGGGAAACTTGGAAATTTTTCCCTTTTCCAAAAAGGATATGAAATATCATAATTTGGCCACGGTTCCTTTGGGACCCACCTCAGGAAACGTGTCAGGCTCATTTCTCAAGGGCAGAGGTGCGGAGCAAAATGGAAATTTTTCTATTTTTTCAAAAGGTTGTAAAAAGTCAAAGGAACCCTACAAGCATATTTTAAAATTGAATCTTCCATGTGGACGCCCCAAATTCAAGTGAAGATCAATGATAACTATGTTTTTGAATCTGATTTTCCCCATTTTTCCGAAAAGCTCCTGGAAGTGCAACTCTTCATGATTTCTTGGTATTCCCTACACGCCAAGTAGGGGGGGAGTAAATTTTGATATCTATGTTTTGTGGGGAGATCTGAAGATGTCTTTTTCCATTTAAATGGTCTCGACTATCCGGCTTCATCCAATTTTCCATTTTTCTTCTACCGAGCATGCAAGGAACCAGGTTTGACATATTAGGGGTGGAAGTGGTTAACGAATTGAAGGAAGAGTGATTTGCTAGAGGAAGGAGTTGAATGTGGGAGATTTTCAAAGATATCTACCCCCGAGCACTGTAACTTTTACAAATCTAGTTCTAGGAATCACGATTGTGATCATGGCAAGCACTTGTGGTACTCAAAGTCTAGATTTTGGGGGAAAGATATATTGTAAATTTTATAAATGGCACAAATTTATCATGCAAATGGTTGGAGTGTGCGGGGTTAGGGATGATTTTCCTAATTAAAAAAGGCTTGATAGAGCCCATCCTTTTGAGAAGCTGATTGAGAAGCTTGTATATCTCTTTTGTATTGAATTTGATCATGTCAAGGTGGTTGCAAGTGTACAACCATTGACAAGCTTTGAGATTGTTCTAGAAAATTTCCCCTGCTGATAAATTTAATCAAACTCAAGTTATTTTGTGTGGATCTTATGCAAAATGTGTGGCTTTACTTCTGAATGTCTACAAATAGTTGTTCTTGTTCATGTTGCAATATTGTGTCAAAATCTATCTCAATCACATAGGTCTCAATCCTTGTGATAGTTTAGTGGCATCTACAATTTCATTTCTTAGAAGAGCTTTCATCTGGGAGTGAAATAAATGATTTAAAATAACTTTTCTCTCATATATTGACAAAGATTGTCTGTAAGCCTCTGGGTGTACCATAGGTGTGATTGGGCTCAGATCTTGATGTTTTGTTGGGTTTTCCAACTCGAGCCTTCTGTTATAATCTCATAGATTGTATGAAAATGTGCTAATTTGGGCATCTATTGAAGCACATATTCTAGTTAAAGAAAAATTTTAGCTGCTCTATGGCATTCTGTTGGTTTAGTTTTCCATTTTTCAAAAGTTCTTAAGGATTAGGTATAATCAACTTTATCCTGCTTCACCTCCCACCAAATTCATTCAAAACAACTAATCCTACAATACTACCCATATTTTTCATGTGTGTATTCAAATGCACAAACTTTACTACCAAAACATGAACAAAAAATGAGGATTCCAAATGTCTTTACTAGCCTGAACCTTTCCTAGAGAATATCTCCACTATCTAGAGTGACAACTCATGAGAGTTAGATTTTGTTGCATTGATCATATTTTCTTCAAGGTCTCCTTAACAACTTCATTAGGAAGGATATCTCCATATCCTCCACAAAAAATAGGCTAAAAAAGGGTTCTCTTACCTTGGCTGAAAGGAACAACCTAAAATAGTAAGGATAGATCAAATCCTCTTGAGGGTGCTATCCATTTCTCCACATATGAGTGATTAAGGGCCAGTTAGATCCCATCCCCAACTACAAAACAACTCATCATGATCTATTTGTCTCTAATCTTCTTGCTAAACCTATGATGTTGCTCAGACTTTGAAGAAGAATCAATTTGGGTACTAACACCTTACACTGGTGCCACTGTCGAGGAGATTGTGAGTACATTTCATGTTCAAACCCTAGTAAACACTTCTTAAATACCTTATGTGCTATGTGTAGTTCTTTAAGTTCCTATAACTAATGCACTAGTTTTCATTGATAAATCTTCTTGAATAAAAGTCATATCTTTCTATTTTTGGTTTCTAGTGTTGACAGACATTTGACAGATCATATTAAGTACATTTTCACAACTAAGGTGCAAGTCCTTAGTGGAAACTCGCTATTAATTTGATTTTTAATGAGTACCAGTGTCTTAACCTCTCACAAGTGAGATTTTTACTAATCTCTCTGCAAAGTGGGAAGGAAGATCTTTTTTTTTCTAGGGATCCTACTAGAACATTATTTCTAGAGCTAGGAAAAGCCAAATCGAAGGAAGAAAATCCTAGAGAGTTTTGGAGATCAAAAAATAATAAAAGGGATCTCCATTGATGAAAGTGATCGGCCTATCATTGAAGACTTCAATTCAAGTGCTTTTGAATTAGGCATCCTCTTTATGGAACTAAATTCTCCAGTGGAGAGGGGCCTTCATTTGATTTTGAAAAGTTTTTTCTCACTCTACCCCTGTCTTATCTGAAGTTGATAGGCATTTCCCAAAAGCAAGGCCTTTAGGGATATCCATTTTGAAATTTACACCCTTATGTTTCAAAGATCCTCACTTCTTAGCAATTTGTCACCCCTCCAAGGTGACATTCTCAAAACAACATGGCCTTGCCCCCACCCAAATCCCCTTTTATTGTAAACACCTTTGGACCTATAAATTTTTTAGGGATGGCTGGTTATCCAAATGTAGTTCCCAAAAAGTAAGGAACATACTACCAAAGCTCTAAGGAAACAAATCTATAACTGGTGATCAACATCTAAAGCTTTTTATCAATATGATGGAAGACTTTGAGATTGAACATGAAGATGTGTATATCAAATTGTTTATCCATAATCTTTAAGAGGATGCAAGGACTAGTACAAAGATTTACCAAATAATTCAATTGATTCTTGGACAAGGATGAGAAATGCATTTAGATTGCGGTATGGTGATAGAACCCGACCCTAGGTTTCTTTTGTGAAATTTGAAAACATAAAAAAGAATCCTGATGAGTCGGTACATGATTTTAACACAAGGTTTAATAATACCTTGAGGATATTTCATGTTAGGATAAGGCCATGTGATGAATCATGTTTGATCAAATATTCAGATACATTTGATAAAAAGGCTGCTTACTACTTGAGGGACAAAAACCTTACTAATTTGAGGTAGGAATTCACCATGGCCTTAGAAATTGAGAGTAACAACAAGGAAATTAGAAAGCCCCCTAAGAGGGAGGGTGTAAACCTGATTAAAATAAAGAAACCTTAGACAAGCAAGGCTGCTGATCTGGAAGAAGTTGTGAAGAATTTTGCGGGGGTGTCATCGAGGAGATATGATATAAACTATCCCGGGAAGAAAAGGGGATTGGGAAAAGCTCACAATGTCAACATGAGCAGTAAGGCCAAGGTAGGTTCACAAATCACAAAATATTTGATGATGGAGGTAAAGAACCTGTTGGATATGGAAATAAGAAGCCCCAAGGTAGGGAAAACAAAAGAGTGCTTGATCGTTTGGTTGCCAGAGTTATTTTTGTGGAGGAGACAAATGTCATTTATTGGTATGAAAGATGTTTCATGCCCCATGCTCCTTGTGAAGAAGATCAGTAAGAAGAAGAAGAATCTAATGATGATAATGATGATGATGTATGCATGATGGGTTGTTCCACAAGCTCACAACAAGGGGCAACTTCAATTGAGGTGATAAGTGCCCGAATGCTACCACTTTTTGGGATTGCATTCATAGGGTACCTATTCTTCCTCCCTCTCATACTTTATAAGTAGATATTGTACAAGCTTTTGAATTTCCCAATAATGAATTTGAATATTTAAGGGCTTTAATGATAAAGAAGTATGATGGAGGAATCCCATCTGAGGAAGATAGACAGTTATTGATGAATGTTGTTGTTTCTCAAGAAAAGGAATATAACACAAGAAGTAAGGTCACAAAGAGGCAGGGCCTCAAGCCAAGCCAAAATCTCCTTACTTTGAAACATTTCTAAAGAGTCTCCTAAGAAAGATGCACCTACCAAAATCCCATCAATTCCAAACAAAAATCATACCCTTCCTCATTCCCAAGTCTGTCAAAAATATCATACCACCTAGTAAGTGTGTTAGTTTTCCTTCCAATCTTGCCTTAGCAAAGTCTGTCCCTTATGATATTTCCCAAGTCTTGAGTCGAGATCAAGATCTCGGTCCTAATTGTTAAGTTTCTTAGGATCCATGAGCACAAAAGGAAGGGCATTGGAGTATTTTGGATTGAAAGAGTAGAAGACTACCCTATGTAGAAACATAAACAATGTGGAGACCCCACCAGTCATTGAAGAACTAGAAGCATGAAAAACATCGAAAGAGCTAGATGAACCACCTGAGTTTTATTTGGGAACATCCTTGGTAGATTCACATCTAAATGTGGATCCATTCTTCATGACTCTAATCATTAAAGACAGTTACTCTGAATCGTATGTTTGACTCGGGGGCATAATGCAATGTTAAGCCTTTGGAAAACATGAATGAACTGAATATCAAGGTAACAACAGCATATGGGAAGTGTACCGCCATGTATTCCAGAGGTGCAAGTCTTTGGGATGTGTGAAGGGTCTAGTAGTACAACTTGCAACCTATCCAGCGAAACTTGAATCTTGATGTAGTTATTATTGATTTCCTAACCAAGTGGGGTATGTTGTTATCTAGAAAATAGGCTGCAAGTGTTGGTGAGAGTGTTCAAATTGATATTTCCTATGCTACCATCCCAATTGAGGGCAGCCTTGTCAATTTTTATGGGGAAAAGAATATGTTGCACCTTATTGAGGATTTGAACAATGCATCTTATGAAGTTCTTTACACAAGTGTTGATGCTGATAACTTTGTAGGATTTGCTAATGGAAAGGAGCACAAGATTGAAGAATGTAAATGCCTTGAATAAATGGACTCAATTGGTTGATGGATCTTTCTATAAGTTTGGGAATGGTGCTGGTGTTCTTCTCGCTATCTCCGTGTCGGGAATTTTTTTTTTTCCTTTAAACTCAACTTTGAGTGCACTAACAACATTGTTGAGTACGAGGCATTGTTTTTGGGTTTAATAATTAGTTTGAAATATGGTTTCAAATACATCGTTTCGAGGGAGACTCTAATTAATTGTAAAACAAGTTAGAAAATTATATGCCACAAAGAATCAGTGAATGAAACAATACAAGCATGCAGTTTGGGATTTCATTGAGATGTTTGATTCATTCAACATTGTGCATCATGATAGGAAGTTCAATGAATTGGTAGAAAAACTTGCAGTGTTGGGGTCTCATTTTGACAATTGTGCAGTGTCCCCATATTGTGAATATGATGTGGAAGTATTGACAAGACCCCCTCATCACGACAACATTAAACACTGGAAGGTATTTGATGACGATGATCAAATCGAAGATTTTTGGAGAACAAGGGAGAGTTTTCTGATCAATTCATTTATTTGGAGCTAATGGTATGTGCCACGAGAGGGGAGGAACCTTGTTTGGAAAGGGAATCATCCAACTAAATACTAATACCATTCCTAGAGGGATGGTTGCTCTTGAATCAAATTTTGATAATGTTGATTGCATTATTAATAGACACATGACAACCTCAAGGGATATTAAGGAGCATGACCTTGGCACGAAGGAGAAACCAAGGAATATTTGGTTAGGTAGTAATCTCAATAAGGAGGAGAATTAGTACTACATCCAATTGCTAAAAAGGTATCAAGATTGTATGACTTGGACCTATTCTAAACTATAAGCATACAAAGAGGACCTATTCCAACATGAGATTCCCTTAGAATCTAATAACAATCATGTTAGCTAATTTTTAGGGAAATTTTACAGGAAAAATGGTGATGTCAACATGATGATGGATGATAGATTGTAAGATTCAAACACAAGATACCTAGGTGAGAAATTAGTCAAAAATCATCTTGAACATAAGTATTTTTTTAGCACATATTGGTTTTTGTATAGACTACTAGTCTTCAACAAAATTAGACATCTAAATTTTAAAACAAATAATTTTATTTGGATATAAATATTATAAAATTGGATTGTATTCCCATCTTTGAGTAGATGAATTGTAATCTCTAAAACTTATATAACAATATTCCACATAAGTCTTGTGTGTGTATTTGATAAAATGGATGTACAAATTTTTATTATCCATCATTAAAATGTGCAAAATATACGTGTTTTTACAAAATGAAATATTAGCTTGCACACATTCTTGAGACACCAACAATGAAATGATGATAAGAGGCCATGTGGCATTTTCTATGATACAAAGGTTATACAAATTGGGGTTGAAATAAAAAATAAGGTTTAATATAAATCTAGATAGTTGGGAAATAAGATAATGTGATAAATTATGACATAATATTTTCACCAAGAGTGTAGATAGATTATAAACCAACGGACTTATTCCACCAACAATCTCAAGAAAAGGGTTAAAATTGGAAGTGCATTATATTATAATGATACTTTTGAGACTCCATGATCAAATATAAAATTAATGATACATGATGTCATTTCATTGAACTTGAATAAAAATGAAATTGAGAGTGGGAAGTAAATGAGAAAAAAGTAATGCCTCCATGTAACAAGATTATGACCCAGTGTATGATCTCATTAAATATAGAAAACTAAGAAATAAATTCACTAATAAATGAAGAAATAAAAAATATACAAGGTGAAAATTAAAATATTTATTTATAGGAGGTAAGTCGACATAAGAAAATATTATCCTAATAGTTGTTACATTTTTATAGAGATTTATAATCATCTACAAATTATCTATATTAATAATTATTTTCTACTAAGAATTTTACAACCAATAAACTTATATACATTAAGTAATAATTTAATTTTAAAGCTATTACACAATAATTTAAATTAAAATAACCCTAAAAATACTTTTAGTGCCACTATTTAGACTAAATAATAACAAAAACAATGGAAATTAGGGTAAATTCTAGTCACATATTATCTTATTAAAAACTAGGTAACTTTGATACTTAAATATTTAAGCAACTTTAGACCCATGGGACTTTGGGGAAGGTTATATATTTATTTATGTAATTTTGAGACTATGTTAAATAATATCATCCCATGTGTATGAACTCATTTAAAAGAAAAAAACTAAGAAATGAATTTATCTCAAGTCGACCTCTATAAATTATTGTTTTCTACCAATTATTTCACTACCCAAAACTTATATACTGTAATAATTCATTAAGTATCACACTTATAACGATAAAAATTAAAATAGAAACTCACCACATGGGATCAATAATTTTTCATTATAAAAGAAAAGAAGAAAATTACTTAATTATAATAGTATTTGTGTCCATTGCCAATATAAATATCAATGATTATATTATAGAAATATGTTACAATATTATTATAGTTATTAGTATTTGACATTAATTCTTAGAAAAACATGTCATGTTTCAATATTAAAATTTAGACACAATAGTTTCATCGTCAACATCGACATACATCATAAAAATCTACAACTAAAATTTCCTAATTACTCATTTGATAACAATTTGATAGGGGCAGGTCACTCACATCTTTCATTCATAAGATTTCCCTTTTCATTGAAAAATGTTGGTCACATTTAATTTCTTTATTTATTTGAAGGTAAATGGTCGATTTCTACTCATAATAATTATAACACAACATTCAAAATCACTATTGAAGATCATTATTAAAAAAACAAAGAAACTCACTTGTAAGGACAATTGAGAGATAGCCAAAAAATTTTTAATTCTTATAATAGAGAAGTAAGTTAAAGAATTATTATAATTAATAGTACTTGGCATTATAATCCATGTTTTTTTCATGTTTGAACATTAATAAAAAACAATAGTTTTTAGATAGAAACATTCATATTAACAACCTAGAAGGAAAATCCCTTCATTATTCATTTCATAACTCGATAAAAGTGACAAATCAGTCACTTCCTTCTTTTGTAGGGTCTCTAGTAAAACCTCTTTGGCCACCTTGATATTTTGGTACCTTTATACGTAAATGGTAAATGTCCAAACATAACCGTTAGAAGCCAAATTACAAAATTACAAATGAAAATCAGTATTAATAATGGTTTTTCTCTATTGTTTTTCAAAGCATTCATTTTCCTCACATTTAAGTTAGAACACGATGTGATTTTGATGATAAAAGACATTTCCAATTTTGAATTCATATTGAAAAGTTACTAGATTAGAAATATTTCTAAGATATGTTGTAGTTTGTATATATTATGATCATGTTTTGAGAAACCGTTCTTGATTTCCATTAGATCTAAAAAAATGGGAGGGGTATTCTTTACATTTTTGTTTAATGAAGATCATCACTTATTTGAAGCATTAGAGAGGTGATTACCCAATATTTTTAGGTTCCATACCGAGGAAATTAACCATGTCAATTTTTCATGCATTACAAAGTTTATTTTCATTTTATTAAATAATCATATACATTTAACAATATACAAGTAAGAAAGGTCAAAGATAATGGCATGTGTCCACGTAACACACTCAAACCTTTTTGAAGGATACCTACTCATTTTCCTTATAATTTCACCAATAAGGATATATCATCTATCCCTAGAAGAGAATATAGCCTTAGTAATATTTCCAATATCTATAAAAGGTCTTTTTATCACCTTGATCCTTGATAAATGTTCCTCTATCACTTTTAAATCTAATCTATTACAGCTTTATAAATTTCATTCCTAATTCAATATAGTCGTATAATTATAAAATATAACGTAATGGATGTGTAATCCTTGTATCACTACTAAATTATAATGGAGGTGGGTATGGAATCCCTGCCTCTAACCCTCGAAAGATTGATGTGCCAAACATTGTTAATACCCAATGTTCTGAGGAAATTTTGGGTGATGGGGTTTTGAGCCAAATGATGTCTAATGTTTCTAGCCATGGTCTTGAGATCTCTAGCCATGGTCTCGACACGAGACAACATAGTGCCCCTATATGAATCTTCAGAGCTCCTATTTGTGGCTCCATGGCTATGTATGAGCTGATTCCCAGGCATGGTTCTTGGCCTATACATAACAAGTCTCCTTCCCAGCTGTAGATAGAGAAACCCCCTATTAAGGTGCCTTTTAAGGATGTGATGTAGGGTACTGGTAATAGGAACATGGGTTTACCTGGTTCTAATCTTAATAATCCTATTGATTTTTCTATATCCAACCCATCGATTAGCTTTGGTGAAGAGGTCGTTCAATCTAAAGCTTAATACAAGAGGAACGACTTGATATGTAGATTTAACAACTACTGCCTAGGTCTACCAAGTACTTTAGGCTTAGTTTTCAATCCATTGGAGCCCATTTTTGTTAGGTAGGCTTGATATATTTCCTAGTGCTCGTGGATGTTTCATTTTTGCATTTTCTTGTGAGTTAGATAGGGATCTTATCTTTGGGAAATTTTGGGAATTTGAATCCCATTCTCTGTTGATGAAAATGTGGTTCCCTTTTATTAACCAAGTTTCGATACTTTCCAACTTTAACCGGTGTGGATTCGGCTACCTTACTTTCCCCTCCAAATTTGGTTGGAGAGATGTTTAACTATTTTTGGTAACACTTTATGGAAATATTTAAATATTAATCCTAAATCAAGATCTTGAGCACACAAATTTTTCTAGAATATTGGTTGATATAGATACTTACGATTATTTTTTGGCTACTATTGAATTTTTAGTTGAAGATAGAACTTGGATTCAAACTTTGGATTATGAAGGGTTTCCCTTTAGACATAAAAATTATTTTTCTCTTGCTCATTTAGCATCTAAATGTAACTTGGTTAGAAAACATGCTAAAGGTAGAATCTCTTGGTGGAAGAACTCTAATTCTAGTCATCTGGTGGTGAATAATCCATTAGATGGTGTATATGATTTGGATTCCAAGGATCTAATTAAGCTTGAAGTGGTGGTAATTCAACAAGAGTGTAAGAATGCTTTAGATTCATTATTTGGATCCCATGACCTTGCAAACCATATTGAAGTTTTGATTCTAATCCATAACAATGAAAATGTAAATCCAAATACGGAAGAGGATTGGAAAGTGGTGAGTCAGAAATATAAATCACCATCTCCCCCATAAAGATGTAGCTTAGATTCAAAGGGAAGGGACTATATTCAGATAGTTGTTGGTTTTATGTTTAGTGTTGTTATTTTGATGTTGTTTTTATTTTGATTTGTGGTGCCACCGCTAGAGGCTAGTTTGCTTTATAATCCTCATTTTTTTAATCTTTTTCCACACTTGTTTTTCTAGGGTAGGGTCCCCTTAACCATTGTTTACCAATAAACAAATAAAAATCAATAAATTTGTATTCCTTTTAAATTCAAATTTATGTACATTTATCACTAATAAATTTGATTTAGTGTTCCTTTTTTACCTTTCAAAGATGAAATGATATACTTTTACCACCTCTAAATATAATTTTTATAGTAGTTTTATTTCTCAAATATTAAATAATATACCTACATCACTCTTTTAAACCTAGAGCAAACACCATTATCAATGATCCATAAGAGAATCATGACCCATAAGTTAATAGGTTTATATGGAGATAATCAATTTGATGATATGATTAGTACATCATATGTTCGTATCAAGGTGCATTAATGAAGGTTATAATGAGTAAAAGAGAAATTACAATTTCCTTAGGTCTTTATAACACTAAAACTTTATTGAAAGTATCTTTTAAGAAACATAATGAATGAGAATGGTAGAATCACAATAAAAAATCTTAAAATAACTAGTTAGGACCATGTCACCTTGTTTCTTCAAGAACAAAATGTCATGTCATCCTATAAATAAAGTCCATTTGATCTCATTGTCCCATACTTATGAGACCATGTCATCTTACTGAGGAAAGATATCTAAAGAATCCTCCATACTCACATAAAGAATAAATAAACTAATAATGATCCAAGGAGATAGATATGCACATCATAACATGTTATAACAGCTTATTGTAGTGATTCCAGATATAAACATTTAAAATTTCAACAATGAGTGGCCAAGTGGCACTAAAATCTAAATCTTCACGATAAGGCTACAAGTGAAATAATAGAAAATAATGTTATTTCTAAACATAATTTAATTTTCATACAAAAAGAGGCCAAATAATTCACATTATTTAGACATTGTGGTTACTAACAACCATTGAAGGGAAGTAATAGTACAAAAAATTACTTAAGGAAACAACATATGTAAGAATTAACCCATGCATAAAAATATAATTATAATACTAGGTACATAATTATGCTTAAATTATAACACTATGTATATAATCTCACTTATGTAGTCATAAATATTAGAACATGGTGTATATAATCCAACTTTTAAAGTCACGAAAATTTTAATAGTATGTATAAAATTTCATTTTTGTAACCATAATTTTTTAAGCTACTTAAATAACATCCTCCATGCATTACCCAATATATAAGGTGAAAATCACCATAAAGTCCTTTACCTAAAGGTAATAATAGTATATTACAAACCCTTATAATCATAACTTATTTGAATTTCATTCACATTAATAATGGAATACTATAGTAGGCCCATCCCAAACTGCCAAATCTAGTCGGTGTTATTTTTTAAACAATAGTGACATATCATTCTAATTCAAGTTGAAAGGAAAGATAATAATGTCATATGAAATTTTCATGGTATAATTTAATTACTATAGAGGAAGAGAGGGTGAATTTATGTGATCTGTAACAAAAATTATGTATAATTGAAAAATTCACAAGTGTTTAAGGGCATCAAATTGCTACAATATTTCCTTTTGATTGGGTAAATGTATAAGATTTTGAAAGGCCATCAATAAACCTTTTATAGAAAACCATGAAAGATAAAATAATTAAAGTCCCACTCAAACAAAAAAAACATCCTAATCCCCTTAGGCTGACATCCTACCTTCCACCAATTTCTCTTTGAACATATATGGAAATTTAAATCATAGGAGCAATGATAAGTTTTCTAACTGGTAAACAAAATTACGAGTAGCCACCCCTCACCCTATTTTTGAGATAAAGTATACATCTTATATTTTCACGTATCTTCTTGGATTTTCCTTTTTTCTTAACCACTAGCACCCTATTTTTTGAGATAAAGTATACATCTTATATTTTCACGTATCTTCTTGGATTTTCCTTTTTTCTTAACCACTAGCATCCATTCAATAGCCTCCTCATCTAAGGTCATAGGGACAAAAATTTATATTCTAATCATTTTTTAGGTGACGCGTTGATTTATCCCGGCCTTATGAACATGTTATTTTGTATAATTCGTAAGGAAATCCATCCAATCCCAAAGATTTATAATCAGAAGGCACAAAAGACTGACATAAAGATCATTCAAATAAAGAGGAGCATTGCATCGGTCATAATCCTTGGGAGAAAGAGTGACCAGAACCACCCCGATACATTACTTTAAAGCGGAAGTTCACTCATTTGTATCCTTTTTAGCTTGGAAAACTAACTGATAATGCTCAACAAAGGCATTTTAGATCTCTAGAAAATATGTTATTCGTTGTCAGGAAAAATGAATAGATTGGATCTGTTGACATGTTTGGCCAAGAGGGATTTGAAAAATTATTTCAACACTTTTTCTCCAACCTTGATCCAGTGTAGCCTTGACCGAATCTGCGCACCAGCGGCCGAGTGAGACTCCATGTACATGAGCTTGTGTTGAGTATTAACAGTCTGTAATTGAATAAGTATATTAAATTGATTGTACTCGAGAAGAACAAATATCCATATCTATTATTTGTGTAAAGCTGAGTCCACTTGTTTACGCACTCGAGAAATTTGCTGACCTAACTAGTGGAGGAAATGGGTGGTGTGTTTAATCGCCACTTCCCACCACTCGTTCTAGCCGGAAGAAAAATGTGGATGTGGCATTATGTTCAAAAATTTAGCAATAAGTGAGACCACCCTCCAGTGACTTAGCAAGGAAACGTTAAGATGGAATTGTTTATATGGGACTTTGAATGAGGCCTCGTGCCAAACAATATTAAAATAAATTGGATGATGATGTGACAAAAGAACATCTTACCACACCGTGATAGGGGATAATCCTTCCATATCAAAATCAAAAATAGGATGTTGAGAGAGAAGTACATGATAAAGTATTTTAAATAATCGATCCCATTCTTCTCAAAGATTGTTTCAAGTATGCAAATTTTTGGCCTTAAATTTCTGCCATCATCTCGAGAAAAGGATCAAAAATCCCCTAATGGATTTTAAATAAATACCTAGCCACATTCTCTTCAACACACCAACACATAGGGAGGGCACGGAATTTATCGTCTGGATGTTCTATCATATTAAAGATGCCACACACTAGCCAATAAGCTCAAGGTAAGATGTCACCTAGCCATTTCCATAATGTTGTTCTTTCCTAGACATTATTAGAATCATAAACATTAAGAATGCCAAATGAAAGAACATTAATCGCCATTATCACCCACACGAACTGATTCGAACCATCTTTCCCGAGGAGATGATTAAAAACGAGAATTTTGGGATATGGAAATTCTAACGCCACCTTTACCATCAATGTCTTGAGTAAGAAATTTTGAAAAAGATGGAGCAATACAAGTTAACGTATTACGAAGGAAAAAACCATATTTTTAAATTTTCTACAAATACTTAAAATCAAGGCAATTAAAATGATAGCAAGCTAATCGAACATAATATTTGTGAGAGGGATCTATAAGACCCCTTACATTCCATGATATAAATTTCATGAAAATTCAAAGATCTCAAACTCCCTAACCTTACAGTATGACATCCTCTGAGAAAGGAATGGAAAAATTATTAGCAAGTGAGATCTGGTTTGAATTATAAATCTCAACATCAATGGAGCGGCATTTGACCCCATCATCTCCTCACACGTCATGGGAAACCTCCGGTGTAGAATTGGAGAGCTTCGGAAAGGAAGAGATGTTCAAGTGAGATTCCCAATATTCTCTAATTGTGAAGGGAAAAGACGGATCTCGAGAGATTGGATGGAATGGAAACCAAATACGGAGGTGGATCTAAACCCAACTCATCCTTACATGGATGACAAGAAGAAAAGAGGGTAGACATTACAACCGTAGTCACCGAGCACTTCTTATTCCCAACAAAGAGTCCAACGATATGTCAACATATCACTTTTGGTATTGCATATAGAGGGTTGCGTCACTACTGATATGGAACAATCTAATAATGAATAATAGAAAATGTGGTGGTATGAGGCTTGATAAAGCAACATCACATGTTGGGGAGGTTTAAATAAACCACCTTTTAAGAGATATCCAAGGATCCAAATTGAATATCCATGTGGTCCCATAGATATTTTACAAGGTCAACTTTGACACAAAGTTTCTTGTTGGGATGAACATCAAATGGGTTTCACTATCGCTAGAAGGAAATACCAGAGATGAATTGTAGTGTGCACTTCCCTTTGACACCTTTTCGACACTAAGCATGATATTGTTCATTATATTATGGACATGATTATGGACACTATTATAATATAATGATAGATGTTAGATCATGGACTATTGTTGACTTGATTCACTTGATTCGATTTATGGTGCATGATGATTATTAGAGACATTTTATATGTTGATGATAATATACTGTTTGACATGGTTATATTATGGATGTTTTTTTGACTTGTGATATTTGGATATTGTGAGTAGACCTAGAAATGGAAATTATTGGATTATGATATTGTTAGATTGCTTTGATGTTGTAGTGATTCATATATCTAAATGATTTTGGAATTAAATTTATATTATATTGGATGTTATGATATGGCCATGAGGCCGAAGGAGGTATTTGTGTTTCATAGATTAAAGTATCACAACAAACGTCGGGGGATGGAGACCAACCACATTGGAATTCTAGATGAATTCAACAAGGTCACCATGGCAACTAGTATTTTTTGTGTGTCTTTGTTTGTCTTTGTGTGTGTTAGGGATTCCCATGGGGGATCACCTTTAAATGTGACCAAGGAGTTTTATATATTTATTTTATTTTGGTTCCTTTGCTTATGTTTTCATGTGTTTATTTTTTTGGTGGATTGACCCTTTCATTAATTATTAAATGGTGTGTAAATATTGTGAGTAATCATATTGTTAAAATAAATAAATAAAATATGTCATAAGAAGGTAATTAATGAGAGTTGCTTGCCTTGAATTAAAGTGTTGTAAGAGATGTGTATGTGATGTGCAAGTTAAATTTTGAGTGTGAAACACTCCACCTTCTTGGAAATTCAAAATTTTCCTTGGAAACTGATTTTGGAGGCTTGTGGGACAAGTTAAACTTGTTCCATACCTCTTAAATTTATTTACAAACCATACCTATGGTTGGAGAGTTAAAATTATAATTTTATAATGCATTTTGGGAAGACAAATTGTATGTTTTAATTACACTTTTCTTACATGTTTTTATTTTAGTCCTTTAGGATGTGGGTTGGATTTGAGTGTGTAAGTTAACTGTCATATTTTTCACCCACCTATTTATTATGCATTGGAGAATGAAGTTGAATTTTGGGGTTGGGGTTGAGGATGTGTGATGTGGTATCCTACATGAATCCTCCTAATCCTCTTCTCTCCCCTCTTCTATAAGATTTGCATTGCTTGCTTTGTTTTGGGTTGCTTCACCTTGGAGACTTCATTCTTGGGAAAATTCTTTCATTGTTTTGGAGATCTTTCTTTCGGAGAAGTTTGAAGATTGTTGCATGCTAGTTGTTTGGTGGATTTTTGGATTGATTGCTTGGAAACAACGACTTTTAGGAACTTGGAAAACTCCATCATGTAGAGGTAAGAGCTTAGCTCTTAAAATGCTCTTCTTTTATAAATGTGAATCTTAATGTGTGAATGTTTTCACATGTTTGTGGGTTGTTGCGTAGATCGCATAGGAATGGTGTAGGAGAAGACTATGGGTTTTATTTTTGGGTGGCATAATTGTGTTTTAGGGAGGTATAAGGGTGGAGGGAGTTGAGATTTGGGTTCAACCTTATAAATAAATAGCTTGCATTTCTTTACTCATTATGGGGTGCCATAAGAATTTGGGGACACATAAGGAAATGTGAGGAATAAGGGGTACTTGGGGAGGAATAAGAAATGTCAAGGTTTTGATATATTATTTTTGGTGGTTTGTAATTCAGGTGATGATACCGATTTCCCCTTTCGGGAGGCATAAGAAGCATCCCCATAGTTCTTGCTCTTTTTCTTCCTTGATGAAGCCTCAATAATGTTTTTCATGCTTTAATGTAGTTGTAAAATACAAATTGTTTTGGACTATGTTTTTATTGTGAAAATGTTGCTTGTGTGTTTGTGGAAGCTTGTTGTTGCCATGAGTTGGATTACATCTTTTATTGCATTGTGGTTAGGACTCGGTGGCCAATGAAGAAGGATGTCTTCTCCTCTTTATTGGATGTCTTGGTTGGGTGGAGAGCATTGCCTTTCCCCTACTCTTGTTGTGATCACAATTTGGAAGAATGAGAAATATGCATGTTGCTGCTATGGAGCTAAGAAAAGATAGTTTGACAGTCGCTTGTGAAATGGAATCTTATTGGAACCTTTCCCACTTAAAGTGGATGAACTTGTAAATGTTTGTAATGGAATGATGTTCTATTGATTTGCAAGTTCTACAAAATGAAATGTAAAAGATATAAACTTTGTTTTTGCCTTAAAGGAATGTGAAAGAAAATGTATTCGAGCAATGAAAGAAAAGTTGTAAAGTTGTATTTTAGAATAAAAAAGGATTGCATTACCTTTTTTAGTCTGTACATCTTGTTGTATTGAATTTAATCATCTATTGTGTTTTGAAATCTCTTTTGAAAGAAAGAAATGCATGTGAAGAAAAATATAATGCTATGTTATCCTTTGAAATACGTTACGATTGGAAATCGAATTTACACTTTATAGTAAATGGTTTGATTGAATCAACTAAATGTATTAGGCTAGGATTGGAATGACTTTCCACATCTAGAAGATGGAAAATGATAAATAGATCCTTTAAAATTTGATCTCTATTCTATATTTTCAACTAGCAAATAATTTATCCAAAAATACACAGATTCAAACCTGCAACAATGAAATAAAAATTAAATGATTAAACTGAAGCAAGTATACCCTAAAAATTCAATTAGACAAAAACACTTAAAAGGAAATATTTCAAAGCTATGAAAAATTGAGTTCAAAACATTTCACAGTCATTTTTGTCAAGATTATAAAATTTCGAATTGGAAATCTATCAAACAGTTTTACCTTTCAAACCTATCCTAATTCCATCTAAGAACATTGCTCCATATCTATTTGACATGTTGAGAGAGGAAGAAGATCAAATTAAATAAATTTTATAAGTTGTAATTTACCGGTTTGCCTTGTAAGAGCCCATAGAATGTTTTCATGAAATTGACCCCTTAATCTTTATCAAAATCATAATTTAGTGACTCCTCTATAAAGTGCATGTTGAGATATTTCTAGAAAGTCCTCATTTTCCAAAAATTGAGCTCTCTATCAAAACTTATGGCCTTCTTAAGTTTTTCCTTCCCTTGGGGCTTCAGAATTTTTTTTGGAAATTTTTTCCTAATTTTCCCTGTTACCCCACTAACCCGCAGCCAATCAGAGGCTACCATGTGGCACCATGAGGCATTGATAGAGGGGAGGATCTATTTATTACTTAGTGCTTCAAAATAAATTTTGTGGAAAATTTTCTAAATTTTCTCTGCCAACTCTCACCAATCGGATCTGCCACGTGGCATCACAAGGATTCGAGAGGAGTGGGTTCCATTTTTCTTATTTGATGTTTTCTAAAAACTTTGAGAAAAATTTCTAAATTTTCCTCGCCACCCTACAGCCAATCAGGAGCTACCATGTGGCATCAAGAGGCATCAGTAGAGGCGCGGGTGAATTTTACCCCTTTTCTCCTTCAAGATGTTAATTTTTTTTCATCCCCATAGCCTTGCTTTCACCGCGTATGCTTTGAGGAGGTGCCACATGTACCTTGCAGGCTTGCGAACTCACGGGCACAATGTTGGCTTTTTGCCCTGCATTGGAAATTTTCCCAAATGTTTCCCACCGCCTTGCTTTCCCCGTGTTGGCTGAGGGGGCACTACGTGTCCCTTGCGGACTTGCGGGGACAATGTTGGCTTTTCACCCTCACAAGGAAATGTCCAAAATTTCCCCATGGCCCCGTTAACTGACTCCTCCTCTTGGAAATATTCCTCCTCGCGGCCCACCGGCCAATAACTTGAGAAATATGAAGAGTTAGGAGGACTTCTTTATATCAATGGAAAGGTGAAGAAAATTCCTATCTAATGGGAATGATTTAGGGAAAATTTTAATGTGTTAAGTTTTAGAAAAATCAAGTTTAATCTTTAAGCTGTCGAGAGCTGGGTATGGTGATGAATTACCCTCTAAACCTAATTGAACCTTCTAACCCTAAATTTTGGGACCTTGTGACCTCTAATAATTGTTAATAAAAGAAAATTATATTATAGTGGATTATAATTGTTCTGGAACTTGTTAGTGAGAATTGTTGTCTTATAACCTTGTTGTAGACTCTTTTAAATAAAAATATATATTCCATAATTTCCTAACTATTCCTAGGATTTTCTTAGGTCTCAAGTGGGTTGTTTATAGGAGGCATCACACTTGGTATCAGATCATTGGTTCAAAATCTTGGGCCATTGGGTACACTAGAAAACTTGAGACATGAACCTTAAACCTAGCACACTTTTAAAACTAGAATACAACTTAGTTTAGAAATTTTCATATTTTAGTAAACATGGAAACTGAATAAAACTTAGAAGGAGGAACTAATTCTTGCCTTTTTCTATGAAGGAGGTGTAGACAGGCGAGGGACTTTTCACATAGACCTAGACTTACCACCACCAGATCATGTTGTAGCAACCATCCTACCCCAAATTTTACAGACACTTGAGGATGTTAATGCCACTCTACACAGAGGATCGTAAGGGGAATGTAGCTAGACATGATAGAGTCACTTCCATTGAGGGCCATGTATCTCCTCAACCCAACAAGGAACATGGAGGAGAGAAATTTTATGTTGAGTTAGCTGGAGCCGAGTCACCACGGAGAGAGGAGAGGGTGACCGAGTTTCGGGACATAGAGAGAGGTCTTGGAGCCATAGGCCTAGGTATGAGCATAAAAAGAGTCCTAGAGGCAGTCAAACCATAGTTACATATCACATCGGGAGATCTTAAAGATTTGGCCATCACATTATTCTCACGACATAGGTGGATTTTAGGTGGAGGTCTGGTTGGTGAGCTTGAGCGGATGCTTCAAGCTCTGTCCTTGCTCTAGCAACATGAAATCTCATGTTGCGATCCATCTAATAAGGGATGGAGCTGGTTTCAAAGGTGGAAAAAGGAGTAGAAGATCCGTGTTGATTAAGACAGCTTACCTAGGAGATCATTGAGGAGCATTTTTAGATTAGATATTTTCACGAGGTTCATACAACAGCAGATAGATGAGTTTCATGACCTCGACAAGCATCTCTTACGGTGGTGATTATGAGAGTAGATTTCGGATCTACTATAGTATGTTGATTACATGTAGGATGAGCAGGTGCGGATCCACATGTTCATCTAGGGCCTGAATCTAGACATTGGAGGTGTAATGCGGATCCATTGTTCATAGACATTAGATGAGTCCATCGAGAATCCCTATATAGCGAGAGGAGACTCGGGAAATACCCAAAGAGCTAGAGATCAAGTGTGGAGCCCCATACACAAGAAACCAAGGAGGTCGAGTACCTCTTCCTTGTGGTGGATAGAGTTCAAAGCATAGTCATATTTTAGACCCCAAGTAGCAACAGTGAGCCTCACCTACCTTATAGACCTCCAAAAAGGTTTGATGCATAAAGAGGTCGAGTATGGGTCCTCCTCCTAGGGTCCCATTAGGAAATATGGTGCCTAAAGAGCTCACTTAGCAAGAGCTCTCCAAGGTAGAAACCTCAAGAAACCACACGGCTAGATCATCAGGATCCATACCATAGACCTCCAAAGTACCGATCTGACTCGATACATAAGGGAGAGGATCGGATGGTTGTTACGGTTGTGGTGTTACTAGACATTTTGGAGAGACTACCCACAAAACACTAATAATAAGGGTAATACATAGATCTCGAGACCTTATGGTCAATGATATTGGGCGCAGTCATAGGATGTATGCAATGGTCAAGAACCGTTAGGAAAAGCATCGAGTGTATTGTTATTGAGAATGCATGTAACATTGGTGGTAATCCTACCTCTATTCTATTTGATTCTGGTTCTTCTTATTCTTTTATTGCACCATCTTTATTAGAGTGATGCAGTGGTGGCGGTTAGGTCATAGTTTGGATGTTGAGATGGCTTCGGAGCCAAGATATCTGTAGACTCCTAGTCAAGGAGTGTGTAGTGGATTTGGGACCTTTCAACACTACCTGGGATCTCCGTATCCCTCCTTTGGGCTCATATGGAGTCATATTGGGTATGGATTGGTTGTCTGCACATAGGGCTAGATTGGATTGTTACCAAAAGATTATATCTTGTGTAGATGATTTAGGAGCTGAGTAAGTGATTTCGGGGTAAGAAAACTTGTTTCTATTCACACCATCTCTCGCTATTCAAATTAAGCAAAGGTGTGTGTAACGGGTTTTCAAATGTATGGTGTTATAATCGGTGATGATCAAAGGATGGGTCTAGTGGACCATCGCTATATGATAACCCCATTTTTAGAGAGTTTCTAAATGTCTTTCCGGGGTAGCTACTAGGGTTACCACCCCCATGTGAGATTTATTTTCATATAGATTTGGTTCTGGGAGAAGAGCCTATCTCATGAGAACCCTATTAGATGACCACACCCGAGCTCTATGAGCTCAAGTTGCAACAGAAGGCCTTTTGGAAAAAGGCCTTATCCATCCTAGTGTAACCCCTTGGGGTGCACCGGTGAGTTTTGTGAAGAAGAAGGATGGATCCTTACGGTTGTGTATTGATTACTGCCGGCTAAACAAAGTAACGATCAAGAATCATTATCCCCTTCAATGTATTAATGAATTTTTTTATCATATGAAAGGAGCCACAATTTTCTCAAAGATTTATCTTAAGTTAGGATATCATCGATTGTTGATTACGGAGGTGGATATTTATAAGACCACCTTTTGTATGAGATATAGGCACTATTAGTTCATAGTGGTACCTTTTGGTTTGATGAATGCCCCAGTTGTGTTATGAGTTTGATGAATGGGGTATATAGGACCTTCTAAGATCACTTCATACTCATCTTCTTTGATGAAATTTTGATTTACTCAAGTACGCATGAGGAGCATGAGGGGCAGCTTTGCATTGTTCTTCAATGTCTTCGAGAGCAACAACTTTGTGAGAACTTGGAGAAGTGTGCATTCTTTCGAGATAGATGTGTAGTATTTAGGTCATATCATCTCTGGGAAGGTATCACCATCAATCCTTCCAAGATTAGAGCTATTATAGATTAGCTAGCACCCACTACTATGACTGAGGTGCGTAGCTTCATGGGATTAGCAGGTTACTATAGGATATTTATTCAGGACTTCTCTCAGATTGCGCACCCCATCACTTCCCTTCGGAGGAAAGTGAAGAAGTGTGTTTGTTCGATAGATAGGATAAATCCTTTAGTAAAGTAAAGGAATGTCTCACTAAAAACACCTATTCTTGTAGTGTCGTATCCACATGGTGAGTTTTTTGTTTACACGGATGCTTCTTTAGCAAGAATTGGAGGTGTGTTGATGCAAGAGGTTAGAGTAGTGGCTTTTGAGTCTTGAAAACTCAAATATTATGAGATTAATTATTTGACTCATGATCTTAAGCTTGTGGCAGTTGTGCACGCTTTGGTTCGATGGAGGCACTTTCTTCTTGCTTAGAGATTCACACTCGGGACAAATCACTCGAGTCTTCGCCACCTCTTCACACAAACCCAATCTCAATGCTTGTTAGTCACATTAGAAGGAGTTTCTTTGTGAGTATTATATGGAGATAGAGCATGTGAAGCTGAAGGATAATGTGGTGGAAAACTCTCTCAGCATACATAGACATGTGGCTCACAGCTACCTCGGTGAGCACATATTTGTGGAGTAAGATTCTTCACAGCTTCCTCTTGACAACTTGTACATTGTAGTTTGAGTAGAGATGGAGTTTCAGAGACCCCTCAAGGGGAAGTTTTATGAGTTTTTAAAGAGGTAGATGGCCTTCTCAAGAAAATATGCTGGATTTATGTTCCCAGAGATGGAGGCTTAAGGTATGACATCTTGGTGGAGGCACATCATGCAACCTATTTAGCCCATCCCGTGGTGAAGAAGATGCACACCACCTTGAGATAGTAGTATCATTAGAGAAGAATTCGTAGAGATGTGCTTTAGTTCATGTCATGATGTTTATATTGCCAAAAAGTAAAGGCTGAGCATCAACATCCAACTGGCCTTCTCTTTCCTCATGCTATACCAAAGTGGAAATGGGAAATCATTTCCATGGACTTCATTGTTGGGCTATTGATGTCGAGATATCACCATGATGCCATCATGGTCATGGTTGATAAATTGAAAAAATTGGCTCACTTTTCTCCAAGAAAGACCACTTATATAGCTAGTGCAGGTGACACGGTATATTTGGATGAGATTGTCGGGTTACACGGGATTTCTCCAAAGATTATTTGTGACTATGATACTTTGTATACTTCCCATTTTGGGATACCATGCAACATGCCATCGGGATGAAGATCAATTTTAGCACAACATATCACCCTAAGACAGATGGAAAACTGAGTGGGTGAATTATATTTTAGGGGACATGCTTAGGATGTATGTGATGGATCAATAGTCTAAATGGGATGAGTACCTATACCGGTGGAGTTTTTCTACAATAATACTTTTCGAGTTCTATAGACATGGCTCCTTTTCAAGATTTGTATGGTAGAGAGTGCATGACACATCTTAGTTGGGATAGGTTAGAGGATAGGGTTTCTCTTGGACCAGATTTGTTGTAGGACATGGAGCAGCAGGTGGTTTTGATTAGACAAAGACTGCAGGAGGCACAAGATAGGAAGAAGAAGTACACAGAGATCAACATAGGACCGATCGTAGTTTTGATGCGGGCATGAAGGTGTTCCTTCGTGTCGTGGCCATATAAGAGCCCTATCCATTATGGAAAAGGTTCTAAGTTAGCTCCTAGATTTGTTGATCCTTTTGAGATCTTGGAGCATATCTGCCCTTTGGTCTACCGTCTAGCATTGCCACCTAGTTTGTCTCACATACATGATGTATTTCATGTTTCATTCTTAGCATATATGTTGCAGATCCTTCTCATATGTTACATTGGATATCATTGTAGGTGCGGGATCGGGGCGGGTGATGGTGGATCCCATTCACATCCTAGATCATAGGACCCTCGGCCTTTGAGGCAAAGAGGTTGATCGAGGTCTAGGTGCGGTGGAATAGTTATGATGAGAATACAACTTAATGGGAGGATGCTACTTTGCTACAAGTTCAATTTCCACATTTGTTCCAAAGTGGCGTCCAGGAGAAAGTCAAGTCTAAGGGGAGTGGGATGTAGTGACCACTTCCCTTTGACACCTTACATATACTAATCATGATACTACCGATTATATTATGGACATGATTATGGACTTTATTATAGTATGATGATAGATGTTAGATCATTGAATATTGTTGACTTGATTTAGTTATGGTGCATGATGATTATTAGAGATATTTTATATGTTGATGATGATATACTATTTGACATGGTTATATTATGGATGTTGCTTGGACTTGTCATATTTGGATATTTTGAGTAGACCTAGAAATGGAAATTATTAGATGATGTAATTGTTAGATTTATTTGATGTTGTTGTCATTCATATATCTAAATGATTTTGGGAATTATATTTATATTATATTGTATGTTTTGATATGTCCACAAGGCCAAAGGAGGTATTTGTGTTTTGCAGGTTAAAATATCACAACAAACATTGGGGGATTGGAGACTAACCACATTGGAATTCTAGATGAATTCAACAAGCTCACCATGGAAACTAGTATTTTTTTATGCATTTTTTTGTGTGTTAGGGATTCCCATGGGGGATCACCTTTAAATGTGACCAAGGGTTTTATGTATTTCTTTTATTTTGGTTCCTTTTATTATGTTTGCATGTGTTTATTTTTTGGTGGATTGACCCTTTCATTAATTATTAAATGGTGTGTAAATATTGTGAGTAATCATATTGATAAAATAAATAAATAAAATATTTCATAAGAAGGTAATTAATGAGAGTTGCTTTCCTTGAATTAAAGTGTTGTAAGAGATGTGTATGTGATGTGCAAGTTAAATTTTGAGTGTGAAACACTCCACCTTCTTGGAAATTAGAAATTTTCCTTGGAAATTGATTTTGGAGGCTTGTGGGACAAGTTAAACTTGTTCCATACCTCTTAAATTTATTTACAAACCATACCTATGGTTGGAGAGTTAAAATTATAATTTTATAATGCATTTTGGGAAGACAAATTGTATGTTTTAATTGCACTTTTCTTACATGTTTTTATTTTAGTCCTTTAGGATGTGGGTTGGATTTGAGTGTGTAAGTTAACTGTCATATTTTTCACCCACCTATTTATTATGCATTGGAGAATGAAGTTGACTTTTGGGGTTGGGGTTGAGGATGTTTGATGTGGTATCCTACATGGATCCTCCTCATCCTCTTCTCTTCTCTCTTCTATAAAATTCACATTACTTGCCTTGTTTTGGGTTGCTTCACCTTGGAGACTTCATTCTTGGGTGAATTATTTTGTTGTTTTGGAGATCTTTCTGTTGGAGAAGTTTGAAGATTGTTGCATGCTGGTTGTTTGGTGGATTTTGGATTCTTAGTTTGGAAAATACTTGTTGTTTAGAACTTGGGAAATTCCATCATGGAGAGGTAAGAGCTTGGCTCTTGAATGTTTTGGCATGTTTGTGGGCTGTTGGGTAGATGGCCTAGGAATGGTGTAGGAGAAGACTGTGGGGTTTATTTTTGGGAGGCACAAGTGTGTTTTAATAAGGTATAAGGGTAGAGAAAGTTGGGATTTGTGTTCCACCTTACAAATAAATAGCTTGTATTTCTTTACTCACTATGGGGTGTCATAATAGGTTAGGGAGCATAAACGAAATGTAAGGAATAAGTGGTACTTGGGGAGGCATAAGGAATGTCAAGGTTTTGATATACTATTTTGTGGTGGTTTGTAATTCAGGTGGTGATACCCATTTCCCCTTTTGGGAGGCATAAGAAGCATCCCCATAGTTCTTGCTCCTTTGTCTTGCTTGATGAAGCCTCGGTAATTTTTTTCATGTTTTGATTTAGTTGTAAACTACATTTTGTTTTGAACTGTGTTTTTATTGTGAAAATGCTACCTATGTGTTTATGGAATCCTATTGTTGCCATGAGTTGGATCACATATTTTATTACATTGTGGTTGGGGCTCGGGGGACAATGAAGAAGGA
This sequence comes from Taxus wallichiana var. yunnanensis, assembly GCA_018340775.1. NCBI lineage: Eukaryota > Viridiplantae > Streptophyta > Pinopsida > Cupressales > Taxaceae > Taxus > Taxus wallichiana. The sequence continues at coordinate 788,730,424 of CM031234.1, forward strand.
TGGCTTATCCTCTTCATTGGATTTATTTTTGGGTGGAGAGCATTTCCTTTCCTCTACTCTTGTTGTGATCACAATTTTGAAGAAGGATAATTATGTATGTTGCTTCTTTATGGAGCTTATAAAAGATAGTTTGATAGTTCCTTGTGAAATGAAATCTTACTATAACCTTTCCCACTTAAAGTGGATGAAGTTGTAAATGTTTGTAATGGAAATATGTTGTATTGATTTGCAAGTTCTACAAAGTGAAATGTAAAAGAGATAAACTTTGTTTTTGCCTTGAAGGAATGTGAAAGAAATTGTATTCGAGGAATGAAAGAAAAGTTGTAAAGTTATAGTTTGGAATGAATAATTGATTGCGCTACCTTTTTAAATCTATATTGTTGTATTGAATTTGATCATATATTGTGTTTTTAAATATTTTTTTGAAAGAAATAAATGTGTGTGAAGAAAAATATAATTCTATGTTCTCCTATGAAATACGTTAGGATTGGAAATCTGAATTTGCACTTTAGCTATTAAATGGTTTGATTGAATCAACTAAATGTATTAGGATGCGATTGGAATGAATTTCCACACTTGGAAGATAGATAATGATAAATAGATACTTTAAAATTTGATCTCTATTTTGTATTATCAACTCGCAAATACTTTACCCAAAAATGCACAAATTCGAACTCGCAACAATGAAATAACAAATTAAATGATTAAACTAAAGTAGTATGCCCTAATTGAATTCAATTAGACAAAAACAATTAAAGGAAATATTTGAAACTATGCAAAATCAAGTTCAAAATGGTTCACAAATGATCGTTTGTTGTCAAGATTGTAAAACTTTGAATTGGAACTCAATCAAATAGTTCTACCTTTCAAATCTATCCTAATTCCATCTAAGAACATTACTCCATGTCTATTTGACATGTTGAGAGAGGAAGAAGATCAAATTGAACAAATTTTATAAGTTAAAATTTTCCCGCTGTCCCACACCAATCGGGAGAGCTGCCACGTGGCATCGTGAGGCATCGGCGAGGCACGGGTGAATTTTACCCCCCTTTCTCCTCCGGGGCCTTAAACCTTTTTCATCCCCACTGCCACGATTTCCCCACATTGGCTGAGGAGGCACCACATGTTCCTTGTGGGCCTATGTACTCATAGGTGCAATTTTGGCTTTTCGCCCCGTGTGGGAAATTTTCCCAAATGTGTACTACCGCCCTTTCCCCACGTTGGCTGAGGAGGTGCCACGTGTCCCTTGCGGACACGTGGATGCAATGTTGTATTTTCACCCCACATGGGAAAATGTCTAAAATATTCCCCATGGCCCCATCAACATGACTCCTCCTCCGGAAATATTCCTCCCTACGGCCCTTGCACTGAGACCTCGGGAAAATTTTCTCCCCTGGGCCCGCAAGCTGCTCTTGGGGAAAATTTCCACCCCAAGGCCCATCGGCCCATAACTTGAGAAATATGAGGAGTTAGGAGGACTTCTTTATATTAATGGAAAGGTGAGGAAATTTCCTATCTAATGGAAATGATTTAGGGAAAATTTGAATGCACTAAGTTTGAGAGAAATCAAGTTGAATCTATAATCCTATTAGAGAGTGAGTATTGTGAGGAATTACCCTCTTAACCTAACTAAACCTTCTAACCATAAATTTTGAGACCTCGTGACCTCTAATAATTGTTAATAAAAGAAAAGTATATTCTATTGGATTAGAATTGTTCTATAAATTGTTAGTGATAATTGTTGTCTTGTAACTCGTTACAGACTCTTTTAAACAAAAATAATTATTCCATAATTTTCCTAACTATTCCTAGGTTGTTTTTAGTGGGAATCACATGAACGAGGAGTCTAGGAAGTTAAATAGAAACTAGAATTTTCAACGAAACCTAATTAGTGCAGCTAAAATCAGGAGTCCACTTAGAAATCACTAAAAGGGTATTTGCAAAATAGCAGCAAGTGTCCTTAAGGAGGAGGGATTGGAGTTGAGAAGGATCATGAAATGAAAAGAGATAAAACCCTTTGGTGAGGTTACGTATAACTAAAACCTAAATACTCTTAGACTCCCAATGGTTCTTTATCTAGATTCATAGGTATGTTTCGAGGAATAGGGCCACATAAATAATAAATAAGGCACTTGTTACGATACCATTTGACCACGGGATCTAAGTATTCATCAAAAATAATAACATCCAAGGATGATATTAAGAATCCATACCTCGTTGTAGACCTTTAACACGAACTTTTGAGCATGCTTGGGAAACATGTTCCCCACCAGTCTGATAGTCATTGCTATGTAAGGAGATTTTTCCATTAATAGGAAACTCATCACCTTAGTGGTGGAAAAATATCTTATTCTCACTATAATATGGCCAAAGAGATAACCCTAGAATGACTAAAGGGGCACAATTCAATAAATGGGATATCGCAAGCATACATATAAAAATGAAGTAGAGTGGAAGGGTCTCCTCAAATCCCCTTTTGATAATGTTATCCAAATTTCACCCCTAAGGTAATTTTGATAACTTGCACATTTTTTCCAAGATGGAGCAACCAATAATGGTGAACACCAAAGATTTTGATTTCTAGGTACTCCTTAGCTTTTCTGTAACTCCCTATCTAAAGAAAAAACCAAGGAGTTAGTGAAAATTTACAAAAAATTGAAAAAATGAAGTCAAGGGCCTATTTTAGTGCAAATTGGGTTTGGGGGCTATGGATGGAATTAATGTCGGTCGTATGAAGGACTATCTCAAGTAGTAAGTCCCACAAATTAGAGAGAACACACATGTTATCCAATCACACCGTGAGCTCAAGCACACAAACTTGTACAAATCTAAGGGTGTTGTGATTTGGTGATAATAGATACATTCACATTCTTTGATTCATTTAAAGGTTATTATAAGTAATTTTTACCCTAATAATTGTTACATTTTATAGAGCCACATAGTCATTTCAAGATTTCCTATATCAATAATTCTTTGTTACTAATAATTTTACGACCTAAAAAATTATATAATTTAAGTAATAAGTTAATTTCAAAGCTATCACATGAAAAAATAAATATAAAAACCCTAAAATACTTTTAATTCCACTATTTATACTAAATAATAACAAAAAATTTGAAAAATATGGTAAATTCCAGTCACATTTTCTGTGATTGAAAACTCGATGACTTTGTTGGGAAAGTTTAGTACTTAAATATTTAAGCAACTTTAGACTCATGTGACTTGTTAGATATTTTTGTAATTACATTTTGGTTACTTTGTGAAATAAGATCATCCCATGTTGTGGGAACTCATTGAACATAAGAAACATGAAATTAATCAATCTCAAGTTGACCTCTATAAATAATTGTTTGCTACCAATTATTTTATTACCAAAAAAATTATATACTTTAATTATCGAGTAAGTTTCATACCTATAAAAATAGCAAAAAAAAAAAACCCATCACCTAGGATCAACATTTTTTTTTAAAACAAAAGAAAGAAATTACTTAATCATAAGAGTATTTGTGTTCACTACCAATAGAAATTTCAATGATTTCATTATAGAAATAAGTTATAATATTATTATAGTTATTAGTATTTGACACTAAATCTTTGGAAAATGTGCCATGTTTTAATATTAAAATTTAGACACAACAATTTTATAAACAACATAGACAAACATCATAACAATCTGCAAGGGAAATATCTTAATTACTCATTTGATCAAAAACCGACAGTTGCATGTCACTCACATCTTTCTTTGGATGGATTTTCCTTTTCATATAAAACGGCTGGTCACATTTATGTTCTTTATTTATTGGAAGGTAAAAGGTCAATGTCCACTCATAATCATTACAGCACAACTATTGAAGATCATTTGCAAAAATAAAATAAAATACTCACTTATAAGGATAATTGAATGATATCCAATCAAATTGTTAATCACCCTTGATTTGTAACCCGTTCATATCTAATGGTCTGTAATTATTATGAAATATAATGTAATGGATGTGTAAACCTTTCATATCTAATTCAATGTATTTTATAACTACTAAATTATTTTTTGATGACGGTAAAAAGGATTTGATTTTGAAGGGATAAAAAAATCATGTACATCAAAATAAGGAAGGTCATAAATGATCGAAAAATGATCGAGGGTAGAAACCCAAGAAGAAGTGCAACTAAGCTAATGAAAGCTACACTAATTGCCAGGTCAATGAATCTTTTCCCAAAAATAAGACATAGCATAACACTAGCAATCGCACATGAGGTGTGTGATGTTAACGCTGAAACCAAAATATTCTTAAGGTGGAAAAGTAATTGAAAAACAAAACAAAGAAATATGATATTTGTAATTAGTAAATGAAAAACAAAATGAAGTAGTGAAAAGTGGAGAAGTAGAAAAGATTTAGAGTGCAAAAGAAGTGGAGTAGCTTGAAAGGGAAGGTCCACCACCGAATAAGAGGGAATTGTTAAGGATAGGGAATGAAGATGGGATTCCTCTTATAAGTGTGATTGCAAAATTTTTGCTGAGAAGATTTGTTATAGCAAGTGAGTGGAAAAAGGGGCGAGATCCAATAAGTAGACAATGTGGGAACAATAGATATAGTTGTGAAGGAAAGTTGTTGTGTTTCCATGCCCCCAATTTCAATAGTGGTTCTCTTCAAAGTATAGCCTTGAGTTATTTGGATTGAAAACAATCAATCCAAGTTAAAGGTAACTCAAGTTAAATTATGTGTCAATTTCATAATGAACGATGATAATATGAGTTCCCAAAAAAATGTAAAAATCCCTAAAATGTTTTAAAATAATTATTATTTCTTAGCTAACACAAACTAGAATATCAATCCATCTTATTCCGTAAGTAGTAATTACCATGGCTTTACATCCATTATGTTAGTCCAACAAGATGGGAATCGATCCTTGCCCAGTACACGGAGAAGGATTCGGTAGCTCTTATTGCCTTAGACGACCAAGGTGCAAGTTTTGTCCAACACACTTTCCTCACCATGGACAAAGAATCATGGATCGATTCTTACGTGTCCTTCTCGGAATCTATCGATATGTCCATGACAAACCGTCATGATGACGAGATTCAAAAATGTGACATAGAAGATGGCGAAAGCCTTTCTTCTACTTCGGAGATGGCACAGATAGACAATTGACTGTTATATGACGATCTGGAGCTGTTACACAACTATTCTCGTCCATTAGTTGACGGGTTCAATTTTAAAGATACGGAAACAGGATTGGAAGAGAATAATTTTGAAGGCCTCACAACAGTTTTGGTCTTTTAACATGTGACAAGATGTCTCCAAGCACCGTGTGCCACATGTATGACTGATAAATGCCAGTGCTTAGGTAACCAAATAAATTGTAATCATTCTTGTCTCTTTCAGTTGTCAGAGGGGGAAGAGGCTTCTGCTTGTGGAAACACCTTTCCAGATAATAACTCAAGCTTAATAAAAACATGAAAAACATATCATCAACAAAAATATTCAAAATATAATATACAAAACATTATTTATGTTATTATATAAATATATACAAATATAATTTATTATGTATATATTGAATACCATGTGCACTTATGCTCAAAATTTTCTATATTCATATACCATTCTTGATTCTTAATGTCTTTATAATACAATATAGTCGAGTTATTGTTAAATGTGGGGGAACATTTTCCTCTCATTCTCGTCGTCCCAAGACCTCTGGTTGTCGGGGGTACATGTCCCCGCATAACATTACTTTATAGAAATATTTTTCCACGCATGCATTTAAAGTTCTGTTTAGACAAGGTAGGGAATATATTTGATGAAACGCTGGCATGTGTAGAGGTCTTGGGGGTTTGGTGATATTCCATCATTCATAGATAGTTCAAAGTAACACATATGGTGACCCCACTAAAGAATTACAACTCCAAAAACTTAACATTATTATGATCTCTATCATAATTTGCAACTCATATGCAATTGCTAGCATATATAAAAACAAGTGAAGATATAATTATTTCAAACTTGTATTAAAAGGCAATTATTAATTTCTTTTGTATTTATTGTTTCCAATTTTTTCTCAGATTTATATGTCATTTCACATCAATCCCGAATAAATGATTTTTCCCTTGCAAATGATAATTCTGAAAAATAAAAACTTTAATTTTAAATAGTGATGTTAATGCTGAAAGAAAATATTGGTGAGTGGAAAAGGAAATTGAAACGAAGAAAAAAGCATCCTGTTTGGATCGAAGTTAACGATGAGGAAGCATGACTTTGTGGTTGACACTCGAGAAAAAGTGTAATGTTGTAATTCATCTGTAAGCAGCATATCGAGAGTCAACATGGTCGATTTCTCTTGAAAAGAATTCAACGTTCATCTTGCTTAATGCACAAGCTCTTGAGTTCATTCCCAGAGTGTAATCGTCTGACCAGATCAAATGAAAAAACTCGCTTAAAGGGTTGTGTTTTTGGATTTAACGACACCACCACCGTAACGGTTGCCTACGCTATAGGCCTCGCTGCTCCAACTCGAACATCTTCATTTTTGTTTCTCTTTGCACAATATGTGCATACTCTGGTTTGAGGCGTTTTGGGATATTCACAAAGCGAACGGCTAGAGCCCGCCATTAAACAAGACTTTGATGAGACAGTGCTTAGGTAATTTTCTTTTTTCTTTCTCCTCACTCTCTTGAGCACAAAACTTGCAGCTAATGATGACAATGTGATTGAGGGGAATGGTTAACTCCCCACGATGACAAGATTCAAAACTGTGACATAGAAGATGGTGAAAACCTTTCTTGTACTTCAAAGATGGATTCAATTTTTCATGTGCGGGATCTCAACACAAGGAATCTAGAGCAGGAGGAAGGTTCCCTAATTAATATCCTAACATCGATCTTGGCACAAATGGACAATTGTCTATTATATGATGATCCAAAGCTTCTCTATCTCCGTTCTTCTCGTCCATTAGTTGTGCGATTTCAATTTTAAAGATATAAAGTCGTTGTTGGAAGAATAGAATGTTGAAGGCCTCACAATAGTTTTGGTCATCTGACATGCGACAAGTTGTCTCCAACCACTGCGTGCCACGTGTACGGGCGATAAATGTGAGCGCTTCGGTAACCAAATAAATAGTAATCATTCATGTCTCTATCATTGTTAAGGGGGAGGAGGCTTCCGCTTGTGGAAATGCCTTTCGGGATAATAACTCGAGCTTAATAAAAACATGAAAAACATATTTAAAAAATTCAAAATACAATATACAAAACACTATTTACGTTATTATATAAATATATGCAAATATAATTTTATATATATATATATATATTGAATAACTAAAGAATTTTTAAAAATGTAGAACATCATTAATAAAAACACTATATATAATATATATATTTTAAATAAATAAATATTTATTAAAAAACTGTAAAACAAACCAGTAGTAATAACAATATACATATAGAATAAATAAATAAATAAATATATTACAAAACATGATATATCAAATAAAAAATGGTCTACGGCTTGTTTGGCAGCGACCATATATATTTGGCTCTGAGAGTAACGATTTCATCGCAAAAAAATCAAATCCATAAAAACTCATTCGGAGAATTGTTTTGCTAAATCTTTAGAGAAATTTCTGGCTCAATCGCGCAACTCTAAAGGATCTTCCGAGAAATTATCATTTCCTTATGGAAACGTGACAATGGAAGCAACAAAGAGACTGAACGATGCAATGTGGAGAAAACAATGAATGTTTAATCTGGCTTTGTCAGACAGCGTATCGAGAGCTCCGGTTTGAGGCGGTTTTGGGATATTCACAAATTGAATGGCTAGTGCCCGCAATTAAACAAGCCTTGGATGAGACAGTTCTCAGGTAATTTTCTTTGTTTCTTTCTCCTCATTCTCTTGAGCACATGAACTTGGAGCCGATGAAAATGTGACTGAGGGGAATGGTTAAGTCCCCACATGATCCGGGATGCCTCGTCTCACTCCTCATTCTCTTGAGCACGCGAACTTGGAGCCGACAACAATGTGACTGAGGGGAATGGTTAAGTCACCGCATGATCTAGGATGCCTCGTCTGATCGTTCAGATCAAACCGAGTTATTTTCATCAAGTTTGTGCATTGCGCATCTGCGAATCGGGCCATATTTTCTATAACAACACCTAAACCATTTTCTTTTCCCGAAGCGCAACAACTTTGTTATTTTTCAAACATTATTCCCTAATCCAATATATACAACCGAGCGACACGTGTTGGCCTCTAACGATGTAAGTATGGAGAGATTGTTTATAGGATAGTATTATTTCCATCCAATGGATGCTCTCAGGTCCATGCGCAAGCGTGAACACGAGTCTTTAGAGGGACATCGGATAACGAGGTAATAACTCAATCGCAAAAAATAGGAATGTTTATTACGCACATTATCGTGCTTGTGTTTTAATGCACATTATTTTCTTGGCTGCAACAAAGGAATATAAAATATTATTTTCATGACGTAATAACAATTTGTGATTCCGCCACTTATTGTAAAGAAACAAACCTCCATATAAATTGACATTTTGAATCTTCTTTTGAATATCTCTATATTAGCAGCTGTATAATTCGATGAATGTATTGACAAATACAAATTCTCATACAAACTTTTTTAACATTTTTTTGCGTATATTTAAAAATACAAATACGCATACAAACTATACAACTATGTATTTTGCATATATTTATACACATTATCACTCCTGTGTTTTAATGCCATATGTGAGAATCTTGTTTCCCCCTACACCGCCAACCAAAGCATCTCAGTTGGCACATAATTTTTTTGGTCTCCCTCACACTAACACCTTTCCGCGTAAACGATTGCGATTTTGTTTCTTATTTTCTCGAATGCAAAAAGGAATACTAAAGTTTATTTTCTCAAAGCATAATAAACGCTAACATCTTTCCACATAATAACAGTTTGCAATTCCAAAAATGTGCAAAAATGGATTTTATGAAAATAATAATAATAATAATAATAACCAACAATGTGTAGAGCTCGAGAAAATATGCAGTTTTAGAGAAAACGACACCTAAAACGAAGCCATAGAATGAAAGTTATAGCACATGCAAGTTTTTACTACTGCCTCTTCCTGGACCCTTTCCAAAAATGCCAATTTTTTTTCTTTCCTTTTAAATTTTTCACCAAATATCAAAAAAAGGACAAATATGCCATAAAAGGAAAGAAACGTTGTGTTTGGCAAGTTTTTTAGTTTCCGCAAGTTTTTGCATGATTTTTGAAAAACGCCCACCACATGTAAGGCAGAGATCAATCCATGATTCTCTGTCCATTGTCAAAGTGCGTCAAAGCGGGTAATTTCCACCATTTAGATTGTCGACGATGCAAAGTATGTGTACCATTGGATGCTGTCAAAGCCCCAAGGGCTTTCTAAGTAAGAACACGCTTTTCAGCGTAATAAACTAGGACTTTTCCTAAGCCAGAGCTGCCTGCATAAAATGTTTAACACAGGGGAACGTGAATAAAATGAATCTTCACTTCAAAATGTGCAGTGCCCATTTGATTGGTAAGGTGCCTTTAATGGGCACTGGAAGGAGGGGAATGGAAAATTGGCAGATACCTTTTAATGGGCACTGGAAAGAAGGGGATGGAAACTTGCAGCACCACCTCATATTTTTAAGGCACATTCTCTGCATAATGGGAATAACTATGTTAAAGATTTTGTCTGAGAAATTTAACACTCTACTTTTGGATGCAAAATGTGAGAAAATGGTGGCAGGGGGCAGAAAATTTGATGCTGCGTGGTATCACTCTACTGCAAATCAACCCAAAAAAACAAGCCTCAGGACAAATCGCTAACAAAATCGGTCTAGCCCCCTACATGGGACCATTGCCTTAGAGAGCTAGGAGGTGATCCTAAGAGGTGCTAGTTTTGAGTAAACAGTTGATCGGTGCTTTCCTCATAAATCTTCCGAAAAGTGTAGCATTTGAAGATATTGGCAAAATGAAACTTTTCCGCTCTTAAAAACTTCCGAAAAGTGTGGCGTTTGAAGGAAATGGTAAAGAAAAATCTTTGCTCAATAAACATAGAAACGCCTTCACAAGTGGAGATTAATCTTGTCAAATACAAGATCTCATTTAGCAGGGGAATTCAGAGTCACCATTCTCCTAAATTTTCCATATCTTCTCAGCATTCGTTCGTGTGTTCTTCCTCGCAAGGTTAATAGTTCGAAAAGTGAGAAAACCACGGTATGACACGTGAGCTTCCCACGGAAAGATCTCACATTAAACAAGGCATCGGAGTGAAAGTTTCACAAGCCTGGACCAAGATCTGAAGGCGTTCACAGCAGAAAAGAAAAATAAAACAAAAACATAAAAATGGAAGCAAACACATTTTGAATTCTTCTACTGCAAAAAATAAAGCAACGATTGGAGGAATTTCTTAACCCAAAGTGAAGCATAGAACCAATCGTTCGAAATATTGTGTAGACGAAAACAAAACTGCCTTTGTAGAGACATCTGTTAATTTTATTTCAAAACCCCCGGAGCGAACAAAATGTAAGAAATGCTGTAAAAAAATGAATATAACTGACCAGCGAGTATTCCCAATGTCCAACACAGACAGCACCAGAAGCTTCGTCCTTCTCCTCGCCTACTCGTGCTCATCATTAAAACTGTTTTTTCGTTACAGACAAGTAACAAGTAGCAAAAATACAGGTCTCTGCGAGTTGAACCCGTTACCTCCGATAAAATAAGAAATGAAAGGTTGTAAATGCAATGCAGAAGTGCAGGGGGCGTGCAGTTTTAAGCGTTGCGACATGGAATTTTTTGTCCGTTGTCAGAGTACGTCAGAGCGGGTAATTTCCACCATTTACATGGTCGACGATGCAGACTCAGAGTATGTACACTGTTGGATGCTGTTAGAGCCCCCCAGACTTTCTAACTAAGAACACGCCTTTCAGGATAATTAAGAACCTCCGCTAGAATCCACTAAGAAGCAAATCCGTGTTACACGATCAGACATCACGTATTTATGTTTCTTAGGATGTGTCTTGGTCCATCCACCCCCTTTAATCGTGGAGTCTTAAGTGTCTACCGACCTCAACAGATCACCACCCTGAGGCATATTTTCAACCTTCCTGACGATCAGCTCAAGTCTACCATGCATGTCATCAGCTATCCGCCAATTCTTCACCAGCGGTTCACGACATCAAACAAACAACCTTTAAGTTTCATACTGTTTCACCTGCCAACTCAAAACATGATTAAAAATTTGATTTTGGAACGGGACCATCCTGCCCAATGATCACCGTTGATGTTGGAAATATGCATGTGATGCATATTTAATTCCAACCGTAGTTTTTTTAGGAAAGCTAATTTTAGCTTTAGTCTTGTTTTAGTTTGCTTTAGTTAAGTTAGCTTTATCTTATTTTTATCATTAGATTTAATTCAAATAAATATGTTTTAAATCATGCATAGCATGCAACTGTTTTAAAGCATGAGTTTAGATTTAGAATGCTCAGTTGAAGAGCTGTTAGTGGGTGAGTTATTCTATTTAAATAACAGCAATTGTAATTGCTTTGTATGCACACACAAAGGTGTGAAATCTGCACAAGCAAGGAAGGATGTGCATTGAAAGCACGAACTGCACGCACAACTTGATTGTAAAGAGCTGAATTTCGAGTATGATGAATCTTTTACTAATGGAGATTATGCACAGCAGTGTTGGATCAAATATTCATCTATTTATGCAAGTTATTTAAGTATTCTGTTTATTTCTTTTATGTTGTTTGTTGTATAAGACTGCAGATTTTCTACAAATTGGTATCAGAGCGAGGTTGTTCCAGCAGACTTATTAAATTGGTAGCAAGCTATGGCTTCTACATCCGGTATGCAGACACCGCAATTTAATGGAAAGAATTACGAATACTGGTCATTGACCATGAAGGCGCTATTCAGATCTCAAGACGTGTGGGAGATCGTTGAAGATGGGTACACAGAGCCCGCAAATGCAACAACATATATTGCACTTTCTCAAGCAGAGAAAGATACTTTGAAGGAGTTACGAAAGAAGGACGGAAAAAATCTTTTCTATATTCATCAGGCGATGCATGAAAGCATTCTTCCAAGAGTGGCAAAGCACTAGTCAAGCAAAGACTCGCATGGGATACTTTACAAGTTGCATATCAAGGTAAGGAGAAAGTAAAAACTGCCAAGCTACAGTTACTTCATAGAGATTTTGAGAATTTAGCAATGAAAGATTTAGATTCTGTAGAATCATTTTTTACTTATGTAGTTGGCTTAGTCAATCAAATCAAATCCCATGGTGAGACTCTTGAAGACAGAAGGATTATTGAAAAATTGCTTAGAAGTTTGCCTACAAAATTTGATCCTTTAGTTGTTGCTATTGAAGAAACTAAGGATCTGAGTCAATTTTCTATTGATGAGTTGCATGCATCACTAATCAATCATGAACAGAGGATGAATAGATCACATGCAAGTGTAGATCAGGATTTTACATCTCAGATAGCAGGTAGTCATGGCAAAAGAAGAGGAAGTTTCAGCCCAAGAGGAAGAGGAAGAAGTCCATCTAGAGGATGTGGCAGCGGTTCATCAAACTCAAGTGGAAGAGGACAAAATCAAGAACAAAGTTATGGTCAGAGACAAGATAAGTCTCATGTTCAGTGTCATTATTGCAAAGAGAGTATGGGCACTATGCTTATGATTGCAAGAAAAACAATATGATCAAGAGAGACAAAATCAAAATCAGGTTGGAAGTTCTATTTCTAAACCTATGTTTATTGCATGCACAAGGATTGCCGAAGCAATACCTTCTTTATCCCCTATTGAATGTAATTTTTCAAAAGAGAGTCCATGTGATGTATGGTATTTGGATTCAGGTTGCAGTAATCACATGACAGGTAATCTAGATTTGTTTTCTAGTTTGGATGATTCAGTTAAGAGTGATGTAACTCTTGGAAATAACAATATTGTGTCTGTGAAAGGAAAAGGCATGGTTAGTATTCTAACAAGACAGGGGAGCAAACAAGTATGCAAGATGTTTACTATGTTGTAGGTTTGAAACATAACCTTATGAGTATTGGACAACTGGTACAAAAAGGATATCGAGTCTATATGGAAGACAATGAGTGCGTGATTGTGGACAAAGCTCCTAGCACTCAGTTGATTGCAAAAGTGAAGATGAGAAGCAATAGGATGTTTCCATTGATTTTGAAACCTGGAAAGAAGAAGAAATCAGATTTGTTTGCAGCAAAGTCATGCGTTAAGCCAAATCAGTCTTTTGTTGAGTCCTGCGCTCAAACAGATGAGTCCTGCGCCAATGAAAATCAGGTCTGCACTACAGTAAGTGAGTCCTGCGCTGATTCCTATGTAAATATAGTTGAGTCCTACGCTGAAGGAACACAATCAGCTTTTCATTCAGTCATGAAGGATGAAACATGGCTTTGGCATCTAAGGTATGGACATTTGAATTTTGGAGGTTTGAATTTATTACATAGAAAAAATATGGTTAAAGGTTTGCCATTGATTCAGAAACCTGAAAGGGTATGTGAAGGTTGTATTTTGGGAAAGCAACACAAAGATTCATTCCCAGTTGGCAAAATAGCAAGAGCAAGTGCACCACTTGAGATTGTACATTCAGATTTATGTGGACCTATGCAAAAAGCTTCTATTGGAGGTTGTATTTATTTTATGACATTCATTGATGATTACACAAGGAAGACATGGGTTTATTTTTTGAGAAATAAATCAAATGCCTTTGATACATTTCAGTAGTTCAAGGCATTAGTGGAGAAGCAAAGTGGATACTACATCAAAGTTCTCAGAACGGACAGAGGAGGTGAGTATGTTTCTAATGAGTTTATGAATTTTTGTAGATATCATGGTATACACAAGCGAATTTACTACAGTATACACCACAAAGTAATGTGGTAGAGAGGAAAATAGAACCATCATGGAGATGGCGAGAAGCATGTTGAAGGTAAAATATCTTCCAAATGAGTATTGGGCGAAGCGATGACACTTCTGTTTATATTTTGAATAGGTGTCCAAAAAAAATTGTTAGGAACATGGTTCCTCAACAAGCATGGACTAATAGGAAACACAAGTGTTTCACATTTCGAGTTTTTGGTTGTGTAGTGTATGCACATGTACACGATGAGCTAAGGAAGAATTTAGATAACAAAGGAGAAAAGTGTATTTTTGTTGGGTATTCGAGAGAATACAAAAGCATACAAGTTGTACAATCTAGTCACTGGAAAGGTTGTGATCAGCAGGGATGTACAGTTTATTGAGAATGAAGCATGGGATGGAAGTATAGAGAAAACAATGAGTATAGCAACAGCTATTCTACATGATGATATGACAGATGAAACTTTAGAGCAGCAAGCTCATCATATCTACAAATATTGGACATGCACCACAAGTTGTAGCACAAGCTACACCGCCATCTACAGTCAGAAGGTCACCAAGATTTCAGCCATCTTCATCCATGCAAGAGACACCACAGGGAACATCAGAAGCTACTCCATCACCAAAAAGTAGTCCTTCATCAAATGCTCCTATGCAGCGGAAAACAAGAAGTCTAAGTGAGATTTAAAATGTTGATACAACTAATTCATTTTCAGTTTTTGTATTATTTTCTCAAGCTGCAGATCCAGTATATTACGAAGAGGCTATAAAGAATGAAGTTTGGGAAAAAGCCATGGATGATGAGATTGATGCTATAGAGAAGAATCAGACATGGGAGCTAATGGATCTTCCAAAAGGAAAGGACGTGATAGGAGTCAAGTGGGTCTACAAGACAAAATACAATGCTGATGGAAAAGTACAAAAGCACAAAGCAAGGCTGGTTGCAAGAGGTTTTACGTAGCAATATGGAGTTGACTACAACGAAACATTTGCACCAGTAGCATGTTTGGACACGGTAAGAATGGTTTTAGCAATTGCAGCTCAAAACAAATGGCCTATTTATCAGATGGATGTTAAATCAGCATTCTTAAATGGATTCCTTGAAGAGGAAGTTTATGTAAATCAGCCAGAAGGTTATGAGATTGAAGGTCATGAAGGAAAAGTATACAGATTGAAGAAAGTGCTCTATGGTCTCAAGCAAGCACCTAGAGCTTGGTACAACAGAATAAATTCTTATTTGATTGAGAATGGTTTCAGTAGGAGCAGCAATGAGCCTACCTTATACACCAAGATAAATGAGCAAGGTAAAATTTTAATTGTTTGTTTATATGTAGATGATTTGATCATTACTAGAAATCTATCTATAGAGTCATTCAAATCAGCCATGAAGAAGGAGTTTGAGATGACAGATCTTGGTCTTATGCATTACTTTTTGGGTATTAAAGTTCAACAATCAAAAGGTGAAGTTTTTATCTCACAACCAAAGTATGCAAGTGATGTTTTGAAAAGGTTTAACATGTTGAATTGTAAGCCAACACCAACACCAGTTGTAGTAGGTTTGAAGTTGAGCAAAGAGGATGAAGGATCGTTTTGGATCCAACATTGTTTAAAAAGTTGGTTGGAAGTCTTATGTATTTGACGGCCACAAGGCCTGATATCATGTATGGTGTGAGCCTCATATCAAGGTTCATGGAATCTCCAAAATATTCACATTGGTAAGCTGGAAAAAGAATTTTGAGGTATGTACGTGGAACAAGAAATCATGGAATTCTTTATTCAAGTTCAGATGAGTTCAAACTCATTGGTTATACAGATAGTGATAGTGTTGGAAGTATAGATGATCGAAAAAGCACATCCGGCTATACTTTTCACTTTGGAATAGGAGTGGTTTCATGGGCATCAAAGAAGCAGCCCATTGTCACGTTATCTTCAGCAGAAGCAGAGTATGTAGCAGCAACAGGAGCAGCATGTCAAGCTATTTGGATGAGAAGAGTGTTGATAGATTTACAATAGAAACAAGAGGAAGCTACACAGATTTTTTGTGACAACAACTCAGCCATAGCGTTGTCCAAAAATCATGTTTTTCATAAGAGGAGCAAGCATATTGATATGAGGTATCATTTCATCAGGGAGCTAGTAAACAACAAGGAAATTCATCTTGAATTTTGTAGATCCGAAGATCAGTTTGCAGACATTTTTACAAAGGCTTTAGCAAAAGAATTTTTCGAATATTTGAGAGATTGTTTGGGAGTTTGTGATCCTGCACATGACAGATCTGAAAAAGAAAACACAACTCTAGAAGAGTGAAAGCTATAGTTTGAAATTAAGGGGGAGTGTTGGAAATATGCATGTGATGCATATTTAACTCCAACAAGATAGCTTTTAGGAAAGCTAATTTTAGCTTTAGTCTTGTTTTAGTTTGCTTTAGTTAAGTTAGCTTTATCTTATTTTTATCATTAGATTTAATTCAAATAAATCTATTTTAAATCATGCATAGCATGCAACTATTTTAAAGCATGAGTTTAGATTTAGAATGCTCAGTTGAAGAGCTATTAGTGGGTGAGTTATTCTATTTAAATAACAGCAATTGTAATTGCTTTGTATGCACACACAAAGGTGTGAAATCTACACAAGCAAGGAAGGATGTGCATTGAAAGCACCCAATGCATATTGAACTTAATGGAGATTATGCATGTAGTGCTGGTTCAAATATTCATCTATTTATGCAAGTTATTTAAGTGTTCTTTTTATTTATTTTATGTTGTTTGTTGTATAAGACTACAGATTTTCTACATTGAAACGTTTATCCACAAAGTGCCTGAATTACCTCCCGCCATCTCAAACCAACACCCACCATAACACTATCTCCGAAGCCCTCACCATGCTCCGTAGGTAACACAGTGTAGAGAAGCGTCCACCATGAATGCCAATATTTCTCCATCCTCCTCCGTATCTTCACCAGCTTTTTCTCAATCCTCTACCTCCGACTCATCATAAAAGCGTGAAATAGGAAACTGAGTCCCCAAAGATTCCACATTCTCCATTTGAGTCGCCATCGGTTCCATGACAAGAGCTTCTTCACAGCAGCTTCTTCATCACAGCAGCTTCTTCATCGTGTAGACCACCATTTTGCATTTGTCACAAATAATCTACGAGCTCTCAATATCTATCTTTTTTTTACCATTTATAAAGCAATGATTCCAAAATAATTCTTTTACGGAACCTTAGAACCCACGGGGACATTGATACAAAGTCGAGAAAAGATAAATATAAATATAGATATAGTTTTAGTTGTACGATTGAATGCGATCAAAACCCCATATATCCCACAATCCCAAAAAAGTTGGGGTACCAAAACTATAAGGGAGAGCCGGTGAGTGGATCCATACAAGAAGTTTCTGAAATTTAATAGCTTGTAACAACCCGTGTCTCCAACTACGAAGGCTAAGAGAATATTTCCCGTAAAACCACGGCGCACTCTAAAGTACCTTTGCAGATCCACCTCTTCTTAGAAACAAAAAAGAAACTCATCCTCTGCAAGTGCTCTAACCTCCAACTTGCAGGCCCATTTCATTCTACATCAATCTCTTACGAAATCGATATTAGGTCTAAGGCCAAAAAAACTACCTACAAAAGAAATGTGTTTAAATATAGTCTTATCCCTATCGACAATAGACACCATAATCATAAGATGTGGTTCGTCTTCACACCAGTAGAAGAGATGTTTAAGGGATCCCGATACTCGGCTCAAACAGCTTTCTCTACCCGTGATTTATGTGCGCAGGGAGAACCGAAGCGCCACCAAAATGTTAACCCTCCAAGTCATTTTCCCACCACATTCACTGCACTCTCATCGGATCATCCTCCATTTAACTACTAAGTTATAATCAATAACATTGAATCTGCTTTTAAAATCAACATTGCATACATTTATCGCTTATAAATTTGATTTAAGGTTCCTTTATTACCTTGCAAAGTTGAAATGATATACTTGTATAACCTCTAAATATATTCTCTAAATATATTTTTAAACTAGAATTATTTCTCAAATATTAAACAATCTACCTACATATCGCTTTTAAAACTAGAACAAAAATCATTGAGAATGATCCATATTTGAAGCATGACCCATAAGTTATAAGGTTCATATGGAGATAATCAATCCAATGATATGAGTAGTACATCATATGTTGGTATCAAGGTGATAAAGATAACATCACTTTGAGACCATAACACATAGAACACCATTTCCTCACACTATAAACTCTCAAAAGAACTGCTTAGGACCATGTTTCCTTGTGTTTCCAAGAACAAAAGGTCATTTCATCCTAGAAATAAATTCCATTTCATCTCATTTTCCAATGCCTATGAGGCCATGCCATCTTGCAAGGGAAATATATCTAAATACACCTCCTACTCACACAAACAATAAATGAACTAAGAATGGCCAAAGGAGATATATATGCACATGAGAACATGCTAGACTATCCTAATGAAGCAATTCAAGATATCAACATTAAAATTTCAACAATAAACGGCAAGGTGGCCCGAAAATCTAAACTTCAATCCAAGGCTACAAGTGAAATAATAAAAAAATGTTATTTCTCGAGCATTATTTAATTTCCAAAAAAATAGAGGAAAATTAATTTGCATTATTCATACCTTGTGGGTATTAACAACCACAAAAGGGAAGAAATATTAGAAAACGTTACTCAAGGAAAGAACATATGCAATAATTAACCCTTGCATAATAATATAATTATAATAATAGGTATAAAATCCCACTTTTGCATTAATAAATTGCATAACATTGTGTATATAATCTCACTTATGTATTCATAAAAATTAGAACATGGTGTACATAATAAAAGTTTTTAAGTCATGAAAATTTTAACATTATGTATAAAATTTAATTTGTTGTAACAATAATTTTTGTAACCAAATTTTTTAAGCTCCATAAATAATAGCCTCCATGCATTATAAAATATACAAGGGTCAAATGACAATAAAATTCATTATCTATAGGTAACACTAGTATATTAAAAACTCTAATATTCGTAACTTATTTGAATTTCATCCACATGAAAAATGAAATACTATATATAGTTGGCCCATCCCATACTACCGAACTAGTGAATGTAATTTTGTAAACAATGGTGTCATATCAGTCTAACTCAAGTTGTGAAAAGATAATAATGTCATCTAAGGTTTTCCTCTTGGATTTTCTTTTTTTACTTCTTAACCACTAGCATCCGTTCCTTGTGCTCCTCATCGAAGGTCACAAGGATTAAAAATTCCATTTTAATGATGGTGTAGATAACACCTTTATCTAAATTGGCCGCAAGATATTTGTTCTCCTCCTAAGTTGGCTCTAATGCTTTTAATTATACTACTTTCTCTAGAAGAGTAAGGAACTTTGTAACACCACACTCCTTCACAAGGTTACCTTTGTCCCAATTTTGTCCGCTATTGAATCTAAAATCTTCAAGGTAAATGAACTTCTCCTTTCACAATCAAGTGTTTAGGTAGAGTTTTATGAAGCCATGACACCCTATCAAACATTTTATTCATGACTTTACATTATAATGTAAGGTTTTCATTAGAATATCTTTAACATCTAAAGGGAATAACTTCATAATAAATTAGTTAAGACCGATATCTATCCTAGAAAATAAGATCATTTTTGGCCAAAAGGGCTAGAGATGTATCAATTTTCACCAAAATATGCATAGAGTGAGACATGAGCTATATTGAATTTTCAATCAATCAGATCCTTCTTAGTGTTAATCTAATAGTTATAAGAATTGATTCAGACCAAAATTGTAGAGGTATACGGAAAAATCTAACACAGTCTTATAGAAAAATCTTTGGTGTTGGGATTGGAAGACAGAAACTATGGCTTCATAACAAAATAGTTGTCACTATAGACTAAAATCCTATTAAAAATGAATTCAATATGATTACTAAGTGAAAAACTACTACCAAAAATCCCTTGCATAGGGATTCTATAGATAGAATCCTTATCCTCAATAATGGGTCCCTAATACTCGGTGATCGAAGTGTCAAGAGCAAGGTGCCCCGGGTAACATTCGTTAAATAGGAAAATTCTTATAACATCATAAAATTGATGCTAAAATTTTTAGAAAAAAAAACTTCCAAGACAAATGTTTAACTTTTTATATCCGTAACACCTACTAAAATGCACACATGAAACCTAAGAACACCCTAGGACAAATAGGAAAATTATGGATTTTTTTCTGAAAAGTGTTCCCACAATAATTTTGAAGACAAAAGTTGACTCAATAATGTTTCAAAGTCAATTATATTTAATAATAAAATTTTCCCCATTAACAAAATATTGAAACCCACGTTTAAACTTTAATACCTTTAATTTGACTAAGCATGGTTAATCTCCCCCTAAGTATTATTTTAATAAATAATTTAATTCCTACTATAGTTAAATATTTCACATTTAAATTTAGAGGGTTAAAGGGGCCAAAATAAATAAATACCCAAGGTATTTAATTCCACAAGGTTTAAACAGTTTAATAAGGTCCCTCGTTTAATATTGGGTTAGATTTATGAACACTTCCCTATCTCATAAAGTGACCCCTTATAAATTCAACCCATGTATTTGAAATTAAAACATTTAAATTAAAAGAAAATTTCCACCCACCCACCATTTGCCTACTTTTGTAGGGATGAATCACATCCCTCGATGGATTCATTTAGAGCCCTTAGATGAGGGAAAAGACCACTAACCTAAAGTATGATTTTATTCTCTTTTCTTTTGCTCATTATTTCTCTTTTAATTTTGCAGGTTGTTAAAGGAGGATGGGGAAACCATTGGAGGCCATTCCAAGATTTTGAAGAGGCATACATGCTTCATTATTTTCTTATTTTGTTACTATCCTTACCTAGGGTTTTCCATGCATTGTTTTATTTACCTCATTATTTTACCCAAATTGGCAAGTGTGTTTTGCCCCATTTTAGTTAAATAGTTTGATTTGGTTTATGTTTCCATTTGAATAAAATAATATATATATATATATATAGACATTGAAATAAGAATAAACCCAAACCCAAAACATACATACATACAACAATATTAAGTTTGGCCAGCACAAAATCCACACAGTACACACTGAAAAGAATGCGCAGAACTTAATAAGCTAAGTGGTTGGGGTTTGATATATATTCCAAATAGTAAAACCGTGGCTTTCTCTCTTTCCACGGACCACTTTTTATTTGGTAAAGATTCAATTCAATAAACTTTTGCTACACTTTTTATTTGGTAAAGATTCAATAAACTTTTGCTACACTTTTTATTTCGTAAAGATTTAATAAACTTTTGTTACTACATTTACTACTTTTGTTACTACCTTTACAAATCGTTATTAATACGTTTACTACATTTACTAATAGTTATTAATATGGTCATAAATCTTTTATATATAAACAGTGTGTGTGTCTATATATATATATATATATATATATATATATATATATATATATATATATTTAGAACTACCAATGTTAATATTGTACTACTATTATTATTAACAATAATATAAAGTTAATAATGTTATCAATTATATATCTATATTTTATCCCTCAATGAATAAATTCTCTTTTTATAATTTGATAAAAGAAATTTTATAAGATGATTAATTCAAATCAATTCCACTTATTGTTACATTTTCTGATATTGGACTTGTAAGTAATTATAGAATAACTTAATAATAAATCTACATATTTCAAGGAGGATTAAGCATAAGTTGCAATAAAGTATTTTCCTTTCTCCACTAGTATTAGGAATTAATCCCTTTTTTGTATTTGTTGATATCCAAATTGATTTTTCCTTGGAAGTTGAGCGGTGTCACAAATTTAACAAAATACTTAGAGATTGAAAAATCATGGTATAAGTCATTTTGTAGTCGGGAGGGGATTCAACCGACTCTTTTTGACTCGTATTGAAGAAATGGATAACAACTTCATTAAGGATTTGATCTATCCTCAATACATTAGGTCATGTATTTCAACCAAGGTGAGAGGACCCGTTGTGTAACCTCTCACATGGTGAAGGACATGAAGAGATCCTTCTTTGCACAATTTTCAAGGAAACCTTGAGAAAATATGATCAATACACCACAATATAATTCTCACGAGTTGTCACTTCTAAAGAATGGAGATATTTTCTGAAAAAGGTTCAAAGTTACTAAATAAACTTAAAACTCGCTTGCTTCTCAGTATATTTTGGAAGTAGAATTCATTCATTTGTGGATACACAACAAAAACAGGGTACTTCGTAGGATTCATGCTTATTTGAATTTTTGGTGGGGAATTAAGTGAGATGAAATTGATTTCACTAGATCTTTAAGAACATTTACAACAATTAGAAAACTAACAGATATAGTGCTTTAGAATAGCCAAAATATTCCTTCAACCGAGAAGGTGTGCATCAATAGAGGCCCGATTTGCACGATTTCACACAATCTTTAAGAATTCAACATGAAGGCTCAAGCTAAAGACTCAATTCAACATTAACAACCCCTGGTTCATCATGCCTAATATACACTCATAGGCTTACAAACAATCTTTATCAACATTGTGGAAGTAAAATGATTTTAAATTGTATATTCAGGGATAATTTAGCGGCGAATATTCAGTAATATGGCGAAAATTTCATTTCGGAAATTTTGAAAAGGTGAATTATTCGGAGTGGGTCCTGTCTGTTCGCCTAAAATATAAAGTATATTTTTTTTTTTGGGGGTCGGCTTTGCCTTCATTTGAAAACATCTCCTATAAAAACCTATGTGATTCGCCGGGTAGTATACCTCAAGTAGCTTACCAAATTACCAATACTGTGAAATTTGAACTCACATACCCTTAAGCACCAGAGATTCATATTACTGTTATTCTGTGATTGTTGACGCGCGACAAATGCAGTGTTGACGCGCGACAAGGGCAATATTGACGCCATGCACAAGAGTCGCATGACAGCACGCATGCGACAAGAGTTGTACTGACGCGTGACAAGAGCTGTATTGACGCACGACAAGAGGTATACTGACGTGTGACTTGGGCTAAGAAGTGACGCGCGACAGAGGAAGCCTTGACGCGCGACAGAGGAAGTGTTGACGCGCGACTTGGGCAGTGTTGACGCGCGACATCAGATAGTTCACGCGCGACAAGACCTCAGAGACTGGACAGAGTCGCTTCTTGGTTCTTTTGCTGACGCAGGACTCTTTTCAGAATAATGGAAGGTGCCACCAAAGAATACGAATAACCTAAAAGTAAGTAAGAAATCTCGAAATCACTCTTCAAGTATTTTGGAAACTCATGGATACGATAATGTAAATACCAATCATATAGATGCCACCAAAAAGAATCGAAATCGATCATGTGGAAGGTATTATTGAGGTGGACATGCATTCTCGCACAAGTATCACAGTCAAACAAATGAAACCTACGATAATATGCCGATCTTGAAGATATTGTTCCCGTTGGGGTGCAACTGTAAGACAAATGCGACTAGATATCACGAGATACAAACACTTAGCAAAATGGAAGATAGAAATCAATATCAAACTCGTCCAAGAAAGAGGAAACCAGTGATCGCGCGATATTGCTCAAAATTCTACTCAAAAAAGTAAAGCATTGAAAACGAACAAGAATATGTGGACCATTAGCAGGACATACAAGTTTGATTGGGAAGCTAAATTTCCATTTATTGAACCTATATAATCATCTAATTCTGAAGAAATCCCATGTGAATGTACATGTACAATATGTACGTGGAAATTGGGAAAGCAACAAAAAATGCAACTGAAGCTGGACACAATAGAAAAACATTGTGGAAAACAATATTTAACTGTAACAGGGGCGGATGGCCAGAAAATCAAAACACATAGGTGGAAAACTGAAAAGGAGTGCATGCATGTCAGATATGCAGTGGAATATGAGGCAGAGCAGAAAAAACACAGACATCTGTTGGAAAAGGGAGGAACAATCACATCGCATATTGGTAAGATGAAAGAAACAAATCTACATGCAAAATTCATACAATTCTCTACTCTTTTTCAAATACTTAAAAAAGGAAGGGCGATGTCAGATTTCCTTGATTTCAAAGTTTTGTATCAATTTAACGGAATGCTGAATGTACCTCAGTCTCATTGGTCTGAGAGTAGTGGATGGGAAATGGCAAAATGCCTCTCGATGATAGAGAAGGAAGATTTGAAAGAGAATGTAAAAAAAGCAAACTTTATCTCTCTTTCAATTGATGAAGTGACAGCAGTCGACAACACCGCATGGGTATGTATCCACATATATACTTTAGAAAATCATATAAGGACTCCTCATCTGTTGGGTGTTATGAAAATGGTTGAAAACTGCAATGCTGAAAACCTATATAAAATAGTTGTTTCTCATTTGAAAGATGTTGCTGGTATGACTGATTATGAAATTGCTACGAAGTTGGTATGCGTTGGAGCAGATGGTGCATCTGTCATGCAGGGTCACCGAACAGGGCTGTGTGTTAGATTACAAACAACAGTGGCCCCATATATGCTACCAATTCACTGTATGGCTCACAGAATGAATTTAGCGTATAAAATGGTAAGCAACCACGAAAATGTTGCTAAATTAGAAGACCTCATAAGAGAACTTCATGCCTATATGTCAAGCAGCCCAAAGCATTTTCTCAAGTTCCAAAAATTTGCAATTGGAATTACAGACGGAAAAAAACTTCTGAAGGATGTGGAGACTAGATGGATCTCTTTGTATGAACCAGCATGCAGAGTTCGTGAGGAGTATCCTTCATTGGTTGGTTTCATGCACAAATACCGTCATGAAGTTGATAGGGCAAGGGACCTGTTGTTCCGCTTAACTGATTTGGAGACTTTGCTTACATTGGTTGGTATTCTTCCAATGTTAAAGGAGATCAATACACTGATGAAGCATGCACAGGGCAGATTGATCTATATTGTGGATTTTATACGGATGAGGAAAATGGTATGTCAAAG
Source organism: Taxus wallichiana var. yunnanensis (assembly GCA_018340775.1). Taxonomy (NCBI): domain Eukaryota; kingdom Viridiplantae; phylum Streptophyta; class Pinopsida; order Cupressales; family Taxaceae; genus Taxus; species Taxus wallichiana. The sequence continues at coordinate 788,755,356 of CM031234.1, forward strand.
TCTTGATATATTGTACTATTCCCAGGATAGTTTTGATGCACTGTTTTGAAAATTGGAGAGATTTTTAGATCTTAAAAATCCTAACACCTTTTTGAGATTTAATATCCACGATCACCTATGCATCTCTGTTAATGGGAGGGAAATACCAATGCACATTTTGCAAAGACGTCAAGATATTACAGGATCGGAACGAGAAGATGTTCCTGTGACACGTAATTTGTTTGAGTCTGTGATAGTTGAAACAAGAATAAAGCTTAAAAAATTTCAAAACCTTGTCATCGTAAATTAGGAATGTTTCTGTAAAGATAAAATTCTGGAAGCCATGGGTGTGATGAATCCGAATTTTTGGAATACAGAAGGTGGCCGTGTAGACTTTGTCAGTAAGCATTTCCATAAATCAATGGGTACAATAATGGAACAATTTACAAAGACGTCAGAGCTCAAGGGTACGGAAATCAAAGGTATACTGAATGCCGATTTATTAAAGTTTCAGTCAACCAATTTTGCAACAACAATGAGGAACCAATATAAGAATTTAGATCAACCTTCTGAAAGTGGTGCTATTACAAGGCTGTGGCGAGGAATCTATCAAAGTTCTATCTTACAAGAAGATATCAGTGAGTATTTCAGACTATATGAGTTATGCCAGACAATGATTTTGGGGTCTGTGGAGGATGAAAGAGTTTTCAGTGCATTGTCATTTATAAAATCAAAACTGAGAAACAGGTTGGATAAAAATCTGGAAAGTTGCATGAGGTGTTACGTTTCACGATACTCCCTCGAAACCTTTCCGTTTGACAGAGCAATTGCGCACTGGAATTCCCTTTGCGAAAGAAGAGGTGTAAATAATACAGCTACAAGTACAAATATTCCCAACCTTGAGAGTGTAATTGGCTCTTCGTCACATTCTACAGAAGACAACATCGACTTTGATGAAGCTATTGATAATGGATTGTTTCAACTTTAAGTAGGTATCTTCTTTATCTATCTTTTATCTTTATCATTAAAGATGTTACAGGTCTATATACTAAAAATGTCAGGCAATTCACCCATCTATCTACTAATCCATTTCTCGTGTTGGATTTTTTTAAAACACAGATCTAGCTCATTACCAAAGGTGCGTGATGATTTCAAATTTAAGCAGGTATCTTTTTCCCCTTAATCTTATTGTTTGTTACTATTCATTTTTTGACAGAGCAATTGCTCACTGGAATTCCCTTTGCGAAAAAAGAGGTGTAAATAATACAGCTACAAGTACAAATATTCCCAACCTTGAGAGTGTAATTGGCTCTTCGTCACATTCTATAGAAGACAACATCGACTTTGATGAAGCTATTGATAATGGATTGTTTCAACTTTAAGTAGGTATCTTCTTTATCTATCTATCTTTTATCTTTATATACTAAAAATGTCGCAATTCACCCATCTATCTACTAATCCATTTCTCATGTTGGATTTTTTTAAACAAAGATCTATCTCATTACCAAAGTGGCAAGTGATGATTTCAACTTTAAGCGGTATCTTTTCCCCTTAATCTTATTGTTTGTTACTATTCATTATTTCAGCTCTGGTTATAATTAAAGATGTTACAGTGTATGTATTTACATTTAGTTAAATACAAAATTTTTATTTTTTGAAAACGTGGTTGACATCCGTCCGAGGAAGTCATTACTTCTCGAGGACCGACAATGTCGCAACTCACCCATCTATCTACTAATCAATTTTTTGTGTTGAATTTTTTAAGACAAAGATCTAGCACATTACCGGTGATGATTTCAATTTTAAATAGGTATCTTCTTCAACATAATCTTATTGTTTGTTACCTTACATTTTTTCAGCTCTTGTTATTATTAAAGACGTTACAAGTCTAATTCTTTATATTTACATTTATTTATTTAAAGATATTGTTGGTCTATATATTTAAAGTTGTTGTCTTTGGCACTTCTCAGGGACCGACAATGTCGCAACTCACCCTCCATCTACAATGTCATGTGAAACAAAGATCTAGCACGTTACCCTTGATGATTTCACAGTAATCTAATACGCAAGAGGTAATTCTTTCCCTTGATGATTTCTTACCAGTGATGATTCTTTCTTGATTTCTTAGAATTATATTTAATTTATTTTTAAATACAAGTCCACATAAAATTCGGGATAAACAATACATTATACGATTTTAAATATAAGTCCACATAAAATTCCTCATCATCCATATATATCATATCATCACCATATCATTATCATATCCTCATTATCATCATCTATCATTAATTATCAATTATCATCATTCATCATCTACGTCCACATACAATTCATGACAATGCAAATAAACAAGAAACATACATATAATTCATGAGAACTTTATGTTGAGCTGTAAATTGTTTTTCAATATTTGAGAAACTTGATTTTATCAATTGTACTTCAAGAAGATCATGATTAATCAATTCAAGGCATAGAAATGGGGGAGCTTCAAGAAAATTGTCTTCAAACATACACTTGAACATTGTATCTTCAGCAAAGGAAAACAAAACATGGTGGTAGCAGGAATCTACTAAAGGATATGTAAACAACCTTATTGAGCTATGATCATATGCACCACCTTAAAAATTTGGAAAAAAAGAGACACTTTTTAATTCAACCACTCCAAGAAGCAGTCCCGAAGAGAATCTCAAGATGTGAATCCTATACAACATATTTTGATACTGATCCATTTTCCCCAAAACATTTTACAATATCTCAAGATGGGAATCCTATACAAATTTAACTTCTATGATTTATCTAGAGAAGGCACTGTATTTTTTCTTTAAAATAGAATTTTCCTACACCATAAGTCTATTAAGGAGAAATCCTAAATAGTAAATATCTGTTTCAAATCTTAATTGCTATTTTTTCCCAAAGACATAATTTTCAAGATAATTAAAGTCCCACAAGATATTTAGGCACTAAATTTTACATTATACACATTAAATTGGTCATCATCTTTCATCATCATCTATCATTGATTATCAATTGTCATCATTCATCATCTACGTCCACATACTATTCATGACAATGCAAGTAAACAAGAAACATACATATAATTCATGATAATCACCATCTAATCACCATATAATTAAATTCAAATAAAGCATAGTACAAACTCAATAGTTGAAGTTTTCAAATTCAATATTTAAAGTTTAGTCAATAATAAAAGTTTCTAATTTTCAAAACCCTCTTTTTCTTTAGAAAATTCTGCTCTGCTCTCTTCCCCAACGGCTTCTTCCACTCTGGCTGCACCTCTTTCCCCAATAGCAAAAATAACCCCTGAACTTATAAGATCTTCTGCAGCACTGTCTAGATTTTTTATAATTCTTTCTTCTTGATTTGTTGCATCTCCATGCGACAAAGAAATTTGGATCAGCAAATGCTTTGGCTTTGAACAAGATGTCGTGGTCGAGACCATGCTCTTTAATTATCCGCTTTAGTGTATTGTTTTGTTTGTTAACCAAAACAATATTTTGCTTCAATTTTTTTGCTGCGATAAGCTTTCTTTCTTTGCTTCCAGTGAACTTGCAAAACCTTCGCCCGACTCTTCAAATTTTCATATTTCAACCGCACAAAAAGAAAGTAACGTCAATTCAAAAATTCAAAATTTCAAATTAACGAAAATGATTGTTAGAATGTAATAGAACTTACAACCGCTCTATCTCTTTCGGCATTTGCGATTAATACCAAATCCTTGTCCTTTGACCATTTGTTAAAATATGCCTAGGCCTCGCACTAATATTTTCCAATTTGTTTAGTGCCTTATCTAAAATGCCATCTTTATAGTCGTTGTTAAACGTGATAGGTCCACATCTTACTTGGGTAAGTAAGGAATCCATCTTCGCAGTTGATTCTGACTCGCAGCGTATAAACTATCCCCTTGCCAATAATTTTCATAACGAATAATAATCTCATTGATAAGAACTTTAGCCCTTCTCTCCCATTCTATAAGTCATTGTTGGATTTGAGGAATAATAAACTCACCGACATGGGATTGAAAATCATTACCAATTAAGTTCTTTAAAGGAAAAGGTGGAAACTCTTCACTATCTCGAATCTGATGCGACGATCTTGCTAGAGAAGTGTGGGGGCTTTCACCATGACCAAGATCAACTGCTCCTTGTTTCTGTCTTTGGGTGGGCTGATCCTATTTTTGAAAAAATAAATCAAGATTTAGATAAGTAAATTTAAATCAGAATGTAATTAAAAATTGTAAAGCATATTAAAATTGAAATTTGAAGTATACCGCTTTGGCCTTGAATCATCTCGCGGGTATCGAAAAAACCAGTTGGGTCATTGCTATCAATGCCCAAATAATCTTCATCTAAATTTATATTGTTCAAAACAGATATGCCCGTTGTGTTGGGCAAGCCACCAAGTGAGAGAGTTGGAATTTGAAACGAGGAGTCAAGGTTTAGTGTCCCACTAGGGGCCGGAGCAAAAGGCATGCGTTTACCAATGTTCTTTTCACTTTGTTCCTCCGGTTGGAATTTTAAAAATTAATGGTTGAGTGGGTGTTGGTGCCGTGTTTTGATCATGACCGATATGTGCTGAAAAGTACAAGAAAAAATAAAAATATTAAAACAATTCATAAAGTCAAAACTACGAAATTAAACGTTCTATAGAAAAGTTGTACCTTGTTGTCGAGGGGTTGTTTTTTTCGTGCTATGGGTGGCCTTGTAGAAGTTGTACTCAGTGGCTGTTCAGAAGATATCAATGCATGCGACTGTACGGAGTGAGTTGGGGAAGAAGGTTCCATAGTCCCTACTATTCATCAATATTAAATGTTGTCAATTCATTTTGTTAAAATTTAAATTGAAAAATAAATCTACAACTTTGGAATTTGTAAATAATATATGAGAATGTATTACTTCTCTGGCATTTAACAAGTTCAAACTGTTGAGGGTTTGGAGAGGAGTGAGCTTCCATTTCAGATTGGGAGTCCCCCGAAGCCTCCGCGTGTAGTTGGCCTCTTCCTCTCGACATCTTTTTTTTTCAGGAATGGCTTCAAGATATCTTCTCTCAAAAAACATTAAAATTTAAGTTTTAATAATTGTGCACTGTAATGAAGAAAATTGTAATACAATTACAAACTAAATAGTTTATACCTGTTGTTCTACAAATGGAATTGAGAATTTCTTCAAAACCTCATCAGAGCAAGTAGGAATTTCTTTAGCTTTTAAATTTAAAAGTGCCTCATAGTAGAAGCCGAGGAGATAGTTTGTTGAATAAATGAAAGGTTTATCTCGAGATTTTTGAATTTGATATGTCGTCAGCTTATTTTTTTGATAGAAATGTGCACCAATCAAATTTTTGTTTTGAGATAGTGGCACAAATGTATGCAATGGCCCAATTTGGTATATCTATTTGGCGACCCTGCATAACAATTCTGGCTTGAAAAATGCAATAAGTGCAGCAAGAAAGTGGTGTGCAATTGATTGTGTATCTACACCACGCCTTGATTTATTGACATGGGCTGCAAATGCGAAACAGTGAAAACTACTATAAATTTATAACAGCAAATTGTATCGTAATAAAAAAGCAATAAAATTTTTGAATTAAAACGAATTATACTTACAATCAACATGGAAACCGTACGTTGATTCGAGAAATTTCTTGTTTTCTTCCACGAGTGTTGCCTTGGTTGTAACAGTTGGTAAATTTCTAATAGGAAGGCCCATAAACCGATGTATGTCATTCCGTTCAATAGTGAATTAGAACATTTGGCCATCGTTCATAGTCACATAAAATATACCGCCTCCTCTAATTGTAGCATGATAGAAGGTAATTCAAAATATCCGGATCTGTTTCGAAATGGGGCATATTAACGAGCCCTGTAAATCCACACTCTTCCATTATAGCTTGATATTCTGAAGACAACTTTAAAGCCATATGGATGTGAGGGCATAAGGGATTCCTGTAGGTTATCTTGGAAATCGATTGACTTGGATTCTCTTCATTTTCTTGCTGAACTTGCAATTGGGAAGCATGTGAAGTTGACATTATAGTCAGAATCGCGTCTTTGTCAAAGATTTAGACCTGTAAAAATTCAAGAACGGGAAAACGAAAACGAGAAAATGAGCGGCACAAGGGTATTTATAACCTAAATAGGGCGTCACTGTCCCCTATTGACGTGCGTCATTTGCTTCAAATGACGCGCGTCAATAGGAAGCAGAGTCGCGCGTCAATAGAAGGCTGTGTCGCGCGTCATTTGTTTACAATGTCGCGCGTCATTTGTTTACAGTGTCGCGCGTCATTTGATTGCAGTGTCGCGCGTCAATAGAAGACAGTGTCGCATGTCATTTGTTTACAGTGTCACGCGTCAATAGAGGACAATGGCACGCGTCAATAGAGGACAATGTCACGCGTCAATAGAGGACAATGTCACGCGTCAATAGAGTACAATGTCACGCGTCAACAGAGGACAATGTCGCGCGTCAACAGAGGACAATATCGCGCGTCATTTTGTGACTGTGTCATGCGTTAATAGAAAACAGTGTCGCGCGTCAATAGAATCAACTGACGCGCGTCAGTAGTAGCAAGTGACGCAGCGTCGGTAGGAGTGACGTGCGCGTCAGTAGGAGCAAATGACGCGCGTCATTACGATCTGTTGTCGCTCTAGTGTAGCGCGTCATCAGGAGGTATTGTCGTGCCAGTGACGTGCATCATTACGGACTACTGTTGTCGCACGTCACTGATGGAGCCTTGAAAAACCAGGTGAAAATTTTGTTTTTTGAATCTCAAATTCACCTTTCATTGAAACTAGTTACGGGGATATTCGCCAGGTATTTTCCACCTTCAATTTTATAGGGGTGTCTTAAAATGAACCCCTGTATATTTCATTACCGTATGAAAACTCTTCTCATAATGAAATTGAAAATGCCAAAATACTAACACATGGGACGAGATATTTTGTGATTTAGAGAGATTTTAATATAAAATTACAACAGAACAAGAAAAACTATTTGAAAGACATTCAAATAAAAAGCGGATAATTTTTCCCAAGATCAACACAGATTAATTTGAGATTTATTAGATTCGTCAATAGGGGAAAATTTTCTTGAACAATATCAGATCTTTTTGATGGTTGTACACTTGTAATCATCTTAACGTGATCAAATCTAAAACATAAATGATAAACAGGTTTCTCGGATGGTCTATCGAAAAAGATGGGATTTCTCAAAAAATTTCGTAAAAATTAACACCGACCTTTTGTAGGAGTATTCTCATTACATTTCTACATTTCAATTTCTCACTCATCCAAAATTTTCCCCGAAAGAAGAATATTCAAGGAATACTTTGCTTGTTACAAGTTTGTCTCAAAAATTGATGTTTAGCAAATTTACACCCAAAGTCGGCAAGTGGACAAATCATGAACTCGATCACGTTTCTCGGACCCTCAACCATGACCGGGATGCCATGCCATAAATTTTTTATAGTCCTTATAATCATTCATTTATTCTATCGTGCAAGAAATCCCTATTTTAATAATTTGTAGTTGGCTCCATATGGCTAGATCGATAAGAAATCCTTTTCACCCTTGAGAATACACCTTGAGAAATTAGTGCCCTCGCATGGATTCCTACATTCGTGCCTCTCGAAATGAGTGTCTCGCACATTGATTATCCCACATACCTATGCTACGAGTTCGAGTCGTCCAAGTGGAAAGAGGAGCCAGCGAAAGCCTCCACGTGCACCTTTTGATACGATCTTTATACTTGTTGATTACATTATGGACATTATTATGGTTTTGATTTAGTATGATGTTAGATGTTAGACCATGGATTATTGTTGATCTTGATTTAGTTATGATGCATGATGATTATTAGAGACACTTCATATGTGGATGATGATATAATATTTGACATGGATATATTATGAATGTTGTTCGGACATATGATTTTTGGATATTGTGAGTAGACCTAGAAAATGGACATTATATGATGATGATATAGTTTGATATAAATTGTAAGTGATATTGTTGATTTCCTTGATGTTGTTTTGATTCATATGTATAGATGATTTTGTGATTATATTTATATCATGTTGGATGTTTTGATATGGCCATGAGGCCAAAGGAGGTATTTGTGTTTTGTAGGTTAAACTATCACAACAAACATCGGGGGATTGGAGACCAACCACATTGGAATTCTAGATGAATTCAATAAGGTCACCATGGCAACTGTATTTGTTGTGTGTGTGTTGTATTTTGTTAGGGATTCCCATGGGGGATTACCTTTGAATGTGACCAAGGGATTATGTGTATTTTATTAATGTGGTTCCTTTTTATTATTGTTTGCATGTGTTTATTTTGTGATGTATTTACCCCTTTCATTATTCTTTTAATTGTGGAGAATTAATGTGAGTAATCATATTATTAAAATAAATAAATTAATCAAATTTGGGATATAAGAAAGTAATTATATAAGTTGTTGGCTCTTGTATTAAATGTGATAAGTGATGTGTAAGTATGTGTAAGAGTTGTGTAAGTTAGATTTTGGAGTATGAAACACTCCACCTCCTTGGAAATTCGAATTTTCCTTGGGGGCTGCTTTTAGAGGCTTGTGGGACAAGTTAAACTTGTCCCATACCTCTTAAATTTACATACCAACCTTGCCTATGGTTGGAGGGTTGAATTTAGACTTTTTATAATGCATTTTGGGAAGACAAATTGTAGATTTTAATTACACTTTTCTTACATGATTTAATTCAATCCTTTGGGGTGTGGGTTAGATTTGAGTGTATAAGTAAACTGTCATATTATTCACCCACCTATTTATTATGCATTGGAGAATGAATTTACTTTGTGTTGGAGTTGAGGATGTGTGATGTGGCATCCTACATGGATCCACCTCATCCTCTTCTCTTCCCTCTTCTATAAAATTAGGAACTCCTCTTTGTTTTGGGTTGTTGAACATTTTGCATACTTCCTTTTAGGTGAATTTTTTGTGTGGAGCTCTTGCTTTTGGAAGGAGTTTGGAGACCCTTGCATGCTTGTTGGTTGTTGATTTTAGACTTTATTTTGGCATTGGAAAGCTTTTTTTTTGGAACTTAGACAACTCCATCATGGAGAGGTAAGAGCTTGGCTCTTGAAATACTCATTTTCTTTATGAATGTACATGTTATTGTGTGAATGTTTTAGCATGTTTGTGGGTTGTTCAGGTAGACTACCTAGGAATGGTGTAGGAGAAGACTATGGGGTACTCTTGAGGGAGGCATAAGTGTTTTGGGGAGGTATAAGTGTGGAGGGAGTTGGGATTGGGTTCCACCTTGTAAAAATAAATAGCTTGCATTTCTTTACTCATTATGGGGTGCCATAAGAGGTTGGGGAGGCATAAGGAAATGTGAGGAATAAGGGGTACTTGGGGAGGCATAAGGACAGCATGATAGGGTTTGAATATGATATATATATATATATATATATATATATATATGGTTTGTTCTCAAGTGGTGATACCCATTTCCCCTTTGGGAGGCATAAGTAGCATCCCCCATAGTTTCTTTCTCCTTTGGCTTGCTTGATGAAGCCTTAGTATTGTTTTGTCATGTGTTAATGTAGTTGCAAAACTACATTCTATTTTGGACTGTGTTTTTATTTTGAAATGTGCATGTTGAAAGATTGCATTGTGATGTGGAAGCCTGTTGTTGCCATGGGTTGAAATACATTTCTTATTGCTTTGTGGTTTGGGGCTTAGGGGCCAATGAAGAAGGATGGCTTCTCCTTTCATTGGATGTCTTGGTTGGGTGGAGAGTGTTGCCTTTCCCCTGCCTTTGTTGTGATCAAAATTGGAAGAATGAGAAGAATGTATGTTGTTGTTCTGAAGCTGAGGAAAGATAGTTTGACAGTCCCTTGTGAAATAAAATTTCATTGTAACCTTCCCACTTGAAGTGGATGATCTTGTAAATGTTGTAATGGAAAGATGTTGTATAGATTTGCAAGTGAAATTTGAAATGTAAAAAGTTATACTCTGTATTCTGTTTAGAAAGAATGTGAAAGAATCATACGTGCTTGGTATACTATATTTTGTAATCAAATGGAAAGGAAGTTGTAAGTTGTATTTTGGAATCAATAAATGAATGTAATGATTTTCTCAAATTGCATTGTTGTATTTGAATCTGATTATTTCAATGTATTGGAATCTCTTCTTGAAAGAAGAAAATATGTATGAAGGATAGTGCAGAACTCTGTCTTTGAAATGTGAAAAAAATTAGAAATCAGACTTTGTATTCTGGCTCTTAAATGGTTTGATTAAATCACTTAAATGTATTAGACTAGAATGGAAATGAATCTCCATACTTGGAAGGTGAAAAATGATAAATAAATCCTTTAGAAATTGATCTCTGTTTTGTATTTCATCCTGGAAAATAATTTATCTAAAATGAATAGTTTGAACCTGCAATTCAAGAAATAAAAATGAAACATTAAAATTGAACATGCTATGATGTAAATGAATTCAATTTGGGCTAAAAAACTTAAGGAAATCTTTCAAACATTACAAAATCGGGCTCAATCCATTTGTAGTCCCTTTTGCTGTTAAAAGTTGTAAAATTGATTTGCAACTCAATCAAACCAATCAAATCTAGTTTTCCATCCTAAAACCATCCTAGAACAATCCTCCATGTCTGTTGGACATGATGAGTGAAGGAAAGAATCAAATTTTGAACAAATCCTTTAAGTCAAAATTTACCAGCTCGCACTATATAAGTCTGCAGGAAGTTTCCTTAAAATTGACCCCTTAAAATTTATCAAAATCTAAAATTAATGATCTCTGTGCAAAGAGGACATCGAGAGATTTCCAGAAAGTCCTCGTTTTCCAAAACTAAGAGTTTCTATCAAAAGTTATGGCCTTTTGAAGTTTTACTTCATTTTGGCTTCAAAAATTAATCTAACTGTCAAAAAGAAATTTTGGAAAAATTTCCCCATGACCCACCACCCCACTTTTTCCCTTTGTCACCTTTCATGGGCTGAAAATTCAAACTTAACCTTTTTTAAAATTTGTTTTGGAAAATTTTCCAACTTTCCCCACTACTCCTCCATCCCGCAGCCAATAAAAAGCTATCACATGGCCTTGCGAGGCAACAACGGTGGAGGCACGGAATCCGTTTTGACCTTAGCATTTTTAAAAAAATTTTGGGAAAATTTTCTAGTTTTCCTCCGCCACCCCACCACCGCAACTAATGGTAGGTTTACATGTGGCAGCCTTAGGCATCGATGGAGGTGCGAAACATTTTGTAACTTTGAAACTTTAACTTTTTGCTTTGGCAAAAATCCCAAAGTTTCCCCACCGCCTCACGTGCCCTAACCAATGGAAGGCTAACGTGTGGTAGCCTTAGGCGTCGGTGGAGGCGTGAAACATTTTTGACCTTTTAAATTTTTACCCTTAAAATCTTAAAGTCAAAAATCTCTCTCAACGACCCGACTTCCCGCGAGAGTTTTCTCGGCGAACATGTCCTCTTCCAGCCCACGGGTGCAGAGGAAAATCGCATGTTTTTCCCGAAAAATAAAAAAATTCCAAAACTCTTCCCTCTGCCGACTCCACTAAAAATTTTCACCCACAGGGCCATGCAAGCCCGCTCTTGGGGAAAATTTTCACCCCAAGGCCCGCCGGCCCATAACTTGAAAAATATGAGGAGTTAGGAGGACTTCTTTATATCAATGGAAAGGTGAGGAAATTTCCTATCCAATGGGAGTGATTTAGGAAAATTTTGAATGCACTAAGTATGGAAAAAAAAAGTTGAAACTTTAATCCTGTTAGAGAGTGGGTATGGTGAGGAATTTTCCCTCTAAACCTAATTGAAACTTCTAACCCTAAATTTTGGACCTTGTGACCTCTAATAATTATTAATAAAAGAAAAGTATACTCTAGTAGATTAGAATTGTTCTAGAACCTATTAGTGATAGTTTTTGTCTTATAACATGGTTGTAGATTCTTTTAATCAAAAAAATTATTCCATAAATTTCCTAACTAATCCTAGGTTGTTCTTGGGTCTCTAGTGGGTTGTTTTAATGGGCATTACACTTGGTATCAGAGCAGTGGTTCAAAAGCTTGGACCATTGGGCACACTAGAAAACTGGAGACATGAAACTTAAACCTAGCACACTTTTAAATCTAGAACACAATTTAGTTAGAAATTACATAATTTTAGTAAACATGGAAATTGAATAAAACTTAGAAAAATGAACTAACTCTCACCTTGGTCTATGTAGGGGGCGCAGATGGGATGAGGGGTCTTTTCACATAGACCTAGACTTACCACCACTAGATCATGTTGTAGCAGCCATCCCCCCTAGATTTTGTAGACTCTTCATGATGTTAATGCCACTCTACGAGGAGGATCAGTAGGAGGAGGACGTGCAGCCAGACATGATAGAGTCCTTTCCATTGAGGGTCAGGTATCTCCTCGACCCAGTGAGGAGCATAGAGGAGAGAACTCCCATGTAGAGTCAGCTAGGGTAGAGTCACCATAGAGGGATAGGGTGATCGAGTTTCAGAGCATAGAGAGAGGTCTTAGAGCCCTAGGCTTAGGGATGAGCATGCAGAGAGACCTAGAGGCCATCAGACCACAGCTATAGATCACATTAGGGAGATCCTGAAGCTTCGACCATCACATTATTCTAGTGACATAGGTGGATTTCAGGAAGAGGCCTAGTTGGTGAGCTTGAGCGGATGCTTCAAGCTCTGTCCTTGTTCTAGCAACACAAAATATCATGTTGCGATCCATCTACTGAGGGATGGAGTTGGTGTCTAGTGGAGGACAGAGGAGCAAGAAGCTCCATGTTGATTCTGAGACAGTTACCTGGGAGCTCTTTGAGGAGCATTTCAAGAACAAATATTTGTCATGAGGTTCATACAACAGTGGATAGATGAGTTTCATGACCTCTGATAGGAATTACTCACAGTGGTTGAGTATGAGAGTAGATTTATTAATCTACTCCAATATGTTGGTTATATGTAGGATGAGTAGGTGTGGATTCACAGGTTCATCCAGGGGCCTAAATCTAGACATTGGAGGTGCATGTGTAGATCCATTTCCATAGACATTAGCTGAGGCCGTCGAGAAGGCCTATATAGCATAGGAGACTTGGGGAAAGACCCAGTAGGCTAGAGACCAAGTCCAGAGCCACATATAGCAGATGTAGGATAGTAGATCAAGGGTCAGTACCTCTTCCTCGTGGTGGATAGGGTTCAACACAGTCATCTTTTAGACCATAACAACAGGTGACAACAGCAGATTCCTTCCCACCTTATATACCTCCATAGAGATTTTATGCAAAGAGAGGATGGAGTGTGGGGCCTCCTCCTAGGGTTCCCATCAGGACATAGGGTGCCCAGAGAGCTCACTCACTCAGTAGAGCTCACGAGCAGAGACCTCAACAAGACCGTAGTTGGATCATCAAGATCCATACCACAGACCTCAGTACTAACTGGACTAGCTATATAGGGAGAGGATCGGGGAGGGTTTTTTGGTTATGGTGTTACTTTGCATTTTTGGAGATATTTCCCATAGAACCAAAACAAATAAGGGTAAGACACAAATCTCAGAGCCTACTGATTGGTGATATGGGGTGTAGTCATAGGATGTATGTAGCGGTCAAGAACCATCAGGAAGAGCATCAGAGTACAGTTATTGAGACTGTAGGTAGCATTGGTGGTATTCCTACCTCCATCTTGTTTGATTCTAGTTCTTCTGATTCTTTCATTGCACCATCTTTAGTAGAGTGATGCTAGGCTAGTGGTAGTTAGGTAGGGTCATAGTTGGGATGTTGAGATGGCTTCTGAGCCAAGATCTCTGTAGACTCCTTAGTTAAGGAGTGTGTGTGGATTTGGGACCTTTCACCACTACCTCAGATCTCTATATCCTTCCTTTGGGCTCTTATGGAGTCATCTTGGGTATGGATTGGTTATCATGAAACAGGCCAGAGTGGATTGTTACCACAATATTATATCTTGTGTAGATGATTTGGGAGTTGAGTCGGTGATTTCAGGGGTCAAGAGACCTATTTCTATTCACACCATCTCTGCTATGTAGCTTAAGCGGTGTGTGCGATGGGGTTGCTAGATGTATGTTGTTATAGTCAGTGACAGATCAGAGGATGGGTCTAGTGGACCATTGCTAGATGATCACCCCATTTTGAGAGATTTTGTAGATGTCTTTCCAGGAGCTACCGGGTTACCACCCCCACGTGAGATTGATTTTCATATAGATTTGGTTCTGGAGTAGAGCCTATCTCACGAGCACCTTATCGGATGACCACCCTAGAGCTTTGTGAGCTCAAGTTACAGCTTGAGGGCCTTTTGGAGAAAGGCCTTATCCATCCTAGTGTATCCCCTTGGGGTGCACGGTTATCTTTGTGAAGAAGAAGGATGGATCCTTGCGGTTGTGTATTGATTACTGCCAACTGAACAAAGTAATGATCAAGAATCATTATCCCTTTCACACATTGATGATTTGTTTGATCAAATGAAGGGAGCCATGAGTTTTCTCTAAGATTGATCTTAAGTTAGGCTACCATCAACTGAGGATTTCGGAGGTGGACATTCATAAGACTTCCTTCCATACGAGATATGGGCACTATGAGTTCACAGTGGTGCCTTTTGGTTTGACTAATGCCCCATGAAATGTTTATGAGTTTGATGAATGGGGTATTTAGGACCTTCTTAGATCACTTCGTGCTCATCTTCCTTGATGACATTTTGATTTACTCACATACATGTGAGGAGCATGAGGGGCACCTTTTCCAGGTTCTTCAGTGTCTTCGAGAACAACTTTTTTGGGAACTTAGAGAAGTGTGCATTCTTTTAGATGAGAGGTGCAGTATTTGGGTCACATCATTTCTAGGGAAGGTATCACCATCGATCCTTCCAAGATTAGAGCTATTATGGATTGGCTAGCACCCACTATGGTGACTAAGGTGCGTAGCTTCATGGGATTAGCAGGATACTACTGGAGATTTGTTCAGGACTTCTCTCGGATTGCACACCCCATCACTTCCCTTCAGAGGAAAGGGAAGAAGTTTGTTTGGTGGAAAATGTGAGTAGGCCTTTAGTACACTGAAGGAATGTCTCACTACAACACCTATTCTTGTAGTGTCAGATCCAAGGGTGAGACTTTTTATTTGCACATATGCTTCGTTAGCATGGCTTGGAGGTGTGTTGATGTAGGAGGGCAGAGTAGTGGCTTTTGAGTCTCGTAAACTCAAGGATTATGAGCTCAATTATCCGACTCATGATCTTGAGCTTGCAAAGTTGTGCATGCATTGGTTTGATGGAGACACTTTCTTCTTGGTTGGAGATTCACACTTAGGACAGATCACTGAGTCTTCGCCACCTCTTCACATAGCCAAATCTCAACATTCATCAGTGGCGTTGGATGGAGTTTCTTTGTGAGTATGATATGGAGATAGAGCATGTGAAAGGGAAAGAGAATGTGGTGGTAGATGCTCTCAGCATATGGAGACATGTGGCTATAGCCACCTCAATGAGCATAGATTTACGGAGCAAGATTCTTTAGTAGCTTCCTCTTGATAGCTTCTACATTGCAGTTCAAGAAAAGATCGAGTCTCAGAGACCCCTCGAGGGGAAGTTTGATGGTTTTTCTTTAGAGGTAGATGGTCTTCTCAGGCACATAGGAGGCTAGATTTATGTTCCCAGAGATGGAGGCTTGAGGTAGGACATCTTGGTAAAGAGGCACATTGTGCACCCTATTTATCCCATCCCGGGGTGAAGAAGATGCACACTGCCACCTTGAGACAGTTGTATCATTGGAGAGGACTTTGTAGAGATGTGGCCTAGTTCGTGTCACGATGTTTAGAGTGCTAGAAAGTTAAGGCCGAGCATCAGCATCCAGTTGGCCTTCTCTTTCCTCATGCTATACCGGAGTGGAAGTGGGACACCATTTCCATGGACTTCATTATTGGGATACTAATGATGTCAAGATATCACCACAATGCCATCATGGTCACGGTTGATAAATTGACAAAAGTGGCTCACTTTTCTCTGGTGAAGATCACTTATACAGCTAGTGTGTGGTGGCACGGGTATACTTGGATGAGATTGTCATGTTGCATAGGATTCCACAAAGATCATTAGTGACTATGATCCTTTGTATACTTCCCATTTTTGGACTACCATGCAGCATGCCCTCGGGAAAAAGATCAATTTCAGCACAACATATCACCCTAAGATAGATGGACAAACTGAGCGGGTGAATCAGATTTTAGAGGACATGCTCAAGATGTATGTGATGGATCAACAGTCTAAATGGGAGGAGTACATGTACTTAGTGGAGTTTTCCTACAATAATAGTTTTCAGAGTTCTATAGGCATGGCTCCTTTTCAAGCTTTGTATGGTAGAGAGTGCATGACACCTCTTAGCTGGGATAGGCTAGAGGATGGGTTTCTCTTGGACCAGATTTGTTGAGGGACATGGATTAGTAGGTGGTCTTGATTAGATAGAGACTACAGGACAGGGCAAGAGAACTAGAAGAAGTATGTGAATCAGCATAACATCAACCATATTTTTGATGTGGGCATGAAGGTGTTCCTTCGTGTCAGGCCACATAAGAGCCCTATCTGTTATGGAAAAGTTTATAAGTTGGATCCTAGATTCATGGGTCCTTTTGAGATCTTGGAGCGTATTCAACCTTTGGCCTACCATCTAGATTTTCCACCTAGCTTGTCTCACATACATGATGTGTTTCATGTTTTATTTCTTAGGAGATATGTTGCAGATCCTTCTCATGTGTTAGATTGGACATCATTGCAGGTGTAGGATCAGGGGTAAAGTGATGGTGGATTCCATTCACATCCTAGATCGCAGGACCCTAGGCCTTCGAGGCAGAGAGGTTGATCAGGTTTAGGTATAATGGGATAGATATGATGAGACTACAGCTACATGGGAGGATGCTACTTTGTTACGAGTTCAGTTCCCACATTTTTTCTAGTGACTTCCAGGAGGAAGTCGAGTCTAAGGGAGGGGATGTAGTGCCCACTTCCTTTGACACCTTTTGATACTAATCTTGATACTATTGATTACATTATGGACATTATTATGGTTTTGATTTAGTATGATGTTAGATGTTGGACCATGGATTATTGTTGATCTTGATTTAGTTATGATGCATGATGATTATTAAAGATACTTCATATGTGGATGATGATATACTATTTGACATGGATATATTATGAATGTTGTTCGACATATGATTTTTGGATATTGTGAGTAGACCTAGAAAATGGACATTATATGATGATGATATAGTTGTTGATATAAATTGTAAGTGATATTGTTGATTTCCTTGATGTTGTTTTGTGATTCATATGTATAGATGATTTTTGATTATATTTATATCATGTTGGATGTTCTGATATGGCCATGAGGCCGAAGGAGGTATTTGTGTTTTGTAAGTTAAACTATCACAACAAACATCGAGGGATTGGAGACCAACCACATTGGAATTCTAGATGAATTCAACAAGGTCACCATGGCAACTGTATTTGTTGTGTGTGTTGTATTTTGTTAGGGATTCCCATGGGGGGATTACCTTTGAATGTGACCAAGGGGTTATGTGTATTTTATTAATGTGGTTCCTTTTTATTATTGTTTGCATGTGTTTATTTTGTGATGCATTTACCCCTTTCATTATTCTTTTAATTGTGGAGAATTAATGTGAGTAATCATATTGTTAAAATAAATAAATTAATCAAATTTGGGATATAAGAAAGTAATTATAGAAGTTGTTGGCTCTTGTATTAAATGTGGTAAGTGATGTGTAAGTATGTGTAAGAGTTGTGTAAGTCATATTTTGGAGTATGAAACACTCCACCTTCTTGGAAATTCGAATTTGTCCTTGGGGGCTGTTTTGGAGGCTTGTGGGACAAGTTAAACTTGTCCCATACCTCTTAAATTTACATACCAACCTTGCCTATGGTTGGAGGGTTAAATTTAGACTTTTATAATGCATTTTGGGAAGACAAATTGTAGATTTTAATTGCACTTTTCTTACATGATTTAATTTCAGTCCTTTGGGGTGTGGGTTGGATTTGAGTGTATAAGTAAATTGTCATATTATTCACCCACCTATTTATTATGCATTGGAGAATGAATTGACTTTTGTGTTGGAGTTGAGGATGTGTGATGTGGCATCCTACATGGATCCACCTCATCCTCTTCTCTTCCCTCTTCTATAAAATTAGAACTCCTTGCTTTGTTTTGGGTTGTTGAACATTTTGCATACTTCTTTTGGGTGAATTTTTGGTGTGGAGCTCTTGATTTTGGAAGGAGTTTGGAGACCCTTGCATGCTTGTTGGTTGTTGATTTTGGACTGTATTTTGGCATTGGAAAGCTTGCTATTTTGGAACTTAGACAACTCCATCATGGAGAGGTAAGAGCTTGGCTCTTGAAATACTCCTTTTCTTTATGAATGTACATGTTATTGTGTGAATGTTTTAGCATGTTTGTGGGTTGTTTGGGTAGACTTCCTAGGAATGGTGTAGGAGAAGACTATGGGGTACTCTTGAGGGAGGCATAAGTGTTTTGGGGAGGTATAAGTGTGGAGGGAGTTGGGATTGGGTTCCACCTTGTAAAAAGAAATAGCTTGCATTTCTTTACTCATTATGGGGTGCCATAAGAGGTTGGGGGGCATAAGGAAATGTGAGGAATAAGGGGTACTTGGGGGAGGCATAAGGGCATGACAGGGTTTGAAATGATATATATATATATATATATATATATATATATATATATATATATAGTGGGTTGTTCTCAGTGGTGATACCCATTTCCCCTTTGGGAGGCATAAGTAGCATCCCCCATAGTTTCTTTCTCCTTTGGCTTGCTTGATGAAGCCTTAGTATTGTTTTGTCATGTGTTAATGTAGTTGTAAAACTACATTCTGTTTTGGACTATGTTTTTATTTTGAAATGTGCATGTTGAAAGATTGCATTGTGATGTGGAAGCCTGTTGTTGCCATGGGTTGAAATACATTTCTTATTGCTTTGTGGTTGGGGCTCGGGGGCCAATGAAGAAGGATGGCTTCTCCTTTCATTGGATGTCTTGGTTGGGTGGAGCATTTGTTTCCCTTTCCTTTGTTGTGATCAAAATTAGAAGAATGAGAAGAATGTATGTTGTTGTTCTAAAGCTAAGGAAAGATAGTTTGATAGTCCCTTGTGAAATAAAATTTCATTGTAACCTTCCCACTTGAAGTGGATGATCTTGTAAATGTTGTAATGGAAAGATGTTGTACAGATTTGCAAGTGAAATTTGTAAAGTGAAATGAAAAAGTTATACTCTATTTTTTTTAGAAAGAATATGAAAGAAATGTGATTGTTCATATATAATTTTGTAATCAAATAGAAAGGAAGTTGTTAGTTTTCTTTTGAAATCAATAAATGAATGTACTTCTTTTCTCAAATTACATTGTTGTATTTGAAATGTGATCATTTCATTTTTTTTGAATCTCTGCTTGAAAGAAGAAAATATGTATGAAGGATATGCGTAACTATTCTTCTTTGAAATGTGTTAAAAATTAGAATTAGACTTTGTATTTTGGTTCTTAAATGGTTTTATTAAATCACTTAAATGTATTAGACTAGAATGGAAATGAATCTCCATACTTGGAAGGTGAAAAATGATAAATAAATCCTTTAGAAATTGATCTTTATTTTGTATTTCATCCTGCAAATAATTTATCTAAAATGAACAATTTGAACCTATAATTCAAGAAATAAAATGAAACATTAAAATTGAACATGCTATGATGTAAATGAATTCAATTTGGGCTAAAAACACTTAAGGAAATCTTTCAAACATTGCAAAATCAGGCTCAATCCATTTTGCAGTCCCTTTGTTTTTAAAAGTTGTAAATTTGATTCAAATTGCAACTCAATCAAACCAAATCAAATCTAAATTCCATCCTAAAACCATTTAGAACAATCCTCCATGTCTCATTTGACATGATTAGTGAAGGAAAGAATCAAATTTTGAACAAATCCTTTAAGTCAAAATTTACCAGCTCGCACTATATAAGTCTCGCAATAAGTTTCCTTTAAAATTTACCCCTTAAACTTTATCAAAATCTAAAATTAATGATCTCTGTGCAAAGAGGACATCGAGAAAAGTCCTTGTTTTCCCAAAACTGAGCTTTCTATCAAAAGTTATGGCCTTTTGAAGTTTTACTTCATTTTGGCTTCAAAAATTAATCTAACTATCAAAAAATTTTGGAAAAATTTCTCCCATGGACCCGCCGCCCCACTTTTTTCCTTTGTCACCTTTTTGGGCTGAAAATTCAAACTTAACCTTTTTTAAAAAAATTGGGAAAATTTTCCAACTTTTCCCTACCGCTCCATTGTCCCACAACTAATCAAAAGCTGCTACATGGCCTTGGGAGGCAATGACAAAGGCACAAAATCCATTTTGACCTTAGCATTTTAGAAAAAAATTGGAAAATTTTCTAATTTTCCTCCGCCCCCTATGCCACCATAACCAATGGTAGGCTGAACATGGCAGCCCTAGGCATCGGCGGAGGTGCAAAACATTTTGTAACTTTGAAACTTTAACTTTTTTCTTTGGTAAAAATCCCAAAGTTTCCCCACCACCCCACGGCCCGCAACCAATGGAAGGCTAACACATGGCAGCCTTAGGCATGTCGAAGAGGCG
The DNA here is from genome assembly GCA_018340775.1 of Taxus wallichiana var. yunnanensis. Taxonomy (NCBI): domain Eukaryota; kingdom Viridiplantae; phylum Streptophyta; class Pinopsida; order Cupressales; family Taxaceae; genus Taxus; species Taxus wallichiana. The sequence goes on from CM031234.1 coordinate 788,776,038, forward strand.
TGACCATTTTTGTACCTTTGAACTTTTTACCCTTAAAATCTTAAAGTCAAAAATCTCTCCGATGGCCTAACTTCCCGCCAGAGCTTTCTCAAGCCGACACGTGTCCTCTTCAAGCCCACGGGCACATAGAGGAGGCAAATTGTGTTTTTGCCCAAAAAAAGGGAAAAAAATGCCAAACCTCTTCCCTACTCCTCCACCCCCACGCAAGGGAAAATTTTCACCCCTGGGCCCACAGGCCCACTCTTGGGGAAAATTTTCACCCCAAGGCCCACCGGCCCATAACTTGAAAAATATGAGGAGTTAGGAGGACTTCTTTATATCAATAGAAAGGTGAGGAAATTTCCTATCCAATGGGAGTGATTTAGGAAATTTTGAATGCATTAAGTATGGAAAAATAAATTTGAAACTTTAATCCTTTTAGAGAGTGGGTATGGTGAGGAATTTTCCCTCTGAACCTAATTGAAACTTCTAACCCTAAATTTTGGACCTTGTGGCCTCTTATAATTATTAATAAGAGAAAAGTATAATCTAGTAGATTAGAACTGTTTGAGAACCTATTAGTGAAAGTTTTTGTCTTGTAACATGGTTGTAGATTCTTTTAATAAAAAAATTATTCCATAAATTTCCTAACTAATCCTAGGTTGTTCTTCGATCTCTAGTGGGTTGTTTATGAGGGGTCTTTTCACATATACCTAGACTTACCACCACCAGATCATGCTATAGCAGCCATCCTACCCCAGATTTTGTAGACTCTTCAGGATGTTAATGTCGCTCTACGTGGAGGATCAGTAGGAGGACGTGCAGCCAAACATGACAAAGTCCCTTCCATTAAGGGTCAGGTATCTCCTTCAATACTGTGAGGAGCGCAGAGGAGAGAACTCCCATGTAGAGTTAGCTAGGGTAGAGTCACCATAGAGGGGACAATGTGACCGAGTTTCAGAGTATAGAGAGAGGTCTCAGAGCCCTAGGCTTAGGGATGAGCATGCAAAAATACCTAGAGGTTGTTAAACCAATGTTGTAGATCACATCGGGGAGATCATAAATCTTCGACCATCACATTATTTTGGTGACATAGGTTGAGTTCGGGCAAAGGCCTAGTTGATGAGCTTTAGCGGATGCTTCAAGATCTCTCCTATTCTAGCAACATAGAAGCTCATGCTATGATCCATCTACCGAGGGATGGAGCCGGTGTCAGTGGAGGAAAGAGGATCAAACGCTCCATGTTGATTCCGAGATAGTTACTCAGGAGCTCTTTGAGGAGTGTTTTAATAACAAATATTTTTCACGAGGTTCATATAACGTGGATAGATGAGTTTCATGACCTCGATAGGCATCACTCATAGTGGTTGAGTATGAGAGTAGATTTCTTGATCTACTCTAGTATGTTTGTTATATGCAAGATGAGTAGGTGTGCATTCACAGGTTCATCTAGGGCCTGAATCTAGACATTGGAGGTGCAATGTAGATCCATTTTCCATAGACATTAGCTAAGGCCATCAAGAAGGCCTATATAAAAGAGGAGACTCGGGGAAAGACCCAACAGGATAGAGATCGAGTCTGGAGCTACATAAAATGAGATGCAGGATAACAGATGGATGAGGTGAGTATCTCTTCCTCATGGTGGACAAGGTTTAGCGTAGTCATCTTTTAGACCACAACAACAATAGCAGCAATAACAACATCCCGCCCACCTTATAGACCTCCATAGAGATTTGATGCACGAGAGAGGTCCCATTAGGACATAGGGTTCCCAAAGAGCTCACTCAAAGCAGGAGTTATACAATAGAGAACTTAAAAACTATAGCTAGATCATTAAGATCCACACCAAAGACCTCCAGAGTACCAACCTGGATCAAGCATAGGGAAGTAGATCATGAGGGTGTTTTGGTTGTGGTGTTATTAGGATTTTTGGAGATATTAGCTACAAAACCCTAACAAAAAGGTCAAGACACAAATCTTAGATCCTACTGTTGGTGATATGGGTCATAGTCATAGGATGTATGAACCGGTCAAGAACCATCTCGGCAGAGCATTAGAGTATAGTTATTGAGACTATAGGTAGCATTTGTGGTATTCCTACCTCCATCTTGTTTCATTCTTGTTCTTTTCATTATTTCATTACACCTTTTTAGTAGAGCAATGCAGTGGTGGTAGTTAGGCGGGGTCATAGTTGGGATATTGATATGGCTTCTCGGAGCCAAGATTTCTATAGACTCCATAGTTAAGGAGTGTGTGGTGGATTTGGGACCTTTCACTACTACCTTAGATCTTCGTATCCTTCCTTTCGGATCTTATGGAGTCATCTTGGGTATGCATTGGTTGTCTACACATAAGGCCACAAAGTGGATTATTACCACAATATTATATCCTATGTAGATGATTTGGGAGTTGATTCAAGATTTTAGGTGTAAGGAGACCCATTTCTATTTGCACCATCTCTACTATGCAACTTAAGCATTGTGTGCGCGGGATTGCCGATGTATGCTATTAAAGTCGTTGACATATTAGAGGATGGTTCTAGTGGACCATCATTAGATGATCACCCAATTTTGACAGAGTTTGGAGATGTCTTTCTGGGAGCTACCGGGGTTACCACCCCCATGTGAGATTGATTTTCATATAGATCATGTTCCGGAGAAGATCCTATCGCACAAGCACCTTATTAGATGACCACCCCAAAGCTCTGTGAGCTCAATTTACAGCATAAGGGCCTTTCGGAGAAAGGACTTAAACGTCCTAATGTATCCCATTGTGGTACACCGGTGATCTTTGTAAAGAAGAAGGATGGATTCTTGTGGTTGTGTATTGATTACCACTAGCTGAAAAAAGTAATGATCAAGAATTGTTATCCCCTTCCACGCATTGATGATTTGTTTGATCAGATGAAGGGAGCCAAAAATTTCTCTAAGATTCATCTTAAGTCAAGGTACCATCAACCGAGGATTTCGAGAGGTAGACATTCATAAGACCACCTTTCGTACGAGATATGGGCACTATGAGTTCACAGTGGTGCCTTTTGGTTTGACTATTACCCCTGGAGTGTTTATGAGTTTGATGAATGGGCTATTTAGGACCTTGTTAGATAACTTCATACTCATATTCCTTGATGAAATTTTGATTTACTCATGTATGCGTGAGGAGCACGAGGGGAACCTTCACCAAGTTCTTCATTGTCTTCGGGAACAACAACTTTTTGGGAACTTGAAGAAGGGTGCATTCTTTCGAAGGAGATGTAGTATTTAGGTCACATCATTTTTGGGGAAGGTATCATTTTCAATCCTTCCAATATTAGAGCTATTAAGTGATTAGCCAAAGCACTCACTACGGTGGCTTAAGTGTGCATCTTCATGGGAGGACCAAGATACTACTGGAGATTTTTTCAGGACTTGTCTCGTAGATTGCACACCCCATCACTTCCCTTTAGAGGAAAGGGAAGAAGTTTGTTTTTTTTTCAGATAGATATGAGCAGGCCTTTAGTACATCAAGGAATGTCTCACGACAACACCTATTCTAGCAGCTTCTAGATTGAAAGGATGAGTATTTCATTTACATAGATGCCTCATTAGTAGGGCTTGGAGATGTGTTGATAGAGGAGGGAAGAGTAGTGGATTTTGATTCCCAAAACTCAAGGATTATGAGCTTATTTAACCACCTCATGATCTTGAGCTTGTGGTAGTTGTGCACTCCTTGGTTTGATGGAGACAATTTCTACTTGGTCGAGCTTCACAATCGTGGATAGATCACTTGAGTCTTTACTACCTCTTCTCGAGCCAATCTTAACGCTCATTAGCGGTGTTGGATTGAGTTTCTTTGTGAGTATGATATGGAGATAGAGCATGTGAAACAGAAAGAGAATGTGGTGGTAGATGCTCTCGGTAGATGGAGACATGTGGCTATAGCCACTTGAGTGAGCATATATTTAGAGAGAAAAATTCTTCAGCAGCTTCCTCTTGACATCTCCTACATTGTAGTTCGAGAAGAGATCGAGTCTCGAGACCCCTCGAGGGGAAGTTTGATGGTTTTTCCTAGAGACATATGGCCTTGTCAGCACGAGAGAAATTAATTTTGGCCTTTGAAAGAGTCTAAATATAAAGATGAGCTAGGAGAAGCCTCCACGTGTCTCTTCGGCGTATTTTTGATATGGTGCCCAAAAGTGGAGACCCTAAACAAGCATGGGCTCACCACGTGTCTTGGCCTGGAAAAGTTGTTGAAAGATTTTAAGGACCAAAGAAGGTGCCACGTGCCTAGGGTCCGAGAAATTTTCCTTGGCCATTGAAAAGTCTAAGTATGGGCAGGGCTAGTGGAATTTTCCATGTGTCTCATCGGTGCTCTTTTGATATGAAGCTCAAAAGAAGGACTCCCAAACAAGTGCGGGCCTTCCACATGTCTAAGGTTTGAAAAGTTGCAATAAACATTTGAAAAATTCTAAGTATGGGAAGATCCAGTGGAAACCTCCACGTGTCCCTTCGAGCTCTTTCAACAAGAAAATTTAGGGGTAGGGCCAAACAGCACAGCCCTCCACGTGTCCTATGCCTTAGAAATTTTCTTGAGAAGTCTAAGTATAGAGAGGATCCAATGAAAGCCTCCATGTGTCTCCTTGGTGGAATCAGAAAAGGTATGACGTAGAGATGGATCCTCAAATGAGCATAGGTCCTCCATGTGTCCATGGTCTAACAAAGATGCACCGACAACTTGAAGAAAAGGCTAAGTATGGGCAGGGCCAGTGACAACCTCCACATGTCTCCTTGGAACAAATCCAATCTTCAAACCGAGAGAAGAATCCTCAAATGAGCGCAGACCTCCACGTGGAAAATATTTGAGTTGAAGTGGGCCAAAAAACTTCAAAATGCTCTGGTGATCTGCTTCTCTGCTTCAAAATTTTGATGTGGGCCCTATCAGAGTCGTAACTCACTTTTATACCTTTACATCATTTGAAATCAGAGCTTAAAAACTCCAAAGTGCTCTACAGACCCACTTCCCTTCTTTTACTTTTCAAATACTGACTCAAACATGTGACATTAATCTGCTCCCGCAGAGTTGCGGATCAATTTATAACTTTTCTCCTTTTCACAAAAAGGTAAAAATCTTCAAAATGCTCTAATGGTCTACCTCTCTACCTTTGTCTTAAAAATGGCCACGTGTCCATCTTTGGGGTCAAAGTAAGAATTTTTCCCTTCCACTTCATGTTTTTGAATACCCAATCACAAACTATTGGGGCCATGGGACAAAATTTGCATTTTTTACAAATGTGAAAAAAGTGACAAGTTTCGCCAAAAAGACCCACCGGATTGGATCCAATCAGAAATGACCACGTTTCCATGGATGTTGGGACAAAATTTGATAGGGAAAACATGAATGTGGAAAAATAGAATGAAGGCGAAACCCTGAATTCATGCCTAAATTAAAACTTCTTTCTCATGGATAGAGAAACTATAAATAATACTTGGATCAACATGATCCACAACCAAAGGAAAGAACTGATAATAGCATCCTGGTGAAGGCAAATATTTTCACGCATCCAAACAGGGAGATAGAAAAAACTTCAAACCATGCGGACTAAGACGTTTTGAACAAATTGGGTGAGATTAAATTGAGCACCAACAATATTAACTAAGACCAGAAAGATAATGTAAATTATTATTTTTAATCTATTCGTATGAAGTTTGGATTTCTATCACATAATGAAAGGAATTCACATAATATTCTAACCATTCCAATATATGCCTTCCAAGTAATATAATCAAATGTAATATTTCTTCATGCCAATTTTCCAACATTCTACAAGACAATTTCAACAATATTTCCAATACTTTATTTAGAACAAGAGAAACACACTTAATGAAGGTTACCAATCCACTAAAAGAGAACAAGCCATTTTCTAATCACATTTTATTGCATCAACTTGCTTCACTAAAATTTCCTTTCATTTCCACATACATTACAACTTTGATATCCAATAATCAATACAATTTTTCTCTTCACAAATATTAATACAATATCTTCCACTTAAGGTGGGAAAATTTTACAAGAAGGAAAGACTAACATGAGATACAATTTTACTTCAAGTATAGCTCCAAAATTAAATCTTCAATCAAGCTCCATCTTCTCATCTGTTGACCACAAAAACCAAAAATGGGGGAGTGGAAACACTCTCCACCCAACAAATTTCAAATGAGAAGAAGAAGCAATTCTTCTCGTTGGCCCCGAGCCTCAAGCAAAACGCAATAAGGTATGTTTCAACTCATGGCAACTAAAACAATGCTTCAACATTCAATATCAAACAACAAAACACATAAAAGAGAAAATCATAGAATACTTACTTTTAAACACAAAATTTCTAAACAAAGGCTTCCAAAATAGCCTAAAAGAGATAGGAAGAATGGGGTTCCTTTGTTCCTTCCAAGGGTTTAGATGCCAACCTCTAAATCCCTCCAACACACACGTTCAATATCAAGTCTCGCATGCCTCCCTCACAACAAAACCAAGTCTATTATGCCTCTGTCACTCTTATGGCTTCCATAATACATAATATAATAGAATAAAATAAGGTGGGGCATCAAATCCCATTCCCTCCTAAACCCACCAATATTATCTTATGCATCCCTAAATTATTTCATCCCCATATCAAAATCTCTACACAACCTATGGTGAACATTCTACCCAACACTTCAAAAACAAGAACACCATTTCACACAATCACATAACCTACAACAATTTTAGAAGCAAGATAAAAGAGTAAGATCCTACCTTGCCATGGTAAGCATCTCTTTAAAAATAGATCCAAATTCTTCAACACAAGAAAAATTCCAAGCAATATTCAAACTCCCACGAGCAAGCATCCAAGAGAAAGAGCTCCAAAAATAAATGAGTAACCCCAATTTTCTCTCAAAAATTTAAATAAATAGAAAGAAGGAGAATGAGGATAATGTGGCTCTAAGTAGGATGCCACATCATTTCCTCTCCACTCCACATCACCCAAGTCAACCCTATACTCCAAATCATAATTAATAAGTGGTTAAAGAAATAAAATTTTATTTACACACACAATCTAAGCCCACCTCCATAAGGACTAAAAATAAATACTTGTAAGAAAGTGCAATAAAAACTTACAATTTGTCTTTCCAAAACACATAATGGGGTCTATTTTTGACCCCCCAACCTATAGGTAGGGTTGGTATAGAAGTTTAAGAGGTGTGGACAAGTTTAACATATCCCACAAGCCTCCAAAATTGACCTTTAAGGACAAATTAGAATTTTTAAGTAGAAATGAAGTGTACAAAACTCAAGATCTTAAGCACTCCACTTAAAACACATAAACCAAAGAGCCATCTAATCTAATAAATGAATTATTTCATCCCATCCATGATTAGTTTAGCAACATTATTAATTCACTAATGTAGGCACAAATTAAATAAATGATAAAGGGGAAAATACATCACTAAATAATCACATACTAAATTTAAATAAAAGAAAAAAATAAAAGAACACACACACCCCTTGGTAACATTTGGAGGTTATCCCCCAATGGGGACCTCTAACAACAAACAAGACACACACCACAAAATTCTTGTTGCCATGGTGACCCTTGTTGAATTCATCTGGTATTCCGATGTGGTTGGTCTCCAATCCCCGTTGGTTGTATTTTATTTTACTGCAAAACAGTAATACCTCTTTCAGCCTCGTGGCCACATCAAAACATCCAAGATAAAATATACAATATAAATCAATAATCATCCACATATAATTTAAATTAAATTATCATCTAGATAAGTAACATTACTAATTTCAATTTCCAACACATCTCAATTCTACATTTTATCAATATTAATGGATCACAAGATTAGTTCAACTGCTAAGGTCTACTCAATATAACGAAAACATGAATGTCATAATATATAACCATGTCAACAAGTTCATCATCATCAATATAACATATCTCTAATAATCCACACACACATAATACTATAAATAAAAGTCCAACCATAATCCAAGTATCTCAATCATCTAACATCAAGCTAAGTCAAAATGATACTATAATGTCCATACGTATAGCCAACAATATCGAAATCAAAAGTAATAGGTGTCGAAGGGAAGTGGGCACTACATCCCCCTCCCCTTAGACTTGATTTCCTCCTGAAGTCACCTGGAACAGTGTGTGGACTCGTAACACTGTAGCATCCTCCTATGTAGCAGTAGTCTCATCATATCTATCCCACTACACTCGAACCTAGTTAATCTATTTGCCTCGAAGGCCCATGGTCCTATGATTTAAAATGAAAATGGGATCCACCATCACCTACCCCTAATCCCGCACTGTAATGAGGTCCAATCCAAAGCACATGAGAAGGATCTACAATATATTTCTTATGTACGAAAAAACAAAATACATCACGGATGCGAGACAAGTTTTGGGTGGCAATGCTAGATGGTAGGCAAAAGGACCGATATGCTCCAAGATCACAAAGGGACACACAAACCTAGGAGCAAGCTTATAGCATTTTCCGTAATGGATAGGGCTCTTATGTGGCCTCGACACAAAGGAAAACCTTTATGCCTACCTCCAAATTATGATCTATCCTATGTTGATCCGAATACTTCTTTAGCCTATCCTAAGCCTCCCGCAATCTCTACTTTATCATTATAACCTACTACTCCATGTCTTATGGTAAAGCTCGACCAAAAGAAGGCCTATCCTCTAACTCGTCCCAACTAGGAGGTGTCCCGCACTTTCGCCATATAGTCTTTGTTATCCAAATTTCACCCCCTGGGGTAAATTTGATAACCCGTCGAGAATATCCAAGTCCCGTGAAAATTGATTGATTCGAGCAAAATCAGGTTTTTAGGGTCCCTTCAGAATTTTCTAACTCTCTGTCCGGTTGAAAAGAGCTAGCTCTGAGAAAATGTGGAAAAAAGTTGCAGAAAGCAAGTAGGTTGATCCAGAAAAATTTGTGAAAATCGGCTAAGTCCTAGTCCTAGGAGCAATTGGGACATTTGGGATATCTAGGCGTGGATCGGCCGAAATGAGCACAAACAGACTAGAACAAAGTGGGACAAGTGGGACAAAAGGACACGAACCGGCCGAATCAGGCGAACCGGAAGAATTTGTCCCGCGAAGCACAGGGACATTTGGAACAAATGGATGCGACGGACACGGAAAGCCCGGATCGGCCAAAAAGGAGAACTTTCGCACTAACTGCTTTGGGACATCTGGGACAAAGATACACGAACCGGCAGGTTCGGCCGAAACAAGAAACTTCAGCACAAATAAAAATGGGACGAAGGGACGCGTGGGACGCGGATCGCCAAAGGAGCCGAAAGCCAATCAATGCATGCCACGTGTCATCGGCCAAATGAGGGACAGGGAGGCCCATTTTGGGCGGATTGAAGGTTTATGTCCCAAATAGTTTGGGACATCCGGGACGAAAAGAGACGAAGGGCGCGAAAGAGCCGGCAGGGCCGAGGACCAATGAAATCATGACATGTGTCATGGGGAAAAAAGTCAAAAGGTCAAAGGGTGAAGTTTCGAGCACTGGCCCGAACCAATGGGATAGTGCCACGTGTCCCAGCTAGGGCCCACAGGGAAATTTCAAAGGAGAGCCCACCAAGAGGTGAAGGGAGAGAGTTGCTCAACGAGTCAAAACCTGCCACGTGTCATCCAGGTGGCAGAGCGCGAGAAGAAATTTAAAAATCCGTTTTTGCCTGTTCCGTGCCCTAAATCTTCAGATCGCCATAAATTTCGATCCAGAGCTTGGATTTGCACGTTCTTTATATCAACGGAAAGCTGGTAAAATTATCTACACGATTCCAAGGTCAATCTTGCATTTTGGAGAAGTTTGGAGGGAGAAAATCAAGAAACGGATCTGACGCATGTTCATGGCCAGAAATGACATTCCAACGACTAGATTTAATGCAGAATGGGTCGCATTCTCCTGTAATCCAGTAAAAGTGATAGGGTATGGGTTTGTAAGGTCCCCCATGCCATTTTAATGCACCTGCAGTCAAGAAAGAATGGGCTCCCATGCCTTTGTACGTTTTCTGTCTCCTAGGTTTGACCCATGCAATGTAAAAAGCCAGACTTGGCTCATTCCGAGGGGGAACATTTTTTTGGGCATAGCAGACTTCTTCTTTCACCTCCAGCAAGTGATTGATGAAGGATCAGACCTCTCCAAGGATTGTAATAGTTTTCTTTTACCTCTCTGAGGGTGTAATGCGTGTTTTGACATTGAAATGATAATGCAAGCTCTGTGAATGGGTTTCAATCCTCTGTTTGTATTATTTGCTTGATTTCAGATAATAAATTATACATTATCAGTCTGTGTATGTTTTATGTTGTGAACTTTGGTCTGTGTCTATTTGCATGACAAATATGTTTCACCACTCCTTTTGGTGCATCACCATCTTTAGTTAGTTTCAATTTTTGCACTTCTACCCCTGTCTCCTTGCAAGTTAGAGTAGGATTAGGATCTAAACCTCTGTAGTTTTGCAAAATATAGATCTAAATCAGAGGAGTTTGAGGAACCAGCCTCTAATCTGGAGATTCCTCTCTCAGTTTCACAAGTCCCCACGCTTGGAGAGAGGTTTCCATGTTGTGCAATCACACTGGATGCTAGAGTGATCAACCTAGAAGCCTCCGACTCGCATCCGAGTCTTGTGAGTCTCTTCTGTGAGCTTGCACTCCGGCGGGACCTTAGAGGTCTTTAATTTCATTGCAACAAGATTGATGTGCACTTGTTGTGAGTTCCACTTTGAAGGAGATTTAAAATCACACATCGCGACTCCAAAAGAGGCATAATCTGCTGGTTCCCGCGGTCCAAGCCTAGAAAATTTATGAGAAGAATACAGACTAGGTCAAGAACTAGGGAGGAAGGATTGTTTTTTTATCTGCATCTATCTCTAGGCAGAGAAAGAAGGGGAATAAGAGCTCAAAGATCTGCGTCTCCACCTAATAGAACTTTGTCTACACCTCCACCTGGTAGACCTTTTCTCACTTCAACAAGGGTTCTTAGGCCAATCAGAATGGCGCAACCACTAAATCCCTTTGTCAATTTCACTGGCAGTAGCCCACTTGCCCTCAATGCACATAATCTAGTTCCAATTGCAGCATTGAAGAACATTCCATTTTTCACTGGAGAAAATAGTACCACTCCTGGTGATCATGTCAAAGACATTGCTAACGTCTGTGTAATCTATGAGATAAACGAAATGGATGTGGCTATCAAACTGCTGGCATCATCGTTCAAAGGGAAGGCATTGCAATGGTTCAGAGCCTTGATGTTGGTTCTATCACGAATGGAATCGATTATGCATAGTTCTCCATGAGCGGTTTGGAGAAAAGGGAGACAATTTGTCTCTGCTAGAACAATTGACAACTATCAAGAGAGCCCCCAACGAGCAAATGGTGAATTCAACTTCAGATTTCAAAGGTCTTCGATAGGATTCCAGGTGGCGGTCAGACCAACAATGAGAAAGGTACTTTTCTCTATTACCTTAAAGCTTTGAATTCGATATTTCTATGTTAATTCAATCTATGGGAGGCACAACCTTACCTTACTCGCTGCTTATAGTATTGCCATTAGAGCTGAAAACTATCTTATTCAAGTGGTAAACTGCTCCTGAGCCCCCAATCCCATTATATCCAAGTTTAGAGAGCCCAAGTACTAGCCAAGCACTGTCTTAGCTCCCTGTTCCCACCCCTAGAAATCAAAATTCAAATGAAGCTTCTACTTAATCCTCTAGTGCTTCAAATGAACTCTAAGAGGTCATGAAACAATTACAAAATTTGGGAAATGAGCTGGTTACTTATCAAAAGACAACAAACTCAAAGTGCTAGACCGTATCACCTCAAGCTCAGCCTAACAGGCAACCATATCAACCTCAAAGACCACCCAATCTAGCTGTAAATCAGAATCAAGCAAGGCGTCCCGCTAATAGACCATTTCAGCCCTACAACCCCAATGTTGCATCTACATCCAGAGCTTTGGTGCCAGTCCAAAATAACATGGCCCAAGAATATGATTGGTGTTTCCCATGGAGTCAGCCACATAACCAATCAATGTGCTTTAACGGTGCATTAAATCAGGCTCTAATGGTGCAAACCATTGGTGGATCACAAGAGTCCAGCCACGAAGGAGATCAGCAGTAGGAAGCATCTCAGCAAGGAACATCTCCGAACGAAACTACTCTTGTTAATTGGCAGGCTGAAGATTTCTGTGGTATGAATCAAATACCCTCTCAAAGTGTTGCAGCCAACACAAGGTCAAAGAGGAGAAATTTGGGTAAAGAACAGCCATTGGCTTCAAGTAATCCGCAACCTTCTACCACTCCACAAGCATTTGCCGCAAACAAACCGTAGATCCAAACATGCGAGGGGCATTCATACCAGCTCCTAAATCAACTCGGATGCCGATTGCTGCCACTCATTTGCAAGGAATGAACGTGCGAGGCCAAGGGAAAACAAAGGGATACTTCATCCCCATTCAACATCATTGATCAGATGAGGAAGACAAATGTAAACATATCAATGTGGGAATCACTATCCATCCCAGGACAAAGAAATCTGCTGCAAGCTGCCATAAAAGATTGGCCAACTTCGAATCAGTAGGTCCAAATGCAAGAGAAGGTACTCACAAATGCTGCCCAGCCTGAAGAAAATCATGGAGTACTACAAGGTAAAATGTTGAAGCCCCCCCTTTCTATGTTTTGTTAATCATTGGAAATCAGCTAGTGCATAATTACATGATAGATTCCGGGGCAAGTAGCTCAGTAATGCCTAAACAGATAGCTGATCAGTTAGGGCTCCAGTATGAAATAACATCTAAGGGAGTAGTGCAGCTGGATGGGACAGCAATAGCAATAGTTGGAGTGATTAGAAATTTGAGTCTTACCTTGCATGCATGTCCAAATGTTGTTGTCTTACAAGATATATCAGTCATAGACCTTCCACCACTCTTTGCCCTATGTTTATCAAAGGACATCACTGCCAAAATTGGGGGATATTTGTCTGCTGATTGGTCTCACATGCTATTCAGAATGAGGTATGGAACTAAGGCTACAATTAGATCAGAACCTATTGCAAACTTCCACATTGAGCCCTACACTCCAAATCAGATTAATGCCAATTGCTCGGCATTTGATCAAGAAGATCACCCTAGCACTGATGAAGCTGACACTAAGGTTGGAAGTATCCTAGATTTGACTCTTGATGAATGGGCAAGCAAGGTGCATGCTTTTGATCCTTATCAAGGAATAGAAGAATCTGAGCTAGGAGTCTATTGTATACACGAAGAAAGTCAACCTATTCCTAGCATCATCAAGCTAAACCACAAGGATGACAATGAGGTATGGCAGCTGCTTTTGATGGATCAAGGAGTAGAAAGGTGCAGGAGGTGGAGCAGCTTATTTCACCTCAAGGAGTAAAGTATTATTCAGCTTTTAGATTTCAATTTGCATGCTCCAATAACACCGCTGAATATGAAGCCTTGGTGCAAGGGATGCATTGGGCAATAAATAAATAAATAACTTGCAAGTCTTTGGGGACAATGAATTGATTGTAAATTAGGTCAAGGGACAACATCTTTGTCAAAAATGATCTACTCGGGTGCTACAGAATAGGGTGTGGGACCTCATGGAAGATTTTGAGGGTTTCGGCATCAAATCCATCCCTAGGAAAGAGAATCAAGCTGCTGATAGGCTTGCAGCAGTAGGGGCAGCCTTTGACATTGTGGAAAACATTTAACAAGACAAGATACAGCCAAACATCCACGTGATTGTGAGGCCTTCAGTGCCAGATAACGATGTCAGTTGGAAAGTATTTGAGAATGACCAACAAATCATCCATTTCTTGCAAGAAGAAGCTAAGTTCTCAGCCAAGAATCAAGAAAAGTTGGAACATCAATATGGTGACCAGTGATACAAATGAGAACCGACAAGCTGCCCAAGGAATTATCACTTTGGAGTCCATTTTTAACCCCAATGATCAGTTTAGAAAGGAGAAAGCAAACATTCAGGTCAAGAGAGAAGATTTGGTATCCATCTTGGTAGAAGAGAACAAGCCATTGCAAATTGGAAAGATGACAACTGAGCAAGAAAGGTGTGAGTTCATACAGCTATGTCGAGAATTCCCTGACGTGTTTGCTTGGAGCTATGAAGACTTGAAAGGTTTCAATCCCAACTTAGCTCAGCATACCATTGAATTGGATCCAAATACTAAGCCTGTCAGGCAGAAATAGAGACCAGTCAATCCACACATGGAGCCTCTCATGAGGAAAGAATTGGACAAGTTGATTGAGTCAGCAATTATATTCCCAATCAAGCATTCTAGTTGGGTTGCCAACTTAGTTCCAGTCAGAAAGAAGAGTGGAGAGATCAGGCTATGTGTTGACTTCAGAGATTTGAATAGAGCCTCTCTCAAGGACCATTATCCACTCCCTTCCATGGAGCAAATATTATAGATCGTAGCTGGTTCGAAAGGTTTTCACTACTTGATGGTTACTCGAGGCTTCAATCGATTATGGTAAAGGAGGAAGACCGATTCAAGACAGCCTTCACAACCAAATGGGGCACATATGCTTACAAGAAGATGCCATTTGGACTATCGAATGCTAGAGCAACATTCCAAAGTGAGCTATGGATATGGCATTCAAAGGCTTTATCAACAAGATAGTGCTTTGGTATACCTAGATGATATCACTTGTCTTCTCAAAGAATGCTCCAGGACCATCTCTTTCACCTCGGGCAAGTGTTTCGAGATATAGAAAGTTTGGAGTGTCTTTGAATCCTAAGAAGTGCATCTTTCTTGCACATGAAGGGAAGCTCCTTGGCCATATTGTCTCCAAGGAAGGATTAGCAATTGATCCAGAGAGGGTTGAAGCCATAAGAGCTCTACCATTGCCAAGCCACAAGAAAGCCCTTCAGAGTTTCCTGGGAAGGATAAACTTTGTTCGGAGGTTTGTCCTAGATTTTGCAGCCCTTGTCAAGCCCATCACCAAAATGTTAAAGAAAAGCATGGCTTTCAAATGGACGACAGAAGGCAAGGAGAGTTTTGAAGCAATCAAAGAAGCCATCTCCCAGGCACCCACTCTCATCAACCCAGACTTTTCCAAGGATTTCATCCTCTATGCATTTGGAGGTGATGACACTATTTCTGCCATTCTGGTGCAGCAGAACAAAGATAATGATGAACAGTCGATTTCCTTCTTCAGCCAGAGCCTAGATGACTACGAAGTGAGATACTCTTTTATTGAAAAACATGTGCTTGCAGTAATCAGGAGCTTGAAGAAATTCAAGCATTTAGTCTCAAACAACAAGGTCTAGTTGCTGGTCTCACATGCTGGGGTTAAGGATTTCCTCCTCAACAAGGATTTGAATGAGAAAAGGGCAGGTTGGATCACCCATGTCATGGAGTATGACATTGAGATTAAGATCACCAAGCTGGTAAGAGGGAAAGGATTGTGTGAACAGCTGGTTTTGGGAAAGCAAAAAGAAGTATGCAATGAAGAAGAGGCTGTTTTGATAGTTCAAGACAGCCATGAGCCGAGTGGCAGGCAAGAAGAAGACAATGCTACCCCGACTCCTTGCTGGACCCAAGGCATTATGCACTTCCTACAAACAGGCCTATGCCCTCCAGAGATGAGCAAGACCCAAAGGAGACATTTCAGATTGCAGGCTGTCCCGTACGCCATTGTTGATGGAGTTTTGTTCAAGAAAGATGTGAATGGAGTGCTGCTGAGATGCATTAGCACAGGTCAGATCCAAAGGGTATTAGAAGAATTTCATAATGGACCAGCTGGTGGCCATTTTGCACCAAGAGTGACAGCTCTAAAAATCATGAAGGCTGGTTATTATTGGCCTAGAATCTTTAGTGATTGCTATGCATGGATCAAGAGGTGTAAGAATTGTGCATTCTTCACAGGAAAAGAGAGACTCGCTGCCCTTCCATTACATCCAATTTCAGTAGATCAGCCATTCATGCAATGGGGAACTGACTTCATTGGAGCCATCAATCCCAATTCGAGCCAAGGGCACAAATGGATTTTGACAGCCACAGACTACTTCACCAAATGGACAGAAGCAGTAGCACTCAAAGAGGCAAATGAGTCTAACATCTTAGACTTTTATGAGGAGATAACAACCAGATTTGGTGTACCTGCCACAATAATTTCTGATAATGCATTGGCATTCATTGGATCCAGGGTGACTGAGTGGGCTGTCAAGAACGGTATTTACCTAAGCACTTCATCAAACTATTACCCTCAAGGTAATGGCCAGGCCGAGTCTACAAACAAGAACTTGTTGAAGATCATTAGGAGGACTCTTGATGAGAATCAGAGGTCTTGGCATACCAAGCTGAAATCAGCCTTATGGGCTGATAGGATAACTCCCAAAAGATCCACAGGTAACTCTCCATTTAGGCTTGTCTATGGAAGAGAGGCAATCTTGCCCATGTCACTTGAGTTGCCAACGTTGGAACTCATGAAACAGCTGGAGTTGCTTGAGTTTGAGCCCATGGAGGTGAGGTATGCAGAATTGATGGAGCTGCAAGAGATCAGAGATCAGGCATCCCAAGCAATGGAAAAGGATCAAGCTTTGATCAAGAAGACCTTTGATAGGAAGGCCAAAGATAGATCTTTTCAAGTAGGAGATCTAGTGTTGAAATGGGATGTGGACAGAGCAAAACTAGGAAGGCATTCAAAATTTGATGCCATTTGGAGTGGCCCATACATGGTCACAAAGTGCAAGAACAACAATGCTTTCCAATTGGCCTCATTGGATGGTGAAGAACTGCAGATTCCAGTAAATGGAATCTATCTCAAGCGTTGCTTCTAGAGGGAGGTTCACTACATCTATAAATATTAGATTAGATTTTCCTTCCCCCAAGTGCTTTTGCACATTGTTTTGCTGTAGGTTAGTTTTGTTTTCCCTAAGTGCCTTGGCACAACTTGCTGTCCATGGAGATGTTTAGCATGTCTTTGCTTTCATCAGGTAACATTCCATCTTCCTCCTTGCACATTCTGAGTCAGTTTGGATTCTAAACAGAATATTTGATGACTCCATGCCCAATGGATTGCTTCAGGCAACTGGTCTTTTCATCTAGCAGGCAGATGACCCCGCTGAGTCGCCAAATTGTTATCCAAATTTCACCCCCCAGGGTAAATTTGATAACCTGCATCAGAATATTCAAGTCCCAGAAAATTGATTGATTCAGAGCAAAAATCAGGTTTCTAGGGTCCCTTCAGAATTTTCTAACTCTCCTGTCCAGGTTGAAAAGAGTGAGCTCGAGAAAACGCGAAAAAAATTCTGACGAAAGCAAGTAGGTTGATCCAGAAAAATTTGTGAAAATCAGCTAAGTCCTAGTCCTAGGAGCAATTGGGACATCTAGGCGCGAGATCGGCTGAAATGAGCACAAACAGCCGGAAAAAGTGGGACAAGTGGGACAAAAGGACGCGAACCAGCCGAATCGGGTGAACCGGAAGAATTTGTCCCGCGAAGCACAGGGACATTTGGGACAAATGGATGCGACGGACGCGGACACCCGGATCAGCTGAAAAGGAGAACTTTCGCACTAACTGCTTTGGGACATCTGGGACAAAGATACGTTAACCGGCCGGTTCGGCCAAAACAAGAAACTTCAGCAAAAAGAAAAATGGGATGAAGGGACGCGCGGGACGTGGATCGCCAAAGGAGCCGAAAGCCAATCAATGCATGCCATGTGTCATCGGCCAAATGAGGGATAGGGAGGCCCATTTCGGGTGGATGAGAGGTTTATGTCCCAAATGTTTTGGGACATCCGTGATAAAAATACATGAAGGGCGTGAAAGATCTGGCAGGGCCGAGGACCAATGAAATCATGACACATGTCACGGGGAAAAAATTCAAAAGGTCAAAGGGCGAAGTTTCGAGCACTGGCCCGAACCAATGGGATAGTGCCACGTGTCCCAGCTAGGGCCCATAGGGAAATTTCAAAGGAGAGCCCACCAAGAGGTGAAGGTAGAGAGTTTCTCAGCGAGTCAAAACCTGCCACATGTCATCCAGGTGGCAGAGCGCGAGAAGAAATTTAAAAATCTGTTTTCACCTGTTACGTGCCTAAATCTTCAGATCGCCATAACTTTCGATCCAGAGCTTGGATTTGCATTTTCTTTATATCAACGGAAAGCTAGTGAAATTATCTACATGATTCCAGGTTCAATCTTGCGTTTTGGAGTAGCTTAGAGGGATAAAATTGAGAAACGGCTCTGACACGTGTTTATGGCCAGAAATGACATTCCAGCGACCAGATTTAATGCAGAATGGGTCGCATTCTCCTGTAATCTGGTCAAAGTGATAGGGTATGGGTTTTTAAGGTCCCCATTGCCATTTTAATGCACCTGTAATCAAGAAATAATGAGCTCCCATGCCTTTGTATGTTTTCTGTCTCCTGGGTTCGACCCATGCAATGTAAAAAGCCAGACTTGGCTCATTCCGAGGGGGAACATTTTTTTGGGCATAGCAGACTTCTTCTTTCACCTCCAGCAAGTGATTGATGAAGGATCAGACCTCTCCAAGGATTGTAACAGTTTTCTTTTACCTCTCTGAGGGTGTAATGCGTGTTTTGACATTGAAATGATAATGCAAGCTCTGTGAATGGGTTTCAATCCTCTGTTTGTATTATTTGCTTGATTTCAGATACTAAATTATACATTATCAGTCTGTGTATGTTTTATGTTGTGAACTTTGGTCTGTGTCTATTTGCATGACAAATATGTTTCACCACTCCTTTTGGTGCATCACCATCTTTAGTTAGTTTCAATTTTTACACTTCTACCCCTGTCTCCTTGCAAGTTAGAGTAGGATTAGGATCTAAACCTCTGTAGTTTTGCAAAATATAGATCTAAATCAGAGGAGTTTGAGGAACCAGCCTCTAATCTGGAGATTCCTCTCTCAGTTTCACAAGTCCCCACGCTTGGAGAGAGGTTTCCATGTTGAGGAATCACACTTTGGATGCTTTAGAGTGATCAACCTAGAAGCCTCGACCTACATCCAGGTGCTTTGTGAGTCTACTACAACAAGTGCCCAAAAGGATCCATCCCTATCGAACTCGAAAATTATTATTTTAGGTAAAATCCACTAACTACAAATACTCCTCCTATCTTGACTAATGATCCATAACGTACATCCTAAGCATGTCCTCCAAGATCCGATTCACCCACTTTTGTCTTTCCATATGTGTCGGGGTGATATGTTGTGCTGAAATTGATCTTCATCCCAAGGGCATATTGTATGGTAGTCTAGAAGTGGTAATTATACAAATATTCGTGGTCAAAATGATCCTCCATGGAATACCGAGCAACCCGACAATCTCATCAAGATATACTTGTGTTATCTGCGTTAGCTATGTAGGTGGTCATCATCGGAAAAAATGAGCCACTTTCATTAATTTATCAATCATGACCGTGATGGTGTCGTGGTGGTATCTCGATGTCGGTAACCAAATAATTAAGTCCATGGAAATGGTGTTCCACTTCCACTCCGTTATAGCATGAGGAAAGAGAAGGCCGGATGGATACTAATGCTAGGCCTTCACCTTCTAGCACTCTAAATAGCATGACACAAACTAATCCACGTCTCTCCAAAGTCTCCTCCAATGATACAACCTGTCTCAAGGTGGCGTGCATCTTTTTCACCGCAAGATGGGCTAAATAGGGTGCACGATGTGCCTATGTCAAAATGTCATGCATCAAGCCTCCATCTCTAGGAACATATATCCAGCCTCTCGTGCTTGAGAAGGCACTCTCCCTCTAATGAAAATCCATCAAAATTCCCCTCAAGTGGTCTTAGAAACTCAATATCTGCTCTGGTGACAAGGTAGAAGATGTTGTGGGGAATCCACTGTAATAAATTGATCTGTAAATCTATGGCCACTAAAGTTTCCATAACCACATATCTTCATATTCTCAAGGTATCTGCAACCATTTTTCCTTCCCCTTCATATGCTCTATTTCCATTTCATTCTCACAAAGAAACTCCATCCAACACCGCATTGACGAGCGTTGAGATTGGGTTGCATGAAGAGATGGCCAAGACTCAAGTGATAAGTCCTGAATGTAAATGCAGCGGCCAAGAAGGAAGTGTCTCCATCAACCAAGGCATGAACAAATGTTGCGAGCTCAAGATCATGAATCGATAATTGAGGTCATAATCTCTGGGTTTGCAAGACTTGAAAGTAACTACTCTGCCATGTTATATCAACACACCTCCAAGTCCTATCAAAGAAGCATTTGTGCACATGAAGAACTCACCACGAGGATTTGGCACTGCAAGAATAGGTGTTTTCATGAGGCATTCCTTCGAGTTTCTTGAAGGCCTTCTCACATCTATCTGACCAAACAAACTTCTTTCCTTTTTGCTGAAGGGAAGTGATGGGTTACGCAACCCGAGAGAGGTCCTACAAAAATCTCCTGTAATATCCTACCAAGCCATGAAACTACTCACCACAGTCACACTTTGGTGGGTGTAGGAAAATCCATAATAGCTCGAATATTGGAAGGATTAACTGAATTACCTTCCCATAGATTATGTGTCCCAAAATCTGCACCTATGTCCGAAAGAACACACACTTCTCCAGGTTCCCATAAAGATACTACTCACGAAGACACCAAGAACTTGACGAAGATGCTCCTCTTACTCCTCATGTGTACACGAGTAAATTAGAATGTTGTCAAGGAAAAAGAGAACAAAATAATCCATGAATGTCCTCGAACACCCCATTCATCAAGCTCATGAACACTGCGGAGGAATTCAACAAACCAAAAGGTGCTATTATGAACTCGTAGTGGACATATCTCGTATGGAAGGTGGTATTATGAATATCTACCTCTATCATCTTCAACTGATGATATCCCGACTTAAGATCTATCTCAGAGAAAATTGTGTCCCCATTCATCCAATCAAATAAATCATCAATGTGCGGAAGGGGGTAATGATTCTTGATCATTACCTTGTTCAGCTGGTAGTAATCAATACACAACAAGTATACATCTATCCTTCATCTTTAGAAAAATCATTAGTGCAACCCAAGGGGATACACTAGGATGGATTATGGATTTTTCTAAAAGGATCTCAAGCCGCAACTTGAGCTCGTAGTTGATATGAAAACTTGTGTTGTATTTTTTTTTTCACTTTTTAAAGTTTCCAAAGATCGTGATTTTCTTAATCAATTTTAAGTATTCTAAGCTCCAAAATTGATTAAAATTCTGATTATTATGCATCCATATAAGTTTGGAAAACTTGTGTAGCAAATAAATAATCAGAAAACTGAAAACACTCAGATAACAAACAAGATTGTTTACGGGGTTTGGAAATTCCAACATCCCCGGGTTCGGATTGAACCGATCCATTAATAATATTTAAATTTAAGTAAAATAAATCTTACAAACAACCAATAATGAATCAAAACCTTTAAATGAGCTGATCAATGTCCCAAGAACTCTGAAAAATAGCAAAAACTGTCCCAAGAACGATCTCGTGGCTCCTACGGTGTTTTCACAATGTGATCTCCTGCGCAACTAGGTTAGAAAAAAACATACAAATGGATATTTAAAAAATTCTATGAAAAAAATCATATATCTGATATCATCTTTGAATTTTGAACACTTTTCATTTTTACACCAAGTCGCAATTCGGACCAGAAGTGCATTGAAATTCGTGTTTTCCAACTAGCTTTCTTGTAGATCCCTATTAAAAACTGCATTCAAAGCTTCTAAAAATAGGTTAAAACTCAACAAAAATATCAAATCTTATATTTTTAGAATCTTCTCAGAATTCCCTACATTTCACCTTTTTACTCTGAGTTCCCATTCTGAGTGCAAGGCCTTCAAAATGGCATTTTCAGGCATCTGGTCCTTATCCTCCTTTGCACAGACTTGGCCCCTTGTATAAGTTGCAACGACCCATTTTATATCCAAGCGACCCTCTTTGGCGAGTTGGTTAGTGGATTTTCTTTAGACCTATGAGTTCGGGGATCAAATCCCACCTCCTACCATTTTGCCATGGATTTTGCTTTAATTCCATATTTTAATGCTAAAGCGGTGGAGGTGGTTGGAGTTTTATTGTTTTCTAAGCCATTTTGAATGCCGTGGGTTTAGTGGATGGGTATTTGACCCAAATTTGGCACTTTGATCATGATGGATGTGGCATGTAGGATATAATTCATGGAGGGATAATGGTTTGCATTAATGTTTGGAGATTAATATGCCAAAAATATTATCCTTAGACAAATGTGTGGGGTTTGGATAAATGTCAAATAATGTGCCAAATAATTACAAAGTAATATGAAATTCGACCCAAATGAAATATGATAAAAGACCACCTTCATTTTTCCCTTTTTCTCCTTTTGCCACGTGTCACATGCGCGATTGGTCCAATATTGACCAGTTGACCAGAGTTGACTTTTCATTGACCGAAGTTTGACCGGACATAACTAGAGCTCCCGATGTCCGTTTGTCACATTCTCATAGTCGTTAGAAATCTCTTGAGAAGATATT
This sequence comes from Taxus wallichiana var. yunnanensis, assembly GCA_018340775.1. Lineage (NCBI taxonomy): Eukaryota > Viridiplantae > Streptophyta > Pinopsida > Cupressales > Taxaceae > Taxus > Taxus wallichiana. Next base: position 788,798,555 of record CM031234.1, read on the forward strand.
TTGCACTGAAACCATTTAGTTATGTTTAGGGAACTTTAATTAATGATCCGCTGATCACACCTCCCCACTCGTAAAAGCTTTTGTCCCAAAAAGTTGTTTATCAACCCAGAAATAATGCTATCTCTTCCTGCATTGCACAAACACATACAAGAACTTGAAATAACATTATAGGTTAATAAAAATGTAAATAGTTGATTAGCTAATTACATAACCGATCAGATAATAACACCTAATTAAGCTAGTGTTCAACTGAAATGTTGTAACCCTGTCAACTCTACACACAACTGTGATCTGTCATACCCCACTGTAATGTCATCACAATTAATTGACTAGATAATAACACCCATTCTATTATGGAAAGCTAGTGTTCAACTGTCACTTTGTGATACAAACTAATTCTCAAATATTACAATTCCATAACACAGATCAGTATACAAGACATCTAAATTGCCCACAATTAGGCTAGTGCCCACTGCCCATCTGAAACTGTAACAACTGCAAGTATTCACTATCAGAATATAATAGACTATCAACACCCAAAAATAGCTATAGTCAACAACTGAACCCATGTGAAGCTGCCAAAACATTGTATCACCATCACAAATAATAACTCACATAATAACACCCATCTATAACTAAGCTAGTGTTCAACTGACACTTTGTGATTATGTTGATTACAACTGCAAGTTTCAAATTTAGACATGCTACTGATGCCTATCTCTACATACTGTTTTCAACAATGGAACTACCAACCAATCTGAGAAACCAAAACATGAGTATGATGAACCTATCACTCAAATCTTCTCTTCAGCTATTTCCATTCATTTTCAAAGCTTAAATATCAACTTAGGAACAAATCCTTATCAATCAATAGGAATCCCTAAAATATAGCTCTGAAGTTTTTTTGCTTGCGTACTATCAACAATTTATTGTAGTGTAAATATAAAGTTAAGGAATGTTTTTCCCAACCAATCACTTGGGTTTTTCCATTTTGGTTGTTTTACCTTCTCAGTACCAAAATGAGTTTTAGTTAGTTTTAGCACTGCTGGTTTTACAATATTGTTCTTTTTAACAACTTTCCAATTTTGTTGTTTAGGAACAAACCAACAAAACTTAACATCATGACCATTCCTATTACAATGGGAACAAAATTTAACTTCCCTATTTTTAGGAGTCTTACCCATTTTACCATTCTCAGAACTCTGTCTACGAGAATGATTCCCCTGTTTAGGAGAGGTAACATTCTTGTCATTTCTCACCTTTCCTTGGTGAGATTGGTCTTTAGCACCTGCCTTATCATTCACAAAAGGCATTAACTTCTTAATCAAATTTTTCCTCTTCCAACAATATGCAACAGAATGATTAGTACCTTCACAAAATGTGCAAGGGAAAGCATATTTCTGCCTACCAAAGCTATATTGTTCCAACTAAAAGAGTGTATTAGAATTTTTAAGATTTTATTTTCCCTTAGTGCTATTTTTAGTGTAAGTGGGAGGAGGTGGAATCTGATTACCTCTTTTACCTATTTTCTTACACCTTTCATTGTTCCTCCTGATGGCGGAATCCTACAATTCTAGTGGCATAGATCCTTGGCTATTGGAAGCTTGTCTTCCTTCAACTAGCTTTGGAACTTTCTCCAATTTCCATTTTCCCACTAGAATAACCCAAACCTACAAACCGAGGCTGATCCTCTACCTGTATTGGGTTAGCATCACCTTGTCCATTTTTACCAAGGCTCTTTCTATTAAATCTCATCTTAACCATTAGCTTAGACCTAATTCCCTTAGTGTGTTTTTCAAACTGACCCAAAGGAATATCTGAAACTTAATGAGAGGAAGAATTAAAATGTGAACAACTTATGGTGCATTTTGTCATTGTACCTGTATCTGATTTGGAAGGCATTTCCTTCTTATGTTCACCTTGTTGTAGCTTTTCCAAGAGGGCATCCTTGGTCCGTATTTCTTCCTGTAACTCTTTAACAAAGCCCATCAACTTCTTGCTCTCTTCAAGCATTGCTTGTTGACATACTCCTCTTTCTTGGTTATAAAGGATTGTGGCTCATAATTTAACCACACTATTTCCTCTTCCAAGGAATAAAAATTATCTCTCAAGAAAGTGTTTTCTTCTTTGAGTTGGCAGTTTATGGCTTCAAGCTCATCCAGTTGCTCATGTTTGGATGACTTGCCCATGATTCCCTGCCTGTAAACACAACTCGTACTTCCAAAACTCACACTAGGAAAGAAGATTAACAAGCCCCAAAATGTCCGCACACCGAAAAGTGAAATCAATACTAAAACTAAAGCCAAATTTTCAAACACAATTAGAAGTTAATCTGGCAATCTAACTGCTCTAATACCAAACTTGATCTGAAAACGTGTGTTGTATTTTTTTCACTTTTAAAAGTTTCCAAAGATTGTGATTTTCTTAATCAATTTTAAGTATTCTAAGCTCCACAAATTGATTAAATTATGATTATTATGCATCCATAGAAGTGTGGAAAAATTTTGTAGCAAATAAATAATCATAAAACTGAAAACACTTAGATAACAAACAAGATTGTTTATGGGGTTCGAAATTCCTACGTCCCCGGGTTCGGATTGAACCGATCCATTAATAATATTGAAATTTAAGTACAATAACTCTTACAAACAACCAATAATGAATCAAAACCTACAAATGAGCTGATCAATGTCCCAAGAACTCTAAAATTAGCGAAACTATCCCAAGAACTATTCGTGGCTCTACAAAGTTTTCACAATGTGATCTCCCTACAACCGTGTTATAAAAATACCTAAAATGGAGATTTAAAAATATTCTATGAAAAAAAATCATATATCTCAGATCATCTCTGAATTCTAAACACTTTTCATGTTTACACCAAGTCACAATTCGGACCAGAAGTGCATTGAAATTCATGTTTTCCAACTAGCTGTCTTGTAGATCCCTTTTAAAACCTACATTCAAAGCTTCCAAAAATAGGTTAAAACTCAACAAAAAACATAAAATATTATATTTTTGGAATCGTCTCATAATTCCCTACATTTCACCTTTTTATTTTGAGTTCCCATTCTGAGCGCAAGGCCTTCAAAATTGGCATTTTCAGAGATCTTGTCCTTATCCTCCTTTGCATAGACTCCGACCCCTTATATAAGTTGCATCGACCCATTTTATATCCAAGTGACCCTCTTTGGGAAGTTGGTTAGTGGATTTTCTTTAGACCTATGAGGTCGGGGGATCAAATCCTGCCTCCTACCATTTTGCCATGGATTTTGCTTTAATTCCATATTTTAATGCTAAAGCGGTGGAGGTGGTTGGAGTTTTATTGTTTTCTGAGCCATTTTGAATGCCGTGGGTTTAGTGGATGGGTATTTGACCCAAATTTGGCGCTTTGATCATGATGGATGTGGCATGTAGGATATAATGCATGGAGGGATAAGGGTTTGCATTAATGTTTGGAGATTAATATGCCAAAAATATTATCCTTAGACAAATGCGTGGGGGTTTGGATAAATGTCAAATAATGTGCCAAATAATTACAAAGTAATATGAAATTTGACCCAAATGAAATAAAATAAAATACTACCTTCATTTTTTCCTTTTTCTCCTATTGCCACGTGTCGCAGTACGATTGGTTAAAGGGGCCAAAATAAATAAATACCTAAGGTATTTAATTCCATAAGGTTTAAACAATTAACAAGGTCCCTTATTTAATATTAGATTAGATTAATGAACACTTCCCTACCCCATCAAGTGACCCCTTAAAAATTTAATCCATGTATTTGAAATTAAAACATTTAAATTAGAAGACAATTTCCACTCACCACCATCCACCTACTTTTTGGAGGGATGAATCTCATCCCTTCGACCCTTAGATGAGGAAAAAAACACTAACCCTAAAGTATGTTTTTATTCTCTTTTGATTTTGCAGTTGTTCAAGGAGGATGAGGTAGCCATTGGAGGTCATTCCAAGCTTTTGAAGAGGCATACATGCTTCATTATTTTCTTATTTTCTTACTATCCTTACCCAAGGTTTTTCATGCATTTACATATTTTATTTCCCTGATTATTTCAATGTTTTGCCCAAATGGCAAGTGGGTTTTGCCGCATTTTAGTTAAATAGTTTGATTTGGTTAATGTTTCCATTTGAGTAACATATAATATAATATATATTAATATATAGAAAAATTTATTCAATAAACCCAAAATAAGAATAAACCCAAAACCGGAATATATATATATTAAGTTCGGCCGGCACAAAAACCACACAGTACACAATGAAAAGAATGCATAGAACTTAATATGATAAGTGGTTGGGGTTTGATATATATTCCAAACACTAAAACCGTGGCTTTCTCTCTTTCCACGGACTGCACTTTTTGTTTGGAAAAATTTAATAAACTTTTGCTGCACTTTTTGTTTGGAAAAGATTATATAAAATTTTGTCACTACATTTACTACTTTTGTTACTACCTTTACTAGTAGTTATTAATACGGTTACTACATTTACTAATAGTTATTAATATGGTCATAAATATTTTATATGTATATTTTAGAACTACCAATGTTAATATTTTACAACTATTACTGTTATTAATAATAGTAACAATATTATAAAGTTAATAATGTTAACAATTATATATCTATATTTTATCTCTCAATAAAGAAATTCTTTTTTATAATTTGATAAAAGAAATTTTATCGATGATTAATTTGTGCCAATTCCACTTATTGTTACATTTTCTGGTATTGGACTTATAAGTAATTCTACAATAACTTAATAATAAATCTATACATTTCAATGAGGCTAAAACCTAAGTTGTAATAAAGTATTTTCAAAACTCCACTATTATTAGGAATTAATCATTTTTTTGTATTAACCAAGAGAAGGCAAGGTAATCTAAATTCTTTTTTTATCTATTCATATAAAGTTTGTCTTTCTATCACACAATGCAAGGGATGCACATAATAGTCTAACCTTTCCAATACATGACTTCCAACTAATACAATCAAATGTAATATTTCTTCATGCAAATTTTCCAACATTCCACAAGAGAGTTTCCACAATATCTCCAATACTCTATTTAGAACAAGAGCAACATGCTTAATGAAGGTTACCATTCCACTAAAAGTGAACAAGCTATTTTCCAATCACATTTTTATTACATCAACTTTCTTCACCAAAAGTGCCTTTCATTTCCACATACATTACAACTTTGATATCCAATAATCAATACAATTTTTCTCTTCACAAATATTAATAAAATATTTTCCACTTAAGGTGGGAATTTTTACAAGAAGGAAAGACTAAAATGAGATACAATTTGTCTTCAAGTATAGCTCCAAAATCAACTCTTCAATCAAGCTCCATCTTCTCATCTCTTGACCACAACAACCAAATATGGGGGAGAGGCAACACTCTCCACCCAACCGATTTTTAATGAGAAGAAGAAGCAATTCTTCTCATTGGCCCCCGAGCCCCAACCACAAGGCAATAAGGGATGTTTCAACTCATGGCAACTAAAACAATGCTTCAACATTCACTATCAAACAACCAAACACATAAAAGAGAAAATCACATAATACTTAATTTTAAACACAAAGAATTCCCAAACAAAGGCTTCCAAAATACCCTAAAAAGAGATAGGAAAATGGGCGTAACCTTGTGCCTCCCAAGGGTTTAGATGCCCACCTCTAAATCCTCTAATACATACATTCAATCTCAAGTCTCTTATGCCTCCATCACTCTTATGGCTCCCACAATACATAATATAATAAAATAAAATAAGACAGGGAATCCAAAACCGACTCCCTCATAAACCCAACAATAATCTTTTATGGCCCCTACATTATTTCATCCCCATATCCAAATCTCCACACAACCTAAGGTCAACATTCTACCCAACACTTCAAATACAAGAACACCATTTCACACAATCACATAACATGCAAGAATTTAAGAAGCAAGATAAAAGAGTAAGATCCTACCTTGCCATGGTAAGCTCCTCTTTGAAAACTAGATCCAAAATCTTCAGCACAAGAAAATTTCCAAGCAATATTCAAACTCCCACAAGCAAGCATCCAAGAGAAAGAGCTCCAAAAATAAGTGAGTAACCCCAAATTCCTCTCAAAATTTGAATAAATAGAAAGAAGGAGGAGGAGGATGATGTGGCTCCAAGTAGGATGCCACATCATTTCCTCTCCACTCCACATCACCCAAGTCAACCCCATACTCCAAAGCATAATTAATAAGTGGTTGAAGAAATGAAATTTTACTTACACACACAACCTAAGCCCACACCCCTTAAGGACTAAAAATAAATACATGTAAGAAAGTGCAATAAAAATTACAATTTTTCTTCCCAAAACATATAATGGGTTCTATTTTTACCCCCAAGCCATAGGTAGGGTTGTTATATAAATTTAAGAGGTGTGGGACAAGTTTAACTTGTCCCACAAGCCTCTAAAATTGACCCTTAAGGACAAATCTGAATTTCTAAGAAGAGATGGATCACACACTCAAGATCTTAAGAACTCCACTTAAAACACATAAACCAAAGAGAAGTCTAATCTAATAAATGAATTCTTTTTCCCATCCATGATTAGTTTAGAAACATGATTAATTCACTAATCTAGGCACAAATTATATAAGTTTTGAAGGGGGAAATACATCACTAAATAATCACATACTAAATTTAAATTAAAAAACAAAATAAAAGAAAACACATGCCCCTTGGTTACATTTGAGGTTATCCCCCATGGGGACCCCCTAACAACAAACAAGACAAACATACCACAAAACACTAGTTTCCATGGTTACCCTTGTTGAATTCTTTTCGGTATTCCAATGTGGTTTGTCTACAATCCCCCATTGGTTGTGTTTTATTTTACTTGTAAAATATGCAATACCTCCTTCATCCTCGTGGCCGCATCAAACATCCAAGATTAAATATACAATATAAATCAATAAGCATCCACATATAGTTTAAATTAAATTATCATCTAGATAAGTAACATTACTATTTTCAATTTCTAACACATCTCAATTCTACATTTAACCAATATTAATGGATCACAAGATTATTTTAACTACTAAGGTCTACTCAATATAATGAAACATAAATGTCAGAATATATAACCATGTCGACAAATCCACCATCATCAATATAACATACCTCTAATAATCCACACACATATAATACTATAAATCAAAATCTAACCATAATCCATGTATCTCAATCATCTAACATCAAGCTAAGTGAAAATGATACTATAATGTCCATACGTATAGCCAACAATATCAAAATCAAAAGTAATAAGTGTCAAAGGGAAGTGGGAACTATATCCCCTCCTTGGAATAAACTTCCTTGTGGAAGTCACTATAATAGGTGTACAAACTGGATTCGTAACAGTGTAGCATCCTCCCATGTAGCATCAGTCTCACCATATCTGTCCCACTACACTAGAATCTGGTCAATCTCTTTTCTTCGAAGGCCCAGGGTCCTACGCTCTAAAATGTGACCGGGCTCCACCATCACTTGCCCCTTATCCTACACCTGTAATGAGGTCTAATCCAGCACATGAGAAGGATCTATAATATATTTCCTAAGTACATAAACATGAAATACATCATGGATGTGAGACAAGTTGGGTGACAATGCTAAACAATAGGCCAAAGGACTGATACTCTCCAAGATCTCAAAGGGACTCACAAACCTAGGAGCAAGCTTAGATATTTTTCTCGTAACAAATAGGGATCTTAAGTGGCCTAACATGAAAGAACACCTTCATGCCTACCACAAAACTATGATTTCTCCTATGATGATCTCGCATACTTCTTCTTCCCGTCCCGAATCTCCCGCAATATATACCTTATCATAAAAACTACTTCTCCATGTCCTATAGTAAAGTTGGTCCAAGAAAAACCTTGTCCTCTAACATGTCCTAACTAAGAGGTGTCCTGCACTCTCTACCATACAAATGCCCAAAAAGGAACCATGCCTATTGAACTCTAAAAACTATTATTGTAGGAAAACTCCACCAAGTACAAATACTCCTCCCATCTTGACTGATGATCCATAATGTACATCCTAAGCATGTCCTCCAAGATCTGATTCACCCACTCAATCTTTCCATCTATCTTAAGGTGATATGTTGTGCTGAAATTTATCTTCATCCCTGTGGCATACCGCGTGGTAGTCTAGAAGTGGGAAGTAGAAAAAGGGTCATGGTCACAAATGATCTTCTGTGGAATCCTGTGCAACCTAAAAATATCATTTAGATATACCCTTTCCACTATGCTCACTATGTAGGTTGTCCTCACTAGAAAAGAATGAGCCAATTTTCTCAATTTATCCACAGTGACTATGATGGCGTCATGGTGGTTTCTCGACGTCAATAACCAAACAATGAAGTCCATGGAAATGGTGTCCCACTTCCACTCTTCTATAGCATGAGGAAAGAGAAGGCCGCTTAAATGTTGATGTTTGGCCTTCACCTTCTGACACTATAAAAAGTGTGACACAAACTGAGCCACATCTCTCAAAATTCCCTCCAATGACACAACTATCTAAAGGTGGTGTGCATCTTCTTCACCTTGAGATGGGCTAAATAGGGTGCATGATGTGCCTCTGTCAAAATGTCCCGCCTCAAGCCTCCATTTTTGGGAATATACATCTAGCCTCTCTTCCCGAGAAGACCATCTACCTCCAACAAAAATCCATCAAAATTCCCCTTAAGGGGTCTCTGAGACTCAAACTCTGCTATGGCTATAAGGTAGAAGTTGTCATGGGGAATTTGATGTAATATCTTGCTCCACAGATTTGTGCCCATTAAAGTGTCTCGTAGCCACATGTCTCTGTCTACTCAAGGCATCTACAACCAAATTTTCCTTTCCCTTCACATGCTCTATCTCCATGTCATACTCACAAAGAAACTCCATCCAACACCGTTGATGAGCGTTGAGATTGGGTTGCGTGAAGAGGTGGCGAAGAATCAAGTGATTAGTCCTGAGTGTAAATCTCTAGCCAAGAAGGAAGTGTCTCCATCAAACCAAAGCGTGAACAATTGCCACAAGCTCAAGATCATGAGTCGAATAATTTAGCTCATAATATTTGAGTTTGCGAGACTTGAAAGTAATTGCTCCAGTTCCACTTCTCAAGGTTCGCATAAAGATACCACTAATAAAGACATTGAAGAAATCGACGAAGATGCTCCTCTTACTCCTCACATGTCCATGAGTAAATTAGAATATTGTCAAGGAAAAAGAGCACGAAATAATCCAAGAATGTCCTAAACACCCCATTCATCAAGCTCATGAACACTATGGGGGCATTTGTCAAACCAAAAGGCACTACTATGAACTCGTAGTTGTCATATCTCATACGGAAGGCGGTCTTATGAATATCTACCTCTGTGATCCTCAGTTAATGATATCCTAACTTAAGATCTATCTTGGAGAAAACTGTGGCCCCTTTCATCTGATCAAATAAATCATCAATGCACGGAAGGGGTAATGATTCTTGATCTTTACCTTGTTCATTTGGCAGTAATAAATACACAACCAAAGAGATCCATCCTTATTCTTTACAAAAATCATTGGTGCACCCCAAGGGGATACACTTGGATGGATAAGGCCTTTCTATAGAAGGCCCTCAAGCTACAACTTGATCTCGTAAAGCTCGGGGTAGTCATCGATAAGGTGCTTGTGAGATAGGCTCTGCTCCCAGAACCAAATCTATGTGAAAATCTATCTCATGTGGGGGTGGTAACCCTAGTAGCTCCCTTGGAAAGACATCAAAAACTCTCTCAGGATGTGATGGTCATCAAGGGATGGCCCACTAGACTCGTCCTATGATCTGTCACTAATCAGTAACAACATATTTTTTTGCAACCTTGTTCCACACACTGCTTAAACTGCATAGTGGAGATGGTGTGAATGGAAACGGGTCTCATAACCCCTGCTATAAGTGACTCAACTTCTAGATCATCTATACATGATAGTCTTATGGTAACAATCCACTCGGATTTGTGTGCAAACAACTAGTCGAGGCCTAAGATGACTCAATATGAACCCAATCAAGAATATGAAGATCTAAGGTAATGGTGAAAGGTCGTAAATCTACTACACACTCCTTAACAAAGGAGTCTATAGATATTTTATCTCTAGAAGCCAACTCGATGTCCAAACTAAGACCCTACCTAATCGCCACCATCTTGCAACACTCTAATAAAGATGATGCAATAAAAGAATCGAGATGAATCGGAATCAAATAGAACGGAGGTAGGAATACTACCAATGCTACATGTCGTCTCAAGTATAGTGCTCTAGGTCTCGGCTGACAGCTTCTCAACTACTACATAGATCCGATGGTTTGTGCCTCATGTCACCAACACTAAGTTCTAAAATCTACGTCTTACCCTTCCTACTAGGGTTCTACGGGAACTCTCTCCAATAATGTCTAGAAACATCACAATCATAAGAATTGATCGGTCCTCTTCAATGACATGCATCTCTGCCGCTACTCTAAAGGTCATCTGCATGGATCCCGATGATCCAGTATGGACTGTTGAGGTATCTACTAGCGATCTCCTACCGACCGAGATCTTGATGCATCCTTTGTATTATTGGGACCCATAATAGGAGGCCCCATACTCTGCCCCCTCAGTACATCAAATCTTTGTGGAGGTCTTTAAGACGGTTAGGTCTATTGTTGTTGCTTAATGAGGTGGTTGTTATTGTGTCCCGAATGAGGACTATACTCGAACCCCATCCACCACAAGGAGGAGGAGATGACCCCCTCAACCTGTTGTCTATCATCTACTAAATGCGGCTCCAAACTCGCCCCGGCCTGTTGTGTCTTTCTCTGAGTCTCCTCTACTATATAGGCCTTCTCAATGGCCTCTGCCAAGATCTCGCAGATAATGGATACGCACTGTTCCTCCCAAATCTAGATTCGTGCCCCGATGAACCCGTGAATCCATACTTGCTCATCCTACATGTAGTAGACATACTTGAGTAGGTCCGTAAATCTACTCTACACACGCACTACTGATATAGATGCCCGAAAGAGGTCGTGAAACTCATCTATCCACTATTGACTGAATCTCTGAGATAAGTACCTGCTCCTTAACCACTCCTCAAAGAGCTCATAGGTAATGGTCTTTGAATCAACGTGGAGCTTTTACTCCTCGTTCCTCCACCAGAAACTTTCTCCATCCCCCAAAAGATGGATCGCAACATGATATTTCATGTTCTAGTACAAGGGTAGAGCTTGAAGCACCCGCCAAGCTCACTAGTCGGGCCTCTGCTTGAAATCCACCTATATCTGCAGAATAGTGAGATGCTCATAGCTTCGTGGATCTCTGGATATAGTCTCGTAATCGGTTGACCGATAGCCTCTAAGCTTCTCTACATATTGCTCTCTAATTCCCGTGGCTCCGAGACCTATCTCTATGTCCCAAATCCTTTCTCCCCGCCCCTTTGCATGCTCCACTCTATTTCTCTTTTGATTTTGTAGGTCGTTTCAGGAGGATGGGGAAGCCATTTGAGGCCATTCCAAGATTTTGAAGAGGCATACATGCTTCATTATTTTCTTATTTTGTTATTATCCTTACCTAGGGTTTTCCTTGCATTTACCCATTCAAAATAATTGGTTCATCTGGTCATAGTTGGAAAGGAAGAATTGGATCACCCATTCACAAAATAGGATCCATATAAGAATCCATTAAATGAATATCTTAGATGTACGATTCATGTTCTTATATCCGAAATAAATATTCCAAACTTTCTTCGTACATTGATATGAATAATGTTTGGGTCTTACATCCTTCTTTCCTAATAAATTATTTTTGCATCGCTGATGTATATGGTCAGGTAGCTGACTCGATTTCTATTTTCCCGTCCATATTTTATGTGTTTTACGTAAACACAAATGAAACGATGATATTGTTATTACTTAAGTATTTACAAAATATGCCCTCAACCTGCCAAAACTTAACATAAAAGGATCATAATCTCCCAGCATGTAAATGTCCGTGTATAGTTCTACTCTCTTTTCTCTTCTCTATTGTAAATATTTTTCTTTAGTGTGAAATTTTGGCATTCTTTTCCATTTTCAATTAATTGTAGAAGAATTGTGGATTTTCCTTTTCTCCGTAATGGATTCTTGAACCCAAAATATGTTTGGCTAGTTGTGTTTCTCACCAAGAAACTTTACCCTTTTCAAAAATGGCTGTTATGTTTTTATCATATCTAGAGATGACATTCATAACAGTGGTTGCCACAATACTGGTAGTTTTGTAACCCATTTTTATATTTAGGGATTTCATTTCTATTAAAATATTCGTAATGCCAATGATTGGATTGATAATCAATCTTTTGCGTGGAGTTAACACCAGTAACTTTTAATAGTTTAATGAATACTATAGTGAAAGTCATTGAAAATTTTCAACAAATTCGGCTCAATATTTTTGTGTCAAACTAATGAGGATCATGAATAATCAGAATAGGATATGGAGAACTAGGCCGTAAAGCTCAATCTTATTCCAAAGTGGAGGAATAAACTCCAAGAATTTGGAAAGAATCCATACCGAATGCTCATTTGTTAAATCATGATTGGGAGATTAAAAGTCCTAATGGAAATCAAATAATAATGTAAATACTTCTTTAATTTCAAAAATAATTCAAGTTATGCTAAGTGTAAAAAGTTGAGAGGAAAAATTAATTGGAGTAAAGTTTTTTTAATGAATTCCAATATGCCATAAATATGAAAAACCCTAAATAATCATAGCTTTCATATGACAAGTTATATGAATGGTTATCTTCATCAACAACAATATAGGATATGGGTGTAGTTGGCATGTGTCTTATCAACTACAATAGTTTGAATCAAACAAGAGTAATTTTTTCAAGAGTGTTTTTTAAAAAATTATCTTGGATTTACCTCTCATATTATTTCAATTTTATATGAACAAGAAATATATTTTAATTTAGAAGATAATGAATTCATGTAGGTTTCTCATTTTTTTGGGATGATCCACTATTTTCCTTGATAAAGAATAATGATGCTTTTCCGTAGGATCCATTATTGAACTTGGAATCATGCATCCATCATAGATGTGATCTACGAAGTGTATTTGAAGTCCATATTTTCATGATATAAGAATGTAAAGTTCTCTTCCAAAAAGATGAATCTTCAAATGTTACAACATGAAACAACATGAACCAGTTGATTAAATAAAATTGGTAGAGAAGGATTATTAGTAGTAATAACGAAAACATAGATGGCCTCAATGCATTGATTAAAGGCTTATCCTCATCAAAATGTGGAATACACTAAGGATTTGTTGGATAAGGGATCAATAGTAACTCCCAATAAAATTAGTGGATTTACTCCTTTGAATATGTTGTTACTACAGTGCTATACTTATATCATTCACTTGTTTATTTCAAGGAAGAAAATGTAGATGATGTTCAAAATAAAGGAAATTACCAATTGATCTCATTTCGAGCATATTGGATCAATTTCAACTATTGTAAAAAAATAAATAGTGTTTATACATAATATGACCATGATAAACAAAAACCTCTCTCATAATTTCAAGTGAAATATTTTGAAATTTTAGCTATTTTTTATACCCTCCTATCCAACTCGTGAATCACCCTTTACAAATGATCTATATTTTTCTTAAACTAGACTTATGAAATTATATTAATCCACCGACATTAAAAACTGTTAATTTGACTTTCTAAATCTAAATATATCTAACAAGCTACAAATGTTCCTGCAAAACTTAGTTACGAGAAGTTATTATATTAGGAGAAGAAAATCCTTAAAACTATTACTAGTTGTTTGGATTTACAACTATATGTATTCTATTCATTTTATTATGATGCAAGATTATGCATGAATCGCACTGATGCTGCATCAAACAAACCAGGGTAGAAGAATTAAATCTTCCTTCTAAAAAGAATACGTGGTTGAATCACTCTTTTGGTCATGAATATTAATCTCCAAGGCATTCCCTTCCACCTTTTTTTTTTTTTTGGTTCTAGCGAGGTTTTTTTATTTTGTTTCTTTCTGCAATTCTAGAAAACATTCTCAACCATAAACCATCTTCATTGAACTATCTTTTATCACCTTTCTATTTACAATACCCATTTATTGGACAAAGTCATCCATCTACCTCCACCAAGATTATTTGTTTCTCATCCTTAATCATCTTGTGGGATTCGACCCACCACTAATTGTGCGCCACCACTAACTATATTCATCCATTTTTATAGTTATTTCAGGAGCTTTGAACCAAACGACCTCATCCTCCAATAAAATCTTGGAACTCATTCTCTATCTCAAACCATCTCCTCTTCACTTCTTCTCTCATGGATTTATTTTTAAAGATTTCACCACATAGACTCTTCATCATATACGAAACCATATAACATAGTTGATCTCCAAAGGAAAATTTAAATGTGTTAATATTCGTAGCATTATCATCTTCTTCTATGCATCCAATAATTCGTATAGTAAAATTATTACCCAAACATTTAAAGTCTCAAAAATTATCATATTAAACACTCTCACTTATGCAACATCATGCTTCTCCTTTTAATCTAAAACTTCTATTTTCACACTCTCAATTTCATTTCATTCCTCAATTTATATAACGAACATATAATACACAATATCATGATAATCAAGCATTCTCATATGGATCTTCTCCAATTTCATCTCTATTTTAATTTTAATCTCTTCCTCTCTATTCAATTCTTCCTTAAAATCAAAATCATGAATTTAATCACTTTCATATCATGATTCTCTATTTTTATGTCTTCCAAAATAAAAAGTTCATATTCAATAACATTCCCTTTACCACATGCTTTAGATGATAATAATATCAACTCCACCATCTCATTATCTTCTCCTTCTCCTCATTTCTTTGTCTTCTTAGTCATAAAAATAATACCATCTGTAACTAAAATTTCACTCTCCTTGTCTATATAAAAACTATATATATCTTGACTCATAAGACCCTCGTCTTCAACTCCTTTAGTGGTTTCTCCCACATATGTGCCACCATGGTCTTCCTTCATTATTCTTGATTGAAAAATATTCACAATCTCTATCTAATTACATAACTCTATTCCACATGATTGGAATTATTTTTCTTCTCTCATATATTTTTATTCATGTCTCTATATTTCATGTAGCACATCTTCAATCTCTCCTTATTCATTTTTAAAATATTTATCATTACTATATTCTCTTTCCTTGATGGTTCATTTCATTTTTTTATGAAATGTAGTCACATGAATGACTATCAAATGTCCACTCTTAGAAAATTCTATAATTGTCATGATACCATTTTCCTTCATTTTAATCATCTAGTTCACATAGACGGTCTACAAATGTGCTCTCATGAAGTGCATCAACTAGATAGCACTTCTTGTTATGGGTTAAAAGTACATACTTTTATCAGAAAACAATATGACTCTTAATTCAATCGCATAATGGATCTTCTCTCGAGTTGTGGGTGTGTCAAGTTGAGGAGAACCTCCGAGTGGGTTGGTTCTCTTGATGGATCACCTAAACTAACTCTCCGGAGAGGTTTAGGAGACAAACTAACAAAACCTGTGGAAAGCATGAAGATAAGGTCATTCTCGGGACCTATTTCTATACAAAAGCACACTAATTAACTGGTAAAGACATGCAAGGTTCACTTCAACTTTTGTTTCATTAACATTAAAACTCAAAAAATGCATGCACAAGCTTTCAGTCAAGCATGGGAGGGTGTATTTCCACTTCCAAGATAATTGATACAATAACTCTACACTTAATATGACCCTTAAAAACCTCACAATAACATAAAGGAGATTTTGTAACAGCTCATATGCAAGCAAAGGAAAGAATAATTTCATTGACACATACTAATAAACTGTTGTGAAACACTTCAAAATTTTTAAGTGGACGAAATCACCTTTGTACATCAAATAGGTGTGCAAGTAAAAATGGAAAGGACTAAACACATGACCAAAACAATAAACCCCCCAATTCTTGCAAAATTAAGGTAAAAATACAATAGTTGCACCCTAAAACCTCTAAAAATATGACTCGCCAAAATTAGCCAAGTTGGCTATTTTGAAGCAAATCCAATTTTAGCCAACTACATGCACAATTAAATACAATAATAATAAGGCTAAAATCAGATGCATGATGTCTATTACCCTCTAATTTTTACCCAACCAACTACCTCTGACTATTTATTTTTCAAAATTTGAGGAATAGTACAGATTGTTTTGGAGAAGGTAAAAATAGGAATTTTTTTCCTATCTCCAAAAGATACTTTTGGCGTATTCCATATTTTGAATACATGTGCATGTCCATTGAGTTCTTTTGCAATTGATTTCTAGGGTTAGCTTGTTATTTTCAAAGATTTTGTCATTTTCCCAGATATGGGTTTCTACATAATCACCCTAGAATATGCATTATCTCCATATGGCTCGGTTTGCTTTTTTGTTTTGTGTATGGAAATGCCTCATTGTTTATTATATCATCCCTATTTTGTTAATATTTGCCTTTGCGCATCTGGGTCAAAGCCTCTTGGTGTTCAGGATTGATCAATCTATTTATGCTTGTTGTTTTAAATTCCAACCTTCGTCTAATATTTTAGGGGGATCATGGATATTGTTAGGCCAAATCAGTTGTCTACTCAATTTAATGATTTGAGTTCGGTGATTCATTCCATTTCCTAACTCTAAGTAACCATGAATGTTTCACTCTTAGCTTTGTCATTTTGTTTTATGGCATAGATACGTGGTTTCTTTAGGCATTAAACACTATAGCCCAATTTTTTATTTCAACCTAATCATTTCAGAACACAAACGTATTGCATTTTAAGAGGTGGACATGAAGGTCATCCTTCTTAAATTTGACCCAAAAATGTGATGCGAAGGTGACTTATGGCTCGACGTATGGTGTTTTTAAATGGCTCTCCTGACCTAATCCATGGCCAACTCGTGAGTCAATTCTGTCGAACTTATTTTTATGTCTCACAACTCAGTGTTGGGTGAGGTAAGTAGCTCACCGTGTCTATGTGTTTGCATTGTCTTGGAAAAGATCGACCCTACTATTTGGTGGCTCATTTTTTTATTTTTATGCTCTAATGTTTACAAATCAAACTCCTCACATTAAATCTTGGTCTTCTCCTTTTGATTTGAATGTGTTTTAGAGATTTTATGGCTTCTTAATGTGGTTTTTATTTGTCCAATGTTTTATAAATTAAAGGGTCTCTTAAGCGTAGCATAATATCATTAGATTTTCCTGTCAAACTCATTGATTCAAGACCCTTGAATTCCATCATATTGCTCTTATACAGCACTTATTCGACACAAATGAACTAAGAGCTATTCAAACCCGTTAACCAATTTTGCATTGTCTCCTTCCAAGTTGATACCTTCGTTCTTTACGTCACAGACATTGTTTGCTAAATGTTTCATAGTTTTGAAATAAATATCAAATGTAGATTTTAACTGGTCAAAAGATACATTAATCCACTCCTCTACATAATTGGTCAACACAATATCTTGACCATCCTTCCCATGGTCTTGAATCACAGAAATTATTCTGTCAATAATAGAATTCAATTCCATTGTTGTTGTAATCTTTGTTTGTTCTGGAAGTGCATGACTGAAAAATATGAAAATTTGATTCTTTTCAAATATGTATCGTTGTTATTATTTGAAAGCCTGAACTTTTCATTATTTATCTATAAAAATTTTGCAACCTATTTTATGTTTACACTCAGTATAATGCTTTTAAATTATATTCATCAATGGAAAAACTTTGTTGAAGATTTGTAGCATTCCTTTTCCCTGCATATTTATACTTGTAAAAGAATCTCATTTATTTAGGTTTGGATTACTTCATTCTCTCATGACATATTTTTCTCTCTTGTACTTGATTCATTCAGGATTCTTGAAAATCTTCTTGTCTCTTAGAACTTCTTGCTAATCTGTTTCATGTAATATGAAATTTCTAAAGTCCTTAGACTTGAACTTTGGTGTTGCACCTTCTATTTTATACTCTAGAAAATTTCATTCCTTATGCCTTCATGTTTAATTTCAGTATCAAATGAAATTCAAAGTTAAATATGTAGCTCTTAAATTAGCTTACACACTGCCACAGACTGTAAATGGATGAATGGCAACATGTAGATCTTATGCAAAACTTATTCTTGTTTAGAAGACTGAAATTTCTCTTTTCTTCAAATGATGTTCCTTTTTAAACTTATAAATTTTATGGGGATGTATGACTATTGTTGAGAACTTGTACCTTTTTAATTGATAGTTCATAGCTACAATACCATTATTTATTGATCATATGGGCTTTCTTGTTGAGAGCATGCTTTAAAATTAACAATTTCTTTAATATTGTGTTGATATCTTCTTGTTGTTGACTTGAAGAGTAGCCCATATTTTTCATTGATAATTGTAGCACTCTAATTCATATTGATACTTGGATGATTCATTCTTAGTGCCTAGCCATATCTTGTACTCTCTGAAATGTAATTTAAAATATTATTTGGGCCATTAATGCAATCCAATTTTGTGCTCATGATCATGATGAAAATTTACACTCTATTCTACAATTTAAAGTGTCTAAAATGCATAGCCATGTGTCCATCTATGTTATTTATACATTTTACATGCTTCTTTAGATTTTTGTTAATATATCATGGAAATTACAACTACTTGATCTCAAACATTTAACTATAGTTCTGGTACTTGATCATGAGATGAGCATTGCTAGTTGTAATCTCTCACTCCTTTCTTTCTTGTTGTTTAGACTGCATTTACTTTTAAAGTTGAAAATATAATCAGGTAAACAAAACCCTAAGATCCAACCCATATCCTCTTCTTATTTCAGGGTCTACAACAATTTGGTGGAGATCATGGAGCACAACCTCGTGAGGAGGTGAGATGCTTCTTGTACAGAAATGATAGCTTCTCTTTAACTCATTAAATTTCCTTTTTGAATTTACCTACATTATTTTCGTAGTCATATCCCATGACTTATGTGGGATCAATTAACTCTTTCTTTATGAATAAATGAAAATTACTTAATGTGATGAGTTTTACATGTTTCCTTTGCATTTATTTTAATTAACATAATGTTAAATGAACCTTTTGTAACTCAACACACTAAGGAAATTTCACATAGTGATAATGGACTGAAATGAATTAATTGTACCTCTACTTGATCACTTGATAAAAAATAAAGATAGATGGTGAAAATTGATCTTAATTCCACCTATGTGAATCTAGAACTGAAACTTCTATTTCAGAATGTAATTTCTAGCATATGTTATCCTTCTTGCCTTCTCCAAGGCCTTGAAACAATCTTGAGTGGTTGTTGCACTTTTTTTTCCGAAGATAACATCTTCGAGGGGCTCATATGTGAGGTATTGCATCTTGGGACAACACTTAAAGTTGTTGATTTTCTTGCATGTCATTCCCAAAATCACAAAAACTCGAGCAACAATATACAATTTGTACCCTCTTTCAATTATTAACCAAAAATGGTCAACATATTTGGCAACTTTATTGAACAAAGGTTGCTTGCTTATCCATGCATGCCTAAGGCTGACTAAAACCGTAAATATTGAAAATCCTCCATGAAAACTGAAAAAAAAACATCAATCTCTCGCAAAACCGCACTTCGCGGAAAGAAAAAACTCCTAACAAGAATAAAAAATCATACATGCTCCAAGGGGAAGCATGTAGAGTGTGCACAAGAACTTATCTTGTAGAAATCAAACCTACACTAACCTAATATAATCATCTAAAAATAAGAAGCTAAACAAATCCTTATACATCCTGAGAAAAGTAGCTTTCATTCCTTAAAAAATGTGACCATGAGATCAACTTCATAATTAGATCACATGCTCAAGCGAAACATGATTCATACCGTTAACTTTCTCAAAACATCAGTCAAGAATATGAAAAATACCTATATCAGATATGTAATGTATTTTTGAGGTATTGGTTCTAATTTTTTAGAATGTGAATCTCCTTTTGTGCTCTAAATCAAGCACAACTACTAGTACTACTGAAACTGACTCCAAACCAGCTAAGTACACTGATCGGAAAAGGTCTTCTCGGAGATGAAAAACTATCCCTTACGATCTTTTTTTTTTTCCTTCCTCTCCATACTTGAGCACATGTTAAATATGATAAGAATGTTGTTCTACCTCTTAGATCTGCTCTATCTCATCCATCATAATTCTTTTCATGAAGATGTCAACCTCTCATTGTTGATGTGTAATCACATAACCCCTAAATATATGCAACTCGATGGGTTGAAAATATTAGTGTGATTTCATAACATGGATCTTTACCCAGAGTGTGGGACTTTGCAATTGGGAAAGCTCTCTGGATGAAAGCTAGATCCTATTCCTCTATTTTGATACACACACTAAAATTGTAGAGGATCAACTCTAACTTGTAAAATAGATAGGGTTAAGAAGATTACAAGAAACTAAATCTAAACTAAAAAAGTGATGCACCAATGGAATGCTAAAACCTACTTTCCATTAAACACAAACCACTAAAAATGTAATACAAGCACCATGCACGATAATCAAAATTGCAATGAGAGATCAAAAGAAAATAATGAACACAAGAGAGAGTTGAAATTCATTCATAGACTTATATTATTTCTCCACAAATTTGATACAGTACATTACAATGGCCAAGAGGAAAGATTGCATTTTATAGTTTAGATGGAAGGTTTGAACTCCACAAATTCACTTGCAGATTAGAGAAGAAGGGAGGTGCAAAGAAAATTATCCAACCCTTTGAAAAATGCCCTCCTTACAACATATAGGAAGAATGACAGAATAAAGAGAGAAGAATTTGAATCTTTCTTCAACCACCATAGAATGCAATGAATTAACCTACAACAATGATGGGTTCTACTACAAAACCCATACCTCAATGTATTATTCCTTGTTGGGCAAGAAAGGAAACACATACCTTCATTATTGTCCTAGGTAAGAAACTTGGGACACCCTCTAAAATGGAAAATTGTATTTTTCATTTTGAAGAATCAGAATTGTGCAGAGGACCCCGCAAGCTTTCCAAAAGTCCTTTCTTGTGCAAATCCAAGCTCATAGTCAAAAGTTATGGCCATCTAGAGGAAGGGGTGTCATTCTACATTAATGGCGAGTGGTTGCCTTTGTTTCTCGAAGTATGAAATTTCTTACAACCTCTCAAAATATAGAAAAATTCAAATTTTTTGACATTTTCATTTCATAAGTTTTTCACTAATCATATGATTGAGCACTTGAGATTTTAGAAACTCTGAAACCCAAATCTCCTAAAGTCTTAAACCTGAAAATCCCAAATTTTAAACTTTCAAAATTTCAGAACTTTTTCCTTTCGGAATTTTTTCACTGTTCATCACCCAAATCATCTCGAGAGTTTCAAAACTTTGAAACCGAAATCTCCAATATTCCATAACTCGAAAGTCCCCAAAATTTTAGACTTTTGGAATTTCGTAACTTTTTTCCTTTCGGACTTTTCCATGCCACTTTTCTCAAAAATGCCAAAATTTCTGATGTCTAAAGCCATTGGGCTTTGAGTTCCAGATTTTTCCCTTGAGCTCTAATATCCTTCGACATTCCCTTAGCCATTAATTTTCTGATCTTACATTTCTATTGTCGAGCCATCCTATAACTTGACTATCCAATCCCAAAATGCAAGCTCCCATGGCCAAATGAATTCCTCTATGCAAGTCGTGTTGATCAATTTTTCCGAGGTGAAAAATTTGATAACAATGTAATTTCAATATTTAATTATTATATATTTCCTACTACTATATATTTTAGATTAGGCCCTTATTTCCTATTTAGCTTAATCAAGAACGTAATAACCTTAATGTTTCTATGTATTTGCCTTATTTTGGAAAATCGTGACCCTACTTTTTGGTGGCTTGATTTTACTTTTTTGCTCAAATATTTGGAATTCAAACTCTACATCTTAATTATTGGTCTAGTCCTTAGTATTTGAATGCATTTTAGAGCTTTAATCACTTCATAATGTTGTTTTTCCTTACCCAATTTTTTTATAAATTGAAGGGTCTCTCAAGCGCATTATAATATCAACAGATTATCCTATCAAACTATTTAAATCATTACCCTTGTTTTCCATCATATTGTTGTTATATAAAACTTATTTGGCACAAGTGAATAAACAACTAGTCAACCATGTTAACTAGCTTTTCTTTGTCTCCTTCCAAGTTGAGACCATCGGTCTTTACATCATGGACATTGTTTGCTAAATGTTTCATATTTTTGAAATAAAGATCAAAAGTTTATTTTAACAAGTCATAAGATACCTCAATCCACTCCTCTCGCATAAATATTCAACACATTATCTTGACCATCCTTCACATGGTCTTTAAAAGCAAGCCTTATTCGGTCAATAAAAGAATTCAATTCCATTTCTATTGCAATCTTTCTTTCCTATACAAGTGCATGACTGAAAATTTTGAAATTTTTATTTTCAAATATGTATGGATCTTATGATTTGAAATCTTTAACTTTGCATTATTTCTCTCTAAACATTTTGTAACCTTTTAACTGCTTTGACACTCAATATGGATTTTAGATTATGTGCATTAATACATGAAATTTGTTGAAGATTTTTACCACTACTTTTCCTTCCAAATTTATACTTGTAAAAGAATCTCAATTATTTAGATATGGATCTCCTTCATTCTATCATGAAATATTTTACTCTCCCCGTGATTTATCCATTCGGAATCATGAAAATTTATTTGTCTCTTAGAACTTCTTGCTAATCTATTTCTTGTAACATGATTTTTCTATAGTCCTTGGACTTAAAATTTGGTGTTACACCTTCTATTATTTACTCTAGAAAATTTCATTCCTTTTGCCTTCATGTTTACTTTCAATATCAAATCAAATTCAAATTTAAATACGTAGCTCTAAAAGTAAGTTACACATTATCATATATTGTAAATGAATGATTGGCAACATGTAGATTTTATGCAAAGCTTATTCTTGTTGAAAAGACTGAAATTTCTCTTTTTCAGAAATAATGGTCCTCATTTAGCTTGTGAATTATGGGGATGTATGACTATTATTTAGTACTTGTACCTTTGTATTTGAAAATTCATGGCTGCAATACTTTGATTGATTGATCATCCGGGCTTACTTGAATATTGTGTTGTTGTATTTTTGTTCTCAACTTGAAGAGTAGTTGATATTTGTCATTGAAGACTCAGCACTTTAATTCATCTTGAATCCTAGATGATTGCTTCTTAGTGCATAGTCGTATCTTAGAATATTATTTGGGCCATTGATGCATGCAAATTATGTGCTCATGATCATAATGTAAATTTAAAATTTGTTATACTCTTTAAACCATCTAAAATGCATAGTAAAGGGT
The DNA here is from genome assembly GCA_018340775.1 of Taxus wallichiana var. yunnanensis. Taxonomy (NCBI): domain Eukaryota; kingdom Viridiplantae; phylum Streptophyta; class Pinopsida; order Cupressales; family Taxaceae; genus Taxus; species Taxus wallichiana. The sequence continues at coordinate 788,822,025 of CM031234.1, forward strand.
TCATGCATGTTCTTTGTACCTGTCACTTGCTTCTTGAGATTCTAGTTGATATATCATGGAAATTTCAACTACTTTCAGATCCTAAACATTTAACCATAGTTTGTATACTTGATCCTGTGATGAGAATTTCTAGTTGAAATATCTTACTTGTTTCATTCCTATTGTTTAGAATGCATTTATTTTTTAATTTGAAAATATAATGATGTAAAAAAACCCTAGCCCTAACCAATTTCTTCTTCTTCTTTCAATAATCTACATCAATTTGGTGGAGATCATGAAGCACAACTTGTGAGGAGGTGACCTGTATATTCTAGAAGAAATGATGGATTCTTTTGAACTCATTACATTTCCAGCTTTACATTTACATGCATCCTTTTCTCACTGATATCCCATGCATTATGTGGGGTAAATGTACTCTTTCTTTTAAATAAATGGAAATTACTTAATGTGTTAAGTTGTACATGTTTCCTTTGCATTTATGTTAAATGAACCTTTTCAGAATCGAACACACTAAGTAAATTTCACATAATCATAATAGAACGAAAGTAATTAATTGTAACTTTGATTGATCACCCAAACACAAGTAAACATAACCAATGCAAACTGATCTTAATTCCAACTCTACAAATCTACAACTTAAAATCTTATTTCAGAATTTAATTTTTTTGTCTTTGTTATCCTTCCCTCCTTCATCAAGGCCCTGCAGAAGCCTTGAGTGGATGTTGCATTGTTTTTATGAATATGACATCTTAGAGGGACTATACATCTAGCATATTGCATACATAAACAACACTTAAAGCTCAAAAGTCCAAAAGCGAGCAAACTGAAAAAACTCTAACCCCTTCGGATGTTTGACAAAAAAGGGTTAACACTTCCTCCATCTTCATAGTTTCCTTTATATGAGCTTACGGTTCTTATTTGTTGTCCTTAGCACTTCTTCCTTATAAAAAGAAATATTAAATTGCTTCCTTCATATTTAATTGAAAAGGAATCCTCTTCCAAATTTTAGGATTCCCAAAATTATTTCCCATCATTAAATAATTATTCTCCTCCTCGAATCACAATATATCTCCTCTACATCCCCATTAATAAAGATATATTTTATATTTGGGTTCCTCACAAACCTTTATCTTGAATGTTCGACAATTAGATTTGGAATCCTCATATACAAACTTTACACTCTTGTTGAATTCTAAAACCCTTCGTTTCCTCACTCATTTTCTTCTCCTTACTATTTATTGGAATAGAGTTGAGTTACTCAACCGGAAACACCTCTCTCTAATTAACTTTCAAGTAAAACTTCTTGTTTCTACGTCAAGCCTCAAGACATGAATTTTATTCAACCACTCTCCTTATATTTTTTGGTACAAAATGATCCCCATCAAAATAGAGATCATATGTTTCCATATTTTCACATTCTTCTTTCCTTCCTTTTTCTCCTCTATTGGAAATATCTCTACTAAATTACTTCAACTCGATATACCCTTTAACATGCAACCACTAATTTTTGGCGTCTTGAATATTTTCTTCCAAAAAAAAAAAGTAAAACTCCACAAACCATCTCATGAGCTCTTTTGGTCTCCTTTTTAAACTAAAACAACAACATGTCGAAATCATTTACATCTTTCATTCACCTTGATCTTTGTTACTCTCTTTGGTTTTTCATCTTGTACTATCTCCAAGGCATCTAACTTTTCTTGTAGGGAGAACAACATATCCATCGTATATTCCTCTTAACTTACTACAACAACATATTCAACTTGTTCATCTTCCATCATATCCAATCTTGATTTGAATTCCGTGAACATTTGAAAGAAATATTATACTCATGTTGATCATTCCTTCTTGTGTGCCATATATTGAATGTGTAGGTTCCTTTTTCAAAACACGTACTAAATAAAAACAAGATTCTTTCTTTTTATGTCTATAATGGTAGGACTTATCACACACATAAAATATATCTATCATATTTTCTATGGAATATTTTGTTCACAACTTGCTACTATCTCCTTTTCTGCAACCTACAATAAACTAATTCAAGAGCCCAAAACTCATCTTGGAAAGGAAAAGTCAATTCTCTAATACCAAATGATCAAGTAATGATATAAGGTCTCAACTAAATAAGATCCAAACCTTTTATCAAAAAGTAAGAAAATGGTTTCTAAAGTCGAAATAAATCTTTTTCTTTAATATATTTGAGCCTCGATGGGCATCACAGAAATTAACACATAATCTAAATAGCATTTATAATAACATGTACAACAACTATAAGAATCGAAGGGGTATATAAACACATGTGCATGATATGCTTCTAAACACCTTCACACAAATATGAATCATTAAAACTCACATAAATCTTTAACACTTGATTTTGTATGAAAACGGAGAGAGTTTTTCATCGTAATACTAAGATGAAGATAAATATCTCTCATAATTTTAATTAGAGCATTTCAAAATTGTGACCAGCTTTTTTAGGGCCCTCTTCTCCATATCACGAATATATGTTATAACTCCTCTATCTCTCTCTATAAATAAACTCACATCAAATTATATTAATCTAGAAATAATAAAGATTGCTTATTTGAATTTCTTATTCTAATAATATCTACCAAGCTATTGCTTTCTACTAAAAATAAGTTAGTTACAAAAATCTTATTTAAGGAGAACAGACTCCTTGAAATTCTTAGTTATGTAGTTCAACAACTATAAATATTTTATTCATTTTATCATAATATAATATAGTATGTGAAACACTATGATCTAACATCACTAACAATGAAAACTATAAAGATGGGAAAATTCCATTTCAACGTATAATTTCATACAAAATTATGAGGAGGATCAAAGCAATAGTGAGATGATAGGAGATGGATAAATATTCCAAAATTTGATGAATAATATAGACTGCTTGGGAGAAATAAGGTAAAAATAGGAAAAAAATTCATATCTCAAAAGACACTTTTGGCATATTCCATATTTTGAATACATGTGCATGTCCATGGAGTTATTTTGCCATTTATTTTTAGGGTTATTTTGTTATTTGCAAATATTTTGTCATTAACCCGAGATCTGGGTTTCTATGTAATCACCGTGGAATCTACAATATCTCCATATGGCTCAGTTTGCTTTTTTTTTTTTGTGTATGGAAATGTCTCGTTGTTTATTATATCACCCCTAGTTTTTAATATTGGCCTTTGTGCATCTGGTCAAATCCTCTTAGTGCTCGGGATTGATCAATCTATTTATGCTCATTGTTTTCAATTCCCAACTTTGTCTAATATTTTAGGGGCTCATTGGGATTCATAGGAAAAATAGGTTGTCTACTCAATTTAATGATTTAAATTTGGTGATTGATTTCATTTCCTAACTCCAAGAAAACCATGAATGTTTCAATCTTAGCTTTGTCATTTTGTTTTGTGGCATAGATATGTGGTTTCTTTAGGAATCAAACACTATCATCTAATGTTTCTATTTCAGTCATTTTGTTTTGTTTTGTTTTTTCATTTTTCTATAGTCCTTGGACTTGTAATTTGGTGTTACACCTTCTATTATTTATTCTAGAAAATTTCATTCCTCTTGCCTTCATATTTACTTTCAATATCAAATCAAATTAAAAGTTAAATATGTAGCTCTTAAAGTAGCTTACACATTGTCATATATTGTAAATGTATGATTGGAAACATGTAGATTTTATGCAAATCTTATTGTTGTTGAAAAGACTGAAATTTCTCTTTTCTAGAAATGATGGTCCTTGTTTAGCTTTTGAATTATGTGGGATGTATGACTATTATTGAGAAATTGTACGCCCTTGTATTTGACAATTCATAGTTGCAATACCTTGATTGATTGTTCATCTTGTCTTTCTTGAATATTTTGTTGTTGTATTTTTTTGTCGACTTCAAAGAGTAGTTGGTATTTGTCATTGTTGACTGTAGCACTTTAATTCATCTTGAATCCTAGATGATTGATTCTTAGTGCATAGCTGTATCTTGTCATATTTTAATCATATCTTAGAATATTATTTGGGCCATTAATGCATGGAAATTATGTGTTCATGATCATGATGTAAATTTAAAATTTGTTATACCCTTTAAACCATATAAAATGCATAGTAAAGGGTTCATCCATGTTCTCTGTACTTGTCACTTGCTTCTTGAGATTCCAGCTTGATATATCATCGAAATTTCAACTACTTTCAGATCTTAAACATTTAACTATAGTTCGTATATTTGATCTTGTGATGAGAATTTATAGTTGAAATATCTTACTTGTTTCATTCCTATTGTTTACAATGCATATATTTTTAAGTTGAAAATATAATGATGTAAAAAAACCTCTAACTCTAACCCATTTCTTCTTCTTCTTTCAATAATCTACATAAATTTGTTGGAGATCATGAAGCACAACTTGTGAGGAGGTGACCTGTATATTCTAAAAGAAATGATGGATTCTTTTGAACTCATTACATTTTCAGTTTTGCATTTACATGCATCCTTTTCTCACTCATATCCCACGGATTATGTGGGATAAATTTACTCTTTCTTTTTAAATAAATGGAAATTACTTAAAGTGTTAAGTTGTACATGTTTCCTTTGCATTTATTTATATTAACATAATGTCAAATGAACCTTTTAGAATGAACACACTAAGTAAATTTAACATAATCATAATGGAATGAAAGTAATTAATTGTAACTTTGATTGATCACCCAAGAACAAGTAAACATAACCAATGCAAACTGATCTTAATTTCAACTCTACAAATCTACAACTCAAAATCTTATTTCAGAATTTGATTTTTTGTCTTTGCTTATCCTTCCTCCTTCATCAAGGCCTTGCGAAGCCTTGAGTGGATGTTACATGGTTTTTATGAAGATGATATCTTAGAGGGACTATACATCTAGCATATTGCATACATAAACAACACTTTAGCTCAAATGTCCAAAACTAAGCAATAGTGAAAAAACTTTACCTCCTTCGATGTTTGACAAAAGTGGTTAACACTTCTTCCATCATCATATCTTCCTTTATGTGAGCTTACAGTTCTTCTTTGTTGTCCTTAGCACTTCTTCCTTATAAAAAAGAAATATGAAATTGATTTTCTTCATATTTCATTGAAAAGGCATCCTCTTCCAACTTTTGGGATTCCCAAAATTCTTTCCCATCATTAAATAATTATTCTCCTCCCTCTGAATCACAATATATCACCTCTAAATCCCCATTAATAAAGATATATTTTTATTTGGGTTCCTCAAAAACCTTTATCTTGAATGTTCTTAAAATTAGATTTGGAATCCTCATATACAAACTTTACACTCTTGTTGAATTCTAAAAACCCTTTGTTTCCTTACTCATTTTCTTCTCCTTACTATTTATTGGAATAGATTTGAGTTACTCAAATGGAAACACCTCTCTCTAATTAACTTTCAAGTAAAACTTCTTTTTCTACATCAAGCCTCAAGACATGAATTTTATTCAACCACTCTCCTTATATTTTTTGGTACAAAATGATCCCTATCAAAATAGAGATCATAGGTTCCCATATTTTCACATTCTTCTTTCCCTTCTTTTTTCTCCTCTATTGGAAATCTCTCTACTAAATTACTTCAACTCGATATACCCTTTAACATGCAACCACTAATTTTTTGGCATCTTGAATATTTTCTTCCAAAAATAAACTAAAACTCCACAAACCATCTCATGAGCTCTTTTGGGCTCTTTTTACACTAAAACAACAACATTTCAAAATGTTTTACATCTTCCATTCACCTTGATATTTTTACTCTCTTTGTTTTTTCATCTTGAACTCTCTCCAAGACATCCAACTTTTCTTGTAGGGAGAACAACATATCGATCGTATATTCCTCTTAACTTACTACAACAACATATTCAACTTGTTCATCTTCCATCATATCCAATCTTGATTTGAATTCCCCGAACATTTGAAACAAATATTATACTCATGTTGATCATTCCTTCTTATGTGCCATATATTGAACGTGTAGGTTCCTTTTTCAAAACTTGTAGTAAATAAAAACAAGATTCTTTCTTTTTCTCTCTATAATGGTAGGACTTATCACACACATAAAATATATCTATCATATTTTCTATGGAATATTTTTTTCAAAACTTGCTACTATCTCCTTTCAGACCTACAATAGACTAATTCAAGAGCCCAAAACTCATCTTGGAAAGGATAAATCATTTCTCTAATACCAAATGATCCAGTAATTGTATAAGGTCTTAACTAAATAATATCCAAACCTTTTATCCAAAAAGTAAGAAAATGGTTTCTAATGTCGAAATAAATAATTTTTATGTTTTTATACTCAATGGGCATCACAAAAATTAACACATAATCTAAATAGCATGTATAATCACATGTACAACAACTACAAGAATCGAAGGGGTATATAAACACATGTGCATGATATGCTTCTAAACACCTTCGCACAAATATGAATCATTAAAAATCACATAAATCTTTAACACTTGATCTTGTATGAAAATGAAAAGATTTTTTTCATCCTAATACTAAGATGAAGATAATTTTCTCTCGTAATTTTAATTAGAGCATTTCAAAATTATGACCAGTTTTTAGGGCCCTCTTCTCCATATCATGAATATATGTTGTAACTCCTCTATCTCTCTCTATAACTAAACTCACATCCAACTGTATTAATCTACAAATAATAAAGATTGCTTATTTGAATTTCTTATTCTAATAATATTTACCAAGCTATTGCTGCTACTAAAAAATAAGGTAGTTACAAAAATTTCTTATTTTGGGAGAACAAACTCCTTAAAATTCTTCGTTACCTAGATCAACAACTATAAATATTTTATTCATTTTATCATAATATAATATTGTATGTGAAACACTATGATTTAACACTACTAAAATTGAAAACTATACAGATGGGAAATTTCCATTTCAAGTTATAATTTCATACAAAATTAGGAGGAGGATCAAAGGAACTAGTGAGATTAAATAGGAGATGGATCAATACTCCAAAATTTGAGGAATAGTATAGATTCTTTTGGAGAACTAAGGTAAAAAAGAATAATTTTTCCTATCTCCAAAAGATACTTTTGGCATATTCCATATTTTTAATACATGTGCATGTCCATGAAGTTATTTTTGATTGATTTTTAGGGTTAGCTCATTATTTGCAAAGATTTTGTCATTTACCCGGATCTGGGTTTCTACATAATCACCGTGTTATCTAAAATATCTCCATATGGCTCGGTTTTTCTTTGTTTTTGTGTATGGAAATGTCTCATTGTTTATTATATCATCCCTATTTTGTTAATATTTTCCTTTTTGCATCACGGGACAAATCCTCTTAGTGCTCGGATTGATCAATCTATTTATGCTCGTTGTTTTAAATTCCCAACTTCGTCCTAATATTTTAGGGGACTCATGGGGATTCATAGGCCAAATGGGTTGTCTACTTATTAAATGATTTAAATTTGGTGATTGATTCCATTTCCTTACTCCAAGAAACCATGAATGTTTCAATCTTAGCTTTTTCATTTTGTTTTGTCGCATAGATATGTGGTTTCTTTAGGAATTAAAATCTATCATCTAGTGTTTCAATTTTAGTCATTTTGTTTTTTTGTTTTTTCATTTTTCAATAGTCATTGGACTTTGAATTTGGTGTTAAACCTTCTATTATTTATTCTAGAAAATTTCATTCCTTGTGCTTTCATATTTACTTTCAATATCAAATCAAATTCAAAGTTAAATATGTAGCTCTTAAAGTAGCTTACACATTTTCATATATTGTAAATGGATAATTGGAAACATGTATATTTTATGCAAAGCTTATTGTTGTTGAAAAGACTGAAATTTCTCTTTTATAGAAATGTTGGTCCGCATTTAGCTTTTGAATTATGTGGGATGTATGACTATTATTTAGAAATTGTACCTTTTTATTTGACAATTCACAATTGCAATACCTTGATTAATTGTTCATCTTGTCTTTCTTGAATATTTTTATGTATTTTTGTTGTCGACTTGAAGAGTAGTTGGTATTTGTCATTATTGATCAGAGTTTAATTCATCTTGAATCCTAGATGATTGCTTCTTAGTGCATAATTCGTATCTTGTCATATTTGAAATGTATCTTAGAATATTATTTGGGCCATTAATGCATGGCAATTATGTGATCATGATCATGATGTAAATTTAAAATTTTTATACTCTTTAAACCATCTAAAATGCATAATAAAGGGTTCATCCATGTTCTTTATACCTACCACTTGCTTCTTGAGATTCTAGTTGAAATATCATGGAAATTTCAACTACTTTTAGATCTTAAAAATTTAACTATAGTTCGTATAATTGATCTGTGATGAGAATTTCTATTTGAAATCTCTTGCTTCTTTCATTCCCGTTGTTTAGAATGCATTTATTTTTTAACTTGAAAAATAATGATGTAAAAAAAAACCCTAGCTCTAACCCATTTCTTCTTCTTCTTTCAAGAATCTACATCAATTGGTTGAGATCATGAAGCACAAATTGTGAGGAGGTGACTCCGTACATTCTAAAAGAAATGATGGATTCTTTTGAACTCATTACATTTCCGCTTTTACATTTATGTGCATCCTTTTCTCACTCATATCGCATGGATTATGTGGGATAAACGTACTCATTCTTTTTAAATAAATGGAAATTACTTAATGTGTTAAGTTGTACATGTTTCCTTTGCATTTATTTTCATTAACATAATGTTAAATGAACCTTTACAACTAAACACACTAAATAAATTTCACATAATCATAATGGAATGAAAGTAATTAATTTTAACTTTGATTGATCACCCAAACACAAGTAAACATAACCAATGCACACCGATCTTAATTCCAACTCTAAAAATCTACAACTTAAAATCTTATTTTAGAATTTATTTTTTTGTCTTTGATATCCTTCCCTCCTTCATCAAGGCCTTGCAGAAGCCTTGAGTTGATGTTGCATGGTTTTTATGAAGATGATATCTTAGAGGGACTATACATCTGGCATATTGCATACATAAACAACACTTAAAGGTCAAAAGTCCAAAAATGAGCAATAGTGAAAAAACTCTACCCCCTTCAGTGTTTGAAAAAAATGGTTAACACTTCCTCCATCTTCATAGTTTCCTTTATGTGAGCTTAGAATTCTTCTTTGTTGTCCTTAGCACTTCATCCTTATAAAAAATAAATATGAAATTGCTTTCCTTCATATTTCATTGAAAATGCATCCTCTTCCAAATTTTGGGATTCCCAAAATTCCTTCCCATCATTAAATAAGTATTCTCATCCCTCCGAATCACAATATATCACCTCTACATCCCCATTAATAAAGATATATATTTTATTTGGGTTCCTCACAAACCTTTATCTTGAATGTTCTGAAAATAAGATTTAGAATCCTCATATACAAACTTTACACTCTTGTTGAATTCTAAAAACCCTTCTTTCCTCACTCATTTTCTTCTCCTTACTATTTATTGGAATAGAGTTTAGTTACTCAAATGGAAACACCTCTCTCTAATTAACTTTCAAGTAAAACTTCTTGTTTCTAATTTAAAGCCTCAAGACATGAATTTTATTCAACCACTCTCCTTATATTTTTGGTACAAAATGATCACCATCAAAATAGAGAACATAGGTTCCCATACTTTCACATTCTTCTTTCCCTTCCTTTTTCTCCTCTATTGGAAATCTCTCTAGTAAATTACTTCAACTCGATATACCCTTTTACATGAAACCACTAATTTTTGGCGTCTTGAATATTTTCTTCCAAAAAATAAACTAAAACTCCACAAACCATCTCATGAGCTCTTTTGGGCTCTTTTTTACACTAAAACAACAACATTTCGAAATGGTTTACATCTTCCATTCACCTTGATATTTGTTACTCTCTTTGTTTTTTCATCTTGAACTCTCTCCAAGACATCCAACTTTTCTTGTAGGAAGAACAACATATCCATCGTATATTCCTCTTAACTTACTACAACAACATATTCAACTTGTTCATCTTCCATCATATCCAATCTTGATTTGAATTCCGTGAACATTTGAAACAAATATTATACTCATGTTGATCATTGCTTCTTGTGTGCCATATATTGAACGTGTAGGTTCCTTTTTCAAAACTTGTAGTAAATGAAAACAAGATTCTTTCTTTTTCTCTCTATAATGGTAGGACTTATCACACACATAAAATATATCTATCATATTTTCTATGGAATATTTTTTTCACAACTTGCTACTACCTCCTTTTGCAACCTACAATAGACTAATTCAAGAGCCCAAAAACTCATCTTGGAAAGGAAAATCATTTCTCTAATACCAAATGATCCAAGAATGGTATAACGTCACCTAAATAAGATCCAAACCTTTTATCCAAAAAGTAAGAAAATGGTTTCTAATGTCGAAAAAAATCTTTTTATGTGTTTGATCCTCGATGGGCATCACTTAGAAATTAACCCATAATCTAAATAGCATGTATAATCTCATGCAAAACAACTACAAGAATCGAAGGGGTATATAAACACATGTGCATAATATGCTTCTAAACACCTTCACACAAATATGAATCATTAAAACTCACATAAATATTTAACACTTGATCTTGTATGAAAACGGAGAGAGTTTTTTCATCGTAATATTAAGATGAAGATAAATATCTCTCATAATTTTAATTAGAGCATTTCAAAATTGTGACCATTTTTTAGGGCCCTCTTCTCCATATCATGAATATATGTTGTAACTCCTCTATCTCTCTCTATAACTAAACTCGATCCAATTGTATTAATCTAGAAATAATTAAGATTGCTTATTTGAATTTATTATTATAATAATTGTTATCACCGAATCACAAAGACCTGTGCATGTATTTGAACTCACAGTGTGATTGGATAACATGGGTACTATCTCCAAGTTGTGGGACTTGCTACTTGAGATAGACCTCCAGAGAAAGCTGGTTCTTGCTCCTAAACTACCTGCCACAATCTACTCTAATGCAGGATAAGCTAACTGTTCTAATCTAAATTTCCAAGGGACCAGGGAAAGAGAATACATAAAATGAAAGCCTACACTAAAGCGGTGATACACCAGAAAAAGAGGGTGTGAGAGTAATCTCCAAATGTGTGAAATACAGAGGCAAAGTGCACACTAGAAGAGGTGATGACAGTTCACCATAATCCAGCAAAATGCATTCACAGCAATATTCCAAGCACACACAATGATAATGAATTCCTGCAAGAACATAATAAATAGACACAATATACTTGTAGAAAGATTAAAGGGGCAAGAAGAATGCAAGGAAACACAGCAGGGGAAGATATATCCACAAACTGATATTTTATTGCTTCATGATATGCACAGTTCAATCTATTACAAGATAAGGGCCTGGATCACCATGCAAGGAGTCCACTACAAGGGCCTGCAACACACTAGCTTCACAAATCAATTTTGACAGAGCTTTGTTACCCAAAAACTCTCCTCTACAATGAGCCCAACACTCCAATTTATAGAAAAAATGAGAAGGAAAAGAGAAGGGAAAATGGAAATCCCGAAATCTGTCCTTCAACCACCTGTAAGAGGCATTAAATTGAGTGGAATGGGTAAACATTACTTGCAAAAGGCTCCCCATACTGTCCCATATGCTGCAGCAGAGAAGGAATGATGACCATGCCTCTTAATTGCACTCCCAGCTACCAAATAAAACACTGTTCTGAACCCGGCCACGTTTTCTTAAAAACCCAAACAATTTCTGATCAAATATGGAATTTCTTGATTTTTTTGCATCGGTATCGGAACCACGATTCCAATGGTACCAATTTTGTGTGATTTCGTTGAGAAATGCAAAAGTTATGGCCTTCTGAGTGCGGGCAGCTATTTTGGGCCTGGCAGGCGTTTTCTGTCATTTGACGGGAAAGAGCATTGACTGACTGGAGCCGAATATGTTTCTTTTATTTAAATATATCTACCCTCATTGACTGGAGCTCGCCGTGCTTCGAGTCAAAATGAAAATTTATGGCCGTTTGAAGTTTCCGACCAAACGTTGACTTTTCTCCCGCCTTTGGCCATTTTGGATTTTCACGTCCCGCGTCCCTTTGTCCCATTTGTACAGTGCTCCTTGTGATGATTTCGCGAACAAGCCGGCGGTTCGCGCCATTTGTCCCAAATGTCCCAAATGTTTCGATCGCTTGTTCCCATTTCACCTTGGTTCAGCCGACAAGGCCCCTCGCAGCCCATATGTCCCATTTACTTTCGGACCGTCTGGGACAAATTCACCCGGTTCGGCCGGTTCGTGCCCTTTTGTCCCAATTGTTCCGGGACAAAAGTTCTCATTTCGGCCGGTTCGCGTACTTTTGGCCCGTCGGCCCCGTCAAGCTTTTTCGGGCTGCCTTGACTCATTTCACCCGGTTCGGCCGGTTCGCGTCTTTTTGTCCCGCTTGTCCCAAAGGTGACCCTCTCAGCAGTTAGCCAATTTTCTCTTTTCGGCCAGTTCGGATTTCCGCGTCCCGCGCATCCTTTTGGCCCGGATGTCCCAATTGCTTTCGGACCGCCTGTGCTCATTTCGGCCGAACCGCGCCTTTTGGTCCCACTTGTCCCAAATGCTTCTAGGACTAGGACTTAGCCATTTTTCATGATTTTTTCTGGCCCGAGCCTGTTTTTGCAATTTTTCTTACATTTTCTCAGAACTTGCTCTCTTCTACTTGGACAGGGGAGTTAGAAAAATATGAGGGGACCCTAGAAACATGAAATTTTTTGCCTTGACTCAATCTATTTGCCTGGGACTAAAGAATTTGACACATGTTATCAAAATTACCTTAAGGGTGACTTTTGGATAACAATAATATCTACCAAACTATTACTCGCTACTTAAAAATAAGGTAGTTACAAAAAGTTCTTATTTTAGGAGAAAAACTCCTTGAAATTCTTAGTTACCTAGATCATCATCACTATGATCACTATGATCTAACATCACTAGGAGAACAAAATCCTTGAAATTCATTTTTATCATAATATAATATTGTATGTGAAACACTATGATCTAACATCACTAAAAGAGAAAACTATAAAGATGGTAAATTTCCATTTCAAGTTATAATTTCATACAAAATTATGAGGTGGATGAAAGGAACTAGTGAGATGAAATAGGAGACAGATCAATATTCCAAAATTTGAGTAATAGTATAGATTGTTTTGGAGAACTAAGGTAAAAATAGTAAATTTTTTCCAATATCCAAAAAGTAATTTTGGCATATTCCATATTTTGAATACATGTGCATGTCCATGGGGTTATTTTGTCATTTATTTTTAGGATTAGCTTGTTATTTGCAAAGATTTTGTCATTTACCTAGATCTGGGTTTCTACGTAATCACCTGGAACCTAAAATATCTCCATATGGCTTGGTTTGCTTTTTTTTGTGTATGGAAATGTCTCATTGTTTATTATATCATCCATGTTTTGTTAATATTGGCCTTTGTGTATGTGGGTCAAATCCTCTTAGTGCTCAATATTGATCAATCTATTTATGCTCGTTGTTTTAAATTCCTAACTTTGTCTAATATTTTAGGGAGCTCGTGGGGATTCATAGGCCAAATTGGTTGTCTACTTAGTTTAATGATTTAAATTTGGTGATTGATTCCATTTCCTAATTCCAAGAAACCACGAATGTATGAAAATTGAGAGGTTTTTCAACATAATACTAAGATGAAGATAAATGTCTCTCATAATTTTTGATTAGCACATTTCGAAATTGTGATCAATTTTTAGGCCCTCTTCTCCATATCACAAATATATGTTGTAACTCCTCTTTCTCTCGCTATAACTAATCTAGCATCCAATTATATTAATCTAGAATTAATAAAGACTCTTTATTTGAATTTCTTATTCTAACAATATCTACCAAGCTATTCTCACTAGTAAAAAATAAGGTAGCTACTGAAAGTTCTTATTTTTGGAGAACAAAGTCCTTAAAATTCTTAGTTACCTAGATCAATAGCTATAAATATTTTATTCATTTTATTATAATATAATATTATATGTGAAACAATAAGCTCCAACATCACTAAAAGTGAAAACTATAAAGAAGGTAAATTTCCATTTCTAGTTATAATTTCATACAAAATTATGAGGAGGATCATAGGAACTAGTGATATGAAATAAGAGATGGATCAATATTTTAGTCTCCTTCATGCTATGTAATTATATAAATTTGAGGAATACATGACGAGTTGTTATTTAATAGTTAATGAGTGCCAAGAAATTAGTTACACTTAGAAGATATGGTAGTTGAAATGGGCATGATAACTATTTGTAAAAAGTCATAATAATTTTTGATCTCAAACAATTGTAATCAATTATTGCATTTGTAAAAATAGATTCAACCCAAAGGAATTTTTTTATAGTTTTTGGTTGTTTATATATGTATTTTAATTATTAGTAAATAGTTTTAAAGGGACTATACCCTATTACAAAAAGGGCTCAACAGCCTGATATGACTATGTAGATGTAACAAAAAAGGATCAAAATCCAGATAGAACACTCTTTCCAAAAGTAACCAAGAGATAGTTACAAAAAGGAAAAAGAAAAGGGCAAGGACTATAATAGAACAACAAAAAAGTGGCAAAGTCACAGGAAAAAGACCACAAAAGGTTAGTATCTAAAATGACTCCTGCCAGCCCAAGTGAGTTTACTTCTTGGATACTCTTTCAATTATGGACTGGATCATTTGCAGCGAGGTGAACAACACCAATGTGGTGATGTGCGTTGGGTCTGAAGCATTCAACTGTGAGATGGTTAGACTCCTCTCTTTATCATTCCCCCAAATAGTTGTAGGGATCCCACTAAGCATGGCAATGCTCCAAACTTTCTGCTCTAAAAAGTCACTTATGGCTTTGAAGATAGCCATGTTGTGATCATGTCTATCTTTAGCTCTCCCTAGTCTACTGTCCAGAGAGTTCAACTTCTTATAAATATCAACAATCTGATCCTTTCCATTGTCATTATCTTCATCAATTTTTCTTTTTCCTTTTTGATTTTCCATATGCTAAAGGTCCTTCTTCAACTACTTCATCTCTTTCTCCAGAGACTCCAATCTATGAGGCACATGATTCCCCTCCTGATGCAAGGCCATATCAATACCAGCATTGCTGATATGTAGCAAGTTTTGAGCAACCTCCAACTCTTTGGTGCTTCTGAGAATCCT
This sequence comes from Taxus wallichiana var. yunnanensis, assembly GCA_018340775.1. Classification (NCBI taxonomy): domain Eukaryota; kingdom Viridiplantae; phylum Streptophyta; class Pinopsida; order Cupressales; family Taxaceae; genus Taxus; species Taxus wallichiana. Next base: position 788,837,236 of record CM031234.1, read on the forward strand.
GGTAGTGTGAGGGGTGTCCATTTTGAAATCTTGGGGTTCTTGGTTTTGGATTTGGAAGGGGTGTCAAGAATGGGAGTGGGAGTAGAGGAGGTGGTAGCATGCGGATCACTAGGAGCATTCGGGAAGCCAGGGAACTTGGAGACACAAAGCTTGTGCAATAGGAAGATAAGGCCCTGATGCAAAGGAATAGCACAGAGAGTGCTTTTGAAAGTCTAGAATAGAGTGCTGAAGGGAATTGAGCAGGTAGTGTGGGAAGCAGACCGCAAAATTCCTTCTAAAATGGTTTAAAAAGATAAAGTGTTTAATAGGGACCATTTTATAGCACCCTTCCAAAGAAATATATCTAACCATAATATGCATCACTTCGTTATATGGCTTGGGAATAGAGCTTACCCTTATGCCCACAACAAAAAAATCAATCTCCTCGCCCTTGTCAGAGAATTTCTTGGCCTTGACGACCACTCCAATTCTTTTACTAAAAAAATGATAGCCCTCGAGTTCTAGCCATGTAGCCTCAAATGATCAGCTCTTTGTTGATAATAACGGTGTGGCCACCATATTTGATCCTTTTATCCTTCCAATCCATAGCAAAATGAACTGAAATGTTCTGATCATGACCCTGAATGTGCTCAATGAAATTGGAGATGCCTCCCTTGTGCAAGAGGTTCCAAAGTACCTCATTATTCTTCTAGGCTAGATCACAACATGGCTCCAATTGACACGATGCCCCTCCCATTTTCTTCTTCTTCCTACTAATCCTATGAATTTTCTACACAAAACCCTCGTAAGAGTCTATTTCTTCCTTATGTCTGTCCCATTCTTTGAAATTCCTCCCACTGTATTTGAGGTTCATATGGCGTTAACATGGCTATAATAAGGAGGATAACTCACACATGAGTTCAATCCATGGTTGTTCCTTTGATAGCATTCTCAAACCCATTTTTACAATTAAGGCCATATTCATTTTTCTAATATCTTTTATTCCCAATCCCCCAATCATTTTAGGAGTGCACACTTGATCCCATGCAACCAGGTGATATTTGAATTTTTCCTCCATTCCCTACCATAAAAAGTGTTTCTAAATCCTTTCAATTTTTTCTCTGAAGGAAGAAGGAATGTTGTATAGAGACATAATGTAGATAGGAAAATTTTGAAGAGTGCTTTTGATAAGCAGACATTTACCAGCACTGGAAAGAATGGCTCCTTTCCATCCAGCCAATTTCTTTTGGAATCTTTCCAATAAGTCATTCCAGACTTTGTTTGAGACTTTTTTAGTACCAGGGGGAGCCCCAAATAAGTAGTGGGAAGTAAATTGATTTTACAACCCAATACTTTAGCAATTCTATTATGTCTTTCCAAAGGAGTATTGAAAAATAAAATAGAGATTTTTTCAAAGTTGATCTTTAGTAGAGATGCCACTAATAGCAGGATAGTGTCATCTGTAAATTGCTGATGAGAAGTTGTTTGATTCATAGAGGTAGGTTTAGTGCCTTTTAGAAGACCATCTTTAACAGCTTTGGTGATTGTTTTGTTGAGGCTATCCACCATAATAATAAAGAGAAGAGGGGATATAGGATCCCCCTGTCTTAGTTCCCTACTGCTGGTGAAGTATCCCACTCGCTTCATTAACCACCACCATAGAGAATCTAGCAATTGAAATGCAGGCCTTGATAACTCTTCTGAATTTGTAAGGAAATCCAAATTTGGTGAAAACTTTGTCAAGAAAAGACTAGGATACTTTATCAAAGGCTTTATTCATGTCAAGTTTAAGGATATTTCGTATTATGTAAGGATTTAAGTCTCCATAGGGATTCTTCCTACTAAAAATCGTGTGTAACTCTAAAAGGATATTTTTTTCGTAAATGATCCTCCCAAGGACTTCTTTATTCCAAATTTTAACCTATTTTTTGACATTTTAAAGCTTTTGAATAAGCCTATATTGAGCAGTTCCTCCTCCCCCAAATCCACCAATCCTTGATCCTATCAAATATGTCATCATGCTCCATCCACATCTTTTCAAATTTAAAGGATCTTTTGGTGGGATTAACCCAGTTAACAAAATTTAAAACTATCGAATTGTGATTAGATCCAATTCTAGGCAAAGATGTGAGATGAAAGTCTTGATGAAGAATCCAACTTGCAGAGATAAGGGCTCTATCCAATTTGACTTGAATCATATCCCTTCCCAACCTCTTATTTTTCCAGGTATATTGATTTCCATGAAGGTCCACATCCATGAGATTTAGTTCAACCATGAAATTAGGAAAATCATCCATACCAAGAGAAAACAAGAATTTCCCCTTGTTTTTATCTTGGATTTAATGGGGAATTGAAGTTCCCCATAATGAGCCAATTGCCATCACTACGGTGAATTCTAAAAACCTTTATATCTCTCCAAAGCTTCCTTCTTCCACTAACCATATTAGGCACGTAGATATTGGAGAGGATCCAAGTATTATTATTTTCAATAGCATGGAATTTAACAACAAGATGATTACTAGTTTTAGAGAGAATCATACTAGTGAAATGCTTCTTATCCCAAAAAATTTCATGCCACCTGAAGCTCCCTGAGAGTCCACCACAACCATGTCTGAATTTTCCCAAAAATTACTTTTACAATTAACAAGTACCTTAGAATTCATCTTTGTTTCTGCAGAAGCAGAATGTCAGGGTCTACTAGAAACTCTTAACTCTTTGATTATTCTTTGTTTAGAATTTCCATTCAAACCTCGAATGTTCCAAGAGATGATCTTCATCTAAAATATATAGGTGATGTAATTTCCTGATGTCTCAATTGGCTTTAAGCACCATCTGCAATATCTTCTTCTATTCTTTTGGTTCTTACAGTCTTCTTAGAAGGTCTACCTCTTTTAGAGTTGCTTCCAAAATCCACTACTTTTCTAGTATAAGATCTTGTAGTTCTTGATATTGAAGCTCCCCAGTTATCATATTTCTTTTTCTTCTCATTATACAGTGAATTTGGGATTTTCTTAAACCCATTCAATATTTTTTTTTTTCTATATTTAACCTCTAGAAAACCATTGGGATCTGGATCTTCAATAGACATCCTAATATCTTTGAGTGGCATAACTTCCCCCTCCTCTTTCTCTCCCTTCTCACTATTAAAGAGTTGTAAAGATGTTGAGTTGGAAAGGCAAAGGGGGTTCCCACTTTTAGGAGAGAAACTCTTAAACAATGAAGAGTCTCTCTTTAGTGAGGTTTCGTATACAGACCATTTCTTTTTCCTCATTTAGAACTTCCTCAATGGTACTTAAAGGATTAGGAAAGGCCTTTTCAGCAGCTAATACCCCTGACACAGCTCTAGTGTCCTTATTCTTATCCCAAATCCCTTTCTGATCAACCTCCTTAGAAAGAAGATTTACTAACACTTGTTTCAGTTTGTTCATCAACCTCCAGAAACACCTTCACTAGAGTCTAAGAATCTAAATATTCTGTGGAGGTTGGAAGAACTACAGATGCACTTTCCACTTGGGGTTTTTGGACACCAAAGCTTCCTACAAATCGGGGTTTCTGATTGGATTTCTAGAACTCTTTTTCCTTTTTGTGTATTTCTTCACGGTTGGTGGAGGGGTAACCCTTCCCCTTCCCTTGGCCTTTATTTTTTCCCTCCTCCTTGTTATCCAACCAAGCTTCCTATATCTTAAAAGTCTCTCCACTAGGATTATCAAGTTTTCCTATTTTTACTCTTGAGAGATATCTTTGTTAGGACATCTAATGGTAAAATGTTCTATTTTATGGCATTTTTTACATCTCAGATGAAAAGTTTCATATTCAATCTTTTGATACCAAATTCCATACTTAGAATGTAGAATGATAAGATTCGGTAGCTCCTACTCCATTTCAGAAGAGATATAGAATCTAGCAAAAGCTAGTCTGGATCTATTCCTCGTAGGCCCATCCAAATTTGAATCGGAGAGCTAAGAGATTTAGCAACATTTAAAAGAATCTCATCATCCCATAATTACAGGGGTAGTCCTAGAAGCCTACACCATATTGGAATGGTATGTATATTCTTAGTACTAGGATCAAACCCAAGATACCACCATTTCAAAAAGAGACCCATATTTCCCAACCACCATGGGCCTCCCAGAAGCACCGATTCCAAATCAGCCTGCTGATTGAATTTTGCCAGAAAAAACCCTAGACATAGTGGTGATGCTCAGATCCCCTTTTGTTTGTCACTTTCTATAGGTTAATTTTCTAATGACATCAATATTAGGTCTAGAGCCGAGAAACTTACCAACAAGGGAAACTTTGTCCAAAGCCCGATGAAGACACCCATCTGGCACCTTCAGCAGTCAAACCTTCTATTATCACAACCATCCTCTCATATTATTAGTTTGGCCATTATAACTATATACATGTTTAATATGATATATTAGTGACATGGTAACAATTAATTGGTAATACATTATGTGAAACATTTGGTGCATCCTCAATTATTATACAAATGTATACAATGATTTTTTCAAATAGTTCACCCTTTCTCTATTTTTGCTAATTGTACTCAAAAATATGTGTACGAGTGGTATGAATTTTTGAGTACGAAGAGGAGCATGTGTATGATTAAAATTCAATAAAAACAAGATCTTATTTTATTATTCATACTCCATTTAGGGAACCTATACATTGAAACCTCAAAATTTCATTAGCTAAATTTGGAACAAAACTCGTGAATCCTATTTTTTATCAAAATTGTCACAAATGGATATTTAACATATTTAACTATGAACATCATGAGGTTGATTATTTTGAGGACACCATTGATTATCGATGGGACACCGAATCTAGTATTGGAAGAATAAAAAAATCCTCTTCTTACACAAATTTTGCATGAATTATATTCTATTAATATGATTGTGGTTTTTATCGTAACTAAATATTTTTAATAAATCATAGTGGTAGAATAATCAATAAGTTTTTTTAATTTTGAACTCGATAATCCTATTCATACAAGGAATTCTCTTGATGTTATTTTTGAATAGATTATTATGTGTTCATAATCAAGACATGCACTTTCTTCTTCCCTTAAAATCAACATAATAACTAATTTTCTAGATAGAGTTTGGGATGAAGATCTCACTAATCGTGTTCAAGATTCAAAACATTCTTGATAACTTGACACTTTATTTGATTCACCTAGACTTATATGATTTTTCTATTCTTTACATGTAATAGTGTGACCAATTGCTAGTGTTTAATTTTTTTGGAATAATTGAGGGTCAAAGTGACAAGTGCAATGCAATATCTAAGATTTTTTCGTATGTTAGAAATCCTATATATAATACACTAGACATGTTGGACAAAAATTGTATCCTAAAAGCACATCTTTACACATCGTTCCACACATGGATGTTAATAAAATAATGCATCTTTTTGCAAATTTTCTATAGTAGTAAAAGATGGGGTGTGTTCAATGAAAGGTTGTAAAACCCATGGACATGGGTTAAGAATCTCGAAAGAAACCCCAAGGGATCTTAACAACTAGTTAGTGGACCATCAAATAAGAGATAAACAAGGATTCATTACTATGCATACATTAACATTGAAAAAAACAAGAAAATCTAGCATATTTAGTAATCCTTTACTCTTGAAAGCTTTACAAATGAACCTAGTAAGGATCTAAGGATTCAATTTGTGATTATGAGAATAGGAGCTCACCATTAATGGCTTGAAATCTAATGGTTCTTCCCATTTACTCAATGTTTGGTGTGTAGTGCAATGGCAAAGCAATAGCTCAATGAAATAAATGAAATAACTCTAAACCCTAAGCAAAACTCTATAGTTTATGTTAGGAAGAAGGAGAGATTAGAAATGAGAGGGGGTAGTGGGTTATTTATAGTTTTCCATTTCGGAAAGTGGGGGAATTTTGGTGCATGTGGGACTAAAGGATAAGCCAAAAAGTTGATTAGGGATTCAAAGTAAGATTTGACTAATTTTAGAAGAGGTTGGTCATGTTAGGAGTAGTTAATCACATTTAGAGAGGAATTATAGTTTTGAGAGGGTTTTGAGAGGTCTTAACAATCCAATGAAATGGATTAATACTCTAGAAAGCTAGTAGAAGTAGTCTAGAAGGGAATGAGAAGATGGTTTATCCAATAAAGGACTATAATAGCCTTGTTAATTGGTTTGGAAGAGGAATATGACAAAAAGCATGTCGTAAGAGGGGAGTTAGATAGGTCTAATTGACTTTGTATGTCATCAATTTTCAAGAAGGAGAATAGCTAGTGCGATATTAGGAATAATAGTTCTTTAATCAAACTAGAGGTGTCTACATTTTCCCCTCTTTAAGGTGACATATGCTATGTCACTTCAAAGAAAGTAGACAAACATAAGTAAATGAAAAAAATTGAAGGGGTAGAAGAAAAAATAGTTAGCTAAAGGCTTTCCCCTCGAGTGTTTATGGGGTGATGGAAGAACTTGATTGTTGATCGGAAAGAGAAAAAAATTTAAAAAAAGTGTGAAGAGGAGATTAGAGAACAACAAGCAAAGTGGTATTGAGCTATCAACAAACCAAAGCAATAATTTTTAATCATCATTTTTCTTATAATGCTCATCATCGGTCCTTATTAAAATGCAAGCATGCAATGGAAGTGTAAAATGACATGAAAAGATAAGATAGAAACAACCATGCATTGTTAAAACTAAACAACATACAAACATGAAATGCAATATGAGAAGTAAACAAACTTATCTAACAGGAAATAAGTATGATCACACACACTCAAACTAACAACGTTCAAGATAGTTGCACAAATGATTTTTATCAAGATGTAGTCCAAAATTTTATGATAAATGAAAAGGGTTTAAAATGATTCCCTAAGCGGTTTTTATATGCAAGGCAAAGGATGGAGGACACTTAAGTCCAATGAAAAAGCAATGTGCACGATGAAAACAAGATTGCAAGCAACTTATAGTGCCCCATAGTATAGATGCGAAGTAAGCAACATAGATTTTGTAAATGATTATAGAGTTGAGTGATCCATGAGTCATTTCAAAACATGTGAAAAATTTAGAAAGATATGAGATGAGTGTCATGTGAGAGACACAAATTTCAATTGCAAATAAGTTGTTTACTAGTTTTAGTCCAATTTAGAAGTGTTTACAAATTTTTTAGATTTTTGAATGGTTTTATATTTTTAACTTTTTCTATTGGTTAAAAGAATTTAGGAAATGGAAGGTCACCTAAAATCACGTGAAAATTCCCCAAGATAAAGAGAATGGGCATTGGGTTGCAATAAAATGCCCCAACGAGAGAAAAAACGGGCCAATAATAATTATTTTAAAAAAATCAAGGCGCTAGATAAAAATAGGAGTTAAGAAGAACCCGGAAATATATAAAAAAATGCCCCATGTTGATTGAGATGATATCATACGTTTTGTACGTGACATATTTTTGTAGACACTAGCATGTGGAATAATACTAGATGATATTAGTGTGGGGGGATAGATATGTGATCATACACAACACCTCTTGCCCCATTGATGATATGATATGTGAAGATTAGCTTAGTTTACATGCATGATGTAAAACTTAGCATTCTTTGTATATATGATGCATCGATGATGTTATATGTGACCAATGATAGATGGTAGATGTGATAACAAAAGATGTGTAGTAAACAAACACACAAGAAAAACTTAATAAAACTAAACAAATATACAATCAAAATTATACAAACCGATAACTAAAAGGAATTTAATCATTACCTTGTTTTTGGGACAAAATTTATACATTTTCATATTTTTTTGGTTTATCTTAATTTTTTTTTTGTCTAGGCTACTTTTTTCATTATTTTCGAGGTTTCCCTAATAAAATGTTATGAATGTTTATGTAGCTTCATCCTTAGAAGGGGGATTTTCTGAATGTTTAGATTTTTGTGTATCATTCTCTCAATGTTTTTGTATTTTCCAAGGTCGTTTTCCAAAAACATTTATAAGGAAATAGAAGTGTGGATGCCCTCCACATGATGTCGAAATATACAAAGGGAAGAATACCATGTGGATATGTACGAGAAATGGAAAGTGAAGGTGCTCCTAGTGTTAGATGAAAATATTCAAAGGCACATCCTTCATGCAGATATAAGAGAAAATAAGCCAGATCACGACTTGACGAAGATGGATTCGGTAGGGTTCCTAGACCTAGCAAAGGAAGTTATTCCTAGAAAGCGGTGAGGGTTACCCATCCTAATGCAAGAGTAACTTGTGACTCGGTGAATCCTCCTTGAGTGCCAAAAATTGGTTTTCACCCAAAGACCTGCCCATTGTGCCACAATTGTGTGGTTTTCACATATGGATGCCCTATTTTTTGTTTACTATTTTCTCAATTTTTCCATGTTTTGTTTGTTTTTTCTTTGTTTTTCTAATTTTTAGTTCTTATCTGATATTCACACCATGCTTAAGAATAGAACCTCTTGAGATGCATGGCATTCATAGGTTCTGGAAGTTCTTCACCATCTAAATATGGTAGTTTATAAGCTCTTGACCCATATTTAGCAACTACTACATAAGGTCCTAACAAGTTGACCTCAAACTTACCTTTCTTTTCTCTTTCTTTGACAATGTTCTTATGGTTTTATTTTAGCACTTGATCACCTATACCAAATTCACGACGAATGATTCATTTTTATATCCTCTTGATACTTTGTTACGGTAGACCTTGGCGTGATTAAGCGCTCTAATTCATTTTCATCCAACGAGCTCTAGCTCGGCTGGCGAGCTACTCTATAGTCTTCATCTTTATCAAGATAATACCGAAGAGATATTCTCGGAGGGAAGCTCCACTTCCAAGGGTGTAACGGCTTCAAGGCCATAAACTAGGGAATATGGGATTACACCAATAGGAGTGCAGATGGAAGTTTGATAGGCCTAGAGGGCTGGATTTATCTGTAAGTACCAATTACATCCAATATTACTTACCATTTTCTCAATTATTCATATAAGGGTTTTATTGGTAGCTTCAATTTGTCCATTACCTTGGGGGTGATAGGAATAGACCAATTGAGTTGAATAAGGAAATGTTGATACAATGTTTTAACCATTTTGTTCTTGAAGGATTTACCATTATCAATGATAATAGAAGAAGGGATACCATAACAACATATGAGATGGGTCATAATGAATTTGAAAATTTGTGCAACAATGACGTAAGTAAGAGGCACAACATGTAACCATTTAGTAAAATACTTGGTGACGGTAATAATGTGCGGGATGGAGCTTCCTATGCGATCGGACCCATTTAGAAAATGGCCAAGGTGTTGCGAATGGGCTCTGAAATCTTGTGTTGGTGCATGTATCAAGTTCCCATACTTTTAGCATAGATCACATTTCTTGATGAAATTACAAAAATCTACTTCCATGGTGAGCCAATAATAACCTACACCTAAGAGCTTCTTAGAAAGACCATGCCATTGGTATGTGCTCCAATAAAACAACCGTGTACTTACTTAATAACGTGGATGGAGTCATTAACATCCAAACAATGAAGTAGATTCCCATCATAGCCACAAAGTGATAAAGGGTTCCTCTTAGGAGGGTATAATGGGCTATACAGTGAATAAGGGATTTCTTCTCAGAATGGGTAATGTATGGGTGAAATTTTCCATCTAGTAGGTATCTAAATATAGGGTCATAACAAGGGGAGGATGGACCAACAATTTCACATGCCAAACAAGATTTTGGCATGTCGTATGTGGGTATTTTTAAATTCTCTATAAATAATGGCATTTTTCTCTCCTGAGATGGAATGCGTAAGAGAGATCCAATTATAGCAATAACATATATTGATCTATTATGTTACCTTGGTTTTTGCTCAAAGACAACCTATGGAAAATAATCCTTCAATGTTTCAACCAATTTCTTGTATGGAACAAGTTTCTCATCTCTAACCTAATACTCATCATTAGCTTTCTTAATAATGAGTTGTGATTCCCCAATGACTCGTATTTGTCTAATATTCCAAGTGATAGCCAACTTGAGGCCAGAAATGAGTGCCTAATACTTTTTAATGTTATTAGTGCAAGCGAATCCCAAACGAGAATACTCTTGGGATAACCTTACCTATGGGAGTGATGAGCACTACTCCTACCCCGATTTGTGGAAGGTGAATGATCCATCAAAATAGACTTGCCATTATATAGACTCTTCAACATAAATCATGGATGCATATAGTAGGTCCAAACATAAAGGATCCATTCTGGTATAGGAGCTTATGCCAAATGATCGGCCAACACATGTCCCTTCAAGGATTTCTGATTCACAAAATCAATATGAAATTTTCTTAAGAGAATGATCCAATTATCCATTCATCCTGTAAGGGTGGTTTGAATAAAAGGTACTTGAGAGGGTCAACTTTGGATATTATTTTGGTTTTATTGTTAAGGAAATAATGGTGAAGTTTCTAAAAGGTGAAGATGACTACAAAGTGGGATTTTTCAATCCGCAGTCATTTAGCTCTTAAGAAATCATGGTGTGACTAAGATAATAAATTTCCATTTGTTTGTGTCCTAGGTCATATCGGGAAAGCGGTGCACCAATAACAAACTGGGTAGCTGAGATGTATAATAGGAGAGGTTTTTCTAGGGTAGGTGGCATGAGTATAGGTGGGTTGACAAGGTACTATTTAAGTAGTGAAAATGCCTTTTGACAGTTCGGTCCCTAGTTGAATGCAACATCCTTCTTGAGGAAATGCGTAGAAGGGTGGCACTTATCCACAAGCTATGAAATAAAATGGCGGATTTCTGAATCTTCCTCAAACTTCTCAGTTGTTTGAGAGTTGAAGGTGGAGGCATTTATGTAATAGTTGTAACCTTGGTAGGATCTACTTCTATGCCTCTCTGTGAAACAATGAAACCTAGGAGTTTTCTTGACAAAACGCCAAAGACACACTTCTTGGGATTCAAACGTACTTTGTAATCCCAGAGACGTTGGAAAATACATCTTAGCACTTCAAGGTGCTCTCCTCTACTTTTGAACTTTTCCAAGATATCATCAATGTAATCCTCCATGATGTCATTCATCATATCATGGAAGATGATATTCATTGCGCACTAATAGGTGGCCTCAGTATTCATGATTCCAAAAGGGATGACCTTGTAACAAAATGTTCCACAAGTGGTGATGAAAGTTGTCTTATGTTGATATTCCTCTGCAATACTAATTTGGTTATAACTTGAAAAACCATCCATTAAGGACAACATTTCATAGCCAGTAGTGGAATCAATGATCATATCAATGTTAGGAAAGGGGAATTCATCTTTGGGACATGCCTTATTGATGTTGTGGAAGTTGGTGTAGATTCTTATGCCAACAAGTTTTTTTCTCGAATAGTCGATGGGCTTAATGAAATCAACAGCTAATAATTTTTCAAGTTCTTCTTTGACAAGAGTGCAATTTTAGGGTGCTCCTTTCTTAATGTTTTCTTGATTAGTTCAAAAGCTTCACGTGTCCAAACCGGGCATATCGGCATATGACCATGAAAATATAGCTGCATATACTTGTAATAGATCCATAAAAACCTTTTATTCTTGAGTGAGAGGAAGCTCCCAAATTTATCATTCTAGGTTTCTCTTTTGAGCCAATGTTAATGTTATCCATATTTCACCCTCGTGCTAAATATTGGATCAGTCATGACCCCGCATAAAAGGAGCTTGAGAAAACTCATTCAAATCCTCCAAATTGGTCACAGAAGGACTCAACCATGGAGTGGTGGAGGCCGAGAGAGACTGATGGACCCTGTGTAAAAGAAAACAACTCTGTCGGGCCATTTCCATGTCTTAAATCCGTTCTCCAAGTTACAAGTAGACTCAACTATGAGATAGCAAGGTCAAACAAGAAGAGGCAATGCCGCAGAGGAACCAAAAAAAAAAAGGGGAAGAAACGGTGAAGAAACGAAGTCCTCGGGCTCAAAACAGTTCAGGAAAAAGCCAAAAAAATGACTAAGTATGGAGGAGGTAGTGGAAGGAGCCACATATCTAAATGATGCTTCTCCAAAGGTGAATTCAAAAGGGGAGCCCAAACTTATGCCAGATTCCATGCATCCAAAACCCCAAAGAAATTGTGGGGTGTTGAAAATTCTTCAACTAAAAAGGAAGTGCCAGGTGTCAGCTTGGCGCAAAATTAGAAAGGAAGTCCAGACGAGACTCCAACTTGTGCCAGCCCTCCATGTAGCAAATGGTCAAGACATAGTCAAAAGGCGGGCTTCAAAATTGGCTAAGTATAAATGTGTAAGAGGAGAATGCCAAGTGTCGGCATGAGTGCATCTCCAAGTTGGTCCTAGGGCGAGACCCAAATTAGCACAAGCTCACCTTGTAGCACAAAGTCCAAAAGTAAAAGGGACTTTGAAAAAGTACATAGATCATTAGAGGTTGAAAAGTGCCAACTTGGTGATCCTCCAAAGGAAAACTTTGGGCATGGTTTTCAAGCAAGCGCAGTGCCTCCACGTGTTATATCAAAAGGGCCGAAATCGGTTGAATAGTCAATGCATAAGCCTGGTAGGCGGAGGCTACCAAGTGTTTTAATGGCATTGATTCAAGGGTTGAATAGAGAAAAGGTTTCCAAATGAGTGCCAGACTACCGCATGTCCCAGGGAAAAGTGGGCCATCGGGGAAAATTTGGTCCTTTGCCCTTTGTTGTTTCAAAAGGGGTAAAAGTTGCAAATGACCCACAACTACGCCCAAAAGAAAAACTCACCATTTGAACACGAGTCAAAGCCAAAGTGGGGCGTCGGAGGAAAAAGTGAAAAATTTCCTTTCGTTCAAAAGGCACAAAGATAAAGATGGAAGCACATTCCCAACCAACCAAAAGGAGCCACGTGTCCAAGCATAGCTTTGGGGCTGTGTGAGTTTTTTGAGGTTTACATTTTTGTGCAATAGGGCAAAAGGATAAATTGTGGACCCATAAGCCAAATTTTTCTCTAATCTGGCTGCCACGTGTCCCATATCAAAAGGGGGACATGTTTTTTCAAAAAAATTTAGCCCATCTATACGATCGATACAAACTTCGAAGGGGCATATCTTTCGACTCAGGGCTCAAAATATCACGAATATGAAACCGTTGGAAATATCTTGGCCTCGCCCATGCTATGGAGGTTTGAGAATTTATTTTTGAGTAGACTACGTGAAGGAAAATGGAGGAAACATCTTTTGGATTTCAATGTAGGATCTTCTTGCCTCAACAACCAGATCAAATTTGATCTATTTTTTCGCTTCCCCTTCTTTCAAGGCATTGAACCAAGGTTTGATGCAATAAAGACAGATCTGGGGTGGATTTCATCGTGCATTAACTGTGAGTGGTTGAGCTTTGACTTGATTTTCCCACTTCTCTCTCTCTTTCTTCTCTCGATCAAACCTATAAATATGGGGCAGGATTCATTGTAAAGGGTTGGACATTCTCTTATCTTTTACAGGCTCCCCTTTCCTTCTAGCAAGGGACTCATGGAGTTCAAACCTTCCATTAAAATTGCAATATGATTTCTCACCTCTTGGTCATTTATTAATGTATTGTATCAATCTACAGAGCAATAAAACATGTTTTGTGATCGATTCTAGATCCTTTCTGTTTTCTTTGCTCTCATCTAGTCTTTCATTATTAATCTAGTTATCTATGCTTGATTATTGTACATATTTTATTTGGTTTGTGTGTATCAGAAAAACAAGTTTCCATCATTCCTTTAGTGCATCACCTCATAGTTTAGCTTTGTTTAATTTTTGTATTCCTTCTATCCCTGTCTTCTTGGTAAATTTTAGATTAGGATTAAGAACAGACCCTCTACAAGTTTCTACGTATGCACCTAAACAGAGGAATACAAACCAACGTTTAATCTAGAGAGTCTTCATGTTTCTGATTCCCACACTTTTAGTAAGACTCAATGTTATGCGGATCACATCAAATGATTCTTCCTTAGAAAAGTAGATCAATAGACTCATTTGGGGGTGTTGTGATTTTTCACCAACAATTAACAATGATGGTTTCTTCCATAATCATCTTAGAAGTATCTTCCATCCATGTAGGATTACAAGGAAGATTAAGATCAACCTCCTTAGGTAGCTCATCATCATCCTTGAATGGATAGATCATTTTTTCCATAGGTTATTTGTTTTGTTTTTCCACAAGTACTTCAAAAATTTTGTTGCTATGAGACTTGTGTTTATTCTTTCCACAAGGTTTCTCTGAAGTACTCTTACTCTTGCTTCCAATTTTCTTACTCAATTATCCACACATCTTATCTTCTTCTCCAGTAGTATGCACAGTGTCTAGTTGAATTGTAAAGCCTTTCTTATGATCCCTAGCTAGAATAAAATCCATGAGACCCATGAATTCTGCAAATGCCTCTTGGTTCTCAAAGAAATCGATTAGCATGTGAAATTTTTTATCACAATCTACATGTTCAGGATATACATGGGTTACTTGGCAATTGGTTTAAGGATTGGATTCGATGAAGTAAGGACTGCTGAATTAAGGAATAAGTTAGTGGAAGGAAGATCCTCATAGAGGCTACATTGGGAATCCACATCACTATCAGAATGAGATGAGTCATCCTCATGTTCGGAAGAGGTGGTATCAATCTCAAAGGGTGGATTGTCATGAGGTCTTATTCCAAGACCATGCTTGTTTGATTTGAAATGAGGGATAGGAAAGGGTTCTAATCACCCTTACACATTAATACCACATCCAAACCATTGTAACCCATGACATACATCATACAGTGGCCTTTGACATATAGCGGGGCACTGATGGCATGAGGCACATGGTACCTTCTGTAGTACTCTGTTGGTGGAATCTTCTAATATATTTTCCTCGGATAAGAAACCTCTAGGAATGATCTTCTCTAATGGTTTATGGAATTGACCTCGAGTTCTTTTGAACTAAAAATAGGGATTTTCAGGTGTCTTGGGTGACACCGATAAATATGATATTAATAAAGCTTGTTCAAGGGTGAACGGATTATCTAGGCAATATTTTTCTGATCTTGTCTCCCATGATGTGAAGGGGTTGACCAACAAAGGAAATTATTGATTGCAAGGAGTGAATGAATATGGATCCACACATTCCTTGATATCTATTTGCAAAGGAACAACGATGTTTGCGAGAAAAGCATTCATAAGTTACATGAGAAAAATTGTGTAAGGCTCACGTAATGTGTAAATGGTTTTGGATCATCTAGAATGGTGATTATATGTCCTTTATGCCACATCTTGATACAATGATCAAAAGTTGAAGGAATCTATTGCATGACATGGATCCATGGCCATCCTAAGAGAATTTGTATGGTAGATCCAAGTTAAGGACATGGAACATTATATCATGACACGTCAGGCCTAGTTCCATTAGAACTACTATAGTGTCTGTGACTCTCACTCCTCATTATCATAGGTCGTGATCATAATAGTTTTGACACCTAGATCTATTTCTGATTGGCCTAGCTTCTTAACCTGCTTCAAAGTACAAAATTTTAGACCGGATCCACCATCCACATGTACTCTCTTGATCTTGTGACGGGTAACAACTACTTCTAGATATAAGGGTAAGTTGTGTTCTGGGTCGTTACATGGGATTGCAGCGTGATCAAAAGTGATATGATGGTTAGAGTCAAGGTGCAAAATCATGGCTTGGAGGTATGTAGGATCTACATCGCTCGAGACTCCCGAACTTTGCAGTGTTTTATAAAGTATGTTTTTATGGGCAACAGAGATTTTGAGGAGATCTAAAATTGATATCCTAGCAGGTGTTTTCCCGAACTAGTCTATCAAATTATACTAATCTTCCTGAGGGATAGGTAGGGCTTTTGGTATTATTAATCATGTCTTGTCCCTACTTGCATAACTCTTTTCTAAGATCCCGATAGTATTGACTAGCTCATCAGATGAACGGATACATCTAATGAGGGAATCGGAGGACTATCATTAGTGGGATAAATAAAAGCACTAGTCCTATATTCATTGGAATTTTGTCCATGATATGGCTTCCTTTTATTTTTATCTCGCATGGTTAGGAAAGGGCTCTTCAAATATACCCATTTTTTCGTTTGGCCCTTGTCTTGAGTCACGGGGAGAATCTATGGCAATTCTACCCTCTTTAATGAGATCTTGTATGTAATGGCATAGTCTCAAGAACTTATCCATCGTGTGCCATTTAATGTGGTGGAAGTCACAGTACTCATGTTCTTTGAACCAAATGGGTTTTAGAGCATTTTCTAGGTATGGTACCATTACGGTTGGGTACTCCACCATGTTTACGTTATCTAACTATTTTAGTATGGTAGATAGGGATTTTATTAATGTCATGAACTCGCATTTGGTGGGTGCCTTGGGATGAGGTCCTTCTAAGAACATTAAAAGTAGATCGATCAGATCGCTTGGACTCCCCTGAGTCCGTAATACCATCTCCAACGACATGTTTGTTATTGTTGAAGAACTTTGGCTTGTCTAACGATTTTCCTTCATGTTTATATTTGACAACTGGTTTAAGTGTTCCCTTTTCCATGAGGGCATTTTCGATTTGGCTTCCCTTCTCTATAATTTCTTGGAAGTTAGAGCCGCAATGAATTTGTAAATGGAAGGCTATTTCTAGGTTTAATTTGGGCACAAATATGCTTACTAGATGCTTTTCTAGAAAGGTACAAGAGGAAACGACTTGTCAACCCTCACCATCATCGTAAAAAGATTTCAAAGGTTTCACGGGATTTTGCTTTACATTATAGAGGTCGTTCATTGTCATATCATTTTCCATGTTATAGGAATAATGTCTTAAAACAATTTATGCTAATGTATTTTTATTTTGTAATGGAGCCCTTGGGTATTCTATAGAACCATTCCAATCGTAGTGCCCCTAGGTCATGCGAGGAAGAGTTATATTAAGATGTTATCGTTGTATGGGAGCTCTTGGAAAGCCTTATAAAAGTTTTTATGTGATCACGAGGATCACCTTTTATTTTATATTTATCAAATTTAGGAATAGTAAAATGATTTGGGAAGGATTTTCCTAACATGTCCTTATCGAAGGGTTAAGGACATAGTTCTTCATACAAATATTTCCTACTATGTCCTATGTTTCCTTTTATAACGTAGTGAGCATTTCTTTCGTTGATTGTAACTCCTGTCAATGATTTTCTCTTTCATAGGTGAAATTAGTCTTTGTGCTTTCGCCACTTTAAAATTCGTGTCATTATACGGATCAAAGTGGAACTCACTAGATTTTTTTTTGAGTTTGTCTTTGTATACATTCCTACTTGAAGAGCTTAAGTTTGCTAATTTTTAGCTCAATTTCGTGGATCTTCTTTTGAAGGATCTCTTCTTCAATTAAAGGATCTTCTTCCTCATCTAACATGGGAGGCAAGTGATACTTGTCCCTCAATCTTCACTTTACGTGAAGCTTTGTAATAAGGTCGTCGTGGATCACCAAGTGGCTTGGATGGGTCTCCTTCAGCGGTGTTATGATGTTGACCAGAAGTAGAAGTGTACCCTATGTCAAAGGGGTTATCTATGTTTAAGAGGGATCTTCGTTCTTCTATTTTATGATTAATGACCTTAGTTTCCACTTCGTGTTCTTGTGGAATCTTAGCCCCTAATTCTAAGACTCTTACGAGTACTTGATCCCTGTTGTAATAAAGGAGTTCGTCAAAGCAACCTAGGTCTAATTGGTGTTTTTCTTCAAAAGAGTCAAACTCCTCTCTCGCTATGATCAATCAACGACTCTATGTCTTTAACCTATGAAAAGAGAGGAACTAATTTGTTTTCGCTAAATGGGGATGATTCAAAAGGATTTTCTCCTAAGTTGCGATCATTTAGTTTGGATGCCAACTTCATGATCCTAGGCATTACTAGTTATAGCGATACTAGATTTTGTCTAAATGCTTTTGAAGGTTTATGTCAAACCTAGGCATATGTTTGTGCAAGTTGCTCGATGTGATGTTGAAATAACCTAGTGTGTTCTATAAGCAATGTTATGTAGTTGTTTTTATGATTCAAAGAACACTCATATGAACACTCAAATGTAATGATCACTCAAATTGTTGTTTTGCCAAGCTTATACCCTAACTATGATTCTAGCAAGGATCCAAAGTGGATAGTGACAATATCGTATCAATGTGTAGGTCAAGTTAGAATTCTAACAAGGCCTAAATATTAAAGTGGTACTGACGCAATCTCTCGATGAGGTATACTAAAACTAGTTTGAATGTCAATGAAAGCTAAGTTTTCTAAAAATGGAAGTTGTAAGTATGTATAGCATAACAACACTATTTTGATACATTAACCAAGCAAGCAAGGTGTTAGTATCAAGATGACATTATTTTAGTATATATAAGGCAATATTGACACTCTAAAAAAATACTTAGATGACGTTGAAACTGAAATGAAGTATGAGTATAGCAAGAAGTTTTTAGTTGCATGAGTAGCGTAACCACACAATAAAGGGACTTATATCAAGTTCTCAAGAAATTGAAAACATGACATAAGTACCAAAATTATGTGACTAGAATGCGAGAAAAAACTATCAAATGAAGGAGAGATAAATGATGAACTAGAATCACAGTAGTGAAGACGATCCTAAAATCAAGATCAAAGGACTGTCAAAGATACGAAAAATTACCTACGTACTTTAGACATTTAACAACCCAGCTGCAAACATGGATGGGCATAAATGGAAAAAAATGTGGCGAGTACTATATTTGATAAAACATGTGAGGTATGCTCCCTTCTCACTCCAAAGGGGTAGTGAGAATGCAAGGGTTTTTTAAGAGGAAAATAAACTAAGTGCCACTTAGGCAAAGTTTCACCTCATCCGAAGGTGAGAATGAAACTGATGTAAGTGAGACATTTTTTAATTATGTGATGAAAGGCACTTAGTTCTAACTTACATGGGCTAGAAAACAAGGTTCGGACTCCAAGTAAGTTGTCACTTCCTGATGGCTTGACACGACAACAGACTAGCAAAGTGGGCTCCAAGATAGAATGGCCTCCCTAACAAGATCTCTCAATTAGGTGTCAAAATTTATTTAGGAGTGAGATCAATTTTCCCAAAGAGTCCTACTTGACCGATTTAAGAGTATCTCGGTTTACTTTACCTCTTTATGATACAATTAGAAATCAAAGTTCATTTGTACCATCACTTTGGGGTCACGATATGGAAAAATTTGAATCCAACTTACAATGTAAAATATAGTCAAGTGGGGAAGTGGAGCACTTCCTATTTCATCTAGGAGGTTACTCAAAGGTGGATTACTTTAGCATTCCTTGAACCACCCCCATTGATGTAGCTTAAGGCATTATGTCAAAGGGGTTATGTTCTAGCTGAGCAGATAGGGACATACCCTTTTCAAAAACTTGCAATACAGTGTGAAATGAAATGGTGTGTTTTATATATTACTTAACTTAATGTGGTTTTATGTAGCACATGGTTTGGGAGCTGTATGAAAACATGTGTATTAGAAGGTTTTTTTTCTCGACTTCTTTCTTTCTTTGACAAGCGTTTTTGGTCCTATATACCAAAAGTTAGTAATTTTCCATCGAATAAGAAAGAAAGTTTGCATGTTGTTTTCTATTCGTAATATCACCAAGAAGGCACGAAGGACGACCATACATAATGCAACAAACCTACTACAATAATCCTTTGTGGAAAAATACTTCGAAAGATAGATTTCATTTTAGCCAACTTTTAAAGATTAATCCAATGATTTTAAATGTAAAGTAAGTGTTTTTAAGAGGGACAAGGTGTTTCTAGAAGTGTTTTTGATTCCCAAGATCGCCTAGAAGGTGTGAGGGAAGCGCATACACACTTCAAAAATCCCCTTTTACCTAAGAAAATGAAACACTTAAAATACTTTAGTCAAATAAACCCAAAAAATTAACCTACAATCACTTGTTAGAACTGCAAATTTTAGAAATCCAAGAAATATTAGGAGACTTCATAAATCTATTTGTAGAAATTTTTTTAGATCAAATAGAGATGCCTATGCCCCTTTCAAGGTCTATGCCCACCATTTTGGGTATGTGTATGTGGGTTTGGGTGCTTGTGCCACTCGGTGTAAACCTAGCAGATCCGCAGGTGCCTACGCTACCCAAGATATGGTTGTGCTAGGGTTAGTGTGCTGCGCTTAGAGAATAGGTGCCTATGCTAGGAAGCGGAAAAATGGAAAACAATATGACAGTGTGTGTGCATTGGCAAAGGGGTACTGCACCAACAAAAGGTGTATGCACCATGGTTTGGGTGTGTGTGCGCCTGGTAAAAAGTTTTGACAAAAGGTTGAGAGAACACAAGCACTTGTGTGTGGGTTTAGGTGTCTGTGTTTCTAGTAGAAATGAGAGTAGATAGGATGCCTACACTAGTAAAAGAGCGTGTGCGCCATGGTTTAGGCATGTACATCTGCTTTAGGGTACTGCACATGGTTTTGGGTTTCTACGCCCCTTTGCTTCAAAAATGATAGTTTGAAGTCACCCGTGATGGCAGAAAAGGTGTGTGTGCCCCTCGTATGAAAAACCACCAAAAACATGGAAAATGAAATATTAAAAGTGTCAACAAATTAAAAATTAGCCATTAAATATGGTTTCTAGCATAAACTTAACAAAAATCATGAAAATGAGGGTTACCTACATAAAACCTAGCTAAAAATCTCAAGGAAAAATATTTAACCCTACAAAAACATGTTAAAAGTGGAAACTAAAATAAATGCTTCAAATGACCCCATTAATAGGGGGATGGACAAAGTCTCCAATGGGGCACACCAAATGTGTTCAATGAAAAGTTGCAAAAGCCATGGACATGGGGTAAGAATATCTAAAACTAGTCGGTGGACCATCCAATAAGAGATAAACAAGGATTCATTACTATGCACACATTAACATTGAAAGAAACAAGAAAATCTTGCATATTTACTAATCCTCTACTCTTGAAATCTTTACAAATGAACCTAGTAAGGATCTAAGAAATCAGTTTGTGATTATGAGAATGGGAGCTCATCATTAATGGCTTCAAGGCCAATGGTTCCTCCCATTTATTCAATGTCTGGTATGTACTGCAATGGCAAAGCAATAGCTCAATGAAATAAATAAAATAACTCTAAACCCTAAGTAAAATGCTATAGTTTATGCTAGAGTACATCCTTTTAATGATAATAAGAGGTTGATCATGGTTAGGACTAGTTAAACTAGGTTAGAATAGTTAATCATGTTTAGAGAGGAATTAGGTTTTGAGAGGGTTTTGAGAGGTCTAATCAATCCAATGAAATGGATTGATAGTCTAGAAAGCTATTAGAAGTAGTCTATAAGGGAATGAGAAGATGGTTTAGCCAATACAAGACTATAATAGCCTACTTAATTGGTTTACAAGAGGAATACGACCAAAATATTGTCGTAAAAGGGTAGTTAGATAAGTCTAACCGAATGCATGTTGTCAATTTGCAAGAAGGAGAATAGCTTAGTGTGATATTAGGAATAATAGTGCTTTGATCAAACTACGTGTTTCTACATGGGGATTCACTTGGAAATATATTTTTCAAGAAAAATTACATAACATTTAAATCAAATTATTCCTCAAATTTTGTGTCAAATTAGTAATTTCTAGAATGATCTTTGCTAACAATGTCTTTAGACTTCTTATTTCACATATGTTGAAAATAAATTATGTCAATGAGTATATGTTATCTAATAGGAAATAAGGAAGGTTGTATGAAGATCAAGATACCATACTTAATGGAATTATATTTCATAGTTTTAGTCCATTGGTTGTACTTAGAGTACATCCTTTTAATGCTTTCAATTATCTCACTTCACAAAAGCTCCTATGAAGAATTTTCTACCATTGTTAAAGACATAGAGATAAGGTTTTCAAAACTAATGAGGATGATCTCATCATTTTTCCCTTATTAATAGGAAATTTTTGAAATATATTTGATGTGACTTAATGGATATTGTTCCAAATTTAGGATACCATAAATTTTAGAAACAAAAAGATAATCCACTCGATGTGGCATATAGAAGTAAATAATAACTCCTAGAGAAGTAAGAAGTTTTTAGAGTAAAGTCATAAGACAATTTCATTTTTAATTAATTAATTTTTATGTGTAAATTCATGCATGAACTTTTAAATATTATACTTATAATTGTATTGGGAGGGCACTTTAATAAAATTCATGATGTCTTTATTATGTGGGGAAGTGTACTAATTTCATGTTGATAATGAAATTAATTTTATGCAAAATTAATTAATGATGTCAAAGTTTCTTCAAATACAAAATCACTAAATAATTCCAAACTATTGTGTACTGGAAGTTAGGTTGATTGGATGATACTTGTTTCACGATTTCTACTATAATAATTGGAAAGAAATCAACTAATTCAACCTAGAGTGCATACATCATATATTAGAAAGGGAAAAGAAGGAATATCTTTCACACTTGGACATTAGATGGTAGACTTTGTTTGTTTTATTAGTAAATTTTCTATTTGTGTTTAAGATAGAATTTTTCACTAGAAAATAAAAGAAATCATATGGATTCATTGTCTAAAAATTTCTATCAGTAGATAAAATATACTTACTACTCATATGGCCACCCACTAAAGGCCTCAATTATGGTTGATTATTCGTGCATCCCCTATTTTTAGGCAATGGAGTGGCATCAGTGTGTGTATGTGGGTTTTTGTATGACATTTTAATATCATCTTAAGTTGTGACATGTTTTCTAATATCATAGTTGTCTTCTTCATGGAGGTCATTTTTCTCTAGGTTATCTATCTCTACAACTACATGCGAATTCAACTAAAAGCATAGGAGAATAAAACAAAAATTACTCGACGTATTATTAAATGAAATAAAAAGTATAAATAAAAGATGGAAGAGATGGTTAGACAGTTGACAAAGAGCCGCATTACCAAAATGAATACCTACGTGGATTAACCATTAGTCTAAATAAAAACAATGTAATACTAAATATTTTTACACTAGCATTTCCCCCTTATTGCATTTTTTTGACAAATGTACCCCAAAATAGCTCAAATTTCATCTTACTAAGAGACTTGGTGAGTATATTTGTAACCCGAGAATTTGTTCGACGGTATTGGAACTAGATGTTGTGGTTAATGACTTGTTCTTGAATGCAATGACATTTGACCTCAATGTGCAATGGTATGGTATCTTTTTTTTTATGGAATCTTCTTCTTTTGGAATGATTTAAATGATGACTCATCGCAAAACCACATATTGAATTTTTTTTTAGATTAGAAAATAATTTAGTTTTGAGGGGACCATACAACCCGATAATACATAACGAAAAACAAATATAGAATGAAGAAACAAGATGACGCCTACCACCGAAACAAGAGACAACAAGAGACCACATGAGCCATAACAAGGCCACCCGTAAGATTTTATACCATGTAAAAATTGTTGGCCGACACACCAAAGCCCTAGTCAAACAAGCTTGACAACGCACCACGAGAGCGGCTCCGCTTAACACAGGGTTAGACCAAAGTCCAAACGCCACCATCCACGCTGTCCACCGTCTCCTTCTTTCCGTAACCAAGATTGATCACCAATCCACGCATACCCATCATTAAAAGTGGTAGAACGGTTGACCACGCCAAAACCAGACCGTTTACACACCTACCCCTTCACTATTCAAAGATGGATCTGCCTTCTCGCCCCACGCGCTTCTTTTTCGTCCCCTCGCATCGCCATGTTGGCGCTACTGCTTCATGCTTCCTTGCCCGAGCCCACCGGTGACCTCTGCGTGCCAACCATCTCCTCGTCCTCGCTCATCCGACTTGTCTTCCTCCATCGCTTATTCATCGGTCTCGTCATCAATCTGCGTGAAACTGCTTTTCCGCCGCCATGAGATTCATCTTCTTCCTTAGGCGATCGCTGCCTTTGAAACACATTTTGGATGCATTACTAACTCTCTGGTAATTTTCACAAAAGGTCTGAAAATTTTCTATGAATATTTCCTACTCACATATATCCTTCAGGGTATGCAAATAGATTTTGGTAGGGATCTTTGTACCCTCCGAGATATTGATACACAGTCTAGCGCAAACCAGTCTCGAGCATGCTTTCATCACGGCTCAACAGCCTATAAGCACCCCTAAGGCCCTAGCTATGCCAAAAACACATCTAGTTCCTAAAAATCCAAAGGGGAAAACCCGGAGACGAATCTAGACGGGGACTTCCGAAGTTGTACGATGTCAACCGGCTCTCCATCGACACGCACTTAGGGGAACCTTACCAAAAACCAAGGCGAACCCAGGAGCACTCTCTGCAGTTCGGTATCTTCCTGAAAGCCAAACACAAACCCATTTTGGAAAGTGCTTTAACATCCAGATTGCATTTCCATTTCCTCTTGCACCATCCCCTTACTAAATCTATATTAGGCATAAGGCCCGCAATACTTCCAACCGCAGATATGTTTGATCTTCTTCTCCTCCCGTTAACCACACTAACCGACACCTCCAGTTGTTGTATATCCTCATTCTACTTTGGAAAAAGCTTCACGGGTTCATGTCTTTGGCGAGTCGAAGAGTCTTGCTGCCTAGTTAGTGTTTGTCGGGCCCATGGGGGAAAACTGGTCCACAGAGAGGTAAGGTCACTGCGCAGAGACACGGTTACAATTGCAAGCCCGTTTTTATCAAAAAGCTTATATATATATATATATATATATATATATATATATATATATATATATATATATATATGTATGTATGTATGTATGTATATCCATTAGACAATATGCCTTTAAGGTAGTATTATTCTACCCAAAAATATACATTGGAGTGTCTTCATATCAATCATCTTCATATTCATTGCTAGGACATGCATATATATTGTACAATCAAACACTATAAGATGGGAGATCGAAGACTTTTGATTACTCCATATCTCTTCTCGGTGTCTTGTCCTACAAGACCTTAGTATTTTTTTTTCAAGATATACAACTATCTAAAATTATTCTACCCAAAATCACTTCTCCAACTTGGCATTAGAAAACATGCACTGAGCCATCTCCAGGATAGTCTCGATATCTATAATCTTCAATTCCATTCTATTGTGGCATATAAAGGGCATTCAAGTGTTGTGTGATGTTGTGATCCTTTACAAATGCTAAGAATTTCTTTGAGGTGAACTCCCCTTCAATATGAGTGGAGGAAATTAAGGGGTTTCCCAATCTGCCGAACAACTCATTTATAGAAGATCTGAAAATTGGAAAATTCTTCAATCTTCTTCTAGAGAAATGACACCTATGTTTTGTAATAATAGTAACCTATCGAGAACTCAAAGTACTGAAATCGGTTAAAGGAAGAAGGAAAGGGTCCGCACAGATTCTGTATGCCTGCACAACCTCAAGATAGATCTTGGCATGGAAGATAGTCTCGCCCAAATGGATCATGATGTTGTTTTTCTACTAGACATTGAGCATAGATAAGAAAGGAGTGACAGAGTGGAGGAAGTCCTTGTACCCTCTCCTTAGAACTAAAATCATAGAGGAAGTTGACAAAAAGGTTCCCATACCAATAATTCCATCGTAGCAGACTCCGTCGTAGAAGCATATAGAGAAAATATAGAGGATGAAATTATATCTATAAAAAAATCTATCACGTATCATACCTTCTTGTGAGATCAAACGGGATTTGATGTTTTTCTAGACCATGAAATCCACCTTGACCTTGTGATTCAAGAATTAATAGACAAACAAGATATTTGTGGCCAAGCCCAGAATATAAAGGACATTCGTTTGGGTAAAACTTATTGTCATGAGAGGAATGGTCACATTTCCTATTCCTTCGCAACATACTCGTTGGTGTATTTGATTTGAACCCAATCTCATATTGGATTTTCAATATTTTTATTTTTGCCCCTTTAAGTGCATATTTCATTCACATAAATAATGAGAGCGAGATTGAGTGAATAAAGTGGAGCACATTTAATAGATATTATTTTGGTATGAATAAACTGATATATGCACATAGGTGTGGTAATCGCACTTATTTCATTCCCACATGTAAGTCCCAAATTTTTCTTTGTAACTTTCCATGTCAACATCTTATCTAACAAATGAAACACCATCCATTAGATAATCTTAACACATTAGATACAATAAAGTGGAGTGCAAAAATAAATATTATTTTAGTGGGAATAATCTAAGCCATGGAATAGGTGTAATGAGACACATATATTTAATTACCACCATGTTATTTCCAACTTTTTGTTCATGGTTTTGTCTTATATAACAAATTAAACACCATCTAATTGATAACCTTAACATCATAAAATATATATTTTGAAATATAAAAACCTGTTGTTCCCATATTTTCTCAAAAAATCATAGTTCTTTTATTACTTTAAGGCTCATTTGTTAGTTCCATTGAACCGATGGACAAGTTATTAACATTGATCAGAGCACACACCAGTATAGCTTAAAAAATTGCAACACGACATTAGTATAAAGCTTGAAGTAATTTTAATCTCAAATCACATTCATGTGAATAATTCAAGTAAGATTGAGATGATAAAGTGTACCGTAGATGGAAAGTTATATTTTCATGAGGACAATTTGAGCCATATAAGAGGTGTGGGACACGAGGTATTTAAGTTACATACTTTTCTTTCTAATTTTTCATTCATGTCTTCATCTTATTTAAAATTTAAACATAATACAATCACCTTGAGACCATAAAGAAAATACAAACCAAACTCCATTTTCACCATATTTTCTCGAAAAAAAAAAAAATCTATTTTGTAAGGCCCAGTTGTTGGTTATATAGAACTGAAAAAATAGTATTAATGAGTGATTAACACCTCCATATGGATTAAAAATATTCAAGATATCACATTATTATTATGTTAGATACTATTTTTTACTATGTTGAATTATTTTATTCAACATTTATTTCATCATATGTGAGCATAGCGACTTAAATATTATCTCGCTTGTTTTCTCATCGATATGGAAAATATTTAAATAAGACATTCTAGACATATGTCAAAATATAGATCCAAAATTATCACCTCTCAAACATAAAAAATATATAGAACTAGACCAACCTAGCAAAGTTAGTATATTACATAGTAATAGATTTATACCTATGTTGGAAACCATAGAATGGCCACCTTGTCCTTCCTAAATGATTTTAGAGAGACTTACATTTAGGATAGGTGGTACAATAAATGATACCACATTTCCCATCTCAAGTTATAGGATCAATGTTAGGAATAATATTGTGAACATTAGATATTTATATATTTGTGTGTGTGCAAATATATATATTGATGTAAGTGAGTTGTAACTCACGTAGATAAGGTTTGTTGAGTGAGAATAGGATTGTGAGAGATAAGTGGAGGATATTGTGAGATGAGGTTGAGATTATGTAGGGATGTGAGATAATGGATGATTGCATGAAAAGAGGAGTACACACTCCTATATAATGTAACCTTTACCTATGTATTTGATATCTCGAATGAATTGAAATCATTGTGATCATGGTTACTGTTCTGTCTGTTATAATCTGAGCAAAATAATATCATTGGTATCAGAGCAGTCAGATCAGATCGGTGAAAAAATATGGAGATTTGAATATAGTGAAAGGGGAGAGCCATCGCTGTTTTTGGTTGTCCCGTTGCTTGAAATAATCACATGCAAGAGCCCTGACTATTTGCATAGCGTGTTCATTATATAGTCTACAGTTTAGTTTTTAAATGAAGATTTTGCAGAGCTAATCATAGCCTCATCTCCTTGTTTATAGGAAATGGAAAGGCTATATATTGTAAGCTCTCTCATCATGTAATTGCTCCATATTATTCAATCAATAATATAGTGTGTTTATTATATATATATATATAAATCATTTTTTTGGAATAGCTTCTATTATCAAAATCGCAGGTTTTATAATATAGGAATTTGATCTTGTATGAAGAAGCTTCCTAACGCCTTTGTGTGGGCTCTCACCTCCCTGCCACGAATCTTGAGCGCATATTATCTGCATCAGTGATTTTAAATACCAAATGTCTGAGATCTGAGCGGAAATTCGTGATGGCATTGTATTATGATCTGTAACTGAGTGCACAGACCTGCATTAGTCATTGCACTGTTCTCATACGACATCAACGTACCGATTTAATTCAGATCTGGGTCATTGTGCTATACACTCACGTCCCCTTTTGTAGCTTCGACCTACCATCCTGTCCACATCTCCACGGATTCAGCTGAACATTATATATTGTAATCTTTCTACCGCTGATGACCATACAGTTTTTTTGCAGAGGTACCAACTTATATGTGCAATTACATTCTACCAGATTTTTAGCGTCAGAAGAGTCTCTGGATCAAATGCGTTGATTTATTGATCGATGACTGTATTTATTGGATCGATGAAGCTTTGAGGAGGTCGATTGATATAGGAGGTCGATGGTGCTACGGCATTATTTACATCACATCATCAGATCTGCGTCCCACAATCAAATGAGGACTAAGGTACACATGTATAAAATAATATTTTTCTTTTTCAATGCATCGAACAATGACTACAATAATAGGTGTTTCCAAATGTGAGTGTGAATAATTATTCTCGAAAGGAATCATGGAAATGATCAGATGTTTATATATCTCAAATTAACTTATTCAATACATACCCTTTTCCATTTCCATTACACATTTCATGTGTGACTTATAATGTAAAAATAGATACATATTACATACTTATTGGGGCATGAGGTTAAACAAACAAATCCTTGGGAAAATTAAAATTAACCAACATATTATAGTTTATTATCCACTACTTAACACTAATGTACAAACTACATAAATATTGACTAATTGATATAGAAATTGAAACATACAATATGTTATTTATCAAAAAAATTATGACTTGATGTATACATGAACATAAATGGAAATATAAAATTGAAATCCAATTTGCCTATCCATCACATAGTTTCATAGTTAATGCTAAAAACCTACATAAAAATTTGACCCTTCTACCTAGCCTCGACCTTATGACCTCCACTTTATAATCCATGTGCCTCACCAACTAGTTACAATTTCATTTTGAATGAAGATGTTACACGGTCTTTTCTAAAAATCACTAATGGAAATTTTATGGAAAAGGTAATAGCACATTATGTTATTTCCTTTACCTAACATAGGTAACAATGTAATGTGTTGTTACCTTTTCCATCAAAATTAATGGAAACTAACGAGAAACAATTTTTCTCATTCTATATATTACATGAATTTGATTGAGAGATGGGGTTATCTATACAAATCAAACATTTAATCGTCTTACAAAAACATTTATTTTTATCAATAAAATATTATATGAATGGAAGATCATATCCATTGCATATATTTACAAGGTTGAATGATCAAGAAACCAATTGATTGTTTACCATATTTTTGAGATATTTTTCATTAGTTTGTTGACTATTCAATATTACAAACATAATTTATTTAAAAAATATAAGATTAAACAAGATTAATAAAAATGATTAAAATGATAAAAAAATGAATACATAAAAGTGCAAGTTTTGTGCCCTTGAGTTTTAAAAAATATTATCTACAAATTTAACAAAATAAAAATATTCATTTATCCTAAAATGTAGACACTCCACCAAAGGAGGACTTGAGTTTCCAATATCAAAGTCAAGCCAAAGTCATTCCATGGTCCTAGACGTATAGAGTCATGTCACCTCCAAAAACAAGGGCATGCTGTGCAAACCCAAGCATAAGGTCATGATACATTGGGCATACCCCATACAAAAAGACAACACAACACGAACAAACTAGGATCAGCCCACCAAGAGGCAAAAACACCACATAACAACCTTGATGAAAATTTAGTTAGGTCGCCTCAAAGAAAGAAAAAAAAGCTCCAAGTCACCAATAAATGATAAAATCTATGCAATCTCAGCGATCAAAGAGAAATGGCTAAGTAGCCGCATTGAAACCATGAAAAATATCACAATAAATCAAAAAATAACAAGAAGATCCTCAAATATTTTTTTAATAAACCAATTAAATAAAATTTTGGTCCTAAAAAGAAAAGGCAAGTTTACAAATATAACACATATGAGAAATCCATATTACAATTCTTGTGTAGCCTTTTTGTGGGCTGCCTATAGGGGGTAGTCGAATCATCGAGTGTACATCTCAGTATATATAAATAATATGGATCCAATAAGATATATGTCATGATCTCTGCTCTCCCAGGTGGAAATAAGTCTCCAAATCACTAGAAACTACCAATAACTATCACCACTATCAAATGTCATACCCAAATTTCATAACCAAATATGATATAGAACTCAATAAGAATTAACAAAACACCTTCTAATTCACATATCTATCTCCAATCATCTCCCACACTACTACTGCAAAAATGTAGCACTAAGAAATTAATATACCATATTTTGAAAACATCTACGCTTTCACATCACATAAAATTCTAGAACAAGGAATGGGGACCCACTATAGGACATGCTCACGCTGGGAGCTACATACTTAGTACCATAAGTGGAACAAGATAATGATAAAAATACTTTACTTCTTACTTAGGAGTATTAAAATATCATCCCTTAATCCTTAAGTTGTTATCATCACCTAATATTCCTTACAAAGATTAGAAAATTTACCTTGTTTGATCACTCTTAAAGTCACCAAAAAATGATAAAATCTATGAAATCTCAGCAATCAAAGAGAAATGGGTAAGTAGCTGCATTGAAACCACTAAAATCTCACAATAAATAAAAAATTAACAAGAATATCCTCTAAGATTTTTTTAATAAACCAATTTAATATAATTGTAGTCCTAAAAAGAAAAGGAAAGTTTACAAATATAAGACATATGAGAAATTCATATTACAATTATTGTGTTGCCTTTTCTGGGCTGCCTATAGGGGTACTAATCATCGATTGCACATGTTGTTATGTGTAAATAATATGGATCCAATAATATATATGTCATGATCTCTTCTCTCCCGGAGTGGAAATAAGTCTCCAAATCACGAACTACCTATAACTAATGCCACTATCAAATGTCATACCCAGATTTCATGACCACATATGATATTAAACTCAAGAGTAACTAACAAAAAACATGCTAACTTGCATATCTATCTCCAATCATCACCCATACTACTACCTCAAAAATGTAGCACTAAGAAATCAATATACCATATTTTGAAAACATTTCGAGTTTCTGTCACAATAAAAGTCTAGAACAAGGAATTGGGGACCGACTATAGGACATGCTCACTAGGAGCTTCATACCTAGTACCACAAGTGGAACAAAGAAAACACAAATAATTTCATGTGACACACCAACAAGATCTGACATGACACTCATGTTATGTGCAAAACACAACAACTATATAAAAATCATTAAAAATTTATCATATAGGTTGAAGTCTTTAAACCTCCACTCTAATACCAACTCTAAGGACCACTATTTTACTACCAAAAATTAATAAAAAAAAATTAGCAATTTCTTTTAGATAATTAATACAAGCAACACTAAATCCACTAGCCCAAGTCACTGGACACATATAACAATAACAATTTTCTTTACAAAAAAATCAATGTACCCAAGGTATGTCATCATACTTTTGTATGCATCACATGTTATTAGTTCAGGAGAAATATCCTTGAAGAAACATAGTTACAACCATCATGGCTATTAATACCACATAACGGAGGAGGTTCATTTTACTTTAGGGTTTGATCGTTTATTACATTCCACAATTTGTTTGTGTTGGCTTTTTCTACAAATCAGAAAATCAAAATTAGATTCACAATGAAGGGTCGGGTCCAAATTTGTAATCCAATCTAGCGGGATGAAAAAGCAAAAATACCTACACTAATAGGGAAAATTCCACCTATTCCATGAAGAAACAAAAATAATCATTCAAAAGATATCCTTCCCACAATCCTAACATGTATGTAAATTTTGAAGAGAGGATCAATCATATACTAGAAGGATTCATATAAGAAGTCCTCTCGGGTGAGATCAACTTAGTTTGCATTACCTTTATCACATAAAAATTATAATCCATTCCACAACATAGTTAAGGAAAAAAAAATCATGTAATAATATATGATTGTGTCTTAATTGTTCAAGGTGTGTGAAAAAATAGTTCATGTATTTTTTTAGCAGATTTATTCTACAAGATAATGATAAGAATACTTTACTTCGTACTTAGGAGTATTAAAATATCATCCCTTAATGCTTAAGGTGCTATCATCACCAAATATTCTTTGCAAGATTAGAAAATTTACCTTGTTTGATCACTCTTAAAGTGTGGCATAACAATTTCCTTAGGATGGTACACATATCAAGTATCTACTACCATTTTCCACTAAGGTCTCAATTAGACCCATAAGTTAGAATCATCAATTGAGAAAGTTCCACTTGCCCCCTATGCATAAACTTTACCTTGTTTGATCACTCTTAAAGTGTGGCATAACAATTTCCTTAGGATGGTACACATATCAAGTATCTACTACCATTTTCCACTAAGGTCTCAATTAGACCCATAAGTTAGAATCATCAATTGAGAAAGTTATACTACCATCTATGCATTTCATACATTCATTGAGATAAAGTGAATGCAATGAGTGAAACCTCAAAGAAAATGGAGCTAAGGTATTCCACTATAACTATGCACCTATGACAAAAACAACATTTTATTATTCTAATGGATTGGTAAATAATAGGGGTTAATGATGACCAAGCCTCGTGAAGACATTCGTTCAAGAACAAGGTGACCTTTCCCACCACAATCACTCATACAAGTGTAGTCTAATACAACTAAAATTGACTTACAAGAAGGAGAGATTGAGTTCATAACAATTGTTCATATAGGTCTCAAGATTTACATTTTTCATTAAATTTCATTTTGTTAAAATACAATTTTGTACCACTTATAACAATCATCAAACCATCCACCAACATTTACAATTTATAATTTTCCTCATTTATGTGTTATATTATAAAGAGTAATTTCCTTTAATTTTATTGTTATTACATTCATGTTTGCATTTTTCTTTTTGATCGATAATTTGTGAAAAAGGATTCAAACATCGTTACATAAGATATTCATGAAAGCTCACAAAAAATAGAAATAAAAAACCAAAGGCTGAACTAAAAAGAAATTGACTTCGAACAAGCCCAAATCACAACAAAACCCCGAAAACACAAGAATAAAAACTTAGGAGGTCATCTGATAACTACTCCAAGTTATACGCCAAGCATAATTTTTGGAGTAGACCATTTTCCATCCATATCCATTTAATGTTGAATTACCATTCCAAGAAATATTTGCTTGTAGCCTATTTTCCTTTCCTAGATCGACGATTAAGCCTACTACCACATCATTCCAATTTCCCCATATCTTTCCTTCCCAAAAAATCATGATTGTTTCCTATTTTTCCATTATTTCCATTTTTAGTGCACTTTTTACATGAGCTTTTGAAATTTCCGTCCCTTCATACCAGTTTTTTCTATCTCCATTACCGGAATCTACCTTCTCCATTGTCCCTGCGTCCACAACAACAACCCTGTCTTCTCCGTTCTCTGACATCACAATAATGGGAAGAATTTCTTCCTCCTCATCTTGAACACTAGCGGCATCTGATTCCTCCTTCAAATCATCCTCCGTAGCATCACGCTCTAGACATGGCTCCTTATCCCCACAACAATTCATCAGATCATCTTTGACTTTTCTACATTTTATGTAGAAAATACAAAATTCTCCACTTCTATTTGTTGTTCCCAAAGAAAAATATAGGGAGTTAGAAAATATTGTCTTGGGTATTTTGGTTCCCCTAGGGATAGAAATATAAATCTGTGTAAAAATAATCTTGTTTGTGCCCTGGTTGCAAGGTCAACAATGATCAACGCTCCCATAGATCTTGCGATTCCCATTAAAAATTCAGCTTCCCAAAAATCCAAAGGTAAGGCAGGCAGGCGAATTAAAACATGGAGGGATTTAAAAATAAGGTTATAAGACACGCCTGGTTCTCAATGTAGGTGGCTAAGAGAAACACTGCAATAGAACCACGAAGCTTCCTGAAGCACCTTTTGTCTCTCTTTCTCATTTTGGAAACAGAATAAAAACCTTCTTCTCTTCCAGAGAACTGACATCTACCTTACAAAACCATTTCTTTCTACACCAATTTCTAAAAAATTAATATTT
The DNA here is from genome assembly GCA_018340775.1 of Taxus wallichiana var. yunnanensis. Taxonomy (NCBI): domain Eukaryota; kingdom Viridiplantae; phylum Streptophyta; class Pinopsida; order Cupressales; family Taxaceae; genus Taxus; species Taxus wallichiana. The sequence goes on from CM031234.1 coordinate 788,871,427, forward strand.
AGTCTAATCCCAACAAACCTACCAACAAGCACAAATTTTAATCTTGCCCTAGCTTTTTCAATGACAAATCCACGAATTTCCAATTGTGGATCAACATTGTTCCTTGAAGGAGAAAGTTTACTAGACTCACGATTATCCTCACCGAACAGTCTAGCAGCCCAAGTCCCCATCCTTTTATTTTTAATAAATATATTTCCATTTTATTTACTAGATACCATTTGGGCTGCTTATGTTCTAAGACACCATACAGTTTAGACTATATTTTATTTAACGGGTATTATTTCTACCTTTACATTGTGTAGTTTTATTTTTGATTATGGGTAAAAGAGGGTTAAAGGGACTCTACCCAATACAAAAGTGGAGAAAAGATATGGAATTTAGGAGAAAATTAGCCTTCCTTTACCAAAGGAACATCCAAACGAAACATAACAAAGGACCAAAACTAATAGTAGAATTCATAACATGCCAAACCAGAAAATATCATCTTTACGATGCTTTCCCATTAGATCTTAAGTGCATCCTAAGTGGAGAGATAGTCCCTTTATTTTTTCATTTCAAAACCAGCCAATCATTTACATTTTTAGTTGAGTCACCCATTAATATTGTTTAAAAATGAATGCAAAGTGATGAATCTTTAGTTTCCTATTTAGAGATTTAGGAGCTCCAAAGGGCATGCTTCCACATAAGAAGATTGTTTCACTAATATTTTATTACCCAAGTGTTATAAGACATTAAAATGGAGAAATAAAATCACATATAACAATATAAGGATTCCCTAGGAACCATTTCAAGCAATACAAAATATACATCAATGTTTCATCCACTGAAATCCTATCAAGAGGTCTTGAGACTAATTCAATTAGATTCAAAAGGAACATGAGACTCCATGGGTAAGAAGTGGGGATAAATGATATTCTAACCTCATGAAGATTTCACACCTAATACTCATCCTTAATTAATTATTTTAAGAAACAAAATGCCCTTAGGATTTTTGATGGCCATAGTGGGTCACAAATGCTTTTTTTTAAGTAGAAATTAAGGTAACCACATTCCCTATTTAAAATTTTCCCTCACGTGTACAGATGAGATGATCAAATAACCTAGAGCAAACATATTATACCTTAGGAAGAGGAAGGGTTGACCATAGATAATTTATCAAGGAAACATAATTTAAGTGCATTATAAGACAAACATGACATCTACATAGCGAATTTCATTGTGACATTTATCAATTAAATATTAGCCTTCCTATATACCAATTAATATTAAAATTCTATGTAAGATGAAAGGAAAAAAAGTAAATTCTCCTCTCAAGATGAGCCTTAGGTCCCATAGGGGAAAAGACTCACGTAGTTAGGGCCGCCCACTGGGTTAATGGTCAAGTGGTTTTAATTGGTCTACTTTGTGGGCCCTTCCTCCTTTTGGTTTTTTCTTGCATCTAGCTTAGGTTGGCTTGTTTGGATGTTTCCCCTTTGGCCTTTGGGATCTTATTACTTGATGTTTCACTTTTGTGCTTTGATGTTTATCTTTTGGTTGTACAGGTTCCCTGGTCCCTTAAAAATATACTTTATTACCTAATCTAATAAACATATGTGTACAGACTACATTATGTTGGAAACACATGATTTCTTATTCAAGACGATAAAGGGAGTTAAAAATTTTCAAGGAATTATGTCATATCATACTATCAATGACAAACCTCTTTCTTTACATGATTACGGTATAAATACTTTTCAAGTTTTAGCTCACTACCATACCAATATACAAAATTATGAGGATTCAACACAATTAGCTAAATACACTATTCTACAATACAGTTAAATTATAATGTTACAAGTAAAATTTCACCATCACTTTATTTAACACATGTATGCAATGAAAGGATCTCTTCTTTATTTAATAATACAAAAAGTACTATTTCTAAATTAGAATACTATTCTAATTCCATCTTGATTACACATTTTTACTAATAAACATTAAATTTATATTTCCAACATCTTTAATCCTAGTCCCGCTACCAACAACCTACCAAGTTAGTATAAACATGGTTAGTGTAATCGATTATATCTACTCATTATAATGGTTGATTTAGCATACCACACTATTAGTTAACATTTTTAAGGAATCGTTTCCCATCATGGAATTTGGTGGAGTATTTTGTGCGTACAAGAAAATTTAGGTTTATAAATTTTGTAAGAGTATGATAAAAAATTATCATGCAATCTAAAGTTATTTTTGGTCGTTTGGGAGGTTTTTATTACCCTAAACCATCGTCTAAGTTTTGTATTGTCACAATAAGTTTTCTTGAGAGAGATTAATATTCAATATAAATCCCTTAAACATGAAGCAATAAAGCGATTCAACATTTTCGAGCTCCATCATATTTCTAAATTTTATACAAAATATATACTTCTTAATTTTATTTTTCTAACTAGGAAGAAAAAAATATAAATGTGAAGACATGCTAGAATATAGACAAAATAAGCTTAAAAATTGATCAACAAGTGGGGTTGAGTGGTTTGAAATTGAATGAGGAAATATATTTGCTTGAGGGGTTCTACGACCTTTTCACTAATCCCATCTTGAGTGTCTCCCGCAATCATCCATAATGCAAACATTGTCAAAATTTTCTCTAGCGATCTTCATAGTACAAGGATTTTGAGATCATATTTGCCACATCTACACATTATTTCTAATTCTTCATTCAATATTACATGGTAATCCACCAATACCACTAAAGATGACAAGTCAATATTTCATGGTTACCAACATGTGTAACTATTCCATCTTTGATAGACCGAGATCAATACTAATGTTGAGTTTCATATACTAATAATGAAGGGAAATATTTCTAACCGATCAATAGCCAACACAATGTATAAGCATATCACAAATTCCTAGTATTGCAACCACTCTAAAAAAAAAAAAAACACCAACAAATAGAAGTCCACCAAATAAGTGCCACATCCCCAAGAAAGTTTTAACAAAAATAAGTAGGAATTCCTTGACCCAATCCAAATCTACCATTCCCATAAGTTCTCTTATAGCACGATGTAAAAAAAGTAACATGATCTGCCCAATCCATGACAATTTTAAAATGCATATTGATGATAATTTTAGAACTCCATCTTGATAGCCTCCATAAACCACAATCATCCATTAAGCACAAATTTCCATGATGCATACCAATGCGGACACATCTTCAATCAAAAACTAAATAAATAAAACATTACCTTGCATTTTTTGGTCGAGATATCAGTATTTTCTTCTACAAAATTTTTATTTTATTTCGGTTTTTCTAAATCCTTTTCCTCATTCGAGTGTGTAGGCCAACAACCAAGAAGGATGCATTTATTAAATTCACTTTGTGAGGTACTTCCATTACGTCCCATATAACGCCCACTAAAACACATAAATACAACACAAAGAAACTCATATAACTTTTTTTTTACTACTTGGAATTTACACGACAAAACAAGATATCACAAAAGCTACCACCAACTCTTGATATGCTTGACACAACATTGACCACCAAGGTACAAGGAAATCTATGACACCCAACATGAAACTGTTCACTTCCCATTTTGACAAGACATCACATACTAGTCCAACCATAGAACACACTTATGGTTAGGGGCATCCCATAGTGAAAGTCTTTTTAAGGTTTCTTATTTACTAAAATGTCTTTTAATTCTTAACTTACGTTCTAGAAGATTCATGTAATGATTCACACAATTATTCTTATGAAGCTAGATTTCTTCCTTTTATACTAATGAGTAATTATCTTAAGATCAAATTTCTTGAAAGAGGGTCATCTCTAAAATGTCAACAACTTACTTAATTCATTTGATTAATAAAGGAGGTTTTCTATTTCTCATAAGGTTATTTATCCATACTCAAGCTACTGAATCTTGTTTCACACCTCCATTGCACTAGGTGACAAATAGAAGCTCCAATTGAGGGAAAGTAGCATTTTAGCTTTAGAAAAAAAATCTTCTTTGTGAAGGATCAAAATTTTAACATTACTTAAGACAAATTACAATGTACCAAGGCAGGGGTTAATGGAAAAAGGTAAAAAAGAATTCATTTTCATGATCTCATTTGTTATTAACCAATATTTTATTGAGGCTAACAATTTATCAAGATTGGTTAAAATATTCATTTAGAATTTTATTGATTAAGTTTGACAAAATAATACAATTTAGGTTTTCATAATCGATGAGCTAGATTTAATGATTTCTAGACCAATCCCCTACTTACAAAGACCTAGTATTCCCCCAAAATTTAAATATTGATTACACTTAAAAATCATTTATCATTTCACAACAATAAGGATAAATTTTATTAGTTTAGCTTAGGGGTAGAAGGTAATTCCTTTTACACAAGCATATAGTTCCTCTTCTTCCACTTAAAGACTTAAGATTTTATCAATGAGACCACAACTTTCTGATATATATATTTATTCATTTATTTTTGATTAACTTTTAAAATGATTTTCAACCCACTTGATAATGTGTAGAATTCCATTAATTTTGTGGCCTAGAGGGAGTTACTACACAAAATTATAACTCAAAGAAATGTTTACAATTACCCTTTTTGAGAAAACTATACATGGTTACACATTTTTATCAAACATGACACACAAACCCAAAGGTGGCCAAAGATTCAAATGAACTTTGACTTGGAAACAAAAAGGTAAATAATATTGGTCATATCAAAGATAATCTATCTTTCAAAATTGCTATAATACAATAAAAATACTCATAATAATGCTCTGATCCGGTTATATCATTCGCAATAAAATTTACAGGTTTTGGTTTCAGTCAAATTCAACAACACTACTCCACAAGCATAAATTGTTCCTTTTTATTTTCAAAACAACAATATTCTACAGTCTTTCAACATATTTAAACACACACGAAAAAAAAAAACTTCATTAGCAACACCGATGTAATTTTCTCTTTTTGTACTCATGAAATCCATCTGCACATTTATTAGCCTCGAGTCAATTCGTGAGAGCTGAGCACGATAAAGAATACACATTGGAAAATTATGGTACCATTAATAATATCATAAAATGAACCTTTTATTTAAAGAAATGCTGCTAAGCTCTAAGCCACTAACAACTTCTTTAATCATGCTTGAAGATTTACTATTTCAAATTAAGAAAGAAGCCATAAGAATATGTTATGAACATTGTTTCTAAAACAACCAAAAGTATAACCATCATTCTATTAGGGTCACTGACCCAATGAGTTTGAAATAGAGCAATGAGTGTATTGGAATTTCAATCGTGTAATCATATATATTATATGATTGAAATTCAATACTCAAACATCAATCAACATATCCTTAATTAAGACATATGATCTAATAGATTCATAGTTAGAACTTCAAAATCATTTTCTTAACCACTATTTAATACTTTTGAAAATAACTTCACTACATTCTCGTTGGTGCCGAGAATTGTCTCTCCGCATTTGTGCCCTTGAAGATTTATTAACTCACAGCCTTTATCATTTTATCCTTTCATGTATTTTGTTTGGTCAGTCTTTATTGCCATTTTAATTTTCCCCGGTCAAGATCATGTGTGGGTCCGTATTTGTTTCACGGTTCCTTTATTCCTCTAGAAAAGCTCTGTATTTTGAGTCTCCCGTGATTTGTTCCTTCAAAACTCACGTTCTCCCATTTCCTCCATTTTCCATAGTCAAGATCTATTTTCCCTACCATTTTCTCCATAAATACTCGAGGAGAAATGAGTTTTTGTGTCCCTAAGGATTGTGTTTGAGCCTTACAACAGTCTAAATTCTATGTCCTTGAAGAAAACCTCATTTTCTAGCTCGAATGGACGTTTCTCTATGTTTTACGGTTTGACGGTCATTTCTCCCAGTCAAATTTGCATCATTCCATTGGTAGGGAAATGTGGAACCTATGGGTTCGATGTAGATTAGCTTAATACTTCAAAAATCCTATAAAAATCCTCAACTTTAAAATGTGTCCACCTGGAGGAATGACTCTCATTTAAGGATCAAATTTTTGGTTTGGCTTTGAAGTAGTGCCGAGAGGACATGTGGAGGGTTGGCAGGAGGCACGTGGATACTTCCGTTGGATTTCCCATACTTACACAAATTTCAAATTTTTTTTGGGAAGTCCAGGACACGTGGAGGAACAACACTCATTTGAAGATCTACTTTTGGGCTTTGCATTGAGTAGCACCGGAGGACATGTGGAGGCTTTCTACTGCTTGGCCCATAATTAAAAAAATTTTATTCAAAAGGATACAGTTTGATGGAACAGGACATGTGGTGAGCCCATGCTTGTTCAGGGTCTTTAATTTGGGTGCCATCTAAGAGAAGCACCATGAGGACATGTGGGCACTCACTCAATTTTCATTTTACTTAGACTTTTCAATTTCCAAAGAAGACTACCTCGGAGCTTGACACTTGGTTCCTCCACATTGAGTTTCAATCCTTTAAACAAATTTTGCTAGAGTAGACACGTGGCGAGCCTACGCTCGCTCAAGGTATCAATTTTTGGACCCCTCAAGGTGTGCCATTGTGACACATGTGGCAATTTGAAAATTCATAAGGTGCAGGAAGCGGACCATCGAAGGTAACTAAATTTTTTTCCCTCTTTGCCTTATAAAGGTTAAAATATCAAAAATGGCCCACAAGCCCGATGGGAAATAGTCAATGTTTTGCCCTCGGTCAACGGTGGAGTAGGTGGACCCTGGAGGAAAAGTGAAATTTTTTCCCTTTGAGGTAAAAAGGAGTTAAAGGCATAAAAGGACTTGGGGTTCCACTGGGACCCACATTAGGGACTTAGTATTTCTCAAGGACGGAGTTGAGGGGAAAACTTGGAAAATTTTCCTTTTTCAAAAGAGAGTCAAATAGAAGGATTTCTCTTCATTTCTTTGGGACCCACCTCGGACACGTGTCGGGCCCATTTTTAGAAGTGGAGGTGCGAACAAAATGGGAAATTTTTTCTAGTTTTCAAAAGGGTTAGAAAAGGTCAAAGGAAGCCCCTAAGCCCATTTTTGATCTTCCACGTGGGCGAATCACATTAAAAATCAAAGATCAACAAATTTTGACTATCTAAATCTAATTTTCCCCATTTTTTCCTCTAAAACTCCTGGGAGTGTGAGTCTTCATGATTTCTTGTTATTTTCTACATGCCAATTAGAGGAGCGAGTTAATTTTGATAACTAGAGTTTGGTTGGAGAGATCTGGAGATGTCTTTCACCATTAAAGTGGTTTCGACTCTCAAGCCTCATCTATTTTTCCATTTTTCTTCTCCCGAGCACAAAGGGGTCTAGATTTGATTGATATGGGCATAAATGGTTGGTGAATGGATGAAGGCATGTTTTTCCTAAGAATGGAGTTGAATGCAGAAGAAATCGAAGATATTTTCCCTTGAGCACCTAGAGACTTTTACAGATCTGATTATGTGAATCATGAAAGAATCATGGCAAGCACTGGTGCATTTAATTTTTTGTCTTTTTGGAGAAAGGGGATATGTTGGAAATTTATAAAGGGCATGAATTCATCATGCAAATGGTTGGGAGTTTTTGGAAAGATCAGGACTGATTTTCTCCAATAGAAAAACTTGACAGAGCCCATCCATTTTGAGAAGCCATCTCTAGAGAAGCTTGTATATCTCTCTTTGTGTCAAATTTGATTGTGTCAAGGAGGTTATAAGTGTACAACCATTGAAAAGCTTTGAGATTGTTCTCGAAACTTTCCTTCTTGATAAATTTGATCAAAATTTGAGTTATTTTGTGTTAATCTTGAGTAAAGTGTATTTATTTCATCTCTGAATGCATACTGGTAGTTTTTCTTGTTTCTATTGCAATTTTGTAACAAAATAGGGTCCAATCACATAATTATTAGTCCTTGTCATAGTTTAGTTGCATCTACAATTTCATTTCTCATAAGAACCTTCATCTAGGAGTGGGATAAACGGTTTAAAATCACTTTGCTTTCATTTTGTTGATAGAGATTATTTTAAGCCTCTCAGGGTGTACCTCAAGTGACTTGGTTTAAATATTGATGCTTTATTGGGTCCTAACTCAAGCCTTCATGACAAAATCCCATGGATTATGTGAAAGAGTGCTGATCTAGTCCTCCATTGAAGCACATATTCTAGTTGAGGAAACAATTTAACTTTTTGTGGCATTTTGTTGATTGAATCTTTCCATTTTTCATAAGATCTCAAGGATCTGGTGATTCAAGTTCATCTTGTCTCCCCTCCCACCAAAATTCATTTAAAATAACCAATCCTACCCATACTACCCCCTTTTTTGCTTTGTATACCCACACTAGACCAAAATCCTTTTACTAAAGTATGTAAAAGCATCAGTTTCTCAAATGTCTTTAGTAACCTTTTCCTTGTTTGAGAATATCTCCATAATCTAGAAGTGACAACATGAGAGTCGATTTGGTGTGTTGATCATATTTTCCCAAGGCTTCTCTAAAAATTTATGCAAAAGAAAGGTACTTGTATCTCCTTTCAAATAACATAGGTTACAAATAGGTTCTCTTACCTTGGTTGAAAGGCACAACTTAAAATAGTTAGGATAAGATCGTAGCCTTTTGAGGTGATATCCATCTCTCCACAAATCCAAGTAAAAAAGGGATAACTAGATTTCTCCCCATACTGACATATACTTATGATCTATCTACCTCTAAGATCCCTGTTGAATCTGTGTTACTACTTGGTTCGAAAAGGAGAACAAATTTGGGTACCAAAACTTGTGGCGCCATTGCTAGGGACTGTTTGGAACTCTTGGGAAATAATTTTCATTGTTGAGACTAATTTACTATTTCAATGCCAATCCATGTCTATTTAGCCCATTAACAACACTAACACTTGTGGAGCCATTTCACTCTTAGTTCAAGATCAAGAACCTGGTAAAACACTTCTTGTATGCTCCAAGTGTTGTGTGCAATTTTTTAGTTCCCACAAGTTTTAACTATATTTCATTTGATAAATTTGGTGAAGAAAGGTCAAATTTTTTCATTTCTAAGTTTAGTGCATTGAAAGACCTTTAACATATCATATTTAGTGCATCTGCACAACTAAGGTGAAATTCCTTAGTGGTGACTCCCTATTGATCTGATTCTTAAAAAGTACCAGTGTCTTAAACTTTGTCAAAATCATATCTGTTACTAATATTTGCAAAGCTGGAGGGAAGAAGATCTTTCTTTGCTAGGGATCCTACTAGGACATTGTTTCCAGAGCCGGGAAAAGCAAATTCAAAAGGAAGAAAATCCTGGAGAGTTGTTGGAGATCAATAGACAAGAAGAGGGATCTCCATTGATGAAAGTGAATGGCCTATCATTGAAGACTACCATTCAAGTGACTATAAATCAAGTAGCCTCTTTGTGGAACTAAATTCTCCAGCTGGAGAAGGGCCTTCATTTGATTTTGAAAATTTTGGTTCACATTCTGCACCTGTCTTTTCCGAGGTAGATAGGGATTTCCAAGAAGTAAGGAATTTTGGGGGTCTCCATTTTAAAAACTACACTCCTATGTTCCAAGGACCTCTTCCCCCCCATCATCAATTTTCACCCCTCCAGATCACCTCCTCAAATAAATATGGCTCAACCCATACCCCCTTTTGTTGTAAACACTTTTGGACCTATAAATTTTGTGGGGATGGTTGGTTATCCAAATGCAGTGCCTCAAGATGTGAGGACAAAATTCCAAAGTTCCAGGGAAATAATGCTATTACTGGTGACCAACATCTAAAGCTCTTCCTCAATATGATGGAATATTTTGAGATTGAGCATGAAGATGTATACATCAAATTATTTGTTCACACTCTAGAGGAGGATGCAAGGGACTGGTACAAAGCATTTCTAGATAACTCTATTGACTCTTGGGCTGAGATGAGCAATGCATTCATATTACAATATGGTGATAGGACTGACCCTAGGTTTCTTCTATCATAATTTGAAAACATCAAGAAGAATCCCAATGAGTTAGTACATGACTTCAATACAAGGTTCAATAAGACCTTGAGGATATTTCCTGTTAGGATAAGGCCATGTGATGAGTCATGTTTGATCAAATATACTAATGCATTTGATAAAAAGGCTGCTTACTACTTGAGGGACAAGAACCCTACCAACTTGAGGCAAGCATTCACTATGGCCCTACAAATAGAGAATAATATCAAGGAAATAGGAAAACCTCCTAAGAGGGAAGGTGTGAAGTTGGTTAACCCAGAAAAACCTCAAACAAGAAAGGTTGCTGATTTGGAAGAAGTGGTGAAAACTTTGGCAGGGGTTGTCAAGGAGATCTCCTATAAGCTAGCCCAAGCTGAGAAAGGAGTTGGTAGAGTTCACAAGGACAACACAAGCAACAGGGCCAAGATAGGTTCACAAATCACCAAAGATCTGATGACAGAGGTAAGGGAGTTGTTGGATTTGGGAATAGGTAGCCTCAAGGCAGAGAAAGTAGAATGGTACCTGATCCTTTGGCTGCCAGAGTTGTTGTGGTGGAAGAGACAGAAGTCATTGATTGGTGTGACAGATGTTTCATGCCCCATGCTCCATGTGAAGAAGATCAACAAGAAGAAGAGGAATTTGATGATAATGATGATGATGTTTGCATGATGGGATGCTCCACTAACTCACAACAAAGGGAAACCTCAACTGAGGTGATAAGTGCCAGAACTACTACCACTTTTTGGGACTACATTCATAGAGTACATATTCTCCCTCCCTCTCATACTTTAGAAGTAGATAATGTACAATCTTTTGAATTGCCCAATAATGACTTTGAATATTTAAGGGCTTTAATGATAAAAAAGTATGATGGAGGAATCCCATTTGAGGAGGACATGTAATTATTAATGAATGTTGTTGTGGCTCAAGAGAAGGAATATAACACAAGAAGTAAGGTTGTCAAAGGGTAGGGCCTCAAGCCAAGCCAAAATCTCCCTTAATTTCTAACATTCCTAAAGAGGCTCCTAGGAAAGATCCATCTACCAAAAGCCCTACATTTCCAAGAAAAAATCATACCCCTCCTTATGCTCAAGCTATCAAGAATCTGTGCCACCCAATGAATGTATCAACTTTCCTTCCAATACTTGCCTTGCCCAAGAATGTCCCATATGACATTGCCCAAGTTTTAAGTCAAATCAAAGTCTCTGTCCCAATTTTTGAGTTGCTTAGGATTCTTGAGCACAAAAAGAGAGCATTTGAATACTTGGGATTGAATGAAGAGAGGACTGCCTTGGGGAGAAATGTGAACATTATGGAGAATCCTCTAGCCATTGAAGAGTCTAAGACACCATCAACATCAAAAGAGCTAGCTGAACCACCTGAGGTTTATTTGGGGACATCTTTGGTAGACTCTCAGCTGAATGTGGATCCATTCTTCACTACTTTGATCATCAAGGATAGGCTGCTCCATAATTGTATGTTTGACTCAGGGGCATCATGCAATGTCATGCCTTTGGAGGTCATGAATGAGATGAATATTAAAGTAATAGAACATATGGGAAGTGCACTACCATGGACTCCAGAGAGGTGCCAGTAGTGGGATGTGTGAAGGGTTTGGTGGTGCAGCTTGCAACCTACCTAGGTAAAAATTTAAAACTTGATGTTGTCATAGTTGATTACCCAGCCAAGTGGGGTATGTTGTTGTCAAGAAAGTGGGCTATAAGTGTTGGTGGTAGTGTCCAAATGGACATGTCTTATGCCACCATCCCAGTTAAGGGCATCCTTTTCAGGTTATATGGGGAGAAGAAAATGTTGCACCTTATTGAGGATCCCAATAATGTGTCCTATGAAGTATTATATACAAATGTTGATGCTGAAAACTTTATGGGATTTACTTAGGGAAAAGAGCACAAGATTGATGAGTGTAAGTGTCTTGAGCAAGTAGACACTCCTTGGACTATATTGTTTGATGGAGCTTGCTCTAAATTTAGAAATGATGTTGGTGTTGTCCTAATTTCTCCAAGCCAGAAAGGTTTGTTTTTTCATTTAAGCTTAACTTTGAGTGTACTAACAACATGTTGAGTATGAGGCATTGTTGTTAGGTTTAAGAATTACTTGGAATATGGTGTCGGGGACATCATTATTAAAGGAGACTTAGAGTTAGTGGTCAAGCAAGTCGAAAACTATATGCCACAAAGAATCATTGACTGAAATAGTACAAGCATGTAGTTTGGGACTTCATTTAGATGTTTGACTCCTTCAACATTATGCATCATGACAGAAGGTTCAATGACTTGGAAGATAGGATTGCAGTGTTGGGTTATCACTTTGACAACTGTACAAAATCCCCTTATTGTGAATATGAGGTAGAGGTATTGCCAAGAACCTCTGTCCCCGATAATATAAAACACTGGCATGTTTTTGATGATGATGCTTAGATCAGAAGGTTCCTAAAAAACGGTGGAGTGTTTTCTTATCAAAACATTGATTGGTAGCCCATGTTCTGTGCAACAGAGGGGAAGGAAACCTTGAGATGCAAAGGCATCATCCAGATGAAGACCAATACCATTCCTAGAGGGTTGGTTGCTCTTGAATCAAATTTTAACAATGCTGATTGCATTATTAAAATGCATATGGTAGCCTCGAGGGATGTTGAGGAGCATGACCTTGGCACAAAGGAGAAACAAAGGAAGATTTGGTTGGACAGCAGTCTTAGCAAAGATGAAAAGAAGTCATACATCTAGTTGTTAAAGAAATACCAAGATTGCATGGCTTGGACCTATTCTAATCTCAAAGCATATAGAGACTTGACCTATTCTAGTATGAGATTCCCTTGGAGCCTAGTGAAAACCCTTCGTAAAGAAGTAAAGGCCAATTAATCCTTTTTTATCTCTCAAAATGGAAGAGAGATGAAGAAGCTAAGGGATGGAGGAATTATCCAGCCCATGAGGTATTCTTCTTGGGGTGCCAACCTAGTGCCAATAAGAAAGAAGAAGAATGGTAACATCAGGTTGTGTGTGGACTTCAGGAATCTAAACAAGGCCTTAATGAAGGAAAATTATCCTTTACCTAACATGAGCACATGTTGTAGTTGGTGATCATGGTTATTAGTTTCTTGATACTTTAGATGGCTTCTTTGTTATAATCAAGTCATGGTGAAAGAATCGAAAGGATCAAGATTGCCTTCACTACCCATGGGGAACATATGTATATGTTAGGATGCCCATTGGTATGATGAATGATGTAGCCACTTTCGAGAAGTAATGGATGTTGTTTTGCTTGTTAAATCAATGACTTTATTTTTGTTTACCAAGATGATGTAACCATGTTTTCAAGAAGGATTAAGTTACCATTTGTTGCACTTTGAGAAGATGTTGATAAAATGTAGGGAATATGGCATCTCACTCAATCCAAACAAATTCCATTTTGGATTGTAGAAGGAAAAATTGCTCGGTCACATTGTGTCATAAGAAGGAGTGATGATTGATCCAAAAGAGTGGAGGCCATTAGCAAAGTTCCAATTCAAAGAACCAAAAAAGGAATCCAATCCTTCTTTGGGCATATAAACTTCATTAGAAGGTTTATATCAAAATTTGTTGAGTTGACTATTCCAATCAATTTTATGTTAAAGAAGGATCAAATCATCAAATGGGGAAGAGGTCTCCATCCAAGCTTTCAATGGAATCAAAGAGGCATTGAATCATGCCCCTATTTTAGCAGCCCTAGATTACAAGAAACCTTTCCAGCTTTTTTTTTTGCTTCGAGAGAACATTGTTGCTTGGTCTTGCTACGAAGGATGATGAAGAAGGGGCTGAGAGGCCCATTTCCTTTTTTAGTAAGGCTTTGCAAGGAGCACAAACTGAAATACACCATCATGGAAAAGTAGGCATTTTCCTTGGTCAAAGAAACAAAGCTTTTCGGGCCTTATATTTTAAGTTCAAAAGTTGTTGCTTATGTTCACCATACCATGGTAAAATACATCTTGTCGAGAGATGGAAGTCTCAAGTAAAAAGATTTAGATGGGTGAAAAAATTACAAGAGTATGATTTGGACATCCAAACCACCAAGTTTGTGAGTGGTTTTGGTTAGCTAAGCTCATGGTTGAGAGAAACTTGCAGACCATTGAGGTAAATGAGATTGAGGAAGAAAGGGTAGCTATTTTTGAAAGATTTATGAGTTGTGAGTGGCACAAGGATGTGACGTTATGCCTATCTTAGACACTTAAATTTCCCCAAGCATTTGAATAAGAATCATTGGAAAAGAGATCTTAAGTTGGCTTCCTAAATATGTCATTAATAATTCTCGGTTGGCATGGAAGAACCCAGAGGGACTCTTAAGATGCATCACTGAAGATGAAGCCCCCAAAATAATTGTTGATCTCAATGGAGGAGTTTGTGGGGGGAATTTTGCTGCAAGAGTCACATCACATAAGATCCTAAGGGATGGTTATTGGTGGCCAAATATTTTCAGGATGCAACCATGTTAGTCAAGATGTGAGACTTGTCAACATTTCTCTGGAAGGTGAAGGCTTCAAGCTCCCTACCTTTGTGCAATCAATTGAAGTCCCATTTAAGCTTATCTTTAAGTGTACTAACAACATTACTGAGTATGAGTAATTGTTGTTAGGTTTCAAAATTTCTCGCCAAGTATGGTGTTAGGGACATCATTTTCAAAGGAGACTCGAGTTAGTGGTCAAACAAGTCCGAAAACTATATGCCACAAAAAAGAATCAAATTTCCAAACAAATGTTGAAGCATGTAATTTAAGACTTCATTGAGATGTTTGACTCCTTCAACATTGTGCATCATGACAGAAAAGGTTCAATGACTTGGCGAGATAGGTTTGTAGTGTTGTGGAGAACTTTGACAACTATACAAAATCCTCATATTGTGAATATGAGGTGGAGGTATTGACAAGACCCTCTATCCTCGACAATATAAAACACCGGCATGTTTTTGATGATGATGCTCGATCAAAAGGTTCTGCAAAATGGTGGAGAGAGATTTTTGATCAAAACATTGATTGGGAGCCCATGGTCTGTGCAATGTCCAGGGGAAGGAAACCTTGTTTGGAAAAGGCATCATCTAGTCAAGACCAATACCATTCCTAGAGGGATGGTTGCTCCTCAAAATCTAATTTTAATAATGTCGATTGCATTATTAACGGCATATCATAGCCTTGAGGGATTTTGAGGAGCATGACCTTGGCACGAAGGAGAAACCAAGGAGGATTTGGTTGCGTAGTAGTCTCGAAAGATGAAAAGCATTCATACATCCAGCTTTTAAAGAAATAAATACAAGATTACATGACTTGGACCTATTACGAGCTCAAAGCGTATAGAGAAGACCTATTCAAGCATGAGATTCCCTTGGAGCCCAAAGTAAAACCCTTCAAGTAGAATATGAGGCTAATTAATCCTCTCATTATCTCTTAAAATGCAAGAGGAGATGAAGAAGCTAAGGTATGGAGGAACTATCACCCAAGAGTATTCTTATTCGCCCCAACCTAGTGCCGTAAGAAAGAATATTATTGACATTAGGTTGTGTGTGGACTTCAAGAATCTAAACAAGGCCTCAATGAAGGAAAACTATCCTTTACCTAACATGGAGCATACTTCAATTAGTGACTAGTTCTGAGTTGCTTTCTACTTTAGATGGCTTCTCTGGTTATAATCAAGTCATGGTGAAAGAATTAGAAAGGATCAAGACATCCTTCACTACCCCATGGGGAACATATGTATTTGTTAGGATGCCCTTCAGATTGATGAGTGCTAGAGCCACTTTTCAAAGAGAAATGGATGTTGCTTTTGCTGGTTACATAAATGACTTTATTGTTGTTCACCAAGATGATGTAACCATGTTTTCAAGAAGGAGAAGTGACCATTTGCTGCACTTAGAGAAGATGCTGATCAGATGTAGGGATATGGCATCTCTCACTTAATCCAAAGGAATACCATTTTGGAGTATAGAAGGAAAAATTGCTCTCATCATATTGTGTCACAGGAAGGAGTGATGATTGATCTACAAAGAGTGGAGGCCATTAGCAAAGTTTCAATTCCAAGAACTAAAAAAGGAATTCAGTCCTTCTTTGGGTAGATAAACTTCATTAGAAGGTTTATATCAAACTTTGTTGAGTTGATTATTCCAATCACTTCCATGTTAAAGAAGGATCAAATCATCAAATGGGAAGAGGCTGCCATCCAAGATTTCAATGGAATAAAAGAGGCATTGAAGCATGCCCTTGTTTTAGTAGCCCTAGATTACAAGAAACCTTTCCAGTTGTTTTCTTTCGCTTTAGAAAACACTATTGCTTTTGTCTTGCTATAGAAGGATGATGAAGGGGCTAAGAGGCCCATTGCCTTTTTTAGCAAGGATTTACAAGGAGCAAAACTGAAATACACCATCATGGAAAAGAATGCATTTTCCTTTGTCAAAGCAATAATGGTTTTCAGCCTTATATTTTAAGTTCAAAATTTTTGCTTATTTCCCATACCATGGTAAAAGACATCCTGTCGTCGAGATGGAAGTCTCAAGTAAAAGATGTAGATGGGTGAACAAATTGCAAGAGTATGATATGGACATCCAAACCACAAAGTTTGTGAGAGGTTTATGGTTATCTAAGCTCATGGGTGAGAGAAACTTACGGTTATTGAGGTAAATGAGATCGAGGAAGAAAGGGCAACTTTTTTTGAAAGATTGATGAGTTCTCGAGTGGTATAAGGATGTGATGTTCTCTCTCGACACTTAAACTTTCCCGAGCATTTGAATAAGAACCAGAAAAGAGCTCTTAAGTTGGCTTCCCATAAATATATCATCACTAATTTTGGGTGGTATGGTAGAACCCGGATGAAGTCCTCTTAAGATGCATCACTAAGATGAAGCCCCAAAATAATTGCTTAATATCCATGGAGGAGTTTGTGGGGGGAATTTTGCTGCAAGAGTCACAACACATAAAATCCTAAGGGCTAGTTATTGGTGGCCATATTTTTTCAAGGATGCAACCATGTTGGTCAGAAGATGTGAGAGTTTTTAGTGTTTCTCTGGAAGGATGAAGGCTTCAAGATCCCTACCTTTGCAGTCTGTATCAATTGAAGCCCCATTTAAGCAATGGGGAATGGAATTCATTGGTGAGATTTCAGACCCTTCAAGTGCTGGCCATAAGTGGATTCTTGTAGCCACTGATTACTTTACCAAGTGGGTGGAAGAAATCCCCACCAAGAAGGCTACACACCAAGTTGTCATGGATTTTGTGCTAAATAATATTATTTACAGGTTTGGAGTACCAGTCAAAATCATAGTTGATAATGCCATGATTTTCAGGGATAGACCTCTGGTGGCAATGTGTAAAGGATATGGGATCAATTTGACATATGCCTCTAATTATAATCCCCAAGGAAATGGACAAGCTGAGTCCAACAATAATAATTTGTTAAAGATTATCAAAAGAACCTTGGAGTTGAACAAGATAAAATGGGGTGAACAGCTGAAGTTTGTTGTCTGGGATGATAGGATCACTATCAAAAGAGTCACTGGATAGAGTCTATTTGAGTTGGTATATGTGACTCAGGCCTTGCTACCCCTACATATGTAATTATCTTTATATCAGTTCATTCAACAACTATAAGATCAAGAAGTGAGTCCTCATGATGCCCACATCATCCAGATTGTTGAGCTTGATGAAGAAAGGAGGGCATCTCACCGAGGCATATACGGTTCAAAGAAAAGCTAAAGAAATTGTTTGATAAGAAGATCACTCCTACAACCTTCAATATTGGAGATCTTGTGCTATTATGGGATAACATGCATGAGGATAAGGGCAAGCATGGCTTTGATTCATTGTGGATGGGCGCTTACTCCATTAACATAAAAATTGGTGAACACACCTTCTTCTTGAAGGATCTAGATGGTTAAATGCTTGAACTGCCTGTTAATGGCGTAGGCATTTGAAGCATTTCTTGGATTAATTCCTTTGAATCAAAGTAAACACCTCTTGTACAGTGTATAGTTTGTTGTTTGTGTCCTATTTTTGTGTTTTTTCTCATCTGGTCCTGGTGACCTGTTTTTGCTGGCTTCTTTGATTGTTTTTGGAGATGGCTTTGTTTCTCTACTCTGTGAGCTAACTCTATCACCCAATGGATATTTTGGCACTTGGTCTACTATTTTTCTTATGGCACTCGCAGGGAGTGCCCATTCTCAAGTCGAAGCCAATGTTGGTGCTCAGAATTGTCTCGCCCCATTTGTGCCCTTAAATATTTATTAATTCATGGCCTCTGTCATTTTATCCTTCCTCGTATTGTGTTTGGCCAGTCTTTGTTTCCATTTTAATCTACTCCTAGGTCGAAGATCATGTGTGGGTTCATATTTATCTCATGGTTCCTTTGTTCCTCTGGAAAAGCTTTGTATTTTGAGTCTCCCATGCTCTGTTCCTTCAAAACTCATGTTTTATCATTTACTCCATTTTCCATAGTCAAGATTTGTTGTCCCTTGCATTTTTTCCCTAAATAATCGAGGAGAAATGAGTTGATGTATCCCTAAGGATCATGTTTGAGCCTTGCAATAGTTTAAATTCTCTGTCCTTGAAGAAAACCTTATTTTCTGGCTCGAATGGATGTTTCTTTGTGTTTTATGGTTTGATGGATGTTTCTCTTGGTTAAATTTGCATCATTCAGTTGACAGGGAAATGTGGCACCTCTTGGTTGGATGCGGAACAGCTTAATACTTCAGAAATCCTATAAAAAGCCTCAACTTTAAAATGTGTCCACGTGGAGGAATGACGCTTGTTTGAGAATCAAATTTTTGGTTTGGCTTTGAAGTAGCACCGGGAGGACACGTGGAGGGTTCACAAGAAAGAGACACGTGGAGACTTCCATTGGGTTTCCCATACTTACAAAATTTCAAAAGTTTTTCGGGAAGTCCAGGACACGTGGAGGAACGACGCTCATTTGAAGATCTACTTTTGGGATTTTCCTTGGAGTAGCGTCGGGAGGACATGTGGAGGCTTCCGCTGCTTGGCCCAGACTTAGAAAATTTTTATGCAAATGGATATAGTTTGGCGGAACAAGGATACATGGTGAGCCCGTGCTCATTCAGGGTCTTCAACTTGGGCGCCATCTAAGAGAAGCACCATGAGGACACGTGGGGCACTCTACTCACTTTGCATTTTACTTAGAATTTTCAATGGCCAAAAGGAGACTACCTTAGAGCTTGACATGTGGTGCCCTCCACAAAGCTTCAAGCCTTCAAACAAATTTTGCCAGAGCAGGACACGTGGCAAGTCTGCGCTCATTCAAGTTATCAAATTATTGGGGCCACCTCAAGGTGCGCCATTGTGACACGTGGAAATATGAAAATTCATAAGGGGCAGGGAAGCGAACCATCAAAGGTAACTTAAAATTTTTACCTCTTTTCCTCAAAAAGGTTAAAATATCAAAAATGGCCCGCAAGCCCAATGGGAAATAGTCAATCTTTTGCCCTCGGTCAGCAGCGGAGGTGTGGGATTTTGGAGGAAATGTGAAAAATTTCCCTTTGAGGGAAAAGGAGTTAAAGGCATAAAAGGACCCAGGGTTCCACTGGGACCCACATTAGGGACTTGAAGCGGAAGGGCGGAGTTTCGGGAAAAACATGGAAAATTTTCCTTTTTCAAAAGAGACTTAAATGGAAGGATTTCTTCGTGTTTCTTTGGGACCCACCTCGGACATGTCTCGGCCCATTTTCAGAAGTGGAGGTGCGGAGAAAAATGGGAAATTTTTCCATTTTTTAAAAGGGTCAAAAAAGGTCAAAGGAAGCCCTCGAGCCCATTTTTGGATCTTCCACGTGGATGGCCCACATTCAAAATCAAAGATCAATGGCTTGAGCATCTAAATCTAATTTTCCCCCATTTTTTCTGTAAAACTCTTGGGAGTGTGAGTCTTCATGATTTCTTGCTATTTTCTACATGCCAAATAGAGGAGCGAGTTAATTTTGATATCTAGAGTTTGGTGGGAGAGATCTGGAGATGTATTTCACTATTAAAATCATCGAATCTCTCAAGCCCGATCTGATCTGTTTTCCTTTTTCTTCTCCTAAGCACACAAGGAATTAGATTTGATTGATATGGGGTGGAAGTGGTTGGAAAATGGATGGAGGCATGTTTTTCCTGAGAATGGAGTTGAATGTGGGAAGAAATGAAGAGATTTTCCCTCGAGAACTTGGATACTTTTACATATCTAATTATGCGAATCACGAAAGAATCATGGCAAGCACTGGTGCATTTAAAGTTTTTGTCTTTTTGGAGGAAGGGGCTCTATTGGAAATGCTATAAAGGGCACAAATTCATCGTGTAAATGGTTGGGAGTTTTTGGAAAAGATCATGACTGATTTTCTCCAACAGAAAAAGGTTGATAGATCCCATCCATTTGAGAAGTTGTCTAGAGAAGCTTGTATATCTCTCTTTGTGTCAAATTTGATTGTGTCAAGGAGGTTATAAGTGTATAACCGTTGACAAGCTTTGAGATTGTTCTGGAAACTTTCCCTTGCTGATAAATTTGATCAAACTTTGAGTTATTCTTTGTTAATCTTGAGTAAAGTGTATTTATTTCATCTTTGAATGCATATGAGTATTTTTTCTTATTTCTATTGCAATCTTGTACCAAAATAGGATCCAATCACATAGGTATCAATCCTTGTGATAGTTTAGTGGCATCTGTAATTTCATTTCTTAGAAGAGCATTCATCTGGGAGTGGGATAAAAAGTTTAAAATCACTTTTATTTCATTTTGTTGATAGATATTCTCTGTAAGCCTCTGGGTGTACCTTAGGCACGACTTGGTTTAAATCTTGGTGCTTTTTTGGGTCCTTTAACTCAAGCCTTCATGAAAAAATCCCACAGGTTGTGTGAAAGAGTGTTGATCTAGTCCTCCATTGAAGAACATATTCTAGTTAAGGAAACAATTTAACTTTTTGTGGCATTTTGTTGATTGAATCTTTCCATTTTGCATAAGCTCTCAAGGATCTGGTGAGTCAAGTCCATCTTGTCTCCCCTCCCACAAAAATTCATTTAACAACAACCAATCCTACCCATACTACCCTTGTTTTTGCTCTGTATACCCACACTAGACCAAAATCCTTTTACTAAAGTATGCGAACAAATCAGGTTTCCAAATGTCTTTAGTAACCTTTGCCTTGTTGTGAGAATATCTCCATAATCTGGAAGTGACAACTCATGAGAGTCAGATTTGGTGTGTTGATCATATTTTCCCCAAGGCCTTCTCTATAAAATTTATGCAAAAGAAAGGTACCTATATCTCCTTTCAAATAACAAAGGTTACACAATAGGTTCTCTTACCTTGGTTGAAAGGCACAACCTAAAATAGTTAGGATAAGATCACATCCTTTTGAGGTGCTATCCATCTCTCCAAAAATCCAAGTAACAAAGGGACAACTAGATTTCTCCCCACTACAAAATGACATATACTTATGATCTATCTCCTCTAAGCTACCCGTTGAATCTATGTTTGCTTGGTTTGAAAAGAAGAAAAAAATTGGGTACCAACACATTCCAATGCTCTTTTATTTGTAAATTAGCATACGAAGTAAGTTCTAAAAGGGAAATTTCAAATAACATTTGATTATCTTACCATGCCATGCGGAAATAGTCATTGTGTGCAATAAAAGAAGTAACAAATATTTAGTTAATCAAACAATCAAATTTTATCTAATGCCACAATCTTACCAAGTTTATCTTCAATAAAGTTCCACTAAGTTTAATACAACTCATAAATGGTACTAATATTGGACAATGTGAGTAATAAATGAGGTGGAAGAAGATACTGGGAAAAGATCGGGTCTATCTTAGAATGGTCATATTTTTCAAATTTCAAATGCCTCAATGGTTCCAAACCTATTCGTGACTCAGAAGGGGTGAAAGAATCTTTAGTGGGTCCTTTCCTATCCCTTATTCTCCTGAATTAACTAGCACCCAGATTGGTTTCTTTGGAACGGTTAGTCAATGATTGTTAGGGGAGAACTTATGTCTAGGAATATTCTTTACTAGCGGAGTTTGTGTCTGTCTCTTTAGAGTGTTATGATGATCTGAAATCTCAGCTTAACCTTCTTGGTAAGAGAGAAATTAAAGCCAAATTTTGGGTCGTCACTTATTGGTTGAAGGGATCTTTAGCTTGTGTGACACCCAATGGGGGAGTGGCCTTTGCATCCTATCCTTGGATAAAGGTTTTTTCTATGTGATCTTTCACAGTGAAGCTCAATAGGACAATTCTCTAGTGAGGAAAGACTATTTGTTTTTTGACTAAGTTGGGATCCACATTCATAGGTGGATTGCTCATTTTGACCTGGATCAAGCTGAAATGGAGGGATTTCAAGTTTGGATTCGTTTTTTTCTCTTCTTAGTGATTTTTGGTCCCCTAACATTCTTAAGAACAAAATTTCTAGCTGGGGACGTGTTATCTCTTTCTTCCTTCACTTGGGTCAATGTTTCTATAGATCCTTCCAAAAAATTGCAAGATTTCATAGTGATCCTTTCCTCTAATGGTAAATGGGTTCAAAAGGTTGACTATGAGGTGGTCTTGAATTGTTGCTTTCATTGTAAGCAGCCTGGACACTTTCAAAATGCTTGTAAAATCCCTCCCTCCTCGAGATCCATTGTATGGAAAAAGAATATTTCATAGACTTCGACCTTACGGCTATTGTTCCTTCTTCTCTAGTCAACACCATCAGGTCCTTCAATGGAATTTACAGATACCATTCTCACCCAGGAACCCCTAGCCCTTGACCCCAGTACCATATCCCTAGTCAAAGAGACAACGTTTATTCTTCATGATTCCACTCGAATCCTCTCATTGTTTCAAGAAGGCATTTCTCTGGGTTTGGATGTCAATGCAGCCTCCTTAGAAAATTGGGTTAGTAATAAAGAAGAGCTGATTAGATCCAAAGATGCGGGTGTTGAGGAGGAGCATAATCACTCGAGGCTAGAAGCAAGATTCATGGAAAAGATACTGAGATCTTTCCAAATCCTGCAATCCTTAACATGGATCTAGGTCCGAAAGCTCCTCCCAGTCACCCTTGCAAAGATAGTCTTTCTTTAAAGGAGGTTGCAACTGGTAAACAATTGCAACTACATTATTTTTTCCTATCTTCAATTAGGAGAGGTGAGCCATCTTTGAAGAAAATATGAACCTTATTTCCTGGAATGTTAAGGGTCTTAAAATCCCTAAAAACAATGTCTCGCTCGAGATGCTTTATGTTTAAGATTTGGATGTCTCTATCTCGCTTAATTCAAGAATCAAAAAAGTTTTGTGTGGCTTGTCATGATGGCTATTTTTTCTGTTGGAAAGGCTAGGAGGGTCTTTTCATCAACTCAGATGGTGCCTCTGGGTTGGGCATCCTTTAGAAATCTAGTTCCTACTGATATTGAACATATTTAAGATAATCCTAATTTCCAATGGTGCAAGGTTAGTTTGAAACATTCAGATGAGTTCTTCTATCTTTGCAATGTTTATGGTCTAAATAATCCTATCAAAAAAGGAAAATGTGGTCCAAAGTCTAGGATGTCCTTGGCTCCTTCAAGGATTTCAAATCTATCATTGTCGGGGATTTCAATGCTACCCTCTCGAGATAATGATAAGTGGGGTGGTATTCGCTGGAAGCCATGTTCTCAAGATGACTTCATTTCCTTTGTTGATACCTCCAATTTATTGGATGTTGAACCTCATTCAGGTTGGTTCACTTGGAACAATCGACATCCTAGGTTTGGTTATATGGTGTTAAACATGATAGATTTTTATTTCTGAAGCTCGGCCTCATCGGAATTTCCTTCTCAAATGCTCCATCAATCCTTTGTCTGGGATTTTTCATTTCCCAGTCTCCCTCAACATCAACTTCAATTTCCCTCCTCATCACTCTCCCTTTAAGTTTGAATCCATGTGGATGCAGGATCCCTCTTTCAGGATCCAAGTTAAAACTTGGTGGAATTCCTTCATAGTGGCAAGTACTAGGATGTTCATCCTTTCCAAAAACTTTCTTTGCTCAAAGATCAATTAATTTCTTAGAATGCTTCTTCTTTTAAAAATATTTTTCAGGAAAAGCTAAGGGTAGAAAAGGAACTTTTCTCTCTTAATGATTTTGTCTTCAAAAATGGTATGCGTCAAGAGGATCATCTTCAAGAAAAATCCCTTCTTAGCGAGCTTGGTGATCTCCTCTTGAAAGAAGAAACTTATTGGAGGAAAAAATCGAGGGAAGTCTGGTTGAAAAATGGGGACAAAAATACAAAATTATTTCATGCTTCGGTTAAATCCAGAAGAATTTCTAACTATATTTCCTCCCTGAAGCTGGATGATGACATGTTGATTTCTACCCAACCCTAGATTAAAGCTGAGGTTGTGTCCTTTTTCCAAAAGATTTTGAATGATGAATCACATTCTTCCTTGGCTTCGAATCTTCCTCTCTTGGTGCACTCTCAAAAGCTGATCAATGATGCTGATAATGTTGGGCTCATCTCCCCGTTTTCCAAAGAGGAAGTTCACAAAATTATTTTTTCAATGGAAAGGGATAAAGCTCCTAGTCTGAATAGCTTTCACGCTGCCTTTTTCAAGACTTCGGGACATCATAGGGGATAATGTTTGGCATGTTGTGGAAGAATCGAGAAGCACTGGTAAAATTCTAGGTGTTTTGAACCACACTTTTATTTGTATGTTCCCCAAAAATTCCCTACTGATAAGATTGATGACTTCCACCCCATCTCCCTTTGTAATACCTCATATAAAATCATTTCCAAGGCCATCACCTCCCGTATCAGTCCCCTTCTTCATAAGATTATGGCGCAAGAGAAAAGTGTATTTCTTCCTAGAATATCCATCGCTGATGGTATTATCACTTCCCTTGACTTAATTCAAACCCTACATCTTTCTTCTCATCTTGGTTTGATGATAAAACTAGATTTTAGCAAAGCCTATGATCGTATTAACTAGAGGTTTCTTCTCTAATCCGTTTAGGCTTTGTGAATTTGCAAACACTTCTATGATTTGGTGTTTAACTATATTTTTTCCCCTTGCTTCGTATTTTGGTTAATGCTTCTATAGAAGGTTTCTTCAGTAGTAGAAGGGGTCTCAGAAAAGGGGATCCTCTTTCTTATTTTCTCTTCATTCTGGTTACGGAAGCTCTGAGTCGTAGTATCAAATCAGAGATTAGCAATGGTTCCCTTTCAGGTATCTCCCTCACTACTAGCTTGCCTCCCCTTTCTCATCAATAGTTTGTAGATGATACTTTATTTTTGGCTTTTCTATAGTCCCGAGCTTGCATTTTGTCTAATATCCTGAATTCCTATTCTATTATTGTTAGCCTGTAATCAATTTTCATAAATATGTTATCTTCTTCTTTAATGTTTCTCCTCGTATGCAGTGAAGGATCAAGGAGGTCCTGGGTTTCACAGTGGGCTCCCTCCCTCATAAATATTTGGGAATCCCTATGTTTTTGGAAAAGGAAAAGCTAGCTTATGGAATGATCTTCTCCAATCTCTCTCATCAAGGTTGCAATCTTGGAAAGGGAAATGGCTTTCTTTGGCTGGTAGAGCTCTTCTGATTAAATTGGTCCTTTGTGCCCTTCCGATTTATATGTTGTCGGTCTTGGTGATCCCCAAATTGGTCTTTCTTAATTTTGAGAAGGTTGTTAGATCCTTTCTTTGGCAGGGGAATAGTGAGGAGAGAAAATTTCATTTGGTCAAATGGGATGTTGTCAAACTGCCCAAATATTTATGCAGACTGGGGATCGTGGACTTGGTGCATCGGAATATTTCCCTTGGAGCAAAATTAGTCTAGAACTTTATCTCTGATCCTAAGAGGTTGGTCCACCAGGTTCTTTCCCATAAATATTTGGAGGTAGGTCATCCCGAGCTCATTCTTTCTAGTGAAGATATTCCCAAAGGTTCTCACATTTGGAACTTCATCTGTAAATGTAGATTTCGATTACGGACTCGACTTCGTGGCACGTTAACAATGGTTCTTTGATAAATTTCTGGGAGGATAGTTGGAATGGGCACTCGCCACTCAATCTTGATCCCTCTCTCAATCGAGTAATGAATGTTACCAAAGTCATTTGGGGTAGTAACATTGCTCACTATGGTCACCATCATCTGGATGGTTCTCCCACTTGGTGGTGGAGGGATATCACCTCTCTCGGTGCTTCCACTTCAGAAGTTTCATCTTATAAGGAGGCTCTTTCCTCCAGAAATGCATCCTTCAAAGACAATGATGATCATTTTATTTGGCTTTGTTCTTCCTCGGGTGACTACTCTATCAAAGAAGGTTATTCCAAGCTCCTTTCTCATTCAGTCTTAGGGTTCATAGCAAGTATGGTTGTTGGAATTCTTCTATCCTACCTAAATTGGTGATGTTTAGTTGGCTAGTTCTTAACAAAAAAATCCTTACTCAATTGTGTAGAAGATCTTGGGGCTATGTTGGGCCCTCCAAATGCATCCTTTGTGGCGTTGTTGAAGAAGATATTGACCATCTCTTTCTTTTCTTCTCCTTTTTCTCCAAGTGTTGGTAATGGATTATTAGTAAACTTAATATCACCTGGGTGCACTATAATAACCTCAAAAATACTCTTATTTCTTGGCCTACAATGGATTCTAAAAGTTACTTGAGTTCAATTTGGCTGTGGCTCCTTTTTTTCTAATTTGACATATTTGGTGGGAGCATAATCTGCATCTCTTTAGAGAATAGGCCTCCGACCTCCCCATTATTCCGATTAAACTTGAAGTGGCCATTCCTGAAAAAGTAATTAAAAATAGTTATAATAACCCTTCATTCACCTTGAAGGATGCTACCATAAAAAAATCTCGGCCTCTCACCAAAATTCCTAACCCCGGGTCCATTGTCATGCGAGGTTTATCCCAAGTGGAAAAATTATTGCGAAGGAAGCAGGTTAGATAGAGGCCTCCCCCTCAAGGCTCCTGGAAACTTAACTTTGATGGAGCCTCTAGAGGAAAACCAAGGAAATAAGGTGTCGAGAGTGTTCTCGAAATGACAAAGTGGTCTTCTTAGTGTGGAAGGCTCTTTTCCTCTTTGTGATTGTTCGTGCAATTTGGCCAAAGTTAAAGCCCTTTTTGAAGGTGTTAAACTTGCAGTCAAGTATGGTTTTGAATCTATTTTCATTGAAGGGGATTCTCAAATTATCACACATGCTATCTCTAAAGGATCAACCCTTTCTTGGAAACTCAATCCTTTCATTCACAACATATTTTTCTCGGCTCGGTAAACTAAAAAAATGGAGCATTTGTCATAATTTTTGAGAATCCAAATCTACAACAGATCTTCTTGTCTAATCATGTGATCAATTTCCCCTCCACCATAAAAGTTTCAAGTGATGTAAAGGTCTGGGATGGGCTCTTTTCTATCATTTATTTTGAAATGAAGGACATTTAATCATCGCGCCATGTTGTCTCTTTACTCTTTTTTTGGGATTTTAGTCGCTTGGTCCAGTTTCAACTTGCTTAGTGGATTTTGGTTCCTCTCTCAATGGCCTTTGTTGGATTTTCCTTTTTCTATCTTTGTAGTGAGCATCCGTAAATTAGAAAATACAAAGGAAATTGATTGTAATCGATTGTCTGAAATCTTTTGATATTCATCCCATGATTAAGTAGTTGCCATTGAAACCATCCTTAGTGACTCTTATGAGTTCCGCTTGCGTCGTGCTATAAAAAAATCAGATATTGTTGTTCCCTTTGTATATTTCTACCTTCTACTTCACCCAGATTTGTCGGTTCTAGAGTTTGTGGCAGTTGATGAGATTTATCTAGTTCACCAAGTGGGTTTGCATGAACAACTGATAGATTTCTCTCTTCTCGACCCACTACTATGGGTGGGAGAAGTTGAAAAGATTGCATTTGGTTTGGGTCGGGGTATCCCATGGATCTGTGGCCAATACTGGGATTTGTTGCACTATGCAAAAAACATGAATTCTCCTTCGTATATGGGAGGATGAATTACATACTTCTTCCTCTGGTTGACATTGACACTACTCTCTTTCTAGTCCACTCTATTGTTGACAACCTGAAGGATCTTAAAAACCATGTAGGTGCGGCCTTCAGGATTCTTCTTAGGGAAGATGATACCCATGCAGTACACAATTTGATTTATCTCCTCTTTTGCACTAGTTTGGTTTGGGTGTCTTGGAGCTTTCGTTATCCCTCTTCACTCTGTTTAACTTTCGGGCTTTTTGTTTCTAGTTCCTCTCTTCACCTTCTTTTTCTTCTATTTCCTTCCTCCAAATGGTTATTCTCTTCTCTTCTTCTCCTTCTTCCTTCTTCATTGTTCATTATTCTTTGTTGGGTTGGGGCCCTTTCCCCTCCGGTTCACGACTTCGATCAAAAGTGTTTAACCATAAAAAAATATTGGACAATGTGGTTCCATGCGAACCATCTACAACCCACCTAAAGTTTAACTAACACCACAAAACTATCTATGACTTCATCACAACACAGAAGCAAGTAATAGAACTTCCCAAAGAATATTGTGCCCTATCTATGGAACATGGGTTAAATAGAAATCTCATTAATGATCTATCAAGCACATTGGAAATAAAGTTTCAATTACTACTTTACCAAGGATGTATCTCATTTTTTTGTTGATACGATGAGTCAACTCAATACACAATTCTTACAGAAGTCTAACTCAGTAATAATAACAACTGAAACAAGCATGATAAAAAAATATCACAAACAAAAGGGTTTTCTAATACCTTCTTAGATAAATCATTGATTTCCCAAAAGATTGATACCTCAGTTAAATTTTCTCTTACTAACATTTAAAATTACAGTCAAATCAATTTAATTACCATTAAACAAATATCAATAGATTCTAAGCAAACCATCCTAAAGGAACTAGTATATAGATGTTATACGAATTGCACTTAGTCATATCTCCTTCAATAGATAACCAGATATTCTAAGTTTCCTTAAATTTCAATCAATAACCTCACTAAATAGTCAAATGCGTTAACCAACCAAAACACCATTCTTTATATTAATAAAAATGAAACTCCTTCCCTTCTAGAAACCAAGGTAAATAAGAATGGTTATAGTAATCATAAGCTCAAACCCCAACACACATTAAAAAAAGCAACATTAAAAATCAACTTTAACACCCAAAGAAAGGAAGAAATGATACTTGGTGGTGGGTATATGTAACATCTGCAAAAATGGTGTTCTAGGAACACGTTAAAACTTAACACTTATTCTGAAAATTGTGAATAATTTTTTTGTCTCGACGAATGCCCCATTTGTGTTTATGAGCTTGATGAATGGGGTATTTAGGAAATTATTGGATTGCTTCCTACTCATATTCCTAGATGACATTCTAATTTACTCACAAATTCATGAGGAGCACCTTTGCTAGGTTCTTCAGTGTCTTTGTGAGTAGCATCTTTACAAGAACCTAGAGAAGTGTGTGTTCTTTCAGACAGAGGTGTAGTATGTGGGCCACAACATTTCTATGGAAGGTATTGTAATCGATTCTTCCAAGATTTTCGAGCTATCACGCATTGGCCATCACCCACTTGTGTGGACCGAGGTGCGCAACTTCATGGGCTTGGCATGATATTATAGGAGATTTGTTTAGGACTTTTCTTAGATCGCACACCCCATCACTTCCCTCCAAAGGAAAGGGAAAAAGCTTGTATGGTCGATAGATGTGAGAAGGCTTTCAGGACACTAAATGGATGCCTCACAATAGCACCTATTCTTGCAATACTAGACCCTCGTGGTATGTTCTTCGTTTGGATGGATGCTTCTTTGGTAGGACATGGAGGTGTCTTGATGCGGAGGGTAGAGTAGTTGTGTGTAAGTCTTGCAAAATAAAGGATTATGAGCTCAATTATCTCGACTCATGATCTTGAGCTTGATGTAGTAGTACACACCTTAGTATATTGAGACACTTCCTTCTTGTCTAGAGATTTACACTCAAGACTGATCAATTGATTCTTTTCAAGCTCTTCATGTAACCCAATCTTAACGCACATCAACAACGTTGGATGGAGTTAATTTGTGAATACGATATGGAGATAGAGCATGTGAAGGGGAAGGAGAATGTGGTTATAGATGCACCGAGTAGATGGAGAAACATGGCTATGGATACTTCGGTGGTACAAATTTATGAAGCCGGATTTTGTAGTAGGTTCCTCATGACAACTTCTACCTTGCAACCAGAGAAGAGATTGAGTCTTAGAGACCGCTTGAGGAGAATTTTGATGGATTTTCATTAGAGGCGATGTTATTCTCATACACGAGGTCGATATATATTCCTAGAGATGGAGGCTTGAGAAGGGACTTTTGATATAGGCTTACCAAGCACCTTATTCAGCCCATCCTAGAATAAAGAAGATGCACACTGCCTTAAGACAGTTGTACCATTGGAGGGGACTTCGAGAGACGTGGTTCAATTCATGTTACGCTGTTTAGAGTGTTAAAGGGTGAAGGCCGAGCATCGCATCCAGCTCGCCTTCTCTTTCCTCATGCTATACCAAAATGAAAATGGGACACCATTTCTATGGAATTTATAGTTGGGTTACCAACATCAAGATATCACCATGACGCCATCATGATTACGGTGGATAAATTGATTAAAGTGGCTCATTTTTTTCCCTCGTGAAGACCACCTACATAACTAGTGTAGTGGCATGAGTGTACCTTGATGAGATTGTCAGATTGCATGGGATTCCACAAAAGATCATTTGCAATTGCAATCCTTTGTACACTTCCCACTTCTAGACCACCATTCAACATTCTTTCGGGATGAGGATCAATTTTAGCATAGCGTATCACCCTGAGATAGATGGATAAATAGAGAAAGTGAATCAGATCTTATAGGAGTTGCTTAGGATGTACGTTATGGATGAATAATCAATATGGGAGGATTATATATACTTGGTGGAGTTTTCCTACAATAATAGTTTCTAAAGTTAGATAGGAATGGATCCTTTTCAGGCATTATATGGCAGGGAGTGCAGGACCCCTCTAAGTTGGGATAGGTTAAAGGACATGGTTTCTCTTGGGCCAACCTTATTGCAGGATATAGAGTAACATGTTATTTTGATCGGCAGAGATTACAGGAGGTTCGGGATAGGAAGAAAATGTATGCAGATCAACATAGGACAAATCATAGTTATGGGGTGGGAACAAAGGTGTTTTTTCATGTCAAACCACGTAAGATCCCTATCCATTATGGAAAAGGTTCTAAGCTTTCTCCTAGGTTTTTGGGTCCCTTTGAGATCTTGTTGTTAGTGTAAAATCACAACACCCCTAAATGCCTACAACCAAATGGGTTGAGACTCTCAATGTGATTACACAACATGGAGCATCTCTCAAAGTGTGGGACCTTGTGAGTTGAGAGAGCTCCTTGGATTTAGGCTGCTTCCTATTCCTCTGTTCAGGTGCATACAAATATATTGCAGAGGATCTATTTTAAATCTACTCTATTTTACCAAGGAGACAGGGTTGAGGAGATGCAAGAAAATAAACCTAAACTAATGAGGTGATGCACCAAAGGAATGTTAAACACTCATTTTAGAAGCTAACACAAACCATAAAAATGTAATGCAAATGCCAAACAAAGATAACCAAACTACAATCAGAGATCAAAAGACAATAATAAACACATGAGAGGGTCAAGAATCATCCATAGACATATATTATTGCTCCAAAATTGATACAGTACATTACAATGGCCAAGAGGCAAAATCTTGCATTACAACTTGAATGGGAGGTTTGGAAACTCCACAAATTTTCTTATAGACAAGGGAAGAAGGGAGAGTGTAAAACAGAAATGTCCAACCTTTTACAATCAGCCCGACTCTTCCTTATAGATTCAATGCAAAGAGAAGAAGGAGAGAGAGGTGGGAAAAATAATTCGAAGCTCAGCTACTAGCCATTAATGTTCCTACAAATCAACCCAAAATCTATCAAATCCATCACTCCATGTCTTCTTGGTGCTTTGAAGAAAGAATAATAGCAGATCAAATCTAATTTGAACTGGTTGTTGGAACAATCGGATCATGTATTAATGGCATGAAGATGTTTTCCCATTTTTCACCCACCTAGCCTTACCAATATTAAAGTTTTAGGTTTCCACGATGTAGACAACGCCGAGGCCTTTCTAATGGTACCAATTTTTTCTAATTTCGGGCACTGGGTCAAAAGATATGCTCCTTTGAATATTTGAGTCGGGACCGTACAAAAATGGTGGAAACCAGTTAACAAAATAGGTCTTTTCGAAAGTGGACATGTGGAGGGATGGTATGATTTTGGGGATTGCTTTTGGATTTTTCTTTTGAAATTTTGTTTGGTTGACACATGGCATCCTCCATGGCTTGCTCTGTTTCCTCATGTTTAGGCTAAGTTCTTTTGCTCAACGAGGCCATACATCTAACTAGGGACATGTGGAGGATGGGCGCTTGTTTGCAAACCCACCCTAAATTTTACTTTTGAAGTAGTGTCATGTTGACACTTGGCTCTTTCCACTGGCCTTTGCCCTATTTTGACTTTTCAACCCCGACCCTGTCCCCTTTTGGACCTGGGACATGTGGAAGGTCCGTGCTCACTTGGAAACCCGCTCAGGATTTTACCTTTGAGGGAGCGTCATTAAGACATGTGGCGCCTTCCGCCTGCACTCTTATACTCAACTAATTTAATCCTACTTTTTAATTTGACCTCTGTTGACCATTGGCCATGTGGAGGGCTGGCGCAAGTTTGAGTCTCTGCCTTTGGCTCCCATCTTGAAATTGTGCCAATGCAACACGTGTTTCCTTCCGCTTATTTGGAATTTTCAACGGCCGACACTATCCTTTTCATGCCTGAGACATGTGGAGGCTCCACACTCATCCGGGAATCACCTTGTTCTTTTCCCCTTAAAGGTGCGTGATTTGAACATGTGGAGGCTTCTGCTAGTCTGCTATACTTAATCGTTTTGGGCCCAAAATTCACCCTTTTTGACTCTAGGACACATGGAAGCCTGATGTTATTCGATTCTATCTTTTGAGTTTATTCTTTGGAGAAGAACCAATGAGTAACGTGGAGGCTTCGCTGATTCTTCCATACTTAAAAATTTTGGGGCCCATTTCGAATCGTTCAAAGACCCCGAAGCCTTCGAGTTTTTTCTCCATTTCTTCCGTTACGGCCTCTGGTTTTCTTTGATATTTCTTGCCTCCTCCCTAACCCTACTACATCCATTATAGAGCCCACTCCTAACGTGTTTTCTGGATTTGAAATTCAGAATTATGTGATGGAGCCGTCCCTTGGATTTCTTCCTACATGTGGTCATGTTTTATCAATTTTTTTAGGGGCCAAATTGAGATAACAATTTGGAAACTCATGTGGACATGAGAATTCTAGATGAAGAGATCAGTTGCCTTATTGCATCGATTGGGTACGTAGTCATGGTCGGTGGCCTGGTGTTGGTCCTTTTCTTCTGGAAATGAACCCTTGAGACCCGATTCTAGTTTCTCTATATTTATTCTATTTAGAAAATGAGAAACTGTTATAGAAACTATGGGTCTCTCTTTTACAATATGCTAAAGGGCCTAGCACATTCACTTGGAGGCACATTGAACTGTATAACAACACAAACCTAGATAAAAAAAAACCTATGCACAACACTTAGGGAAACAAAACCTACGCTACAACAAAACAATGCGCATATGCACTTAGGGAAAATATAAATTCTATGCTAATA
Organism: Taxus wallichiana var. yunnanensis; assembly: GCA_018340775.1. NCBI lineage: Eukaryota > Viridiplantae > Streptophyta > Pinopsida > Cupressales > Taxaceae > Taxus > Taxus wallichiana. The sequence continues at coordinate 788,905,090 of CM031234.1, forward strand.
TTTACAAGGGTGGAACCTTTTCTTTTTAGTATCAATTTTTGAGACGGATCCCATTTATTGGGATGTTTAATTCTTCTCCATCCAATTTAATTAGCTCAAGGCATTGCTACTCTTATACCTTGTGATCATCTTATGGCCACTCCAAATGGCATCAAATTTGGAATGCTTTCCGGCTTTTCATGATCCACATCCCACTTCGAACTAAGTCCCCTTCTCGAAAGGTCCTCGTTCTTTCTTTCTTGTAAAAACCCTTCTTGATTAATACTTGATCCTTTTCCATTCTCTCGAGTTTCATGTTATCTTGCTTCTCCTACTTCCATCAGTCTTCATACCTGATTACCATGGGTTCAAACTCAACTAACTCTAACCATTTCATGAACTCCAGAGCAGGAAACTCTAATGATATGGGAAATAATGCCTCTTTTCCATATATAAACTTGTATAGGGAGTTACCTGTGGATATTTTGGATGTGATCCTATCAGCCCATAGAGTTGATTTGAGCTTTTTATGCCAAGTTCTCTGATTCTCATCAAGAGTCTTCTCATAATCCTTAATAGGCTCTTGTTTGTGGAATCTACTTTGCCATTACCTTAAGGGTAATAGTTTGATGAAGTGTTGAGGTATACACCATTCCTAACGCCCATTCAAGTGATCTTTGTACCAATGAATGCCAATGCATTATCGAGATATAATAGTGGTAGGGACTCCACACCTGGTTGCTATTTCTTTGTAGAAATCTAAGATGTTGGGTGCATTTTCTTCTTTTAGTGACACTGCCTCAATCCACTTGGTGAAGTAGACTATTGCTGGAAGTATCCACTTGTGGCCTTGGCTTGATTTTCGGTTAATTAGCCCAATGAAGTCTAGTCCCCATTGCATGAATGGTTGATCCACTAAAATTGGGTGAAGGGGTAGGGCTGCTAACTTCTCTTTTCCTATGAAAAATTCACAATTCTTGCACTTCCTTATCTATGAGTAGCAATCCCTAAACATTGTAGGCCAGTAATAACTAGATTTCATGATCTTGAGAGCTATTACTCGAGGGGAAAAGTGACCTCCTTCTTCTCCATCATGAAACTCATGCAACACTTTCTTGATTTGGCTTGTTCCAATGCACATATGATATCCTTTTTAAAGAAGACAGAACCAACAAGCACATATGGGATGGCTTGTAGTCCAAGTATCACATTTTTGCTTTGTTCCATTCTAGAGGGCACAAACTTATTTGAAGGTAATGCACCAAGGCTTGGGTCCAACATGGAATAGGTGCATCATTATCTAATTGTTCTTGATCATTATGTAGTAATAGGACAACCTCTTCTTTATCCACTTGACTTAACTTTTTTCTTAGAGGTGACTTGTTCACACGTAACCTTGCCACAAACTAGTTTGGTCACCTTAACCTCAATTTCATATTACATTGCTTGAGTGATCCAAATTTCACTCTTCTCATTCAAGTCCTTGTTTAAGAGAAAATCTTTGACACCATCATGAGATACTAGAAATTGCATCTTATTGTTTGAGATCAAATGTCTAAACTTCTTCAAGCTCCTAATAATAACAAGGAGATGTTTTTCAATGAAAGATTATTTTACCTCGTAGTCCTCTAAGCTCACATCGAAGAAGGATATTGGTTATTCTGAACCTTCCTTGTTGTCCTAGACTAAGATGGCTGAGATGGTGTCTAACCCTCCAAAAGTATACAACATGAAGTCTTTTGAGAAGTCTCGATGAATGAGAGTTGGAGCTTGTGATATTGCGAGCTTGATGGCCTCAAATCTCTATTTACCTTCATTTGTTCATTTAAATGAGAGAATCTTCATTAACATCATTGTTAAAGGCTTCAAAAGAGTGGAAAAATTAGGTACAAACTTGCAAACAAAGTTTATCCTCCCCAAGAAGCTTTGGAGAGACTTTTTGTGTTGTGGCAATGGAAGTGTCTAGATGGCTTCAACTCTTTTAGGATCAATTGCTAACCCTTCTCTAGAGACAATGTGGCCCAACAATTTACCCTCATGTGCCAAGAATACACATTTCTTTGGGTTTAAGGACACTCTGAACCTTCTACATCTCTGGAATACCTGTCTGAGGTGGAAGAGATGGTCTACAACATTTTTGAGAAAATGGTGATATCATCTAGATACACCAGAACTATATTGTTAATCAAGCCTTTGAATGCCATGTCCATAGCTCACTGAAATTTTGCTTTGGCATTTGATAGTCGAAATGGCATCTTCTTATAAGCATATGTTCCCAATTTGTTGGTGAAGGTTGTCTTGAATAGATCCTCCTCTTTCACCATTATATAGTTATAGCGTGAATATCCATCTAGCAATGAAAACCTCTCGAGAAGTGGATAGTGATATTTTAGTGATGCTTTGTTTAGATCATGAAAGTCCACACACAATCTGATTTCTCCATTTATTTTTCTCACAGGCACCAAGTTAGCAACCCAACTTGAGTGCTTGATGGGGAAGATGATGTTGGCCTTAATTAGCTTGTTCAATTCTTTCCTCATGAGAGACTCAATGTGAGGATTTATGGGCCTTTGCTTCTGTCTGAAAGGCTTGGCTCCTAGATCTAGATCAATTGTGTGTTGTGCTAGCTTTGGTATGAAACCCTTAAATCCTTATAAGTCCAAGAAAAGACATATGGGAATTCTTGAAAAACTTTAATGAATTCAAATTTTTGTTGTTGAGTGCTTACCTTGCCAATCTGAAATGTTTTTCCTTCTTCTATGAAAATGGGCTCTGAATCTTCACCCTTTACCTAAATGTTCACCTTCTCCTTTCGGAATTGGTCATTTGGGTTGAATATTGATTCCAAAGTGACAAGACCCTTTGGTAGATTGTCATTCTCAAATTTACACCACTTGATTGACATACTTGGTGCACCAATTTGTCTTTGTTCTTTGGAGGAGAACTCAACTTCTTCTTGTAAAAATTTGACAATATGATGGTCATTCTCAAATACCTACCAACTTGTGTTGTTGTCTGGGATAGCTGGTCTCTCAACCACTTTGATATGGGGGTGGGACTTATCACTCTTAATACTCTCCACAACATCAAAGGCTGACCCAATTACTACTAATTTTTCTATCGCTTCATTCTTCTTTCTCATGATGGAATTGATGTTGAATGCTTCAAAGTCCTTAATGAGGTCCCATACCATATTCTTGTAGCTCTTTAACAAATCATTATCGACATCATTTTGTCCTTGAACTGTCGACACTAAAATTTTCCTCCATAATTTCTATTTCATTAATGTATGTATGTATTAGAATAGGATGTTGTTAAGTGTAATTAGTAGTAGTGTCCGATAGAAGATAACGGCGCCACAAGATGCGTGCCACCAATAATGTGTGGAGTACGGTAACAAAAATTACAATAGGAATGTTGTAAAAAGTAAATATTTGTCGTAAGTGGTCCGGTAATGTTAAAATGTCAAAGTTTGGGTAATTAGAGAAGTAGGGTCTACATGATTAGGAATTAGAAATATTATATTGGTAATAAGGACAAGGAGTGAGGTCATAAATATTTTGTTTATTTTATTTGTAAAAAGTCTAAAAATGTGGAAGCCATGTAAAATGATAAGGTTTATCTTATCTTAACGATAATCTTACATGTACGAGATAAGAGTTAAGGTATGGAATATGATTCGTCGAGTGGATTTCTTATCCTATCTTAGAGATAGGATGGATAAGCTGAAGTTCTATAAATAGAGAGGCCACCCCCTCATTTAGCATAGAAAGAAGTAGTGAGAAATATTGTAGGAAGTGTGCGAAGGAAGCCATCGCTTAAAGGTGTGTTGAAGAAGCCATCAAGAGGTGTAATTTTAAAGTTTCTCCCATAGTCTTGTTGAAGTATCTCATGGGTGAGATTATGTGATTTCATGTTAATATTATAATTTATTTTGATATTTCAGATTTGTCGTCATTCTGTCTTATCATAGTCAATGGTATTCTTGTGTTCGGTTGTTGTTTTGTTTCAGATTACATCCACCAAACTAAAGGTCATGCATTAGCAAATAATCATAGCATGAGGAGTTCCCGTGAAGAATTATCATAGTGCCGATTGCGATGACATTTTGGTTCCGTTTCCGGGACCATTCCTCGTTGGTGGATTTTCTGGAGAGATATTCCCACTTAGTTAAAAATTAATTGGAGGGTAACCTTGTTTTTACTTGTGCATAGTAGTTACCATGGTAAAGTCATTTTTACCGTGCATGGTAGTTACCATGTTAAAGTCATTTTGCCATGAATAGTAGTTACCACTGGTAAAGTCACTTTTACCGTGAATAGTATTTACCACATGTAACTTCACTTTTACCATAGTTTACACAGTGGTCATTTCTAATTTATTTGTAGAAAGGTGTAAAGTCACTTTCTAGTATAGTGATTCCAATTATTTGTGCACATAAGTCTTGTTAATTGTACTTGTGGGTTGGTATTTCACGGTGGTTACTTTTGAAAATGGGAAAGATTCCTATTTTTTCAGCTCAATCTAATGAAGATGCTTCTTCTTTCATTCAAGAGTTTAAACGATCTTGTATTTGTAATGGCCTTATAAGAAGGGAACAATGGACTGAATTTTTTCCTACCTTTTTTGGATGTTTCACACTTAGGTGGTTTGAAACACTAGGTGATAATGTGAAAAATTCATGGGATTTATTAACCGGAAGTTTTCTTGAAGAATTTGGTGAACAACGAAATATACGAGATCTCATGATCGAGATCACAAAGCTATCCCAAGGAGAGAAGGAGAAGATAAGGGATTATCATGCTCTTGTTCTAGAGCTAAGGAGGAAGCTCGATGCCCAGATCCGGAAGGAAGGACTAGCGGATGGGTTGATGAATGGCGTGGATAATCTCCTCTGTAAGCACTTCATTCTTGGGATGAAGTCGGAGATCAGACAATGAGTGAAGTATGATCGCCCAGCCACCATTGAACAAGTAAAGGAGATTGCAAGAAGGCAAGAAAAAGTATGGAAGAGGAGCCCAAAGAAATTGTTGCTAAAGTAGAGCCTACACCAGCACCTTTGGTCCTGAATCCACAACCACTCCCGGTGAGCACAAATATTTCTCCTAATACATCTACTGAGTATGAAGATCTGCTCAAAAAGATGGGTCAGTTAACTATTAATCTTCTTCAAGGAAAGGAATTTAGTTCTCAGGGAGGAGATAGAGGTCCAAAAAGAAATATTTCTGAAGTTGTTTGTTATGGTTGTTATAAAAAGGGTCATTATAAGTATAATTGTCTAGATAGAGCTTCTACATCTGGTAAGGGAGATAATGATAAAGGAAAAGCACCTATGAATTCTTTTGATGTAGTAGATAAGAGTAGAAATAATGAAGTAGATGTGTTTGTAACAAAAAGAAAGAAAGAAAAAGATAATCAAGATGGAAATGATCCTAAGAAGATGAAAGAAGAAACTAGTAAGAAACATAGGAGAAGGAAGTTGGGTGTGCAAGATTTTTCTAATTCCACGGGGCAAGGACCATACTCCATCTTGGAAGATCTGTCCAAAAGGCCAGCAAATATTACATATGGTCAACTCTTGGCTATGTCTTCTGAAAAGAGGCGGGAGTTGCGAGGTGGACTCAATGCTCGAAGAAGGAAGGAGGTTGAGGTCCCTGTTTTGGAGGCGAGGCAGATCCATATGCTCCACAAGCCGAGGTATTATGTAATGGTATTTCAATTCATGATGTCTTAGTTGATGGAGGTGCTGCGATTAATGTAATGACCAAGTCTCAAATGAATATGTTGGGTTTAAAAATTGATCGCCCTTCAACACTTATGTTAAGGTCATTAAATAAGGGAAAAACTAAACCAGAAGGTGTAGTTTCAAATGTGGCAATATCTGTTATGGGTGTTGTATGTGTGGTAGACTTTCAGGTGATGAAAAATGGTACTGTTGCGTACCCAATGCTGCTGGGAAGACCATGGCTAAGGAGAGTTCATGTAAGAAACTACTAGAATGAAGGTTTCATGACACTTGGACGTGGTAGAGAGAGGGTGAAGATAAACGTGATCCCTCGACATCATAAAGCAGAACCTGTGGATTCAAGTGATGAAACTGATGATTGGACATCCTCGATTACTCTAGCACCCAGTGAAGTGGACACTGAAGATGAAGAAAGTGAGGTTGATGTTTCATCATGGATATTCTTCCAGGTCACACCAACCCAGGACCCCATAAAATTATCTGAAGAAGAATTTGATGATCGTCTCCAACAAATAAAGATTGGTGATGCTGTGATGGAGAGTGAGAAGGAATCCTACCTCCAGCTCTTTCGAAGGTACATACACCTATTCACTTTTGATTACAAGGAACTCCACCAAGTAAGTTGGGTAGAACATTGTATTGAGCTGGTAGATGGTGCTAAGCCCATAAAGCAAATGCCATATAGAATGAATCCTAATTTTTCCAAGACTGTAAAAGAAGAAATAGATAAGTTGCTTGATGCAGGATTCATATTTCTTTGTGGAGAATTCAGAATGGGTTTCTCCCATTGTGATCTCAATAAAAAAGAATGGGAAGCTATGCATTTGTGTTGATTACGAAGCTCAATAAGGCAACAAAGAAGGCTCATTACCCTCTTCCATTTTCAGATCAGATCTTGACCAAGTAGCTGCAGAGTGCTATAGTTTTGCTTTGATGGATATAGCGGCTACAACCAAGTTCGTATAGCGAGAAAAGATCAGCTAAAGACCACATTCACCACTCCTTGGGGAACGTTTGCTTATAGAGTTATGCCTTTTGGGTTATGTAATGCTCCAAAGAACATTCCAGCGTTTGATGAATAGGGTGTTCGAACCCTACATTGGGACCTTCATCGTAGTATTTACGGATGATTTTTGCATCTATGGGAGCAAGTTAGACCACTGCACCGATGATGGAGACAGATTTCAAAGGTTAGATGAAGCACAAGCCTCACTAAACCCTACAAAGTGTGTCTTTGGATGTTCTAAAGGCATTTTGTTAGGGCATATTGTATCCGAGAGATGGTATTGTGCTGATCACGATAAAGTTTCAAAAATCAAAGATTTACCATTTCCTATGAATAGAAGTAAGTTGAGATCATTTTTAGGCCATGTGGGTTACTATAGAAGGTTCATCAAGAATTTCTCAAAGATTGCACAGCCACTAACCCAGTTCTTGAAGAAGGATGTTGCTTATGAACCAGGAAACAAGGCACATGAATCTTTTGGACAATCAAGGAAGCCACAGTGTCTTCACTTGTTTGAAGAATCCAGATTGGAGCAAGCCATTCATTGTGTACAATGATGCCTCAGATGCAGCACTAGGTAGTACTTTGAGCCAAAAGGATGAAAATGGGAATGAACATCCAATTTACTTTGGGAGCAGACAAATGAGCGTCTTGAGGTAAACTATCTTAATGCTGAAAAGAGGCTCGCTATCATTTTTGTTGTAAAAAGTTTAGAAATTACTTGCTAGGGCAGAAATTTATAGTTGCAACGGATCATCGAGACTACAAATATATTGTCAATAAGCCTAACCCATCAGGGAGGATAGCAAGATGGATAATTTTGCTACAAGAATTTGAATTTGATATTATAGATAGGCCAGGAAAGAAGCATGTCAATGCAGATGCACTCTCTCGAGCCTATGATGGTTTAGGATCATCTTGTGATGATGATGATTTTCCCGATGCAGCATTGTTCTCCCTTGACACAATCCCTAGTGAATACATAGATATTTGGAATTATTTGAATGAATTCAAGTTTCCTGATGGTGCCAATGCAAAGACTAAGAGAAATATTACTCAAGCCAGTCGTCCATATTCTATTATGCATGGAGCATTATTTCGAATCGGGCCTCGATGGACGTCTGAGAGGGCGATTGGACGTGATCAAGGAAAGGAGCTGCTAGAAGAATTCCACAATGGTACATGTGGAGGGCACTTCTCTGGACAACTTACAGCAAGAAGGATCTTGGATGCAGGTTATCACTGGCCCACTCTTTTTAAAGATTGTTATAATTATTGTAAGACATGTGATATTTGTCAAACACATGGTAACCGTAAGACTTCATCAGCTCCATTATGTCCTATTCTTCCCCTTGGTCCCTTTGAAAAATGGGGAATAGACATTGTAGGTCCACTTCCAACTACATCACGTCAAAATAAGTATATTGTAGTTGCCACAGATTATTTAACCAAGTGGGTTGAAGCTAGGCCATTGAAAACAGCTTCCATGGATGAAGTGGCAAGGTTCATATATGAACACATTGTCACCAGATTTGGTTGTCCATTAGAAATTGTAACAGATCAAGGAAGCCACTTCATTAATGAGGTGGTAGAAGCCATAGTCAATAATTTTTCTATCAAGCACAGGAAGGCAACAACATACAAGCCAAACACAAATGGAACGAACAAATTTTGTCTTTGTGTCAAATTCTAGCAAAAGATGCGGCCTTGCAGGTACATAAATGGGATAAAAGGATTCATGCAGCATTGTGGGCATATAGGGCAACATCAAAGTCAGCAACAGGATACTCCCCATTTCAGTTGGCCTATGGCATTGATCCAGTTCTTCCTATTGAGTTTGATATTCCCACTGTGAGAGTTATGAAAAATGAAAGGATGGATGAAAGTGATTCAGTAAAAGAAAGGTTGGTACATCTTCATTTGCTAGAGGAAATGAGGGAAATAGCAAAGGATACAAGCCATAAGAAGAAAATGAAGCAGAAGGAATACTTTGATCAAAAGATCCGATGGTCTCCATTTCATGTGAATGACTTGGTCCTAGTATATGATTCCAGATACAAAAAAAAAGAAGAGAGAAAATTTCTTCCAAAATGGATGGGGCCCTACAAAATAGCAGTTGTGCATGAAAATGGTACGTACCGACTGGAGGAATTGGATGGCACTCCCATTACGAAATGGGTCAACCACGACAAGTTGAAGATTTTCCAAGCACCAGAATAGTCTACTCCGAGGACGGAGTAGAAGCTAGGAAGGGGGAAGATGTCGACACTAAAATTTTCCTCCATAATTTCTATTTCATTAATGTATGTATTAGGAATAGGATGTTGTTAAGTGTAATTAGTAGTAGCGTCCGATAGAAGATAACGACGCCATCGGTACAGTGCCGCCAATAATGTGGAGTACGGTAACAGTCAAAGTACAATAGGAATGTTGTAAAAAGTAAATATTTGTCGTAAGTGGTCCGGTAATGTTAAAATGTCAAAGTTTGGGTAATTAGAGAAGTAGGGTCTACATGATTAGGAATTAGAAATATTATATTGGTAATAAGGATAAGGAGTGAGGTCATAAATATTTTGTGTATTTTATTTGTAAAAAGTCTAAAAATGTGGAACCCATGTAAAATGATAAGGTTTATCTTATCTTAACGAGATAAGCTTACATGTATAGATAAGAGTTAAGGTATGGAATATGATTCGTCGAGTGGATTTCTTATCCTATCTTAGAGATAGGATGGATAAGCTGGAAGTTCTATAAATAGAGAGGCCACCCCCTCATTTAGCATAGAAAGAAGTAGTGAGAAATATTGTAGGAAGTGTGTGAAGGAAGCCATCGAGTTAAAGGTGTGTTGAAGAAGCCATCAAGAGGTGTAATTTTAAAGTTTCTCCCATAGTCTTGTTGAAGTATCTCATGGGTGAGATTATGTAACGATTTCATGTTAATATTATAATTTATTTTGATATTTCAGATTTGTCGTCATTCGTCTCTTATCATAGTCAATGGTATTCTTGTGTTCGGTTGTTGTTTTGTTTCCAGATCACATCCACCAAACTAAAGGCATGCATTAGCAAATAATCATAGCGAGGAGTTCCGGTGAAAAATTATCATAGTGCCGGATTGCTGATGACAGCGGGATTAGCAACTAGTTCATTGTTTTCAAACAATTGTAAGTTTCTTATACCCCTTTTCCTTGCCCAAGGCAGTCCATGGACCAAAACCTCATACTTTGTTGTATTTTTTGAATAGGAAAATTTGAAACAAAAAGATGAGTAGTATTTCATACCATGGGGGAAACAAGCATAGCTCCTCCTCTGGCTCCTTGTCTACTTCTTGAGCCATTAAATAACAACTTCCATACCTCATTATAATCTCTATTGTCTGGTTTAATGATGTCAAAAGAGGGTGATTATCCTCATGCAAATAGTAGACTCTTAGCTCATATTCCTCCATCTCCTTATAGGGGTCAAAAGCATGCCTCTTGTTTGCCCACTCATCGAGGGTCAAGTCTAGGATACACCCCACCTTGGTATCTGCTTCACAAGTGCTTGGGATATCCTCATTATCAAAGGTTGAACAATTGTCATTGATCTAGCTAGGTACATAACACTCAATATGGTAATCAGAATGTCCCAATCTTAGCAGTGAAGTCTCTTGATAAACACAATGTAAAATGTGGCGACAAGTTTATGATTGATATGTTTTGTAATAAAGTGACATTGGGGTAGGTGTGCAGTGTGAGGCTCAAATCTTTTATGACTCCAACAATTGTCACTGTTGTTCCATCTAATTGCACTACCCATTGGAGATGACTTCATATTGAAGGCCTAGCTTTTGCATTACAAAGCTAATTGCTCCCGAATCAATCATGCAATTATGAACCAATTTTTCCCCAATGATCAATGAAACATAGAATTGAGGGGGATTTAGATTCTTACCTTGTTGTCCTCCATGATTTCCCCCAGGCTGAACTGCATTGGTAAGCACTTTCTCTTGTTGGTTAGGGGCTGATTTGAACTTGACTAATTGGCCATGACAGTCTGTAATAAATCTCTCTATCCTGGAATGGCCAGTGACTCCCACATTGAAATGTTCATATTTGTCTTCTTCATTTGTTCAATGATGTTAAATGAGATGTCATTTTTCTTCCCCTTTCTTGGTACATTTTTCTCTTGCACATGGGTCGTTACAACCGGTGTCTGAATGGGTTTGGAAGGTGACTTAGAATGACACCGCATCTTTGGAAGTTGCATTTTGAGTGCCAATACCTTATGGAGTAATGGAGGGTTGAGGATTACCTGATTTTGGTGATTGTCCCTCTCCAATATTTCTTTTCTTGGACCATGTATTGGTAGCTACACTTTGAGAAGGTGTTTGATTCATCCCACAGAAGTCTTCATCCTTCCAATTAAAAAGCATAGTCTCACTTGGAGATGCCTCTTGTTGAGCTCCTTGCTACTGATTTTCCTCTTGACTAGACTCTTGTGACACACCAATGGTCTGTACCATCAAGGCCTAGTTTAGTGCACCATTAAAACACATTGATTGGTTATGGGGCTGATTGCATGGGAAACACCAATCATATTCTTATGCCATGTTGTTTTGTGTCTAGAACCAAGGCCCTTGATGTTGAAGCTATGTTTGGATCATATGACCAGAAAGGTCTAGCAACTTGAGGTTGTCCTTGGTTTTGATTCTGATTTATAGCCTAAGTTGGTGGCCTATTTTGCTGATATGGGGTCTAGCCTGATACTGAGCTTGAGGCTGATATGGCCTAGAACTCTGGGCTTGTTGCCTCTTGATAGTTACTAACTCATTCCCTAGGTTTTGAAGCTATTTCATAACTTCTTGAAGCTCTTTTGAGGTACTAGAGGATGAGGTGGAGGCTTTAGCTGAACTTTGATTCCTAGGAGTAGGTATAGGAGCTAATGTGGGTGTCTGACTAGTGCTTGAGGCTGATAGTTCTAGGTATAGAGGCATGGGTGGCCTAGGAGCAAGTTTTTAGCCTAAATTAAACAATTTTCATCTCTTATAGAGATGTTATAGGTTATAGGTAAGGTGGTGCCTCCCATTGATTGAACCATTAAAGCAATATTAGAATTTAGAGCTCTAAGAAAGTATAAGAAAGCACCTTCATCTGTGGGCCTTACAGCCACTGGAATCATGTCCCATGTCCTTTGAAATATGAGGTTGAAATCTATCCACTGATTGTAAAGGGCTCTCTTGATTGTTTTCAGTTGCTCCAACAAGGATAGATTATCTCCTTTTCTCCAAATTGATTATGAAGAGCTCTGCATAGATGGTCCCAAGTTTGAATAGAGCCTATTGTTAGACTCCTGAACCATTGTGAAGCTTTACCCTTGAGTGAAGAGGCTAGTAACTTGACTGCAATGTCCATCTCAATGATCTCATGAATTACACAAACATTTGCAATGTCTTGAATGTGATCACTAGGAGAAGTCTTGTTCTCTCCAATGAAATATGGGATGCTCTTTAATGCTGCAACTAGGACTAGATTTTGTGCATTAAGGGTGAGTGGGCTACTGCCAGTGAAATTGACATAAGGATTTGGTTGTGCCATCTTGATTGGCATAAGAACCCTTGTTGATTGAATGAACGACCTACCAGGAGGAGGTGCTGACAAGGTTCTATTTGGTGGAGATGCAGACCTCTGGGCTCTTCTCCCTCGTCTCCCTCTATCTAGGGACAAGTGTAGATAGAGAAATAGTGTCTCCTCTATGGTTCTTGACTTTGTTTATATTCTTCTCACGAACTTGATAAACTTGGACTATTGAAACCAGTAGATTCTATTTCTTTTGGAGTCGCGGATGTGTAATTTCGAGCTTCTTAAAAGCTAAAATTAGAAAAAGTGCACATCAATCTTGCTTTGTAATAAATATGGATACTTCTTTGGTCCCACAAGGCATGTAAAAGTTTTAGTGCATTATCATAGCACCCCTAAATTCCTACAACTATATGGGTTGAGACTCTCAGTGTGATTACAAAACATGGAGCATCTCTCAAAGTTTGAGACCTTGTAAGTTGAGATAGCTCTCTAGATTAAGGCCGATTCTATTTCTCTGTTCATGTGCATAAAAATATATTGTAAGGATCTATTTTAAATCTACTCTATTTTACCAAGGAGACTTGTTGAGGAGATGAAAGAAACAAAACCTAAACTAATGAGGTGATGAACCAAAGGAATGTTAAACACTTGTTTTGCAAGCTAACACAGACCATAAAAATGCAATGTAAATGCCAAACACAGATAACCAAACTACAATGAGAGATCATAAGACAACAATAAACACATGAGAGGGTTGAGAATCATCCACAGACATATATTATTGCTCCAAAAATTGATACAATGCATTACAGTGGCCAAGAGGAAAAATCTTGCATTACAACTTGAATGGGAGGTTTGGAAACTCCAAAAATTCACTTATAGATAAGGGAAGAAGGGAGAGTGAAAAATAGAAATTTACAAACTTTTATAATTAGCCCCGACTCTTCCTTTATAGATTCGAAGGTCAATGAGAAGGAGAGAGAGGCGGGAAAACTAATTCAAAGCTCAACTATCGACCATTAATGCCCCTGCAAATCCTCCCAAAATATGTGGAATCCACCACTCCACGTCTTATCGATGCTTTGAAGAAAGAATAACGGCATATCAAATCTAATTTAATCTGGTTGTTTGAGTAATCAAATATGCATATTAATTACATGAAGATGTTTTCCCATTTTTCACCTAACTAACCTTGCCAAAAGTAAAGTTTCAGGTTTCCATGGCATAGAAGAGGTCGAGGCCTTTCTAATGGTATCAATTTTGTCAAATTTCGAACCTTTGGTCAAAAGATATGCTCATTTGAATATTTGAGTCCGACTCATACAAAAATGGCGAAACCGGTTTAACAAAATAGGGGTTTTTAAATTGGACACATGTGGAGGGATGTCAGTGTGTTTGGGGAAAAATCTTGGATTTTTCTTTTAAAGTTACGTCGGGTTGACATGTGGCATCCTCTCGTGGCTTGCTCGGTTTCGTTATGTTTTGGCTAAGTTATTTTGCTCGACAGGGGACACATGGACGCTGGGTGCTTGTTTGGAAACCCACCCCAAATTTTACTTTTGAATTAGTGCCATCCTGACTCTTGGTTCCTTCCACTGGCCTTTTCCCTATTTTGAATTTTTAACCTTGACCGTGTCCCCTTTTGGACTCGGGACACGTGGAAGGTTTGCGCTCACTGAAACCTACCCGGATTTTATCTTTGAGGGAGCATCATTAAGACATGTGGCACCTTCTGAGATCGCACTCTTATACTTAACCAATTTAGGCTTTCTTTTGAATTTGACCTCTATTGACCATTGTCCAGGTGGATGGCTGGTAGAAGTTTGAGTCTCCACCTTTGGGTCCAATCTTGAAATTGTGCCAATGCAACATGTATTTCCTTCTGCTGTTCAGACTTTTCCTTGGCCAAAACTATCCTTTTTGGGCTGAGACATGTGGAAGCTCCACACTCATTTGGGAATCACCTTTTGATTTTCCCCTTGAAGGTGCACCATTTAAACATGTGGAGGCTTCCGTCGGTCTGTTATACTTAATCGTTTTGGGCCAAAAATTCACCCCCTTTTTACTCTTGGACAAGTAGAGGCCTGGAGCTTGTTCAAGTCTTCCTTTTGAGTTTAATATTTGGAGATGTTCTGTGAGGCACGTGGAATATTTTTCTGATTCTTCCATACTTAGCCATTTTAGGCTCATTCCAAATCATTCGTAGAGCACAAGCCTTCGAGTTTTTCTCCATTTCTTCCCTTATGGCCTTTGGTTTTCTTTGATACTACTTGCCTCCTCCCCACCTTACTGCATCCATTATGGAGCCCACATGTAACCTGTTTGTTGGGATTTGAAATCTGGACTCATGTGATGGAGTCACCCTTGGATTTCTTCCCGCACGTTGTCGTGTTTGATCAATTTTTCACGGGAAAAATTAAGATAACACTTAGAGTGCATCGGTCCCTTAGCCTATTGGCTCACATTGCCTCCTAGCTTCTCTCACATCCATGATGTGTTTCATGTTTATGTGCTTAGGAGATATATTTCATATGCTTCTCATGTATTAGATTGGACCACATTACAGTGCGGGATCGGGGCGGGTGATGGTGGAGCCCATCCGTATTATAGATTGCATGACCTTGGGCCTTCGAGGAAGAGAGATTGACTAGGTTCAGGTCCATTGGGATAGATACGACAAAATTGCTACTACTTGGGAGGATGCTTCATTGCTACAAGTTTAGTTTCCACACTAGTTCCAATGACTTTCAGGAGGAATTCTAGTCTAAGGGGAGGGGGATGTAGTGCCCACTTCCCTTCGACACCTATTACTATTGATTTTGATACTATTGACTCTAATTATGGAGTTTTATTATTATTCTAACTTAGCATGATGTAGATGTTAGAGATACTAAGACTATTGTTGATTTTTATTTTTAGTATGATGTGTGTGTGGAATTTTAGAGACAAATTATATTGATGATGATGTGTTGTTGACATGGTTATATATATATATATATATATATAGACATGCGATATTTTTGTCACATTGAGTAGACCTTGATAATTGAACTAATTTTGTGATCCTATTGATATTGATGAAATGTAGAATCGAGATGTTGTTAGAAATTGTAAATGATATCATAATTTCCTAAATGATGATTTGATACATATGTAGATGATTGTTGATTTATATTGCATATTTTACCTTAGATGTTTTGATGTGGCCATGAGGCCGAAGGAGGTATTATGTGTTTTATAGGTAAATATATATTCACAACAAACAATGGGGGATTGGAGACCAACCACATTAGAATGCTAGGTGAATTCAACAAGGGTTGCCATGGCAACATGTATTTTTGTGTATGTGTGTTTGAATTGTTGTTAGGGGGTTCCCATGGGGGGGATCACCTCCAATTGTGACAAAGGGGTTATGTGTTTTATTTTATTTAGCTTCCTTTAGTTGATTTTAGTATGTGAGTTATAGTGATGTAATCTCCTTTAATTAATTACTTGATTTGTGTCTAGATTAGTAAATTAATCTTTTGCTAAATTAATTTTGAATGAATCAAAAGGAATGCATTTATTAGATTGGATGGCTCTTGGGTTTTTTGTTTTAAGTTGAGTGCTTGTGATCTTGAGTGTTGTACACTCTACCCCTCCATGGAAATTCGAATTTTTCCTTAAGGGCCAATTTTGGAAGGTTGCGGGACAAGTTAAACTTGTCCCACACCTCTTAAATTTCTATGCCAACACTACCTATGGACTGGGGGTCGAAAATAGACCCCATTATGTGTATTGGGAAGATATAAAGGTAAAATTTTATTGTACTTTATTTCTTGTAATTAAAGTTTGTCCTTATGGGTGTGGGCTTGGAGAGTGTACTGTAAGTAACTTGTCATTCCTCTCACCCACTAATTTAAGGTGCATTGGGGTTGAGGTTTAACTTGGGAGGTTGAGTTGAGGATGAGTGATATGGCATTCTACATGCAACCACCTCACCCTCCTCTCTCCCTTTTCTATTTATTCAAGTTCTTTTACTTATTTGGGGGTTACTTCATTCTTTTGTGCTCCTGCATATTTGGAGTTAGAGAATTTTAGAGTGCGTGTTCTATTTTTTGGATCATTTTGGTGATTTATTGGGTTGGAAGAAGCTTGGAGATTGAATCTTGGAACATGTTCTACCACGGAAGGTAGGAGCTTTACTCTTGCTTAAGGTTCTTCTTTTATTTTGTGTAAATGTTCTTGTTTTTTAGTGTTTTGGAATGCTTTATGCACTACAACAAAAAAACACTTTTACCACAATTATTCTACAAATTTTCCACAATTTAGCATAATTGTAGAATATTTGTGGCATATCTATGATAATCTAGTTATTGGTTTTAAATTATTGTGGTTTTTCTATACTAAATTTATATTGTTAATAATTTGTAGAAAACTCACATTTTCAAAACTTGATTGTAGAAATTCCACATTTAAAAAAATAATATATTATAATTTACTATAAATATTACCCACCACACTTCCACTTGTGACATATTTTAAGAAGTTTGATATTAAATAATAATATTGTGGAAATGCCACATTAAAGAATTTAACTTTTTTGATATTTAAGAAGACTAATATATAGTCTTAAATGTCACATTACACCAAACATATGTACATTCTAACATAATTTAAGAATATTGATATAAAATTATAACAATATAAATTTTCCACATTAAATTATGCATTACATAATTTAAAAATCTATATAATTGACTATAAATCTTATACAACATACACGCATTGAAAGTATGTTATATTATAAGATAATGGTTACATGCCAAATTCACTACAACCTATTTTTACCACAATTATTCCATGAAATTTTCACAGTTTGGAAGAATCATAAACTAATCATGGCATTTCTCTCAAAATTTCATTTATTAATTTTTTAGGTATTGTGGATGTTCCACAATTTACATATAGTGATAATAATTCTCAACTATATAACCCTTTTACATAGAAAATCCACAATTTTTAAAAACAAATTTAAAAATATATAAGAAAATTCACTCATCAAACTATTTTTAAAAGACAAATATGAATTTCTATTAATTTTAAAATTCCACAATCAATAATTTCGAAATGCCACATTATTTAAATTTTTTTTTTTTTACAAATTTGGTGAAAAATTATAGAATGTTTAAGTTAGAATATTGGTAAATCTAATTATATAAAAATATATGATTATTATAGTTTATTTTAAGAACTCATTTATATGACTAATATACAATTATATTAAAGTGAAAATGTCATATAATTTTTAATACATATTAATTATATAATATAATTTTCCATATAATATTGAAAGACAAAATATTAGATATTTGTTGATATAATGGATTACAATTTTTTTATATTTATAATAAAAATCAATTTATATAATTAAGATATTTTTAAACTACCATGAAAATATTACATTGCCAACTTTATAGTAAAATATTAAATTTAATGTAAGTTAAAACATATTATTAAAATAATCCTTTAAAATAGTTTTTATTATTAAATTAATAATACCCACATTCATCAGGGGACAAAACTTTTTATAAGAATTTAGTAAATCTACCTTAAGATATATATATGCCATAAAAGTTTCCTAAATTGGTGGCTTTACAAAATGGCTATAATTATCAATTGACCTATGTAGCTCCACGTGGCTGTAATTTTGAATAATAATAATAATAATAATAATGGTTTTTACAGTCCACGATGCCGGGCGGCTTGTTTTTGGGTCTACAAGCGGCTTATAGCATATGGGACTACCTTGTACTCACATGCGGGAGGCAACTAACTTTGCTACAAACAAGGCGTACATACCCTACCCCCTATAGGATTTGAACTTGTGACCTCTATTTCAAGAGCACATGTTCTTCACCATTAGGCCAACTCAGGTGATACACACAACTTATTAAATGTACTCAATTTTCTAACATTATGACCAGCATGCAATGAGCACACGCAGAGTGCATAAATCAATGTTTACATTAAGATTTGCCTAAGTAAATGGAAACTAACGATTATTTATGTTGACGCGGCAAGTGAAGAAATTTTATAACTATATAATCCCTTTTTCGTGGTTCATGAATATCTGGAACTGGAAGCTCTATAATAATAGGAATTATTTCAAATATCTTACCTACTCGTGAAAGAGTATGCAGGTTACACAGAATAATTATGAATGTGCATATTTAGATTCATTATATTGAGATCCCTAGTATTGAGTTTGTTTTTACAGGTATTGCTAGAAGTATCTGTTATCATCTCATACTTCTTTCTTATTTTTCTTTGATTATTTTAGCTCATTTCATAAATTATGAAGAAGAATTTATAATCCAGAAAATACGGTATGGTGGTGAACAAAAATCTTAATTTAATGATGTGTTTAAAATAGGCAGGATCCTCTTTTCTATTCACGATCTCTGGCTCATAAGAATTAAAGGTATCACTCTTACCAATGCCTACATAAATATCGACCTTTTCATATCATTTGTGAAATTTGTGTTTGTCTCCAGATTTATAAAATATATGGGAAGGAAGTGTGACTTGTACAGAGTAATTCGAAGGATGGACATAATTGTTAAAACGTGCTATAATGAGATGCGTGTTAATGCTCATTAAGTTGTTGTGGTACAACATAATCATAGTTTTATGCAGCCTATTGATAAACCCAAAAGCCGCAGTAGCCTGCTTTGAGATTCTAATGAAGAAAATATCGATGTTGTACATGTTCCCTTTCTTTTGGCATAGGAGTTTCCATAAGTGTGCGTAATGAGCTCAGGGTAAACATGTCTAAGATAATTTTAAATTGAAGTACCCACATAATTGGATGGCCTCATTGTTTTGTCTTCTAGAATGGTATTTTCAAATCATGTTCATGGATAAATGATTTATTCCTCCTATATAGATTACAAGTTTTAATTTCTATATTTATTTATCCACAGATTTTTAATGTGTTTTTGTTTTTAGATTGGAGCGAAGGGATATTGGCATGGAGAAAACAATATGAATTATTATCGGGATTATTCTGTCATTTTTTGAAAGATGGACCTTATATGAAAAATGAAGATTATGTCAATATGATAAGTGGACCTATTGAATTTCTCCCAAGTCACATCAAGTTCTATCTTTTAATTCCCATTACGTCACCAAATATTTTCATATGATATTGAAATTGGTTGTCTTCTTGGGTTTTTAGATGGTGCTAATAATCATCTCCATATCAATAGTGCAACCAACCACCATTTACTAAACAGTAAAAAATATGTGATTTGTATACTTATCATAATAAACAAAAAAATTTCCCATCAAATTTTAAGTGGTTTATTTATTATTTTTAATATTTTAATTATTATTTTTCTATGTAATTGATTTTTCTTACAAATTAAAATTTGTTTGTGTATACATACACATATATAGAGTAATGTAAAGTAATTTTTGTTTTTAGAAAACAATCATCTTAAAAAAATATAAAACTAGATTTAATTGGTTTTCAATAGTATCATTTTCACATTTTTTAAAAAGATAATTCCATAATTCATTATTGTGGCAATGAAATTGTAGCTTCCACCTACAAGTTTTATGTGGTTATGATGATTGTAGAACAAATTGTTGAAATTTCCACAAACATAACATAAATGAATGGTAAAAGATTATAAAGTGTGGAATATCTACAAAGAAACAAAATATTACTCGAAAAACAATATTTTTAAAATTGTGGATGAACGACAATGTTTTTTATGGTAATGTTACAAACTTGAAAAATTGTGGATAATTTACAATTAATTTTTTTGTAGGAATGTTACAAACATGAAAAATAGTGGACAACTTACAATTAAAAAAATGTAGCTTAGCTATAAATTTTATTAATCGTGGATTATCCATAGTATAATGAATTGTGGAAGAATTACAATATTATGTTTAAATGTGGATAAGATACAATTTCAATTCCACAATTTAAATTTTTGAAAAACCTTATAACCACAAAACTATTGTTGAAAAATTGTGGCAAAAGACCTAGTCTCTTGTAGTGATGGGTGCTTGGGTATATTGCCTAAGTGTGGTGTAGGAGGGGACTATGGGAAGATTTCATATAGGGATACATAAGAGTTTATTTCATGTTTTCGAGGGATTTTGGGTTGGGTGCCCCACTTTGGACAAGGAATGCTTACATTTCTTAATTGTTTTTTTATTAGGGAGGCACAAGAAAATGAGGTAAGCATAAGAGTATGTGGGAGGAATAAGAGGCACTTGCAGAAGCATAACAAAGGTGTAGGGTTTTGAGATGTGTATTAGAGGTTTTAAGGTGGGCACCCATGTCCCATTGGGAGGCATAACTAACCTCCCCATAGGTTCTTTCTCCCTGGCTTTTCATTTTGAAGCATTGTACATTTTTTTATTTTCCTCATTGTGTTTGTGGTTTGAGTTGGTTGTGTTTTGGAATGGTTGTGAAATAATTGGTTTTGTGTTGTGGAATCTTGTTTGTTGCCATGTGTTGGATCCACCTTTCATTGCAATGTGATTGGGGCTAGGGAGCCAATATGGAGGATGGCTTCTCATCCTCATTGGATATTTTGATTAGGTGGAGAGTTTTTCCTCTCCCCAATTTTGTTGTGGATCAAGCAAGTATGAAGGAGCTCTCTTGTTGGTTATGGGAAACTAGGAGCATTGTTGGTGTCCTTATGAAATCCTTCTTGTGATAAAACCTTCTTATTGTTATTCCCACTTAAGGCGGAGGAACTTGTAATATTGTATTTATTTTTAGCTTACATTCTTGTATTATTTCCCACTTTAAGTGGAAGACATTGTAATAATCTTGTGAAGAAAAATTTACAATCAATTATTGGATATGAAATTTTTATTGTATATTGGAAAAAGAAAGAAAGATTTGTGTTGTAAAGCTAGTCTTGTGAAATAGAAAAGAAAGTTTATTATCTTTATTTGAAGTTTTATTTTGTATTGTGAGAAAATAAGTTATTTGTTTTAAAAGAAATGAGCTATGCTCAATGGGAAAAAAAATTTACTTTCATTGTGAAATTGTATTATTGTAAATGAGAAAGAAGAAATATAGAAGTTGTAAAAATGAGTATGGTGTATGCTTGGAAAAATTGAATGTAGAAATAAGTTCTTAGCAATTGTTTGAAGTAATAAGTTGTAGTGGAAATTGAAATAAGCCAAAAAATTGAATTATATAGTTGTGGTAAGTGTTAAGTAGATTATTTTGTTAAAATGATTCATTGTTGTTATTACTATTGAAACAAGAAATGCTTAAAATGGGTAAAAATCGCTAAGAATGAATAGATGAACTTAAATATGGAAAAAGTGAAACTTTAGATTTATGAAACTAAGTCAAGAATGACCATTTGAGCACCCTAGTAACTTTTTTTTTAGTAAAGATTTGGGTTTGAAGGTTCTATTTCTAAGAAAGAGGAATGCCACCCTGTGTAGAGTGGTGGTCCCATGTAATCTTCAATCGCCGCTCGGGCAAAACGGCGGTCTCGGAACCACCGCTTAGTAAGGCAGGCGGTTCTTGGTTTGTCACTTAGATAAGGCGGATGTCCCAAGACCGCCGCCCTACCTGGGTGGTGGTTCTATCACCGATGATGGAAATTCTAAGATCCATGCATATAAAAATTTAACTTGGCCTAATTAAAATTTTAAGATTGTAAATTTACCAAGGAAACTACCAAAAAACAAATAATGGCTAAATCTCATGGTTTCAAGCAATAAAATCTTCAAATGGTGGATTTAAAGTAATCAAAATTGTATTTATAAATGGGAGTAGGGTTTTCCCCAAATGGAGAACTCCAAATACAAATATTTGGTAATAAAATCATATTTGAAAAGGAAATCCCTTCAATCCTTGAATGAAAGACATTATAATAATAAACCTACAATCTAAACAAGACTACCCTAAACTTGATCTTGAGTAATTTCTCCGTAGTTCTTCCTCCCTTGTTCCCATGGCTTACCTTGCTCTAACCTACAAATCAAACAAGAGAAAATAGACCAAATGAGGAGAATAGAATAAAGGAAAGGTTTTAATAAGAATTCATAAGGAATTTTAGGGCTAGTTTGGAACCCTAGGATCTAGTGGCCACAATTGAATTGATCTAAGGGTGGAGGATCAACCCTACTTTTGCTTGGTAGGAATGTATTCTTAAATGTTTTAAATAAATTTTAAGGTATGTGTAGATGGGTGAATGGGGCCATTTAATTGCCTTGGGGTGCAAAGTCTTTATTAGTTCTTAGTATGTTTTAAGAAATTAGTAAAAAATAACTTTAAGCTATTAGGATTATGGAATTAAAATAATTAAGGATGAGGTTAGCCATTTTGGGATTAAACATTAACTAAAGAAGAGAAAACACTTAACCAAGTAAATTAAATTAGGTACCTTACTAAATGAATTTTAATTAATCAACCTTAGAGATAAAGTAAATTAAATATTTAATCATTTAACTAGAACTGGCCTATCAATTGTAAAGTTGAGATTGTTGGTGTGAATTAGTTTAATGTACCGAAGGGGTTAATACCCCTGTAACCTTTTCACAAAAGAAAATTAGTCACAATTTTTGGGATAAGTGTTAGGTCTTAATGTGTTCCTAGAACATCATTTTTGCAGACAAGGTAAGGGTTTGACCAAAACTAAATCGATTCAACCGAATGATAATCACAATAGACACTCTATGATCAAGCTTTATGAAAACGAGCCACGAAATATATGCCATAATTTTTTATTCTTTAAAAAAAGGGTTTGAAATAGTAAAACATCTTAAAGATACCCATGAGAGAAATAAAAATTTACCAAACCAAGCTATACCTATAATGGGTTAGATTAGAAATATGCTAAATGAGTAAATCCTACACACAACCCATTCATTTTCATAAACAAATAAACAATCGTAGCTAAGCGAAAAGGCTAGGAGTGACCATTTCTATGTACAAAACCAAATGCATACTATTACATGGTAATATAAATCATTTCTCTACCAACAACTATATAAAACTAGGTTCGAACTAGGAGTTTGAGATGTGAACAACATAGAAGCCATGATTTTAAATGGGTAATTGTAATAATGAAAACGTAGGAACCTAGGAGAGGATTATTTTCCTTAGTCAGCCAAAAAAGTAGCACTAATCCAACAATAAGGCAACACCTTATTCGAGCCAAGGTTATACTTATCAAAAATAGACATCCAGATCACTATTTTAGAAGGGAACAAAACTTAAATCCCATATCTTCCCTTCCAAAGACCAAAGGAGACCTAACAACCAATGGTACGCAAACAACAACAAGAATAAATAAAATATCATGTACAAGTCCATATGCACTCCATATTTTACAAATAATTTCATTTAAAACCAACTAAATGCGGGAAAAAAACTCAAAGAATATCTTGAAGGATAAACCAACTACAAAACCACCATATAACTCCAAGAAAATGGTCATTTCAACATATAAAAGTAATTCATTTCATGATATGGTTAAGAATAGCATAAAAATCAGATGTGTAGTGTTTATCATGCCCGATATGAGCTTCTTGAACTTTTAAAAATGTCTACTGGCCTTTGGAACAACAACCCATGGTGAAATCTCCTGTTTTAGCTTGTTGGAAGTCTATGGATTGCTCCAAGTCTCCTATTTTGACACATCTAGGAGGATGTAGGCAAGGTAGTGGGGAAATTTACACCAAAACTGCATTTACTTGCAAGATCAACACATTTTCTATAGACCCAAAAATAATTCCTTCACCACACTCATGCGGCCATAAAAGGCATAATTAGCCACCAAAAACAATCTAGATCAAGATTTTACTAAAACAATAGTTACGATGTAGGCATCCAGACTTCTTGTTTTGGCATTTTCTTCCCTAAAATTGTGAGCCAAAACATGGCATGAATGAAACAATAAATGGGAGTAGGTCACTAAAAAAACATGGTAAGCTATCATTAATAATCAACTTGGAAAAATAGGTGGCCATCTCCCAAGCCCAACACATTTTGTCTTAAATAAAAATTAATGGAATGGTAGGTATCCAACTTCCAAACACATTTCCACTAACGACCAAGTCTACAAAAAATAATAAAGGTAGTGTAAGAACCCAACAGGAGGAATAAATGGTGGGTGGATGCCCACAAAATTATCACCAATAAATTTCTATTAAAACAAAGCACGCAAGGAGGCCTGGTCGACCAAGGTTAATTAATTATGTTTTATTTATTTTTAAATAATCATCGGTAATAAAAATCCCTAACAACTAAAATGGGTTAGGATAATCCTCTAGAGCTTAAAGTTATAGTGTCATTACACAAACCACTTCATCGATAACTCGATATGCCAATAAGAGAATTCCCAAAAAGACACTATGGGCACCCTAAACAACAAGCAAGCATAATGATGGCACAAGGTGGCACGAAATAAAGAAAGATACTAAATTAAATTCAAAAAGGTTGAATCACTTAACGATAAAAATGAAACTTATAAAAACATTCGACGTTTAGCAATAGGGAAAAGAAGCAAAAACGACATTCGAAACCAAATGGGGCATTACATCCCACTTGGTCAAACAAGTCACATGCATCCCTTTTATTTTTATTGAATTTTATTTATTTTTAAATCTCTCCGTATTTATTTTTATGCAATCTATCACAAAATGTCTCAAAGAATGAAATGGAGGGTGTATTACATCTCCTCCCATTATTAGAGAATCATCCATGATACGACGTAACACAAAGAATAGTTGGAAGGATAAAATATAAGATAGAGTTAAAGAATGAAAATATTGTTTAGTGTTGAGTCCCTATCATTAAAATGTGGTCAAAAGGGAACAAAAATGAGGTAATTTTTCTCCATTTTCTATGTTCTATAAGAAGTGGCAGTTCTCCTTATCTTTGTAATAGATTCAAATTAAATTTTATAAGCATATCCAAACTTTTTTTGATAGTGTTTTGTCATACATGCATTTCTAGTTATTGGTTTCTCATGAGAAAAACTGTGTTGGTTCAATGTTTCATAAACATTTTCATTGTTTACCTGTTCCATCTCATTACTTTTTTTCTAACAAGAAAATTTCACTATTTTTGCATGGTTTTCAATAATGCAATACAACAAGAGCTCCTAAAACTTCTAAAACCATAAATATACCAATTTACATTGAATGCCCGCTGGGCATTGGCTCCTTTTCTACCTGCCCTCCACCAGCTATCTCCATTTTTTTCAACATACTAACTGTCACAACCTACCGCAATTTATAACCCTGTCACCTCATTTTGACCTGCTCCTCCTTGGCGTGTGCTGAACAGTGGATTCATTAATGGTGAAATGAAGTTCTGTCACCCTGATGTTGCGTGGGTGGGTGTGGATTCTCAAAATCGTGTTGTGCAGGCGGTTTCAGTGGAGCGTTGAACTGAAATCCTTCTAGGAGAGTTCCGTGAGGAAGAAACTGGCTTTATGCAGCAGCTACAGGGTCGAGAAGTGAACTTATCTCAGAAAATCAGTGGCCTCCCGAGGGAGAAAGTGCGACAGCTGCTGCAGGGCGAGCCAGGGAGCCGTTGGCGTTGATCCTGCTGTTCTGGTTGCACGCGACCACAGTCGTGATCAGTTGTTGCAAAATCTTGCAGCTGTAGTAGAAGAACGAGATAAAGTTTTGTTGAGCTGTCTTGCCTTTTCATTGTGGAAAGTTGCTCTGTCCAGGTGATGAATTTAACATGGAAGAAGCTCGATCAAATCTTGAGGCTTGTTTTGCAAGTGAGGCTGAGATTACATTCACGACTGTTCCTAGTTCTGGCCGGAAGTTATTCTAGCGCCTGGCCCAAGGGTTGATATGGTGGTTTGATACGAAGATACAGAAAAAAAAAAAAATGGAGGCGTTAACTTTGCTGTTTTTCTTCGCAAGCTACTTCCGTGACATTATGCCTTTTACCCTTTCTCGTTACTGTGAAGGGTAAGGTAACAAATCATTTTCTCTCGATCTGCTATCAATAAAACAGAGATGTATGTCACACATTTCTTCCTGGAAATTTTGATGATATGTTGTATGATTATCAATTTGATGGACAATATTGTTCTGAAGAAGGCCACCGCTATGATCCTTATTGCATTTTGGTGGATCCTTATGCTAGGGCAGTCATAAGTAGAGTAGAATATGGGGTTTTGGGTCCTGGAGGAAACTGTTGGCCTCAAATGGCTGGTATGGTCCCCTGCTCTCGATGACGAGAGGGTGAAGAATAGTGTGGGAGCCGAACAAGGAGCAAATCGGTTATGGAGCAGACACTAATCATCTCACTCTCGCCTACTTCACCATTTCAAGCCTTGACATCCTCAATGCTTCGATCAGGTGGAGACTGGTTCCTCGTGGAGGAGGGGCGTGGAAACCAGCTAGTGTAGCAGGTGTGTGTTGAATGGTGCAGCGGTGTGTTGAATGGTGCAAGAGGGTGTGAAATGCACATCTGTTGCTATGTTGTTTTCTGTTAAGTGTCGAATGCACCTCAAATTCAAGATTCTCCTACAAGATATTTTTATCAAAATCGATTAAGTGACAAAGCAGGACTGCACTGTGAGACTGATGAAATTTATTTACAAAGATTCTCTTTTGAGATCTTCTTGCTGTTCGATGTAACTCATGGAAGAGAACCTCATAGAGGCGGACCTGTTTCATATCACAATATTCATGAAGCACTGTTTTCCTTGCAAGAAAACTTTGAGGAGATCTATGCAACGTTGGAGAAAATGTATTTGGGAGATGAAGGTAGCAGGATAATTGTCAGATTCAGAACTTGTCCGAATGCTACTTTGGTGAAGGCTAATAGTGCCAATAAGCATGGCATTCTTTTGGAAGTTGTACAAGTGCTAACCGATTTGGATCTCACTATTTCTAAGGCGTACATATCTTCTGACGGTGGAAAGTTTATGGATGTATTCCATGTAACAGAAAGGGATTGTTAGGCCAGGTTTACTCTTTGAAGTTTTTGTTGTTCTTACAGACCTTGAATGCAATGTCGTTGGGGCTGAAGTCTGGACCCATAACACGAGGGTTGCACCGAGTGTTTGATGTTGTCCTCAATCTAATGAAGGAAAAGGTTTATCGATCATCACGGTAGATGCCTACCAGAGCCAGGAGCGTGATGTAATCAGTATATTTTGTGTCCAAGCTTCAAATCATGGGGTTGGCTTTGTAGATGATATTCGCCGCATGAATGTGGCACTGGCACGAGCTCGCAAAGCAGCTGCATTGAAGCAATCTAGTGACTGGTCAGCCTTAATTGAGGATGCTAAGTCTAGGGACTGTTTTATGGATATGGAGTCTGTACCAAGAGATTGTTTTTGGTTATAAAGCCATCTTCTTTTGCTTTGTCTCAAACTAGGGCTGCTCCTAATATGAGAACACCAAGGTTAGGAGGTCCAAATTAGAAACAATCAGATGCATATGGAGATGGTGGAGGTGTTTGGATGAATGACGAAGGATTAAGTTCAATTGCCAAAATGGGGCCTACAGTAGTTCTAGGGCTGATCTTGGAGCGGTGTTGGGAGAATGATGGCAAGTATTTTAGACCACCCACCCTGGCTGTGAACTCCTACCTGTGCCAACATGAAGATGTTCGATGTTTGGGTGCCCAACGAGCTTGAAGAAAATGGATTTAGGCTTCGGTTGCTGTTGCAGGCCCCGTCCATCTTGTTATCGACTGCGGGAGCTTAATCAGGCACGATATTCTCTATACCATTAATTCTTATGCTGTTATTTAATTGAATCACTAAATAACTCTACTCTTCATATTAATGTCTCGTGTGATGGTATACTATTTGGTTTCCACTTTCCTGCTCGCTTTGTATTTGTTTTGGCGTTAGAAATGATCATTGGTCAAGCCTTTATATTGTTTTCTCGGGTTTAATAAATATTATTTGGGTGAACTTTGCTCTTAAGACTAATAAAACAAAAGAGGCAGGGGTCTTGTAATGAAAATTCTCGAGTTCTATGTGTTGGTCTCACGATTTGAATGTTTTACCAAACATTGTCGTTGGACTCAACTTTATAGTTCCTGTTATGTTCTTATTCTTGTTTCGGTTCGAGATCTGTAGTTCTGGTCTATGTTGGGTATTTGCAAATTGGTGATTGAGTACTGCGAGTGCATCGTGTATAGGTGAATGATGCTATTCTTGTCTCTATCCTTTTCTTTCAGTTGTTTTAGGTTCTAGTAACCCTTCCCGGTTGGCTTGGTGTGTGCTTAGCTTGACTGACTTTTGAATTGAGCCAAGTTGATATTTATTTTCAACTAGGTTAGTTGCTTTTGTTATTTTGTTTTGAATCGCTCGAAGAAATACTTTTATTCTTCGAGTGTCATGTTTGATTTTCATAATTGATATCAATTCATGTTCACCGTTTGGAGATTGTTGTCTTTGGAATCACCTTCTCTCCCTTGGTGACTGTTGTATGTTTTGAGGAATGTAGCTGAACCTATGGAATGTTTTCTTTTGACGATACTCACATTTCTTTTGGATAGCTTAAAATGTCAGAGGAAATACTCTTTCTTACCTTGATTTTGTTTCACACATGTTGGAGGATACGAGAGCTACTTGATCATTAGTGAGGAAGTTTTCAAATCTTAAAATTGGGATGTTGGTTTTATGCGTAAGAAATTACTCTACATTTTGCTCCGTAAAGATGCTTAAATTTCATTCTCCTGTGACTTAGAGTTTGGTGTGTTTGGAAACTCATTGGTTGACTGGTTTTTGTGATGATCGTTGTGATACGACCTCCTTGCTGTCATTGTAGTAGAATGGTTATGTGTTGACCAAAAAGGTTAAAGTTGACTTGTTGTTGACGATAGATCCTTTGGAAGCTATGTATCCTGTGTTGTGTTCTTGTGAATGATTGAGTAACCCTCCTGTAAGATTTATAATGGTTATGTTTGGTCTTGTCAAAGTTTGTCCTTTTTCTTAAGACATTCTCTTGATTAGAAGAAAGTTTAATAGAAGGATTGTTAGGATAGGACGTGGCCCATACGGGTCATTTGTGCGTCTCATCCCTTTTCTTTCCAATTTATTTATTCTCAGTTGACATAAAATTAATCATTATAGGCACATCATCTTAATATTAATAAGTCATGTTGGTTTAGATGTTCTCATGTCGATTGATTGTTTGGGATCTTCCAATGACATAGTGAGTCCTTGGCTTGGTGAACTAACTTAAACAAATAGGGACATATCACGTTTGAAATTAATTCTCTTCTTGTAATTGTTTTTGTTTCGAAATGTTATCTTGTTAAAATGACGGTCATTATTGTGATATGAGTGAAATTCACTATGATGTTTATTAACTGCTCCTATGAGAAAATGATAATTAAATAGAGTTGTGTCGTCCCCTTTTATTCAGACATTTTATGCTATTGGACAACTCTTTAATTGCTCTTGTTTAGACTCTTAGATTATTTTTCATAATCAACGGTGTTTTTCTTCTTCCTTGAAACAGTTAGATAACAACATATTGTCTTAATGTTATAGCTTTTATCGTGCTCAGTTCTTGTGAACTGACATGTGCTAACAAATGTGCAGGAGGATTTCCTGAGTAGAAAAGAAAAAAAAAAAGAGAGAGAAAAAGAAACACGTGTAGAAAGTGGATTCCATCCTTCTTAGGAACTGCTGTTGTACGAATGTTTTTCTTTTGCTTTACATCATTGGTATGGAAATTGTGGAGACTATCTAGAAGGCATTGTGTTATAATTTTTTATTGTTCTCATGTAGGTTGTTGTTATCGTTTGAAAGTCAATTTGAGAAATATTATCGTCAATAAGATTAAATGAACTTGTTTTGACATGCGTATCCTTTGTTGAATTTTCACTTTTCAGAATATGATTTATCCTTGAATTTTCAAACCTAATTCTAATTATCCAAACTTGAATCATCTTGCATCGCTCTAGTTACCTTGGTCTTGTGTCGTTTGGTAGAGGACTATGTTTTTGAACCTAGCAAAAAAAGAAAACAAGAGAAACAAATATACCCTTGTGATCCCGCGTAAACAAATCAACAATCTCTTATTGTGGTGAGTCCTTAGAACGGTCTTAAGGTGAAATCAATGATTAAATTCTTGGAAGATAACAAGATTACAATAAATAGAAGGAACTTGCCTAAGAAACTCTTCGATCTGTCTTACCCGTTGAAAATGTAAACAAGATACTTATTTCTATCTCTTCAAGTGAAGCCCAAGTGAAACCTTTAATTTTTCTCGATTAGACTCTTGACCCCAATGAAATCTTATTAACAACTAATAAGATCTTAATGATGAATCCAAGAGTTAGACAAATCATGTACTGAATAAAATAAAATAAAATAAAATTGACCGCTTGAAAAGGTAAAACATATATGTTCAAAAGCACAACGTCGAAAACATATTGATAAAGTTAAGAGCCTTGAGAAATTAACGCCTCCTCACAAATGAATAAGTTAATCAAGTAAATGAAGTAACCTCTTGCTATTCTATAATTGGTTTACACTATATATTAACATTATCAAGGTAGGGGAAAATTCTTCAAAGGAGACATGACTTTCAGATTCTCCTATCGTGATTCCTCTGCGAAAAGTAAAGAATGTAAAAACTTACAGCTAAAACATGAATCTAAAGAAACCTTCTGGGGAAGACCTTGTTGTAAGACTGCATACTTTAGATGAACCATTGTGTCCTTAGTGTGTGCCTCATGTCTATCTGTAACTAGTGTGGGTCCGTGTTGTGGAAAGCATGTCTTTGGTTGGTTGTATTCCCTAGAGAACTTGTGTAGTGTCGTATTACCTTCAAGCAAGTCAAAAAAAAAAAAAGTTATCCTGTATTTCATTGTGTTGTCCTTGTGTTGGTATTTTTGGTGTGTTACATTTGGTATCAGAGCGTAGGTTCATGCTCTCGAACCTATGGGCCGGATTGGTGTTGTATGGTGATGTTGCATGGTGGTGGTGGTGTTACATGATGATACTGCATGATGATGATGATGATTTATATTGGAAGAGTAATGTGCTTTAAGCGTGATGTGATTATTGTCGTAATTGTGATATTGTGAACGCACGTGATGTGTATGTCACTCAGTGCGTATTTGTCATCATGTTGATGTGTTGGGGATGAGAGTATTCTCTCTCCTTCTTGTGGATTCTAGGAAGAATTCACGTGTAAATTATTGTTTGTGATGTGTGAAAAGAATTCTAATGTGGATGACGTAGTGTTGGAGCATTGTGGCATATTGTGATATGTGGGTGTATCAATGTGTTGTATGACTAGTTGATGTTAAAAGAAACGAGTTGTATCATGATGTTTTTACCATGTTCTGAAGAAACGTGTGTACCACCTTGTTATGTTGCAATGTATGTTATGTTGTGATGTACTATGTTCATCGTATATATGAGTGTGTAAAATGTAATGCTTCATGTTGTGATTTTGGGTCATACGGTGAGTGTATGAACCCTATCGTATTGTGATTGCACCTTGGGTGCAGAATGTGGTAAAGTGATGTATTGCGCCCTGTGAATGTATAATTGTGATCTACCCCGTATACCTACCATACGTGAGACGTTATGGTAGCTATGTGTGTACCACCATGGTGTTAGTAATGTAGTTATATGTTATGTTGTGAACCTTACGCTAACCGATCCTGAGGGAAATCGGTAAAAGTGTATGTTGAGAGTGAGGAATGGTGTACCATGGGTCAATAACTCGAGTCAAAACTCGGTTTAGTAGATTACATGTGATTCTTTCCTCTCTCCATATGTGGTTGTATGTACACAACCTAAGTGCAACTATGACTATGTTTAGCCTTGTCGAAGGGTGGCGGGATGGATATATATGTATTTTACGAGCCGAGGCTCGATGTTCCGAGTGCTAAAGCAACTCGTTGAGTACCCCTTTGGTGGCCAGATAAGGCCACACAGTTATCGTAATGTGACATTATTATAAGTTGATTTTATTCGTAAATTGAGCTTTTACTTTATTTTGCAAGGACCAAAGATCTTTCTTTCTTGCAATGCTTTACAATTTTGGGCATTTCCTTGGTTTGTGGCACTAACATGGGGATTTCGATACTAACTTTGGCCATTTGGTCATTTATTTTAGCTTGATTTGGGGTCTTCTTTTAAATTTGGAATTTTTACCGCCTTGCCCAAGGCTTGTACTTTGCCACTTGGCACTTTGACTAGATTGTTGTGCTGGTTCTAATGTCGTGATGTGTGGAATAGGGTCATGGGATGCACCATGGATTGGTTGGACCTATGGACCCGCTTCGTTGTATGGGGGTACGCCCCAAGGGGTACATATAACTAGCGGGTTGTTGAACCACGCGTTATTATGTCACTTGGGTTAGGAGTGTTCAAACTCTATGTGTCTTGGACCATGGGGACAACCGGCCTCCTTGAGGGAGGCATAAGAGTTTGAGGGAGGCATAAGAGACTTGAGGGAGGCATAAGAGTTTGAGGGAGGCATAAGAGACTTGAGGGAGGCATAAGAGTTTGAGGGAGGCATAAGAGACTTGAGGGAGGCATAAGAGACTTGAGGGAGGCATAAGAGACTTGAGGGAGGCATAAGAGTTTGAGGGAGACTTATGATATTTGTCTGTATGTTGATGTCTCGGGATATATGTTGAGTTATTGTGATGTTTTGGTAGTGGTCTTTTGATGTATGTGTTACTCATGTCAGATGGATATGTGTTGTGATGTAGTGGTTATGTCATTGATTCCCTAGTGGACACTATGTACCTGTAGCATGGTTTGGTGTTATGTGAGTTTTCATTGATGCAAATTGAGGAAATGTCTGGTGGATTGTAGTACTCTTTTGGTTGAGTATTTTGTATGTCAGTCATCGATGTGTGACAAGTACTATGTTATGTGGACTGTGCCTATTCTATTCCGTATTTGAGTAACCTTTTTGTGGTGTAATCCAATCCTGAAGTATATACTTGTGTGCTTGTGAATCTGTAGGGTCTTGTGAACTTGATAGGGTGTTGTGTTAGCAGTTCATGTTGGGCACCCACAATAAGGAATAAATCAAAACCCTCCAATGATGATATTTTTAAAAGAAACTAAAACTAGAAATAATGATAATGGAAAGAGACTAATGAAATGATGAACAAGAAAGAACTGCCAATCTTCACAGAACCTTGAAAGTTAAAATTTCTACCAAATGTTCCTAAGGCTACCCTGTGGCCATGCTTTAAATCAACTAAAATTTTAAACCATAGAGTGTACTCCCTCCTGTGTCTGTTCTTGGTTGCTTACCATTTCTTTGCCTTTGTGTTATGTCACATCGAGGACGATGCTTCTTAAGGGGAGGAGAATGTAATGCCCGCTGGGCATTGGCTCCTTTTCTACCTGCCTCCACCAGCTATCTCCATTTTTTTCAACATACTAACTGTCACAACCTACCGCAATTTATAACCCTGTCACCTCATTTTGACCTGCTCCTCCTTGGCGTGTGTTGAACAGTGGATTCATTAATGGTGAAATGAAGTTCTGTCGCCCTGATGTTGCGTGGGTGGGTGTGGATTCTCAAAATCGTGTTGTGCAGGCGGTTTCAGTGGAGCGTTGAACTGAAATCCTTCTAGGAGAGTTCCGTGAGGAAGAAACTGGCTTTATGCAGCAGCAGCTACTGGGTCGAGAAGTGAACTTATCTCGTAAAATCCGTGGCCTCCCGAGGGAGAAAGTGCGAGCTGCTTGCGCGAGGCGAGCCAAGGAGCCGCTGGCGTTGATCCGTTGTTCGGTTGCTGCACGCGACCACAATCGTGATCAGCTTGTTGCAAAATCTTGCACTGTAGTAGAAAGAACGAGATAAAGTTTTGTTGAGCTATCTTGCCTTTTCATTGTGGAAAGTTGCTTTCTCCTGTGTGATGAATTTAACATGGAAGAAGCTCGATCAAATCTTGAGGCTTGTTTTGCAAGTGAGGCCGAGATTACATTCACGATCTGTTCCTAGTTCCGGGAAGTTATTCTAGCCTCCTGCCCAAGGGTTGATATGGTGGTTTGATACGAAGATACGAAAAAAAAAAAATGGAGGCGTTAACTTTGTTGTTCTTTCTTCGCAAGCTACTTCCGTGACATTATGCCTTTTACCCTTTCTGTTCTGCTGAAGGGTAAGGTAACAAAACATATTTCTCTCGATCTGCTACTGAATAAAACAGGAGATGTATGGCACACATTTCTTCCTGGAAAGTTTGATGATATGTTGTATGATTATCAAGTTGATGGACAATATTGTCCTGAAGAAGGCCACCGCTATGATCCTTCGTGCATTTTGGTGGATCCTTATGCTAGGGCAGTCATAAGCAGAGTAGAATATGGGGTTTTGGGTCCTGGAGGAAACTGTTGGCCTCAAATGGCTGGTATGGTCCCTGTTCCTGATGACGAGAGGGTGAAGAATAGTGTGGGAGCCGAACAATGGAGCAGATCGGTTATGGAGCAGGACACTAATCGTCTCACTCACCTACTTCGCCATTTCAGCCTGCCTCGACATCCTCAATGCTCGATCAGTGGAGACTAGTTCCTCGGGAGGAGGGGCGTGGAAACCAACTAGTGTAGCAGTGTGTGTGTTGAATGGTGCAGCGGTGTGTTGAATGGTGCAGCGGTGTGTGAAATGCACATCTGTTGCTATGTTGTTTTCTCATTAAGTGTCGAATGCACCTCAAATTCGAGATTCTCCTACAAGATATTTTTATCAAAATCGATTAAGTGACAGTGTGACTGTTACTAGGAGACTGATGAAATTTATTTACAAAGATTCTCTTTTGAGATCTTCTTGCTGTTCGATGTAACTCATGGAAGAGAACCTCATAGAGGCGGACCTGTTTCATATCATAATATTCATGAAGCACGGTTTTCCTTGCAAGAAAACTTTCAGGAGATCTATGCAACGTTGGAGAAAATGTATTGGGAGATGAAGGTAGCAGGATAATTGTCAGATTCAGAACTTGTGCGAATGCTACATTGGTGAAGGTTAATAGTGCCAATAAGCATGGCATTCTTTTGGAAGTTGTACAAGTGCTAACCGATTTGGATCTCACTATTTCTAAGGCGTACATATCTTCTGACGGTGGAAAGTTTATGGATGTATTCCATGTAACAGA
The DNA here is from genome assembly GCA_018340775.1 of Taxus wallichiana var. yunnanensis. NCBI lineage: Eukaryota > Viridiplantae > Streptophyta > Pinopsida > Cupressales > Taxaceae > Taxus > Taxus wallichiana. The sequence goes on from CM031234.1 coordinate 788,940,485, forward strand.
AAGGGATTGATAGGCCAGGTTTACTCTTTGAAGTTTTTGCTGTTCTTACAGACCTTGAATGCAATGTCGTTGGGGCTGAAGTCTGGACCCATAACACGAGGGTTGCACCGAGTGTTTGATGTTGTCCTCAATCTAATGAAGGAAAAGGTTTATCGATCATCACGGTAGATGCCTACCAGAGCCAGGAGCGTGATGTAATCAGTATATTTTGTGTCCAAGCTTCAAATCATGGGGTTGGCTTTGTAGATGATATTCGCCGCATGAATGTGGCACTGGCACGAGCTCGCAAAGCAGCTGCATTGAAGCAATCTAGTGACTGGTCAGCCTTAATTGAGGATGCTAAGTCTAGGGACTGTTTTATGGATATGGAGTCTGTACCAAGAGATTGTTTTTGGTTATAAAGCCATCTTCTTTTGCTTTGTCTCAAACTAGGGCTGCTCCTAATATGAGAGCACCAAGGTTAGGAGGTCCAAATTAGAAACAATCAGATGCATATGGAGATGGTGGAGGTGTTTGGATGAATGACGAAGGATTAAGTTCATTTGCCAAAAATGGGGCCTACAGAAGTTCTAGGGCTGATCTTGGAGCGGTGTTGGGAGAATGATGGCAAGTATTTTAGACCACCCACCCTGGCTGTGAACTCCTACCTGTGCCAACATGAAGATGTTCGATGTTTGGGCGCCCAACGAGCTTGAAGAAAATGGATTTAGGCTTCGGTTGCTGTTGCAGGCCCCGTCCATCTTGTTATCGACTGCGGGAGCTTAATCAGGCACGATATTCTCTATACCATTAATTCTTATGCTGTTATTTAATTGAATCACTAAATAACTCTACTCTTCATATTAATGTCTCGTGTGATGGTATACTGTTTGGTTTCCACTTTCCTGGCTCATTTGTATTTGTTTTGGCGTTAGAAATGATTGCGTTGGTTGAAGCCTTTATATTGTTTTCTGGGTTTTAATAAATATTATTTGGGTGAACTTTGCTCTTAAGACTAATAAAACAAAAGAGGCAGGGGTCTTGTAATGAAAATTCTCGAGTTCTATGTGTTGGTCTCACGATTTGAATGTTTTACCAAACATTGTCGTTGGACTCAACTTTATAGTTCCCGTTATGTTCTCTTATTCTTGTTTCGCCCGAGATCCGTAGTTCCGTCTATGTTGGGTATTTGCAAATTGGTGATTGAGTACTCGCGAGTGCATCGTGTATAGGTGAATGATGCTATTCTTGTCTCTATCCTTTTCTTTCGGTTGTTTTAGGTTCTAGTAACCCTTCCCGCTGGCTTGGTGTGTGCTTAGCTTGACCGACTTTTGAATTGAGCCAAGTTGATATTTATTTTCAACTAGGTTAGTTGCTTTTGTTATTTTGTTTTGAATCGCTCGAAGAAATACTTATATTCTTCGAGTGTCATGTTTGATTTTCATAATTGATATCAATTCATGTTCACCGTTTGGAGATTGTTGTCTTTGGAACCCCCTTCTCTCCCTCGGTGACTGTTGTATGTTTTGAGGAATGTAGCTGAACCTTTGGAATGTTTTCTTTTGGACGATACTCACATTTCTTTTGGATAGCTTAAAATGTTAGAGGAAATACTCTTTCTTACCTTGATTTTGTTTCACACATGTTGGAGGATACGAGAGCTACTTGATCATTAGTGAGGAAGTTTTCAAATCTTAAAATTGGGATGTTGGTTTTATGCGTAAGTAATTACTCTACATTTTGCTCCGTAAAGATGCTTAAATTTCATTCTCCTGTGACTTAGAGTTTGGTGTGTTTGGAAACTCATTGGTTGACTGGTTTTTGTGCTGATCGTTGTGATACGACCTCCTTGCTCATCAGAGTAGAATGGTTATGTGTTGACCAAAAAGGTTAAAGTTGACTTGTTGTTGACGATAGATCCTTTGGAAGCTATGTATCCTGTGTTGTGTTCTTGTGAATGATTGAGTAACCCTCCTGTAAGATTTATAATGGTTATGTTTGGTCTTGTCAAAGTTTGTCCTTTTTCTTAAGACATTCTCTTGATTAGAAGAAAGTTTAATAGAAGGATTGTTAGGATAGGACGTGGCCCATACGGGGTCATTTGTGCGTCTCATCCCTTTTCTTTCCAATTTATTTATTCTGTGCTGACATAAAATTAACTGATATAGGCACATCATCTTAATATTAATAAGTCATGTTGGTTTAGATGTTCTCATGTCGATTGATTGTTTGGGATCTTCCAATGACATAGTGAGTCCTTGGCTTGGTGAACTAACTTAAACAAATAGGGACATATCACGTTTGAAATTAATTCTCTTCTTGTAATTGTTTTTGTTTCGAAATGTTATCTTGTTAAAATGACGGTCATTATTGTGATATGAGTGAAATTCACTATGATGTTTATTAACTACTCCCTATGAGAAAATGATAATTAAATAGAGTTGTGTCGCCCCCTTTTATTCGTACATTTTATGCTATCGACAACTCTTTAATTGCTCTTGTTTAGACTCTTAGATTATTTTTCATAATCAACGGTGTTTTTCTTCTTCCTTGAAACAGTTAGATAACAACATATTGTCTTAATGTTATAGCTTTTATCGTGCTCAGTTCTTGTGAACTGACATGTGCTAACAAATGTGCAGGAGGATTTCCTGAGTAGAAAAGAAAAAAAAAAGAGAGAGAAAAAGAAACACGTGTAGAAAGTGGATTCCATCCTTCTTAGAACTGATTGTACGAATGTTTTTCTTTTGCTTTACAACGCATTGGTATGGAAATTGTGGAGACTATCTAGAAGGCATTGTGTTATAATTTTGTATTGTTCTCATGTAGGTTGTTGTTATCGTTTGAAAGTCAATTTGAGAAATATTATCGTCAATAAGATTAAATGAACTTGTTTTGACATGCGTATCCTTTGTTGAATTTTCACTTTTCAGAATATGATTTATCCTTGAATTGTCAAACCTAATTCTAATTATCCAAACTTGAATCATCTTGCATCGCTCTAGTTACCTTGGTCTTGTGTCGTTTGGTAGAGGACTATGTTTTTGAACCTAGCAAAAAGAAAACAAGAGAAACAAATATACCTTGTGATCCCGCGTAAACAAATCAACAATCTCTTATTGTGGTGAGTCCTTAGAACGGTCTTAAGGTGAAATCAATGATTAAATTCTTGGAAGATAACAAGATTACAATAAATAGAAGGAACTTGCCTAAGAAACTCTTCGATCTGTCTTACCCGTTGAAAATGTAAACAATATACTTATTTCTATCTCTTCAAGTGAAGCCCAAGTGAAACCTTTAATTTTTCTGATTAGACTCTTGACCCCAATGAAATCTTATTAACAACTAATAAGATCTTAATGATGAATCCAAGAGTTAGACAGTCATGTACTGGAATAAAATAAAATAAAATAAAATTGACCGCTTGAAAAGGTAAAACATATATGTTCAAAAGCACAACGTCGAAAACAGATTGATAAAGTTAAGAGCCTTGAGAAATTAACTGCCTCCTCACAAATGAATAAGTTAATCAAGTAAATGAAGTAACCTCTTGCTATTCTATAATTGGTTTACACTGTATATTAACATTATCAAGGTAGGGGAAAATTCTTCAAAGGAGACATGACTTTCAGATTCTCCTATCGTGATTCCTCTGCGAAAAGTAAAGAATGTAAAAACACTTACAGCTAAAACATGAATCTAAAGAAACCTTCTGTGGGAAGACCTTGTTGTAAGACTGCATACTTTAGATGAACCATTGTGTCCTTAGTGTGTGCCTCATGTCTATCTGTAACTAGTGTGGGTCCGTGTTGTGGAAAGCATGTCTTTGGTTGGTTGTATTCCCTAGAGAACTTGTGTAGTGTCGTATTATCTTCAAGCAAGTCAAAAAAAAAAGTTATCCTGTATTTCATTGTGTTGTCCTTGTGTTGGTATTTTTGGTGTGTTACATTTGGTATCAGAGCGTAGGTTCATGCTCTCGAACCTCTGGGCCGGATTGGTGTTGTATGGTGATGTTGCATGGTGGTGGTGGTGTTACATGATGATACTGCATGATGATGATGATGTTGCATGATGATGATTTATATTGGAAGAGTAATGTGCTTTAAGCGTGATGTGATTATTGTCGTAATTGTGATATTGTGAACGCACGTGATGTGTATGTCACTCAGTGCGTATTTGTCATCATGTTGATGTGTTGGGGATGAGAGTATTCTCTCTCCTTCTTGTGGATTCTAGGAAGAATTCACGTGTAAATTATTGTTTGTGATGTGTGAAAAGAATTCTAATGTGGATGACGTAGTGTTGGAGCATTGTGGCATATTGTGATATGTGGGTGTATCAATGTGTTGTATGACTAGTTGATGTTAAAAGAAACGAGTTGTATCATGATGTTTTTACCATGTTCTAAGAAACGTGTGTACCACCTTGTTATGTTGCAATGTATGTTATGTTGTGATGTACTATGTTCATCGTATGTATGACTGTGCAAACAGGTAATGCTTCATGTTGTGATTTTGGGTCATACGGTGAGTGTATGAACCCTATCGTATTGTGATTGCACCTTGGGTGCAGAATGTGGTAAAGTGATGTATCATGCGCCACAGAATGTATAATTGTGATCTACCCCGTATACCTACCATACGTGAGACGTTATGGTAGCTATGTGTGTACCACCATGGTGTTAGTAATGTAGTTATATGTTATGTTGTGAACCTTACGCTAACCGATCCTGAGGGAAATCGGTAAAAGTGTATGTTGAGAGTGAGGAATGGCGTACCATGGGTCAATAACTCGAGTCAAAACTCGGTTTAGTAGATTACATGTGATTCTTTCCTCTCTCCATATGTGGTTGTATGTACACAACCTAAGTGCAACTATGACTATGTTTAGCCTTGTCGAAGGGTGGCGGGATGGTATTATTGATATGTATTTTACGAGCTGAGGCTCGATGTTCCGAGTGCTAGCAACTCGTTGAGTACCCCTTTGGTGGCCAGATAAGGCCACACAGTTATCGTAATGTGACATTATTATAAGTTGATTTTATTCGTAAATTGAGCTTTTACTTTATTTTGCAAGGACCAGCATCTTTTCTTTATTGCAATGCTTTACAATTTTGGGCATTTCCTTGGTTGGTGGCACTAACATGGGGATTTCGATACTAACTTTGGCCATTTGGTCATTTATTTTAGCTTGATTTGGGGTCTTCTTTTAAATTTGGAATTTTTACCGCCTTGCCCAAGGCTTGTACTTTGCCACTTGGCACCTTGACTAGATTGTTGTGCTGGTTCTAATGTCGTGATGTGTGGAATAGGGTCATGGGATGCACCATGGATTGGTTGGACCTATGGACCCGCTTCGTTGTATGGGGGTACGCCCCAAGGGGTACATATAACTAGCGGGTTGTTGAACCACGTGTTATTATGTCACTTGGGTTAGGAGTGTTCGAACTCTATGTGTCTTGGACCATGGGGACAACCGGCCTCCTTGAGGGAGGCATAAGAGTTTGAGGGAGGCATAAGAGTTTGAGGGAGGCATAAGAGACTTGAGGGAGGCATAAGAGTTTGAGGGAGGCATAAGAGACTTGAGGGAGGCATAAGAGACTTGAGGGAGGCATAAGAGACTTGAGGGAGGCATAAGAGTTTGAGGGAGACTTATGATATTTGTCTGTATGTTGATGTCTCGGGATATATGTTGAGTTATTGTGATGTTTTGGTCTTTTGATGTATGTGTTACTCATGTCAGATGGATATGTGTTGTGATGTAGTGGTTATGTCTTTGATTCCCTAGTGGACACTATGTACCTATAGTATGGTTTGGTGTTATGTGAGTTTTCATTGATGCAAATTGAGGAAATGTCTGGTGGATTGTAGTACTCTTTTGGTTGAGTATTTTGTATGTCAGTCATCGATGTGTGACAAGTACTATGTTATGTGGACTGTGCCTATTCTATTCCGTATTTGAGTAACCTTTTTGTGGTGTAATCCAATCCCGAAGTATATACTTGTGTGCTTGTGAATCTGTAGGGTCTTGTGAACCTGATAGGGTGTTGTGTTAGCAGCTCATGTTGGGCACCCACAATAAGGAATAAATCAAAACCCTCCAATGATGATATTTTTAAAAGAAACTAAAACTAGAAATAATGATAATGGAAAGAGACTAATGAAATGATGAACAAGAAAGAACTGCCAATCTTCACAGAACCTTGAAAGTTAAAATTTCTACCAAATGTTCCTAAGGCTACCCTGTGGCCATGCTTTAAATCAACTAAAATTTTAAACCATAGAGTGTACTCCCTCCTGTGTCTGTTCTTGGTTGCTTACCATTTCTTTGCCTTTGTGTTATGTCGCATCGAGGACGATGCTTCTTAAGGGGAGGAGAATGTAATGCCCGCTGGGCATTGGCTCCTTTTCTACCTGCCCTCCACCAGCTATCTCCATTTTTTTCAACATACTAACTGTCACAACCTACCGCAATTTATAACCCTGTCACCTCATTTTGACCTACTCCTCCTTGGCATGTGCTGAACAGTGGATTCATTAATGGTGAAATGAAGTTCTTTCGCCCGATGTTGTGGGTGGGTGTGGATTCTCAAAATCGTGTTGTGCAGTGGTTTCAATGGAGTGTTGAACTGAAATCCTTATAGGAGAGTTCCGTGAGGAAGAAACTAGCTTTATGCAGCAGCTACAGGGTCGAGAAGTGAACTTATCTCAGAAAATCCGTGGCCTCCCGAGGGAGAAAGTGCGACAAATTCTTTGCAGGGCGAGCCAGGGAGCCGTTGGCATTGATCCTGCTGTTCTGGTTGCACGCGACCACAGTCGTGATCAGTTGTTGCAAAATCTTGCAGCTGTAGTAGAAGAACGAGATAAAGTTTTGTTGAGCTGTCTTGCCTTTTCATTGTGGAAAGTTGCTCTGTCCAGGTGATGAATTTAACATGGAAGAAGCTCGATCAAATCTTGAGGCTTGTTTTGCAAGTGAGGCTGAGATTACATTCACGACTGTTCCTAGTTCTGGCCGGAAGTTATTCTAGCGCCTGGCCCAAGGGTTGATATGGTGGTTTGATACGAAGATACGAAAAAAAAAAATGGAGGCGTTAACTTTGCTGTTCTTTCTTCGCAAGCTACTTCCGTGACATTATGCCTTTTACCCTTTCTGTTCTGCTGAAGGGTAAGGTAACAAAACATATTTCTCTCGATCTGCTACTGAATAAAACAGGAGATGTATGGCACACATTTCTTCCTGGAAAGTTTGATGATATGTTGTATGATTATCAAGTTGATGGACAATATTGTCCTGAAGAAGGCCACCACTATGATCCTTAGTGCATTTTGGTGGATCCTTATGCTAGGGCAAATATAAGTAGAGTAGAATATGGGGTTTTGGGTCCTGGAGGAAACTGTTGGCCTCAAATGGCTGGTATGGTCCCTGTTCCTGATGATGAGAGGGTGAAGAATAGTGTGGGAGCCAAACAATGGAGCAGATCGGTTATGGAGCAGGACACTAATCGTCTCACTCTCGCCTACTTCGCCATTTCAGGCCTCGACATCCTCAATGCCTCGATCAGGTGGAGACTGGTTCCTCGTGGAGGAGGGGCGTGGAAACCAGCTAGTGTAGCAGGTGTGTGTTGAATGGTGCAGTGGTGTGTTGAATGGTGCAGCGGTGTGTGAAATGCACATCTGTTGCTATGTTGTTTTCTGTTAAGTGTCGAATGCACCCTCAAATTCGAGATTCTCCTACAAGATATTTTTATCAAAATCGATTAAGTGACAGTGTGACTGTTACCAGGAGACCTGATGAAATTTATTTACAAAGATTCTCTTTTGAGATCTTCTTGTTGTTCGATGTAACTCATGGAAGAGAACCTCATAGAGGCGGACCTGTTTCATATCAGAATATTCATGAAGCACTGTTTTCCTTGCAAGAAAACTTTCAGGAGATCTATGCAACGTTGGAGAAAATGTATTGGGAGATGAAGGTAGTAGGATAATTGTCAGATTCAGAACTTGTGCGAATGCTACTTTGGTGAAGGTTAATAGTGCCAATAAGCATGGCATTCTTTTGGAAGTTGTACAAGTGCTAACCGATTTGGATCTCACTATTTCTAAGGTGTACATATCTTCTAATGGTGGAAAGTTTATGGATGTATTCCATGTAACAGAAAGGGATTGTTAGGCCAGGTTTACTCTTTGAAGTTTTTGCTGTTCTTACAGACCTTGAATGCAATGTCGTTGGGGCTGAAGTCTGGACCCATAACATGAGGGTTGCACCGAGTGTTTGATGTTGTCCTCAATCTAATGAAGGAAAAGGTTTATCGATCATCACGGTAGATGCCTACCAGAGCCAGGAGCGTGATGTAATCAGTATATTTTGTGTCCAAGCTTCAAATCATGGGGTTGGCTTTGTAGATGATATTCGCCGCATGAATGTGGCACTGGCACGAGCTCGCAAAGCAGCCGTTAAGCAATCTAGTGACTGGTCAGCCTTAATTGAGGATGCTAAGTCTAAGGACTGTTTTATGGATATGGAGTCGCATACAAGAGATTGTTTTTGGTTATAAAGCCATCTTCTTTTGCTTTGTCTCAAACTAGGGCTGCTCCTAATATGAGAACACCAAGGTTAGGAGGTCCAAATTAGAAACAATCAGATGCATATGGAGATGGTGGAGGTGTTTGGATGAATGACGAAGGATTAAGTTCAATTGCCAAAATGGGGCCTACAGAAGTTCTAGGGCTGATCTTGGAGCGGTGTTGGGAGAATGATGGCAAGTATTTTAGACCACCCACCCTGGCTGTGAACTCCTACCTGTGCCAACATGAAGATGTTCGATGTTTGGGCACCCAACGAGCTTGAAGAAAATGGATTTAGGCTTCGGTTGCTGTTGCAGGCCCCGTCCATCTTGTTATCGACTGCGGGAGCTTAATCAGGCACGATATTCTCTATACCATTAATTCTTATGTTGTTATTTAATTGAATCACTAAATAACTCTACTCTTCATATTAATGTCTCGTGTGATGGTATACTGTTTGGTTTCCACTTTCCTGGCTCATTTGTATTTGTTTTGGCGTTAGAAATGATTGCGTTGGTTGAAGCCTTTATATTGTTTTCTGGGTTTTAATAAATATTATTTGGGTGAACTTTTTCTTAAGACTAATAAAACAAAAGAGGCAGGGGTCTTGTAATGAAAATTCTCAGTTCTATGTGTTGGTCTCATGATTTGAATGTTTTACAAACATTGTTCGTTGGACTCAACTTTATAGTTCCCGTTATGTTCTTATTCTTGTTTCGGTTCGAGATCTGTATTTCTGGTCTATGTTGGGTATTTGCTAATTGGTGATTGAGTACTGCGAGTGCATTGTGTATAGGTGAATGATGCTATTCTTGTCTCTATCCTTTTCTTTCAGTTGTTTTTAGGTTCTAGTAACCCTTCCCGTTGGCTTGGTGTGTGCTTAGCTTGACTGACTTTTGAATTGAGCCAAGTTGATATTTATTTTCAACTAGGTTAGTTTCTTTTGTTATTTTGTTTTGAATCACTCAAGAAATACTTTTATTCTTCGAGTGTCATGTTTGATTTTCATAATTGATATCAATTCATGTTCACCGTTTGGAGATTGTTGTCTTTGGAATCACCTTCTCTCCTTGGTGACTGATTGTATGTTTTGAGGAATGTAGCTGAACCTATGGAATGTTTTCTTTTGACGATACTCACATTTCTTTTGGATAGCTTAAAATGTCAGAGGAAATACTCTTTCTTACCTTGATTTTGTTTCACACATGTTGGAGGATACGAGAGCTACTTGATCATTAGTGAGGAAGTTTTCAAATCTTAAAATTGGGATGTTGGTTTTATGCGTAAGAAATTACTCTACTTTTGCTCCGTAAAGATGCTTAAATTTCATTCTCCTGTGACTTAGAGTTTGGTGTGTTTGGAAACTCATTGGTTGACTGGTTTTTGTGATGATCGTTGTGATACGACCTCCTTGCTGTCATTGTAGTAGAATGGTTATGTGTTGACCAAAAAGGTTAAAGTTGACTTGTTGTTGACGATAGATCCTTTGGAAGCTATGTATCCTGTGTTGTGTTCTTGTGAATGATTGAGTAACCCTCCTGTAAGATTTATAATGGTTATGTTTGGTCTTGTCAAAGTTTTCCTTTTTCTTAAGACATTCTCTTGATTAGAAGAAAGTTTAATAGAAGGATTGTTAGGATAGGACGTGGCCCATACGGGGTCATTTGTGCGTCTCATCCCTTTTCTTTCCAATTTATTTATTCTGTGCTGACATAAAATTAACTGTTATAGGCACATCATCTTAATATTAATAAGTCATGTTGGTTTAGATGTTCTCATGTCGATTGATTGTTTGGGATCTTCCAATGACATAGTGAGTCCTTGGCTTGGTGAACTAACTTAAACAAATAGGGACATATCACGTTTGAAATTAATTCTCTTCTTGTAATTGTTTTTGTTTCGAAATGTTATCTTGTTAAAATGACGGTCATTATTGTGATATGAGTGAAATTCACTATGATGTTTATTAACTACTCCTATGAGAAAATGATAATTAAATAGAGTTGTGTCGTCCCCTTTTATTCAGACATTTTATGCTATTGGACAACTCTTTAATTGCTCTTGTTTAGACTCTTAGATTATTTTTCATAATCAACGGTGTTTTTCTTCTTCCTTGAAACAGTTAGATAACAACATATTGTCTTAATGTTATAGCTTTTATCGTGCTCAGTTCTTGCGAACTGACATGTGCTAACAAATGTGCAGGAGGATTTCCTGAGTAGAAAAGAAAAAAAAAGAGAGAGAAAAAGAAACACGTGTAGAAAGTGGATTCCATCCTTCTTAGGAACTGCTGTTGTACGAATGTTTTTCTTTTGCTTTACAGCATTGGTATGGAAATTGTGGAGACTATCTAGAAGGCATTGTGTTATAATTTTGTATTGTTCTCATGTAGGTTGTTGTTATCGTTTGAAAGTCAATTTGAGAAATATTATCGTCAATAAGATTAAATGAACTTGTTTTGACATGCGTATCCTTTGTTGAATTTTCACTTTTCAGAATATGATTTATCCTTGAATTGTCAAACCTAATTCTAATTATCCAAACTTGAATCATCTTGCATCGCTCTAGTTACCTTGGTCTTGTGTCATTTGGTAGAGGACTATGTTTTTGAACCTAGCAAAAAGAAAACAAGAGAAACAAATATACCTTGTGATCCCGCGTAAACAAATCAACAATCTCTTATTGTGGTGAGTCCTTAGAACGGTCTTAAGGTGAAATCAATGATTAAATTCTTGGAAGATAACAAGATTACAATAAATAGAAGGAACTTGCCTAAGAAACTCTTCGATCTGTCTTACCCGTTGAAAATGTAAACAGTATACTTATTTCTATCTCTTCAAGTGAAGCCCAAGTGAAACCTTTAATTTTTCTGATTAGACTCTTGACCCCAATGAAATCTTATTAACAACTAATAAGATCTTAATGATGAATCCAAGAGTTAGACAAATATCATATCTTGGAATAAAATAAAATAAAATAAAATTGACCACTTGAAAAGGTAAAACATATATGTTCAAAAGCACAACGTCGAAAATAGATTGATAAAGTTAAGAGCCTTGAGAAATTAACTGCCTCCTCACAAATGAATAAGTTAATCAAGTAAATGAAGTAACCTCTTGCTATTCTATAATTGGTTTACACTGTATATTAACATTATCAAGGTAGGGGAAAATTCTTCAAAGGAGACATGACTTTCAGATTCTCCTATCGTGATTCCTCTGCGAAAAGTAAAGAATGTAAAAACACTTACAGCTAAAACATGAATCTAAAGAAACCTTCTGTGGGAAGACCTTGTTGTAAGACTGCATACTTTAGATGAACCATTGTGTCCTTAGTGTGTGCCTCATGTCTATCTGTAACTAGTGTGGGTCCGTGTTGTGGAAAGCATGTCTTTGGTTGGTTGTATTCCCTAGAGAACTTGTGTAGTGTCGTATTATCTTCAAGCAAGTCAAAAAAAAAAAAGTTATCTTGTATTTCATTGTGTTTTCCTTGTGTTGGTATTTTTGGTGTGTTACGTACATTTAACCAATTTCCACATTTTAATCAATAACTATAAGATAGACTATTATCTCTCTTAACAAAATCATACGTTTAAAAAAATAGTTGTAGCATGAAAACTCACCAACTAGGAAGGGTGTAAACCAATATTTCATCTCGCCTAGTTGGAAAGACACATCAACCAATCATAATTATATGATGGAAACCATTTCACCTAAAAACACCACATTTTCTCACCAAGAATACACTCACATAACAAGGACGAAACACAATAAACCATCTAGAACATAGTCTCTATAATATATAATCCATGAAAACATATTTATAACATGGTAAACACAAAAAAAAAAATTATGTATGAAAAAATCATCTCCATAGTAGGGAATAATAGTATTACATTTGTAGAAGGTCCTCATCCCCAAGACCTAGGGTAAAAAATCTCTGTAGATATAATGCTCACTAAATACAAGTATAGTAGTATTTGTCAATATATATGAAGTCCAAAGATCCCAAATCCTCTCCTAAAGGGAGCTAATTGAACTAATAAAAACATCAGTATCTCATTTGTATGAGTATCAATCTACATACACCATAATACACTACCATCCAATGAATCATAACTATGAAATCTTTGAGCCATCACACGCATAATCCATAAATCCTAAATTGATTACCATATCCATCTCAATGGTGAAGAATATCATCATAGAAAATAAGGAGAAACACAAATCACTACCCAATCCACTGATTAATACTACATAGCATAAATGCCAATCTATTGATCCAAATTGCATATCATAGAAGCCATTCCACCGAAGAGAATGGAGTATCTTGAGGGTCGCTCAACTAAAGAGGACCAAATAAAATCATAATATTCTCTCAATGAAAGAGGAATCTATATCAAGTATGTATCTCCACCAATGAGGACCAAATATCACTAGATTCACTCCGCCAAACAAGGACCGAGTATCCAGATCAAAGTAAAACCGGGTCACTCCATGGTTCTATACACATAGATCCTCATCACCTCAAAACCAAGGACATGTCTTGCATGCCCAAACGTGAAATCATGACACTTTGGAGTACCCCATAAGACAAGAGAAGACAACACACACAAACTAGGATGATCTCACTAACATCCACGAAAAACCACGTTAACCTTGAAGACAGCTTTAGAAAAGTGGCCTCCAAATAAAAACAATAAATCTCTGAGTCACCAACAAGTGATAAAATCCATGAAATCTAAATAATCAAAGAGAAATGCCCGAGTATCCATATTGAAACCAAAAAAATATTGCAATAAAACAAAATAACAAGAAAAGCTTGAAGCTTTTTTAATAAACCAATTAAATAAAATGTTAATCTTGAAAAGAAAAGGAAATTTTATGAATATTACACATGAAAATCCACATCACAATTACTACACATCCTTTTGTCATTCTGTAGGGGTAGTAATAATTGATTTCTTATCTTGGTATATATGAATAATATGGATCCAAAATGATATGTGTCATGATCTCTGCTCTCCCATGTGGAAATAAGTTTCCAAATAACCACAAATACCCATAATAGTCACCACTTTCAAATTTCATACCCAAATGTCATAACTACATATGATATAAAACTCAAGAGTAATCAACCAAGCACATTCTAACTTCCATATCTATCTCATATCATTGCCCATACTACTACACCACAATTGCAGCTCTACGAAGGAAATATACCATAATGAGGAAATTTTTAGTTTCTATCACAATACAAGTCTACAACAAGGAGTTGGGGACCCATAATAGGACATGCTCACTAGGAGGCACATACCTAGTACCATAAGTGGACCAAAGAACAACAAAATAACTTCACGTGACACACCAACCAGATCCGACATGACACTCATGTTATGTGTAACACATAACAATTACATAAAACTCATTAACAATTTATCCCATAGGTTCAAGTGTTTTAACCTCCTCTCTAATACCAATTGTAATGCGCACTATTTTACCACCCAAAATGTAAATTGAAAATTGGGAAAAAAATTATTAGATCATTAATATAAGTAACAATAAATCTGCTAACCCAACTCACTACACAAATAACACTAACATTTTCCTTTGTAATAAATTAACGTGTTCAAAGGTGTGTCATCATAATTTTTTATGCATCACATGTTATTATTTAAAGAATAATATCCTTGTAGAAACATCATTACATCCATCATAGTTCTCAATACCACACAATAGAGGAGGTTCATTTTACTCTAGGGTTTGATCGTGTATTACATTCCAAAATTTGTTTGTGTTACTTTTTTTAATTAGAAAGTCAAAATTAGATTCACAACAAAAGGATCGGGTCCAAATATGTAATCCAATATGGTGGGACCTAGAAATAACATGATACATATGCTAAGTAGGGAAAATTCCACCAATTCCATGAAGAAACCAAAATAATCCTCCGTAAGATATCCTTCCCACAAGCCTAACACATGAAAAGGTTAAAGAGAGGATCAATCATATACTCGAAGGATTCATATATGAATTCCTCTCGAGTCAAACCAACTTGGTTTACGTTACCTTTATCACATAAAAATTCTAAGTCATTCAAAGAACGCAGTTAATGAAGAAAAACTCATGTAAGAACATATATGCGCATGTCTCAATTGTTCGAGGTGTGCGACAACCCGGTTCATATAATTTGTTTTTAGGAGATTTATTCCACAAGCCATTGATAGTAAGGCTTAACTCCTACTTAGGAGAATCAAAGTATTATCCCTTAATCCTTAAGGTGTCATTGCATTCTAATATTCTTTACAACCTTACAAACTTTAACCTTTTTATTCCTCCCAAATACCGGCATAAGAATTCCCTTAAGTTGGTACACATATCAAGTATCTAAAACCATTTTCCACTATGTTCACAATCAGATGTATTTAGTAAATCCCTTAATTGAGCAAGTTCTACTACACCCTACACATTTCATAATTAATTGAGCTAAAATGAAGGCAATACACACAACATCAAAGAAGAGGGAGATAAGGTATTTGACCATAACTAGGCATCTATAACATGAATAACATTTTATTCTTCTAATTGATTGGTAAATAATAGGGGTTAATGATAACCAAGCATCATGAGCATACTCATTCCATGAATTTGGTGAACTTTTCAACCATAATCACTTATACATACATTTTCTAATGCCAGAAAAAAGGACTTACAAGAAGAAGAGATTGAATTGTTAACAATCATTCATATAGGTTTCAAGATTTATATTTTTGATTAGATTTCAGATTGTTAGCACACCATGTTGTCCAACTTATAACAATCATCTAACCATCCACTATCATTTACAATTTACAAGTTTTCTCATATTTGTGTTAGCTTATCAATAGTAATTTCCTTTCCTTTTATTTATATTACATTCATGTTTGCATTTTATTCACTAGATAATATTTAAGGTGCTTATGTTCTAAGACACCATATATTTTGAGGTTATTCTCTTTAAGTTGTATTATTTCTACATTTACATTGTGTATTTAAGACACCCCTTAATATTTTTTAAAAGATGAATAGGAAGTGATGAAGCTATAGTTTCATGTTTAGAGATATAGGAGATCCAAAGGGCATAGTTCCACATAAGAAGTTTGTTTCATTAATATTGACCACCCAAGTATTAAAATAAATTTTATAAGAGAGAAATCAATTTCACATATAGCAATCTAATGTTTCCCTAGGGAACCATTCCAAGTGGTACGAAATATACATCGAGGTCTCATCCACTGAAATCCTAGTAAGAGGAGTTGAGACTATTTCAACTTGATCCTAAAGGCACATAACCCTCGATGGATAAAATGTGGGGCATAAATGGTATTCTAACCTCATGAAGGTTTCATAACTAAGGGTCATCCATAATTAATTATTTGAAGATACGAAAGGCCCTTAGGATTAACTATTCACCCATTGTTTCTTGTGGTGAAATTTATATGACTATTCACTTTTTTGTCAAATCACGATAACCCTCCATTATCTTTCTCTTGAGTTTAAAGTGGTTTATTTCATGAAATTTAGGATTTGGTCATGGCTAATGTGGGTAGGGAATGCTTTTTTGAAGTGGAAATTAAGATAACCATGTACACTTGTAATTCAAATGGAGTGATAACACCCTTGATGGAATAAAAATTTCCCTATTGCAAATTTTCCCTCTCATGTACAACCAAGATGTCCAAATAACCTAGAGGCAACATATTTTACCTTTGAAAGAGGAAGGGTTGACCATAGCTATTTTATCAAGGAAACACAATTTGAGTGCATTATAAGACATTTACATCACAAACACATATCTTGACTATTATTGCAACATATATCAATTAAATAATATCCTTCCTATCTACCAATTAATATTAATGTCATTACAACAGATGATTTCTTATTCAAAGAGAGAAAGGGAGTAAAAGGTTTCAAAGAATTGTTGCAATTCATACTATCAATGGAAATCCTCTTTCGTTACATTCTTATGACGGAAATAATTTTCAAGTTATAGCTCACCACCATACCAAAATACAAAATTATGATGAGTCAAGACAATTAAATAAATATGTTATTCTACAATACAATTGAATTGTAAGGTTACAAGTAAAATTTCACCATCACTTTATTTAACACATGTACACAATGAAAGGAGATCTTCTTTCTTTAATAATACAACAAGTAATATTGCTAAGTTAGAATACTATTCTAATTCCATATTGTCTACACATTTTTAGTAATAAACATTAAATTAATATTTCCAACATCTATTTTAATCCTGTTTCTGCTACTTGTAACCTGCCAAGTTAGTATAATCATGGTCAACGAAAAGGACACTGGCATGGTTTCCCCTACAAATGTCGATTTTTCACACATATATGTTTTAAAATTTACAAAGAAATTTATACACTTGTATGAAATGGAAGAGAGTTAAAAAATTCATAGAAGAAATTCCATTTCATTATCAAAGTAGAAAGAAAAAATGGGGAAGAGAGAGAAACACCATATTATGTGGAAGCTATTTTGACTAGAAAAAATCATAAAGGAGTTGTATAGGGTCATGTAATAGTTTTAGTAGACTCTGCAAAGAGTTATTCGGATAGGAAAATGTTCAACACCAGTTTCCTAATATTACAGCAAGTTAAAATTACATCCAATTTAGCCCAAATGCCCTAGAAACTAGGTTTGAAATACTATTTTTCCGAACTCAAACTCACCAAGAATAAAGTTTCCTCAATTCTCCTATCTACATGGATTCCCAAGAAGTTAACGGAACTAGGATCTAGTGACTAGGGTTCGAATGGTAACCGCTTTTTTGAAGCTACTTGTCATGATCACGCCAATTCATCTTGTCGCCGAATGACTGAAAGCCTACAAAACCCCCTTATAAAAAAATCTTTCACGGTAATTTTAACCAAACTAAAGTTTGACTATGATTTTCCTACAAAAATACTAGAGGTATGAAGTGGAAAAACTTTGTTTCTCAATGCGGTGCCAAAATCGTGAGAAAAAGCCAAACAAAATTATTAACTCATAGCAAGTATCCAACACTGCAATATTGACAACCACGGTCGTAGACTAGTGACAAAAATTGGTCAAATGACTATATGAAATCATTATAGTGGTTGATTTGGCATCTCACATCATTATTTAACATGATTAAGGCATCGATTTCTAGTCACAAGATTTGGAGGGGTATTTTGTGTGTCTAACAAAATTTGGTTTTTATGAAATTTTTCTAGAGTACAATCGACAATTATCATGAGGTATCAAGTTCATTTTTTTCATTTGGGAGGTTTTCGTTATCCTAACCCATCGTCTAAGTTTTTTTATTGTCACAATAAGTTTTACCAAGCAAGATTAACATTCAATATAAATCCTTTAAATGTGAAGCAATAAAGAAGATTCAATGTTTTCAAGCTATAACATATTTTCGAATTTCATACAAAATATATACTCTTTCTTTATTTTATTTTATAACTACAGAGAAAATAAAAATAAATAAATGTGAAGACATGTTAGACTAGTAGAGAGAAAACCATGCCTAAAACTTATCATCGAGCGGGGGTTGAGTGGTTTGACATTTTATGAACCAACATATTTGCTTGAGAGATTCTACGACCTTTTCACTAATCCCATCTCGAGCGTCTCCTGCAATCCTCCATAATGCAAAGAGATTCATAAATTTTTCCAACAAGCTTCATAGTCCAAGGATTTTGAAATTATCTTTACCACAACTAAACATTATCTTTAGTTTGTCATTCAAGATTACAAGGTAATCCACCATACCACTAAGGATGTTAACTCAATATTTGATGGACACCTACAAACTTTTCGCTATTCCATGCCGATAGACCGAGCTCAATACCAATGTGATCAATCTCCATATGCTAATAACGAAGGGCAAGATTGCTAACTGAACGATAGCCAACACAACGGCCAAGCATATCAACCATGGTTACTATTGCAACCACTCCAAAAACAACACCAACAAATAGAAGTCCACCAGCTAAGTGCCACGTCCACAAGAAAGTTTTAACCAATAAAAAAAAGCAAGCGGTCCTTGACCTAATCCAAATCTCCCACTCCCATGATTGCTCTTCTAGCACGAGGTCAACAAAGCCACACGATCTTCCAAATCCATGAAAGTTTTAATATGTATATTGATGATAAGTTTAGAACTCCTTGGTCGTAGCCGACAGAAGCAAAATGGTCAAGCCACATCCCCAAGTAGTTTTAAGCAAACTTGTTTTATACATTGTTCACGCAACAACATTTCTTTTAGTCGTATTGTCAAACAGTCAACGTACCTTGTCTAAGCTTCCATATTTATCATACATGTCTCCCACAGTGCACAACAATTATTTTTAGTTTTTTTAATCCTCCAACACCTGCGCGGCCAGCAATAGCAATAAACAAAAATTAAGCTTGCTTATTCAAGGCATGGTCCATGAGAGACAAAAACTTAGACATTTTGACACTATTTCGCACATATTTGTGAAATATGTCCCCATTCCTTACGCATACTTGCAGAGCACTATCGCCAATCACCTCTGACCGAAACACCTTTTCCAATAGAGTTTCGAGGCATCCACACCCCATTCCAAAGCTTCTATTTATACATGGCCCAGAGCTGATATCATCTTCTCTCTAGCACATTGGGTGGCCTGTGCCATCTTGGCGCTTCAAGATTCCTCCACTCCCCATATAGCTGAAGATACTAAAAGATATACCAAAATCTTCCTTTACGTACGAATACAGACCAATGTGAACACCTTTTCAAACAAAAAAAAGTAAAACCGAATCACGCTCTTTAAGGCATTTTTGTCAGGGCTATGCGTAATTTCTTCTCCCAAATTTTGATATGCTTTGGGTTTTTTAAGGTCTTTTCCTCAGTCAGAGTGTGCAGGCCAATTATGCAGGCCGCATTTCTTCTGTGCACTTTCTCAGGCACTTCCATCACGTCCCACTTGGTCAAACAAGTCACATGCACCTATTTTATTTTTGTTCAATTTTACTTATTTTTGAAATCTCTCATTTTTATTCAATCCAGTACTTAACGGATCAAGGAATGAAATGGAGGGGGCATTACACCCACGTAAGGCTCCGACATGAAAAATAACCAAAGACAGACACAAAGTAAATTTTCTCTTTTTCCAATGCTTCAAATATTGAATATGCTGATAGTCATTTTCAAATCTGAGTATTGGTTATTTTTCATAACACACATCAGGGATACGATAAAAAATTTGCTCCCTCAAATTAACTTATTTGACCCATCCCCTTGGGCATTTCCATTATACTTTTCACATTTGATTTCTAGTCTAAAGAAAAACATACTTATTTCATTTTTAGTGGGTCATGAGCCTAAACAAATGGTGTCTTTGGGGAATTAAAAACAACCAACATATTCTAGTGTATTATCCACTACGTAATATTAATGTACAAACTACTTAAATATTGACTAACAAAACATGTCTCAATTGGAATGAGTTATAAGCAATTGAAATATATGGTATGTTATTTATCGAAATCAAATTTAGGACTCGATGTCTACATACAGAGAAAGTAAAATATGCAATGGAAATCAGATGTGCCTATCCATCACGTAGATTCACAATTAGTATTACGAACCTACGCAAAAAAATTAATCCTTCCGCCCGCTGAAGCTCACACTCCACTTTATAATCTTTGTTCCCGACCATCTGGTCATGCATTTGTTTTTAAACAAATATGGTCCCCGATCTTTTTAGAAATAAACTAATAGTGGTTTTACTGAAAAAGTTAATAACTCATTATGTTGTTACCATTTCCTTCAAAACTAATGGTGACTAACATGAACTAATGTTTTCTTGGTCAACATGAATTGTGTTGACTAGTAGGAGGGATAGGCTTATCCATTAAAATCAAGCATGATATCTTCTTACAAACAATTTTATTTTATTATTAAAATAATATTAGACAGAAGAGCCTATCCATTAAATATGTTTACAAGGTTACATGGTCAGCCAACCAGTAAATAATTTATTTATTTTTAAAGTGTTTTTCATTAATTGATTGACCATTAACCCTTATTAACATAATGAGATAAATACAAATAAGATTAAACACAATACATACAACTAATTAAAACTGAATAAAATAAAATAATTGACTAAAATGTACAAGTTGTTGTGCCCATAAATTTATTTATTTTTAAATTATTTACAAATTTAACAAAATTTAAAAACCTCATTTATTCCAAATTGCGGACATGCTATTATCTCTTACACCCCTCAATACAATTGTTAGTCTAATATGCAACCTCATGCACTTAATGCTCTGAAAATAATTAAATAAATGAAATTAAGTATCAACCTCAGAAAGAGCATGTTCATTACTGATTCAATTACATAATTTGGTGACTTGTAGGGGAAAAGAATATGTTTGCAAGGCTAATTTGTGAATTCTACAAATACATGGCTGACTAAATCTGTTTATCATTTTATGGAGTGATTTATTATTACAGGGTTGATCACTCAACTTTACAAACACACGTGATATTTAAATTGAACGAGTAAAACGATGACCTTACCTGTAAACTTATATACACTTTGCTAAAGAGGATGTTACAGCTGCGATTCTCAAAGAGCTACTCAGAGGGGAATTGTTCATAAAAATCATTAAACTCGCCACCAGTCTGTCTGATCGACCGTAGACGGATTCACTGTATGGATTTCTGGTGGAATTGTAGTGGAATTCGGCAGCGTAGAAAAGATATTCAGTTCTCCAAATCCCGCAAAATTATCGCACAGCTTCAGTCCGTTCTCGTTGTCCTCTCGAAATTCTCCCATAATTTCTGCAAAGGGAGCATCCATAAATCTGCTTTGAAGGGGCTGCTCCGAACGGAAATGGCCTTCCTCCTCACTTGCAGCCTGGAAATTATGAACTGTAAGAGCAGTTCGGTTATTAACGTCAGTAGAATCAGGCTGCCTCGGGCTTGCGCCAGTAATTTTCAATTTCCTCTGCTTGGATTTTTTGAACAACGTCCCACCGGATTGCAATCCAGTGAACTTCTGAACGATGGAGCGAAAATTGGCCGGGTCGGTTTTGATAATCATTGGTGGAGATTCGTGCACAATTCGTATGGACGGAGTAGCTCCGTGCGATGAGTTGCTGGAATCACCCATTAAATATATTTATGCAAAGCAAACATAATCTATTAATGCCTTTTCGAAGAAATAGTGGGATGATGTAATTTCAGACATTTTGTAACGAACTCATTTGATTTAGAAGATGGATTCAATTTTCGTATCGGTCGCCTTACCTCCCTTAAATATTCAGATACATCGCTTTACTTCAAGTTTTTATTTTGAATATTAGCGAATAGTGGCCTAATCATTTTAGGTCAAGATGAAGAGAGGAAAACAATTGTTAAGACATCAATCAAGCAACGTATGCGTGTGATATTACAGAGTTGTATGTCAACGTTGTAGTATGAATGCATGGGCACACTCATCTTGTTTGTGGTCTGTGATATCATAAAATAGATTTTGTTTGGGCGAGTTGACATTTCAGTCAATATACATCATTATTGAAAGTCAACTTCGTATAAGAATAATTGCTTCAAATATCATAACCACTAAACTGTTGTAGTAGATGATTTTATTTATTCGAGAATCCTTTGACACTATCTCGTTTGAACATTAATGTTTAAATTATACTTTTATTTCAAACAAAGAAAGAGTTTAAATAAAATTTCAAAGAGTTTACTAAAATTAAATAAATAAAGAGTTTAAATTAAAAGTCAAAGAGTTTACTAACTAAAAATAAATCTTAACAATTTCTTACCTAATAGTGTTTCTAATAAGTCAATTCTACAATATTGATATAATTTCTTTCTAATGTAATCCTAGAATCCTTTCAAAACAAATTTAAACAATTTTGACTATATTATAGTTATTTTATAATCAAAGTACAAGGATGGTGGACATTGTAATAGTTATGGGTACATTGTTAATTAAGGATTTTAAAATTGACATTTATTGTAATTTCATATCACAATTTTTTTTGTTTCAAAAAGACAATTTAAAAATTGTGATATCTTAAGAATATGGGGAGTTTAGAACCCCTTTCATTTACAAAAATATGTTTGATGTCCATATAGTAAAGTAGCTAGATTGAATCTATTTATCATCAATCCCTAAGAATTTACCTCACAAAAAAGGTGATCAATTGAAATTGATATCTATTATCATTTTTCAAATAACATTATTTAAAATATTTTATATTATTTATCATGTGAAACCTAACCGAGCCGTAAATTAACCCTAATCAATGAAATACGCACGGGCTTGGATGATGGCGGTGGTAGCTCGGTCAAGTGCTTGAAGGACGATGAGCAACGAATTCATATGTTGAACCTGTTGCATTGGTTGGTGTTGTCATTGATGTCACATGGCATTGATGGAAAAGGAGGATTGAAATGTCATGAAGGTTGGTGCCTTCTCAATGAGGTTTGGTGTTCACAAAGTTCCTTCATGGTGTTTTCTTGAATAGTTGTGATAGTTTAATGGTGTTACATGCTTGGTCAATGTGGTTAGTGCCTAGTGGATGTATGGAGATTTTAGGTGTAATTTAGTCAAGTGTCCCACGGGGCTGAAATGGTGTTTCAAGGATGTGTAAGAGCTTTCAGGGTGATCATCAGGTCATGTGTTTGCAAGTCATGTCCGGAACTAGCCCATTTAGCCCTAATTCTAGAGTTGTATTAGGTGTATGAAGGTAAAGAAAGACATAAAAAGTCTATGAAAACACGAGAGGAGTATTGAAACATTATCTAGAGAATTTATGAGAATCTACAAGTAATACTTCATCTCTTGAAGTCATATTTGATTTATTTACTTGACCTGTCTTTGAGAACTAACAATATAGGCATAGAAAAATGAGGTTGGTCATGATTGTACAACATTACTTATGAGAAATCAAAATATGAAGCATGTAGAGGAAGGTATTGCAATTCTCTATGGAAAGTTTCATGAAAATTTGAAGAGAATTGTTGAATATATTGAAGCTTTACTTAAACTGGGTTAAGAAAAATGGGTTGAAACATTGACCTGCCTTCTTAGCATTTAAAAAAAAATTAAAATCCTTCTTCAGATAAATCATAAGAGGATTTTTTGAAGTGAATTTAAATATAAATATTTTCCTAAAAATCTAATGTAAAATGGTTGAAGGACAAGAAAGTTCTCTTCATTTTACTAGCATTATTTAAACCTTCACCAAACCGTCATATTAAAGCTATGGTAAAAAAATGAGGACTTTGCTCTCCAAATCACTTGTGAAAGTCATTGAAACCACTTATAGTTATACTGATTAGGTTCTCCTAGTCAAATTTTGTGGCTTTTTTTTTCCTCAAGCATGACTGTACTGTATGTATTTTCCCATGTTTTTGAAGAAATTTGAGTATACAATCCAGATTATATAGATCCAAGATGAATCTCCTAATGTGGAAGGTGGACTACGATGTTTTCTTAGTGATCATGAAGAGTTTTAGGCAAGTGCATTTCATGTTTTGTGTGAACCTAGTTCATCTTCCTCCCCTATTGCTATAAGATAGTCAATCATAACCAATCATGATGAGTGAAGAGGGTTTTTGTAAATAAGGTTAATAGTGAGGCGTGAAATGGTTATGAACATTTTCTACAAGTTCAATGTGACTTGATGGATCCCATGGTCTTATCTTGTTAATAGGTTTGAAGTATACTTCTTATTGGTCTACAAATGTCCTCTATGTCTAGTCAAGAAGACCAAGAATATGAGTTGCACTTGTGAATTCTCTTCATGATCCCCACATACAAGTAATTGGAGATGGTGTATAGGATATTGTTAAGTGTTACTACTATCGTTAGTCATGATAGTGAGATCAAACATGTTATACTCAATATGGAACAAAACCAGATCTTGAAGTCCATATCTTGGTCTGGGAAGTCTTTGGAAAAACAAGATTTGTTGATCACTTGTCCTAAGATGGGGCAATACTGGGTCTAAGAAAGTCTTTCATGACATAGATATTATCATAAAGGTTTTATTGGATCCATGAAGAATTATTCAATTTCATGAACAAACCCTCTCTGTGAAGATTAGTTCTTGTTGCTCAAAATCATGCCTGGTAAGTAGTGAAGATTAAGAAAGTTTGATCTAGTTATCATGCTATAAGAAAAAATTTAGACTTGAGAAGTTATAAAAAGTACATTACCTTATGTAAATTTGTCCTTAAATCCATACCTAACTAATAAATGGTTTGGTTTTACTAAATATGTAACATTGTGCATTCAAAACTTTATATATCTTGTTAGATTGCATAATACATAAAGTGAATAAGGATTATTTTCCTCATATTGACAATTAAAGGGTACCTAAAAATCTTGAATACCATGTTCAAGCTATGATAAAATTTTGAAGACATTTTCTTGTGGCTTCCTAAGCTCCTCCATGACTGGTATGTACACATCTATATGAATGTGTGTTGAGGCTTTGAAGGAAAGTTGAACAAATGACTTCATGCCCTATTTCGATAAGCTTCAATTTTTTTTATTGATGTATAACTTTTGTATATCTAATTCCCCTATCTGTATAACTGACATGAACTCATAAGTCTCTCCTTTTCAAGATTAGAGACTATGATGACAAGTTCTATCACTTAGTGTGCTCCTATGTGCTTTAATGAAGATTGAAGACTATATTTCAAGGTATGAATGATATAAAGAGGATCTACAGAATCTTAAGGATTGTTGTAATGTTCCTACATGATCATGAAGACACCTAGCACTTGCAATTGCATGTGTCTCAAACTTGCTCACTTAAAAAAGAATAAGACAAATCAGTCTTTTGATAGTTACAAACTAGTCTGCTTGGCTTGAAAGGATACTTGTGTAAGAGAAGTAAGAGAATTTGTTAGGAATAATTAGTGTGCACATTATTATTTTCTATTTAATGTTTAAATTAGTATTATTATTATGTTGTAAAATTATGTAAGTAAGTTCATAAAACAACTTGTGTAGGATTTAGGAGAGAGATTTTAGGGATGGTCAGTGGTTAGGAGGTAATCTAGATGGTTAGAAAAACCATCCTAGAGTAGTGGTAGCTGATAAATTAACTAGCTCTATATATTTATAACATTTGTAATATTTTAATGTCAAATTGAATTATTATTGAGCATGTGCTCTTGCTGAATATGGGGTATCCCCCAAAATTGGTATCAAAACACACACTCAATAATAATTCATTTCAACATTAAAATTTTACAAATGTTACAAGTATATAGAGCTAGTGAATTTAACTACTAACATTAATCTTGGTTTCCAGGCCACTCTTAATCTCACCCACTTGTGCTTTGCTTGTCAAGTTGATTAAGGAAATGGGTTAGTAGATCCCATGGACCTTTGTAACCCCATTACCTTTATCTATTCCCATTCATTTATTGTGAATTCAAGTTGTGTGAATGAGAGACTAGCATGATACCACGGACCTCACACAAAATTTGGAGGTTTTAGTGTCCAACCTTCTTGCATATTTGTCAACAGTACTAGTGGATACCACGAACCACATAATGAACCCACTGACATCCATCATTCATGTGCATTATCTTTTTGTCTCCATTTTGTCCACTCTTTTGGCAATTTTTTCTTCCACTTTGTCCATTGTTTCCATATTCAAGATTGGAAAAAAAAACTCTCAAAAATATATTTTGGTTGCTAGAAAATTTGTTTTTCAGCAATCTGCTGACCACAGATAACGTAATTATGTCATTTGTGGGTTTTCCTTTCAATTGAAAATTTACAAGTCAGGCACCACAAATAGATGTTTTCATTTCGTGCCACTAGTGGTTGTGGAAAAATGGATCAGATATCTCTTGCAACAGATTTTCCAGGTGGCATTCATCCCCAAGTCATATCTCGCATTGTGGCATCTCGATCTAGCTTTGTTTATTGAGAATTCTTCTTTTCTCTAATGTACGAGAACAATGAATAGTATATGGGAACTCACTAGTCTTCCTCAACTCATGGGGAAGACTATATATACACACCACATGACATCTTCAGGTTACAAAACTCCGCATTTATTACTGCATGAGATTTGACATCGAAATCATCATATGTGAGTTGGATCTATGCATCAAAGGCTTTATCAAATTAACTATTTCCTTTAAATTATTTTATATTCTTTATTCTCACGACCTGGCACTTTGGTGGATATTCAAATTTTCCATCCAAATTCTGGCGACATTCTTGAGATCTGCCTTCCAAATTGATCTATATTTTCACCTACGTATATGAAGATCGGGCTCAACTCAAATCTCCTAGCCTAGATCCTTGGTGATTTGAAACAATTCATGTCAGCACTCTCTTTAGCAATCAAGCTCCTAAATTGCTCTGTATTAAATTGATTTTACATCCACATCAGATGCCCAAATACATCAAATCTCTACGTATTTATCCCCTATGATCTCTAATAATCTGTAATCTAACTTTCCTTGTGAATATAGCTGAACAAATACATCTAATGGACATCGAATTCTATTATTTTCTAAGTTTGAATCCCATCTCGTGATGGAGACCCCATTGGAATCAGTGACAACTTTAAACATCTTCTTCTTTGATACGAACCTCAGGGATCTCTATCCAAATACAAAATTTACTCGTGTTAATGAGTTAAGCCTTCCCCTTTCAACACCGAAACCTAGACTTGGGTAAAGCCTTATTTTCTCATCAATGGAGGTAATTTTTTGAATTTTTTGGCTAGTAGTTTGTTGAGGATTCAACCCACCATAAGCACAATTTATTTTTCTCAAAATTTTTCCTTCGAGGAGAATATTCCAATTGAAGGGGGTAAATTTTTTGAAAGGGGGGAATATTTTCCTATTAGGAAATATTTTCTAAAAATTATAATGAAGCCATTACTTTTTTACTTGGATGTATTATCGCTGGAAACAAACATCCAATCAGTTTTTGTTTAAGGGGGGGATACAAAGTGAGGAGATTCATCAACCTAGAAGAAAAATATATAAGGTAAACACACACACTCATGCTTCAACATGTAACATTCTTTCCCATGTGCACACCAAGGGGGATGTTAGGAATAATTAGTGTGCACATTATTATGTGCTAGTTAATGTTTAAATTAGTATTATTATTATTTTGGAAAATAATGTAATTGAGTTGAGAAAACAATTCATGTAGGATTTTGGAGATATATTTTAGGGATGGTAAGTTGTTAGGAGATAATCTTGGTGGTAAGAATAACCGTGTTAGATTAGTGTTAGTTGTTAAACTAACTATCTCTATATATTTGTAACATTTGTAATAGTTTAATATTAAATTGAATTATTATTATGCATGTGGTCTTGGTGAAAATGGGGTAACACCCAAAGAGTTAGGAAGTTTGAGAGTTACATTTAGCCACCAGTTTATTCAAAGAATCTCGAAAAGGATCTTAAAAGTATGAAAATTTACCTATAATCACAGCTTAGAAACAATCATTACATAATGCCGCTTTCCTATGAAGTTCTTTTTTACCTCCTTGTACATATGGTAAAGTGAGCTAGTTGAAAATTCATTGGAGTTGAAGGGAAATGTCATGTTAATGACTCATTCTTGTTTATAAAAATCTCATTTTTGTGTATGAAAATGTTGTTGAAGAATGTGAGAGCTATGTGTAAGGTTGAAAAGGTGAAAGAGTTGATAATGTATTGAAACTAGTGGATGTTGTATGAAGGTGTATGAGAAAATTTAGGATCACAATCTTGTTGTCTCAACAACTATGTCAAATGAGTGATCAAAATAGGATTCAAATATAAGTAGCAACTTAGTAAACATTAACGTGGGTGCTTTCATGCAAGTTACACCTTGTAAAGGATTCTGACCACATATCGAAGTTGATGCTTCATGTTGAGTGGGTGCTCAACAAACTTGTAACCTTTGTAATATTTCATTAGACAATTAGTCCAGCATAGTGCATTGGTTTAGTGGGTTTTCTCCCATCTTGGGTTTCCCACTTCAAATTATGTCTTTCCATGTGTTTTTCTTGCTAATTAGATGCGAATTGTGTGGTTGATTTTTCTATATTAAGTTGAATTTTTTTATTGGTTTTGAATTGTAATGCAATTGTTGAATTAACACTAATTCACCCCCTCTATATTTCCTAATTTCTATCAATTCATATCAGATCTAGGTGTTTGTGTAGTTTGTTTAATAGCTCTAAGGAGATCCATATAACTCAAGCATCGAAAGAAATTAATCACAACATGATTTCTCTACCTCCAAAGTACCTCTCTTTAATGGATCCAACTATACATTCTCGATTGTTAGAATTAATACATATCTTATGTCTTTAGGATTTTACATATGGCATTCGAGTATTTAGTGGCTATTCCATTTGATCCACACCTCCAAATGATGCAATAGGAAAGAGAGAAAGGGAAAATAATTCCAAATCTATGAATGTAATTCTATGGAATGGTAGAGGCTAAATTTCTAAAAGTCATATATTCTACCACAAACAAAGAGATTTGGGACAAATTACAAACCATCTATGAAGGAGATAGCATTGTCAAAATAGCCAAATTATAGACCTACCGTAGTCAATTTGAGATTCTTAAAATGAAAGAATGTAAATTTATTGCATCCTACTTGCAAATGGTAGATAACGTGATAAACCATATCAGAGGTTTAGGAGAAAAGGAGGAGGATGTGATTTTTCAAAAGGTATTAAGATATTTTCCTAATAAGTGTCACTCCAAGGTGTGAGTTTTGGAAGAAGACAAATAGTTGAGCACTCTTAAAATGGAGTAACATAATGATATTCTAATTACCTATGAGATGAGAACTACTAAATAAAAATCAGTCAAGAAATAAGAAACATTCAAGGAAAATAAGGAATCCCAGAAAAAATAAAAATAGGCATGAATCGATATGGAGGATGATTAAAAAATTGAAGCCATGTTTGTAAGGAGGTTAAAAGATGGTCATGAAAGTATAAGGGAAAGCTATCATTAAATTGTTTTAACTAGATAGTTAATTTAGTCATTTTACATCCAAGTGTCCTAATAAGAACAAGGGATATCAAGATGAACATGATGAAGAAACCTCTCACAAGAAAAAGAAGAAATTCAAGAAACATGAAGGTAAGAAGAAGTACTTCAAGAACAATAAGAATTTCTATACCAAAGAAGGATCAAGTTCATCTGAATCTAGTGACTCCAACAACTCTGAAAGTGAAGATGAAGGTACTCAAGCTAAAACTCTATTCATGGTTATGGAAGTGACCTTTGCAAGTGAATCAAAAGGTAAAACTCAGTTTGAATATGATAGCTCAGATGAGGAAGATGTAGGAGTAAACCTTGAAGTTGAACTAATAAGTTCTCTTGAAGAACTAAAACTCCAAAGGAAGAAGAATCAAAAGATGAAGTCACTATTGAGAGACTATGAAGAGAAGATCAATATTCATGAGAGAAGGCTAAGAAAAAGGATCAAGAACATGAAGAAATGATCAAGGAACTTGAAGCACAAATATGTATGATGGAATCATCTTTCAAAACCAAAGAGGAATATAATCTATAAATCAAATCAAAGTAAGAGCTATGAAAAATCAATATGACTAGATTTCAAGAAAATTGAAGTCCTATCAAAAATTTGAGAAAATATCAAATGATCTAGATGAAATTCTAAGCAAGCAAAGTGTTTTTAGTGAAAAATTTGGCATAGGTTTTAAGGAGGAACCTAAGGATGATAAACCAACCTAGAATATGGTGATCAAGAAAACTCAATAACCACCTAAAGTAAGTAATGTTGACGTCAAGAATGTCAATAAGAGATACAATTCAAGCAAGAAATCCCATGCAACAAGGTATGATCACTACTCAAGTATGGATATTGTTTTTTGGGAAATATGTTTTGTCACTAAGCTTCAAAGTGTAGGAGACATGAAAAATGTCATGGAAGATATCTCAATTCATATTAATTGAGAAATAATAATGAACTGATTTTCTAAAAGTGTGAAAAGTATGGTCATGTAGCATTTTTTTCTATCAGAAACCTATAAAGCAAGACAAGAGGTTGTACATAGTGAAATCAGATCCTACAAGGAAGAAGGAACAAGGTTTGATAGCCCAAACTTCCTTTCACTCTCAAAGTGAAGACATGGAGTGGTATATAGACAATGGATGCTCAATTCATATGACAAGAAACAAGAGAAAGTTCATCTCTTTAGAAGAAAATGCTGCAGGAATGGTGAGATTTGGTGATAATACATCAGCTAGCATTGTAGGAAAGGGTACAATAAGCCTTGACAATGGAAAGACATTCACTCCAGATATTTTTGTATGTAGAAGGTCTGAAGCATAATCTCTTGAGTGTGAGTCAGATGTGTAAACAAAGATACAATGTGGTGTTTCATGACAAAAGATGTGATATAAGGAAGAAAAAATCAGGTAAGGTGGTTGGAAAGGCTAAAATAACCAATAAAAATATAAATGTCCTGAAGGAGATCAACAAATAAAAGTGTTTCAATAACAAGCTAGATGAGATATTGATTTGGAATATGAGATTAGGACATCTCAATTTTGATAATCTTATCAGAATCAACTCATTGTGATGCATAAGAAACATGCATAAGAAACATGAATCACTAAACTAGTTGATAAAATTTCTAAAACATGTCTTTATGGAAACGAAATTGGGAGAAGTTTCAAATCAAAAGAGTATTCTACAAGGCCTCTAGAGATAATTGATACTGATCTTGTAGGACCAACCAGAACTGAAAGAATTCAAGGAGAGAGATACTTCATGCTATTGATTAATGAATTCACAAGGATGACTTGGGTTTCCTTCCTTAAAGAGAAATCAAAAGCACTAGAAAGGTTCAAGGCATTCAAAGCACTAGTGGAGAATGAGAAGAATGCAAAAATCAAGAGCTTGAGATCTAACAGAGGAGGAGAATTTTGGTCAAATGAGTTTGATGATTTTTTGAGTGTTATGGGATAAGAAGACAATTCTCAGCTACAAGAACACCTCAAAAAAATGGGGTAGTGGAGAGAAAGAACATGACAGTGCAAGAAATGGAAAGAACCATGTTGAATGAATCAAAATTTTCAGATAGATATTGTAGGGAGGATGTTAGTAAATAAGAATATATCTTGAAGAGAGATCAAATTAGAATCAACAATAAGAAGAGACCTTATGATATTTGGAGAGGAATATCTGCAAGTGTAAAGCACCTAAGAGTGTTTGGAAGTAAGTGTTTTATCAAAAGAGATGATGAAAATCTTGGTAAGTTTGATTCAAGGTGTGATGAAGGAATCTTCTCAGCTACCTAGAACATAGTTTAACATATAGGTGCTACAAAGAAGATCCAACAAAATATAGTAGAGAGAAATAATGTCACAATTGATGAATCATATCCAAAGAAGACTACAACTCAGCCCAAGGAGACTCCCCAAAGCACTAAAAATCAAGATGATGATGAAATTGTAGAAGTTGATCAAGAAGAAGAAGATGAAGATGAAGAAAGATATGATACAAAATCCTCTTCAAGAAAATTTAATAGAGATCATCCACCAAATAAGATCATAGGAAACAAAGAAGTAAACAAATAAATAAAAATAAGGTTTAAAACCATCCAAAAACATGAAAATATTTCTCTCCTGTCTAAGATAGAACAAAAGAATGTCATGGAGGCTAGCAAGGATGAAAATTGGATCAATGCAATGAATGAAGAGCTAGAACAAATAGAGAAAAATGAAACTTGGGAGATTTTCCCTAGGCCAAAGAATAAGAACATCATTGGAACCAAGTGGGTGTTTAGAAAAAGTTTTGTGAAAAAGATGAAGTTACAAGAAGTAAGGAAAGGGTCGTTTAAAAGGATAAGCTCGGGTTGAATGAGGGAATTTGATGAGACATTTTATCTTGTGGCTAGAATGGATTCCATTATCCTCTTCTTCACATATTAAATACATAAATGGTTCAAATTACATTGAATGGATGTAAAGTCAACATTTCTAAATGGGCACTTGAATGAGGAAGTCTACATTGAACAACTTGATGGATTTTCTCTCACTGAGGACAAGGATTATGTTTGTAGGTTGAAGAAGGAATTGTATGGTCTTAAGCAATCCCTAGGGATTGGTATAATAGGTTGGACAAGTACTTGGTTGATCAAGGTTTCACAAAAATTAGTTGATATTAATCTATATATAAAAGTGTAAGAAGGCCATTTGTTTTTTTGTTGTTGTCTATGTTGATGATATAATATTTGGAAGTGATAGTGAGACTATGTCACATGGATTTTTAGAGGTCATGAAAAAGGAGTTTGAAATGTCAATTCTTGGAGATCTTTCGGTCTTACTAGGGCAGAAATTCAGCCAATCCAAAAAAGGTGTATTTATATCACAAATAAAGTACATCAAAGAGATGCTCAAGAGATTTCTAATGAAATTTTTTAATCGATTAAGCACTCTAATGATTGTAGGATGCAATCTCAACAAGGAAGAAAACTCACCCAAGGTAAATAACACATCATACAAATCTATAGACACTAAATCACACACTTACTACTATTACCTATACCACTAAGTATGTCGTTTTATATATGGATATTGCGTAAGAAAATTATTCAATGGTGGCCCATTCCCTCATCGATATGCTTGTCTTGTTGGTTTTTATTGTTTTATATTTTACACTTATCACTCATACACCTAGTTTTGGTAAGATCTCGTGGATGCATGTCGACGGTCTCCCACTTATTTGTCATCATTTGTCTCTAGAAAATAGTGGATAGGACTAGACACTAGCACCCAAGAGATGTTGTTAACCTTGGGTGTGTGTGTCCTCTTTATGTTTCATTTTAATTTTTACACTTGAGGTTGGTATTTTTTTATTTTCCCACTCATATCCCGAGGTACTAGTTGGCATGTCGGATCATTAATGTCAAAATTCAAGCAATATATCCTTATATAAACAAAACAAACACACCATGATAAGGGAAGGTTATTATTATGAAGGGAAATATATCTACATATCTCAAGGGAAAACATTTGGGAACATTACTCTGTATACACACTCCATAGGAAGGGGAATTCATTCTATTCCATCCACACATTTACATTTTATCTAGCTACCACCTACTATCTTCGAGTCATTGGTGTGAGGGCAACCGAGGATCACTATTACACACACAAGCACATAGAAATACATTGGTTTTGACATTTAGTGTAGTTCTTAGTTGCAAGTTAACATATGTGAGAGTTGAGGACAGTCTGACCCCTCATTTTGCATCTTTATTTTCTAGGTTTTTATGTATTTTTTAGGGTTTTGCAGGAGGATATTTGTGTGGAGGTTTATAGGTACCTTGGTAACCATAGTGCGACATACAAGTGATAAAAGGAGAACAAGTGTGAAACCCTAGAAACAGTATTAGAACGAGGTTTTGACCTTTTATGTAGACTCCAACACCCCCACAGAGGCCTTGGGCACCAACAGACACACGTATCCTTTCCTAGGAACTAGTTTCAAGACATTGTAAGCATCTTTACATTGTGATGGTATATACTCCTATTCCATCGCATTATCCAATATTGACTCACTTCGGGATAAGAAAAATTAAGGTAAGTGTCCTATCTCTTGCATTTGATTTTATATAAAGATCAAATAAATTTCCATGCACTTTTATTTGATTGTATGTCAGTTATAGAAAATATTTGCATTCATATTTTAATAAAGTAATTCATATTTTATTAAATCATTTTGAAGAACCCGTAGCTTAGAACTAATTTCCATAGGACCCACTAAAATCCTAGTGGCTAATAAAATCTCTTCTCTTCCGAGGCCATTAATGCCTAATGTGATTATTAATCCTATCTATGATGAAGCAACCATAGGTAAAATTAGATCTCTATATCTTAACTCTATTCCTCCATATGAACTCAAAGGAAAATGTTATCTCATGAATGCAATGTGCTGCTAGCTTTGATAATTATTCCATTAGCATTTTTTCCGATCCTGAAACATTTTTGGTTGTAGAAATTTTTATTTAGTTAGTTCTAATGCAACTTCTTTTATTTCTACTAAGACTTTAGATGATGTTATTATAATTTTTATGCTTCATATTGATGAAAATGTTTTATCCAAAAAATAGGATGAAAATAAGCATGTGCATGATGTTATTTCTCATACTAGTCAAGATGATTCTATAGTTGCATCTCATACTCTTTACATTACTACAAATGTTTCTAGTAATGCATCACATACTACTTTTCCTCCTCCTTCATTAAAATTTGATGATACACTTATTGAAATCCTTGGATATGAATCTTTGTATGGTATTTATGAGGTACATGATAGTAATGATTCTACTTCTTTGCATACTACTGAATGTGAATTTTCTACTCCACTTTCATCTTCTTCTAAGATTATCTCTAGTAACATGCATGATTCATCTCCTTCTATTACATCATCTCCTAGTAATGCTTCTTATGCTAGTCCTACAACTTCTCCGCGTGATTAAATAAATTTTGAATTATTATTGTTCTAAGTTTATCTAAATAGAAATAGTAATTGAATAGCTAATATGAATTGAAATACTAGTGTAAAATACCTTTTTTATTTTATATTAAATGCAGTGAAATAGAAGGGATAAGATATTTACACAATATAACTTACCTTGCTCTATGCTAGACCTGGAAAGGCTGATATACGGGTTGGACTGGATGTTTAGATGTTATTCCAAAACTACGTAAGTTTGATATTTGACTGAACTTAGGCACCTAGGAGAGACCTAGGGTTCCTAAACACATACTGGTTTGTAGTCTAGGCTCTCTGGTGTACAAAAAATATTTGAATTTGGTTCTCATAGTGTTGTCGGTCTTTACAATGTCTTCGTATTTGTTGTACGGTTGTCAAAATATCTTCACTTATGTCCCCAATAATATGATATGAATACCTACCTATAAAACCCCATACAAGAGCATCAATTCCTAAAAAAATAAAGATGCAAATGAAGGGTTCAGAATGACCTTACCCACCACAATTGTGGACTTACAACTAAGTGCTTTGCTACATTCTAGACTCAATGTAGTTTTGTGTGCTTTTGTGTGTAATTAGATGCCTAGGATGCCCTAAAGACAAATGCCATAGAAGTAGGGGGAATAAATAGATGTAAGTATGCTAATGGTTGATGGAATAAAATGAATACAACCCTTTCCCCTATGCTTGTGTGATGCAAATTTAGAAGATGCCTAAATGCAGTCATTTGCCTTAGTAGATAGCTACCCTTAATATATGATATTATTCCCATAATGTAGTGTGTACGCTATGTTTATATCACAGGGGTTCATTAGCTAGGCAATATCCTAGCATGTGATTTCATATTGATGTAATTAAAATTAATAAAGGTAAAGTTAATATACCGGTAGATATGAGGGATTAAAGAATTTAATTTATTAATATTTTGAATAAGGTATTAGGGGTAGGTTAGAGAGGTGGGCCAAAGGAATGAGAGGTTTAATTTTAATATAAAACTAAAACATTTGAGCCCTAGTTTTTAAAATTAAATACCTTAAAATTGTAATTTATGGAATGCGAGTCATAAAGTAAAATTACAGTTTCCTTTTTAATAAAGAATTATCAATTAAAAGATTCTTAACCAAGAAATAATAAGATGGTAGAAAACAAGGATTGAGTACGCATTTAAACACAAGTGATATTATTTCACCATCTTAATTATTTGAAGAAATAAAGATAAATGATTAAATATTAACATTTATAAGGTAATTGGTAATAGGTCTGATTGGATTCAAACTATCTTTTGAGAGAAAATGCATATCAACAAAAAAATGAGTGAGAAATATGATATATTTTTTTGTTTAATATATTAGGGTAGAAATAAAAACGGGTGAATAAAATTTTCATGGAAAAATGGGTAAGGTGCATGGAAAAAATAGGGGTTTTTTCATTCTAATAATATAATGGGAGGGTTATTAACAATTGAATAATTAGAGGTAAAAAATAGAATTACGGGTATTCTTTAATACCTTCAAACGCATGTGCTATACCATAATTTTACTAAGTGAACCCCTAGTGTTTATATAGGGATCTCTTGTTTGAATTTTGACACTAATGACCCGAAATTATGACTAATACCTATGGGATTGAGCGGGAAACAAAAATGACCGAACTTGGAGAAAAACAAGAACTAAGAGTTACGG
The DNA here is from genome assembly GCA_018340775.1 of Taxus wallichiana var. yunnanensis. Taxonomy (NCBI): domain Eukaryota; kingdom Viridiplantae; phylum Streptophyta; class Pinopsida; order Cupressales; family Taxaceae; genus Taxus; species Taxus wallichiana. Next base: position 788,977,282 of record CM031234.1, read on the forward strand.
AAACTAGGGAGCCTAAAATTAGGAACTCAGGGCGCGCTGGTGTCCTAGTGCTACCCTAGGTGACCTAGTTATAAACTAGAGATGAAAAACATCAAAATAACAAAACTCGACACTTACTTGAGAGACTCAAAAAAAAACTGTATAGACAATCGACAATTGTATAAGATAAATAAAAATGACGATAGAATTACGATGACGGACTAGGGGATAGGTCATTAGTGAGTACTTTTATTATGCGAGATCCATATATAAAATAACATACTTGGCGATATAAATGTACTAGTAAGTGCTTGATTTTGTGACCATATTTTCCCCACTTTATGTTGCGGAGGGGAAATCTTGGTAACATAAAGTAGTTAGAGATGTGTACCGATAAAATTTGGAGAATCTCATGCTTTGTAGTAGAATGTATAGACGTGTAGTAGAAGCATGCGAATAGAATTATAAAAATGTTCCAAAACATAGATCATTGGGTCGATCCATGTAATGTAACAAAAAGTGTAAATGTCGAGATGAAGTGTGTGAAATTAAAGTGATGAATAGGGTGTATAATAATTTCAAACATGGTATAATGATGAGTAGGTGCCTAAGGAGTGACCAGTTCCCAACTCAGACGCTTGTATATGAATGAATAACCAAAGAATTTGGGTGTCTTGCCGCCAAAGGAAGAGTTTAGGGAGAAAAGTGTGTTGTTCTCCAATATTTAACTATATCATTAAGACATAGCCAGTATAGATAGACTTAGATAATTTTTATTTATTTTTAGATCCAATGATTTCGATCAAACAGATTGACCCATATAGGATTAGTATAGGAAATGAACTCTTTCCCCCACTCCATTGATGTCATTGCAGCATGTGATAGCTTCCAAGTCGAGTCATATGGAAGAAAACATGAAATAAATGATGACTCCTAAGTTAGGTCATTTGGAATAAAGTGCAAAAAGTGAGAAGGCTTCCAAGTTAGGTCATCCGAAGGCAAGCGCAATATGTAGAATAACGTCCCAAGTTAGGTCATCTGGAAAAAGTGATGAATGTAATCTCTCAAGTTAGGTCATCTGAGAGGTCACATGTAACTCCCAAGTTAGGTCATTACAGAGGCCAAAAGTGTTAAAATCGTAATGATTAAATGATGTCAATTTGTTACAAATTTTGAACATGTTAATTGATTTGAGTGATTGATTGATTGTTTTGGTTACTTGTGGAGAGATTTTACCCAATTTTCCCCATATTAGTTCATTCAGGGAAAGTCAATAGAAATTGGTGAGATGTTGCATGAAAATATTTTTAATTTCCTTTTCCCCCAAGTTAGGTCATTAGGGGGAAGTGATGAAATATCGTATAAAATAATTATATGTTTGATGCCCCCATATTAGGTCACTAGGGGGAATTGGTGGTGAAAAATCGCATGGTGCATTAGTAAATGTTTTTGAGTGAAAAATTCACAATATTTAAATATGTGTTAAGGGGAATTATAGGATGACCCCAATAATATACCCCCATTTGAGTGAAAGGGGAAGTGATGAAAAGAATAAACACTAAGTTGAAAGTAAGCCCGAAATAGATCAAAGTTGTAAGAATTGCTAAAACATGTATAGAGTGAATGGAATACAATGTCAAAAAGTGGTAATTGGTGTGAAATGTGTTTAATAATATTGTAAGTGGAATTATAAATATAATTCCATAAATAGGTGTAAATTGGAGTAGAAACACTTTGAAGATATGATGAAAACAATGTAGTGTGCATTACTTATGTAAATAGACTGGAGATGATGACTATAGTAATGTAGGTGATGCAAAAGTAACTATAAATATTAAATTGATTTTTTTTTAGTTATTTCATTTCATTGTTATTTACGTGATTTTGAGAGTGTGGATGAGGTGAGTGAAGATTCCACAAGAAAGAAGCGGTGTGTCCTATTCGATTTGAGAGAGTGGCAACCATCGTAGCATCGCGTGCGACTATGGAGTTAGTAAGTGCATTTATTTTCACAAAATGTTAGATGTAGTAGTTGTTTTGGTGATATTTTTGTAAATTTGAGATTTTTATTTTCTCGGTGTTTGAGACCTAGAGAAGAGAGGTGAGAGCACTAGTGAAATATGGGATAGGAGTTGTAGTGCCCACTTCCCTTTGACATCTTTTTGATACTAATCATGATCCTGTTGATTATATTATGGACATTATTATGGACTTTATTATAGTATGATGTTAGATGTTAGATAAGTATTATTGCTTGACTTGATTCATTATGACGCATGACGATTATTATAGTCATTTTATATGTTGATGATGATATATTGTTTGACATGGTTATATAATGGATGTTGTTCGGACTTGTGATATTTGGATATTGTGAGTAGACCTAGAAATGGAAATTATTGGATGATGAGATAGTTGTTGATAAAACTCTAAATGATATAGTTCGATTGCTTTGATGTTGTTATGATTCATATATCTAAATGATTGTGGTAATTATATTTATATTATTTTGAATGTTCTGATATGGCCACGAGGCTGAAGGAGGTATTTGTGTTTTGCAGGTTAAAATATCACAAAAACATCGAGGGATTGGAGACCAACCACATTGGAATTCTAGATGAATTCAACAAGGTCACCATGGCAACTAGTATTTGCTTGTGTGTGTTTGTGTGTGTTAGGGATTCCCATGGGGGGATCACCTTTAATTGTGACCAAGGGGTTTTATGTATTCCTTTTATTTTGGGTCCCTTTTGTTTATGTTTGCATGTGTTTATTTTGTGGTGCTTTTACCCCTTTCATTAGTCATTAAATAGTGTGTAATATTGTGAGTAATCATTTTGTTAAATTAATTAATTTAAATATGTCATAAGAAAGTAATTACTAGAGTTGTTGGTGTTGATTTAGAGTGTATAGGTAATGTGTAAGTGATGTGTAAGAGATATGTAAGTGATGTGTGAATTGAATTTTGAGTGTGAAACACTCCACCTTCTTGGAAATTCGAAAATGTCCTTAGAGGCTAATTTTGGAGGCTTGTGGGACAAGTTAAACTTGTCCCATACCTATTAAATTTAATTACCAACCATACCCACAATTGGAGAGTTGAGATTAGACTTTTATAATACTTTTGAGAAGGCAAATTACAGGTTTTAATTGCACATTTCTTATATGATTTAATTTGAGTCCTTTGGGGTGTGGGTTGGATTTGAGTATATTAGTAATTTTTCATATTATACACCCACCTATTTATTATGTATTGGAGAATGAAGTTGAATATTTGGGTCGGGGTTGAGAATGTGTGATGTTGCATCCTACATGGATCTACCTCATCCTGTCCCCTTCCCTCTTTTATAAAATTCAAATTCCTTACCTTGTTTTGGGTTGCTTCATTTTGGAGACTGGATTCTTGGCGAATTCCTTGATCTTTTGGGAGCTCGGCTTTGAAGAAGTTTTGGGAAGATTGTTGCATGCTTGTGCTTGGCTGTTCTTAGATTGTTCGCATTGGGATAAAGCTTGCTGATTTTGGAACTTGGAACAACTCCATCATGGAGAGGTAGGAGCTTGGCTCTTGAAATACTCTTCTTTTATAAATGTAAATGTTAATGTGTGAATGTTTTGGCATGTTTTTGGGCTGTTGGGTAGATGGCCTAAGAATGGTGTAGGAGAAGACTATGGGGTTATTTTATGGGGGAAAACTATGTTTTAGGGAGTTGTAAGGGCATAGTAGGGTGTTCGGATTTGGGTTCCACCTTACAATGAAATAGATTGCATTTATTTACTCATTATGGGGTGCCATATGAGGTTGTGGAGGCATAAGAAAATGGGAGGAATAAGGGGTACTTAGGGGAGGCATAAGGGTAGGTCGGGGATTTGTAATGATATACATACATACATATGTATATATATAGGAATACGGGTACTTGGGCGGCGGAAGGGCGGTCGTGATTTGTAATATATATATATATATATATATATATATATATATATATATATATATATTCAGTGGTTTTTTTCCTTAGGTGGTGATACCCATTTCCCCTTTTAGGAGGCAAAAGAAGTATCCCCCATAGTTTCTTTCTCCTTTGGCTTGCTAGAGATGAAGCCTCGTAATGTTTTTCATGCTTTAATGCATTGTAAACTACATTCATTTTTGGATTATATTTTCTTGTGGAAATATTTCTTGTGTGTTTGTGGAAGCTTTGTTGTTGCCATGAGTTGGATCACATCTTTTATTGCAATGTGGTTGGGGCTCGGGGGCCAATGAAGAAGGATGGATTATCCTCTTTGTTGGATTTCTTGGTTGGTTGGAGAGCGTTGCATTTCCCTTGCTCTTGTTGTGATCAAATTTGAAGAATGAGAAATCTGCATGTTGTTGTTCTGGAGCAAGGAAAAAATTTAGTTTGACAGTCCCTTGCGAAATGAAATATTATTGTAGCCCTTTACGAATTTGAAGTGGATGATCTATATATTAATTGTAATGGAAGGATACTTTTTATTGACAATGAAAGTTGAAATTTGAAATGTAAAAGAGTTATACTCTTTTTTTGGTTTTCTTGGAAAGAAGCTGGGAAAGAATGATATGTATTTTGTATGTTGTCATATGAAATCAAATGGAAAGGAAGTTGTAAGAGTTTCATTTGAATTAATGGATGTGGTTTTTTCTTGTCCATATGATATTATTCCATTGGAAATTTGTTTTTAGCATGCACTATGAAATCCCTGTTTAGAATGTGGAAAAGTGAAACACGTGAGAAGAAAATGTATTATTCTCGCTTACAGATATAATATATGATTTTGGAAAGAATAAAAGAAGGAAGTTGTAAATGTGTATTTTGGAATAAATAAAGGATTGCATAACCTTCCTCAAATTGTATCACTGTATTGAATTTAATCATCTAGTTGTGAGTTGTAATCTCTGTTTGAAAGGAAGAAATGTGTGTAAAGGAAGTGTAATACTTTGTCTTTTGAAATATGTAAAAATTTGAAATCAAAGATGTATTTTAGTTTTTGAATAGTTGGATTGAATTAACTAAATGTATTAGAATAGGATTGAAACATATTATAATGCTTGGAAGAAGAAAATGGAAAACAAACCGTTTTAAAAATTTGATCCATGTCTTGTATTTTAAACTAGCAATTACTTAATCCAAAATGCATAGATCGAATCTGCAACAATGAAATAACAAAATAAATGATTAAATGGAAGTAGTTTTCCATAAATGAATCCAACTAGACAAAAATACTTAAAATAAATCTTTCAAAACCTGAAGAACCGAGTTCAAAGCTTTCACAGTCGTTTTGCTATCAAAATTGTAAAATTTCAAGTTGGAATTAAATCACATATATCTACCTCACAAACTTATCCTAAATCCAGATAAGAACAATTCTCCATGTCTATTTGACATGTTGAGAGAGGAATAAGAACAAATTGAACAATTTTTTATAAGCTAAAATTACCAATTTGCACCTTTGTAAAATTATGTAGAACGTTTTCATGAAATTGACCCCTCAAACTTTATCAAAATCAAAATTTAATGATTTTTATGTAAAGAGGATGTCAAAAGATTTCCAGAAAGTCATTTTTTCCAAATTATCACCTCCACCCAGCCAGCCCACAACAGATCGGTGATTCCATGTGGCATCACAAGGCATTGACAGAGGAGTGGGTCCCGTTTCACCTTTTTGTGTTTTAGAGAATTTTCGAAAAATTACCAAGTTTTCCCCGCCACGCCACATCGTCACTGGCTGCAAGCCAATCCGAAGCTACCACATGCCATCGCAAGGTTCCTGCAAAACCGATGGAGAATGTGATCCTTTTTTCCCTTTGGGGCATTAAAAACATTTATCCCCATTAGACCACTTTTCCCACATTGTCTTAGGAGATGCCACGTGTCCCTTGCGGACTCGCGGGAGCACATGCACAAAGTGGGATTCTCGCTTGATGTGGGAAATTTTCCAAATGTTTTTGCTAACCCGCTTTTCCCTACATGGCATAGGAGGTGCCACGTGTCCCTGCGGACCCATGGGAGCATGGGCATAAAGGTGGTTTTTGCCCCGTGGACGACCTTTGGGAAAAATTTCTTCCCTAGCTGCGCAGCCCTTTGTTGGGAAAATTTTCACCCCAATTCCCACCGGCCTAGAACTCGAAAAATATGAGAAGTTAGGAGTACTTCTTTATATCAATAGAAAGGTGAGGAAATTTCCTATCGAATGGGAATGATTTAGGGAAATTTTGAAGGATTTAATTTCGAGAAAAATCAAGTTGAACCTTTAAGCTGTTAGAGAGTGGGTATGGTGAAGAATTACACTCTGTATCTATTTGAACCCTCTAACCCTAAATTTTGGACCTTGTGACCTCTAATATATATTAAAAAAGAAAATATTATTCTAGTGGATTAGAATTGATTTGGAAGCTATTAGTGAAAATTGTGTCTTGTAACTTTGGTTATAGATTGCTTTAAACAAAAATGGAAATTATTCCATAATTTTCCTAACTAATCCTAGGTTGTTCTTAGGTCTCAAGTGGGTGGTTTTAGCGGGAATCAAAGTTGGTATCGAGCAATGGTTCAAAATCTTGGGCCATTTGGCACACTAGAAAACTTGAGACATGAATCTTAAACCTAGCACATTTCTAAATCTAGAAAATAACTTAGTTTAGAAATTACATATTTTAGTAAACATGGAAACTGAATGAAAATTAGAAGGATGAACTACCTCTCGCCTTGGTTTATGTAGGAGGCACGATGGGACGAGGGTGTTTTTACATACACCTAGACTTACCATCACCAGATCATGTTGTAGCAGCCATCCTACCCCAGATTTTATAGAATCTTCAGGATGTTAATGTCACTTTACGCGAAGGATCAGTAGGAGGGCATGTAGTCAAACATGATAAAGTCCCTTCCATTGAGGGTCATGTATCTCCTCAACTTTGTGAGGAGCATGGAAGAGAGAACTCCCATGCAGAACTAGCCAGAGCAGAGTCACCACAGAGGGGACATGGTGACCGAGTTTTAGGACATAGAGAGAGGTCTTGGAGCCCTAGGCTTAGGGATGAGCATACAAAGAGACCTAAAGGCTATCAAACCACAACTAGCAGAGATCACATCAGGGAGATCCTAAAGCTTTGGCCATCCCATTATTCTAGTGACATAGGTGGATTTCAGGTAGAGGCCTAGTTGGTGAGCTTGAGCGGATGCTTCAAGATCTATCCTTGTTCTAGCAACATGAAAGCTCGTGTTGCGATCCATCTATTGAAAGATGGAGCTAGTGTCCAGTGGCGAAAATAGACCGGATGCTCCATGCTGATTCCGAGACAGGAGATATTTGATGACAATATTAGGAGTAGATACTTATCACAAAGGTTCATACAACAATGGATAGATGTGTTACATGACCTCTGATAGGAATATCTTACAGTGGATGAGTATGAGAGTAGATTTCTAGATCTACTCCAGTATGTTGTTACATGTAGGATGAGCAGGTGCGGATCCACATGTTCATCAGGGGCCTAAATCTAGACATTGGAGGTGCAGTGTGGATCCATTGTCCATAGACATTAGTTGAGGCCGTCGAGAATTCCTATATAGAAGACGAGATTTAGGAAAGACCCAAAGAAGCTAGAGACCGAGTCCTGAGCCGCATACTGATAGATGTAAGACAATAGATCAAGGGGTTAGTACCTCTTCCTAATTGTGGACATAGTTCATTACGAGTCATCTTTACAACCCTAGTAGTAGTAGCGGCAATAGTCCCACCCACCTTATAGACCTCCATCGAAATTTGATGCATAGAGAGTTCAAAGTATGGGGCCTCCTCCTAGGGGTCTCATTAAGACACGAGGTGCCCAAAGAGCTCACTCGGCGGAGCTCACCATCGAGACCTCAAAGCGAGAACATAGTTGGATCATCGGGTTCCACACCATAGACCTCCAGTACCAAAGGACCTACTACACAAAGGAGAGGATCAGCGAGTTGTTTTGGTTGTGGTGTTCTTTGGACATTTTGGAGAGAGTGCCCACGAAACCTAATAATAAGGGTAAGATACATATCTCGAGCCTCCAGTTGGTGATATGGGGTGTAGTCATAGGATGTACATAGTGGTCAAGAACCTCTGGCAGAGAGCATCGAGTATAGTTATTGAGACTGTAGGTAACATTGGTGGTATTCCTACCTCCATTCTGTTTGATTCTGGTTCTTCTGATTCTTTTATTGCACCATCTTTAGTAGAGCGATGTGTGGCTGGTGGTAGTTAGGCGGGACCATAGTTGGGATGTTGAGATGGCTTTTGGAGCCAAGATCTTTTAGAGTCCTTAGTTATGGAGTGTGTGGTGGATTTGGGACCTTTCACCACTACCTCGGATCTTCGTATCCTCTATTCGGGATCATATGGAGGCATCTTGGGTATGGATTGGTTGTCTACACACAAGGTCGAGTGGTATTTTACCACAAGATTATATAATGTGTAGATGATTTGGGTGGTGAGTTAGTGATTTCGGGGGTCGGAGACCCATTTCTATTCACACCATCTCTGCTATTGAGATTAAGAGGTGTGTGCGAAGGGGTTGTCGGATGTATGATGTTACAATTAGTGACAGATCAGAGGATGGGTCTAGTGGACCATCGCTAGATGACTACCCAATTTTAAGAGATTTTGTAGATGTCTTTCCGGGGAGCTACTTTGGGGTTACCACCCCCACATGAGATTGATTTTCACATAGATCTGGTTCTGGAGCAGAGCCTATCTCATGAGCACCTTATCAGATGACCACCCTAGAGCTCTGAAGCTTAAGTTGCAATAGGAGGGCCTCCTAGAGAAAGGCCTTATCCATCCTAGTGTATCCCCTTGGGGTGCACTAGTGATTTCGTGAAGAAGAAGGATGGATTGTTACGGTTGTGTATTAATTACCACCAGATGAACAAAGTAACGATCAAGAATCATTAACCCCTTCCACACATTGATGATTTGTTTGATTAGATGAAGGGATCCAAAAATTTCTCTAAGATAGACCTTAAGTCAAGTTATCATCAGCTAAGGATTTCAGAGGTGGACATTCATAAGACCACCTTCCGTACGAGATATGGCCACTATGATTTCACAGTGGTGCCTTTTGGTTTGACGAATGCCCCCATTGTTTATGAGTTTGATGAATGGGGTATTTAGGACCTTCTTAGATCACTTCGTGCTCATCTTCCTTAATGAAATTTTTATTTACTCACGTATGCATGAGGAGCATGAGGGGCACTTTCGCTAGGTTCTTTAGTGTCTTCGAGAGCAGTAACTTTACGGGAACTTGAAGAAGTGTGCATTCTTCTAGATGGAGTGCAGTATTTGGGTCACATCATTTCTAGGGAAGGTATCACCATCGATCCTTCCAATATTAGAGCTATTATGTAATGGATTGCACCCACTACCGTGACTAAGGTGCGTAGCTTCATGGGACTATCATGTTACTATAAGAGATTTATTCAAGATTTCTCTCAGATTGTGCACCCCATCACTTCCCTTCAGAGGAAATAAAAGAAGCTTGTTTGGTGGGATAGGTGCAAGTAGGCCTTCAGTAAACTAAAGGAATGTCTCACTACATCACCTATTCTTGCAGTGCCGGATCCACAAGGTGATTTTTTTATTTACATGGATGCTTATTTAGCAGGGCTTGGAGGTGTGTTGATGCAGGAGGGTAGGGTAGTGGCTTTTGAGTCTCACAAACTCAAATATTATGAGCTTAATTATCCGACTCATGATCTTGAGCTTGTGGTAGTTGTGCATGCTTTGGTTTGATGGAGGAACTTTCTTCTTGGTCAGAGATTCACACTCAGGACTAATCATTTAATTCTTCACCACCTCTTCACGCATCCCAATCTCAATGCTCGTCAGTGGTGTTAGATGGAGTTTCTTTGTGAGTATGATATGGAGATAGAACATGTGAAAGGAAAGGAGAATGTGGTGGTAGACGCTCTCAGTAGATGAAGACATGTGGCTATGGCCACCTCAATAGGAAAAAAATTATGGAGCAGATTCTTCAACAACTTCCTCTTGATGCCTTCTACATTATAGTTTGAGCAGAGATCTAGTCTCGAGAGACCCCTCGAGGGGAATTTTTATAGTTTCTCACTTAAGGCGAGATGGCCTTCAAAGGCATAGAGGTCAGATTTATGGTCCCGAGATGGAGGCTTGAGGCGGGACATCTTGAAAGAATCACATCATGCACCCTATTTAGCCCACCACAGGGTGAGGAAGATACACATGCCACCTTGAGACAGTTGTATCATTAGAGAGGACTTAGTAGAGACATGGCCCGATTCATGTCACGGTGTTTGGAGTGCCCGAAAGTAAAGGCCGAGCATCAACATCAAGTTGGCCTTCACTTTTCCCTCATGCTATACCGAGTGGAAATGGGACATCATTTCCATGGACTTCATTGTTGGGCTATCAATGTCAAGATATCACCATGATGCCATCATTGTTAGGGATGAAAAATTGACAAAAGTGGCTCACTTTTCTCCAAAGAAGACCACTTATACTTTGCTAATACAATGGAACAAGTATATCTTGATGAGATAGTCGAGTTACACTAGATTCCATGGAAGATCATTAGTGACCGTGATCCCTTGTACACTTCCCATGTAGTATGACCTCGGGACAAAGATCAATTTTAGCATAGCATATCACCCCGAGACGGATGGATAGATGGAGCGAGTGAATCATATTTTAGTGGACATGCTCGGGATGTACGTGATGGATCAACAGATCTAGATGAGAGGAGTACATGCTTGGTGGAGTTTACCTACAATAATAGTTTTCAGAGTTCTATAGGCATGGCTCCTTTTCAGGATTTATATGGCAGAGAGTGTAGGACACCTCTTAGTTGGGATCAGCTAGAGGATAGGGTTTCTCTTGGACCAGCTTTTTGTAAGACATGGAGCAGCAGGTGGTTTCGATCGAGACAAAGACTATAGGATGCACATGATGAGACAGGAAGAAGTATGCAGATTAGCATAGGACCGATCGTAGTTTTAATGTGCGAATGAAGGTTTTCCTTCGTGTCAGGACAAATAAGAGCCCCATCCATTATGGAAAAGGTTCTAAGTTAGATCCTAGATTCTGGGTCCTTTTGATATCTTAGAACATATCCACAGTTTGGCCTACCGTCTTGTATTGCCACCTATCTTGTCTTGTGTACATGATGTGATTCATGTTTCAGTTCTTAGGAGATATGTTACAGAGCCTTCTCATGTGTTATTTTGGACATCATTGCGGTGAAAGATCAAGGACTTGTGATGGTGGAGCCCGTTCGCATCCTAGATCACAAGACCACGGGCCTTCGAGGAGAGAGGTTGATCGAGTCCGGGTGTAGTGTGATAAATATGATGAGATTGCAGCTACATGGGAGGATTTTACCTTGATACAAGTTCAGTTTTCACATTTGTTCCAGTGACTTCTAAGAGGAATTCAAGTCTAAGGGGAGGGGATGTAGTGCCCACTTCCCTTTGACACCTTTTTTCGATACTAATCATGATATTGTTGATTATATTATGGACATGATTATGGACTTTATTACAGTATGATGTTAGATATAAGATCAACGATTATTGTTGACTTGGTTCGATTATGATGCATGATAATTATTAGAGACATTTTATATGTTGATGATGATATACTGTTTAACATGGTTATATAATGGATGTTGTTCGGACTTGTTATATTTGGATATTGTGAGTAGACATAGAAATGGAAATTATTGGATGATAAGATAGTTGTTGATAAAACTATAAATGACATTGTTATATTGCTTTGATGTTGTTGTGATACATATATCTAAATTATTTTGGAAATTATATTTATATTATTTTGAATGTTCTTATATGGCCACGAGGCCAAAGTAGGTATTTGTGTTTTGTAGGTTAAAATATCACAACAAACATCGGGGATTGGAGACCAACCACATTGGAATTCTAGATGAATTCAACAAGGTAACCATGGCAACTAGTATTTGCTTGTGCGTGTTTGTGTGTGTTAGGAATTCCCGTGGGGGGATCACCTTTAATTGTGACCAAGGGGTTTTATGTGTTCCTTTTATTTTGGGTCCCTTTTGTTTATTTTTGCATGTGTTTATTTTTTGGTGCTTTTACCCCTTTTATTAGTCATTAAATGGTGTGTAATATTATGAATAATCATGTTGTAAAGTTAATTAATTAAAAAATTTCATAAGAAAGTAATTAATAGATTTTTGGTGTTGATTTAGAGTGTTATAAGTAATTTTTAAGTGATGTGTAAGAGATATGTAAGTGATGTGTGAATTGAATTTTGAGTGTGAAACACTCCACCTTCTTGGAAATTCGAAATTGTCCTTAGAAGATGATTTTAGAAGCTTGTGGGACAAGTTAAACTTGTCCCATACCTCTTAAATTTAATTACCAACCATACCTGCGGTTGGAGAGTTGAGATTAGAATTTTATAGTGCTTTTTGAGAAGGCAAATTGCATTTTTAATTACACCTTTCTTACATGATTTAATTTCAGTCCTTTGAAGTGTGGGTTGAATTTGAGTATGTTAGTAAACCTGTCATATTATTCACCCACCTATTTATTGTGCATTGGTGAATGAAGTTGAATTTTGGGGTTGGCATTCTACATGGATCCACCTCATCCTCTTCCCTTCTCTCTTCTATAAAATTCAAATTCATTGCCTTGTTTTGGGTTACTTGATTTTGGAGAATGGATTCTTGGGAAAATTTCTTGCTATTTTGGGAGCTCTTGCTTTGAAGAAGTTTTGGAAATATTGTTGCATGCTTGTGCTTGGCTATTCTTGTATTGCTTGCATTGGGATAAAGCTTGATTATTTTGGAACTTGGAACAACTTCATAATGGAGAGGTAGGAGCTTGGTTCTTGAAATGCTCTTCTTTTATAAATGTAAATGTTAATATGTGAATGTTTTGGCATGTTTTGTGGGCTGTTGGATAGATGGTCTAGGAATGGTGTTGGAGAAGACTATTGGATTATTTTGTGGGAGGCACAAGTGTGTTTTAGGGAGGTATAAGGGTGGAGGGAGTTGGGATTTGGGTTCCACCTTATAAAGAAATAGCTTTCATTTCTTTACTTGTTATGGGGTGCCATAAGAGGTTTGGGAAGCATAAGAAAATGGGAGGAATAAGGGGTACGTGGGGAGGTATAAGGCTAGGTCAGGGATTTGAAATGATATACATACATACATACATACATACATACATATATATATATATATATATATATATATATATATATATATATATATATATATATATATCAGTGGTTTTTCCTTAGATGGTGATACCCATTTCCCCTTTCAACAGGCATAAGTAGTATCCCCATAGTTTCTTGCTCCTTTGGCTTGCTGGATGAAGCCTCGAAAATTTTTTCATGCTTTAATGTAGTTGTAAACTACATTCTATTTTAGACTTTGTTTTCTTGTGGAAATGATGCTTGTATGTTTGTGGATGCCTGTTGTTGCTATGAGTTGGATCACATCTTTTATTGCATTGTGGTTGGGGCTCAGGGGCCAAAGAAGAAGGATAGCTTATCCTCTTCATTGGATGTCTTGGTTGGGTTGAGAGTGTTGCCTTTCCCCTACTCTTGTTGTGATCAAATTGGAAGAATGAGAAATCTACATGTTGTTGTTCGGAGCAAGGAAAAAAAGATAGTTTGACAGTCCCTTGTGAAATGAAATCTTATTGTAGCCTTTTCCCACTTTGAAGTGGATGATCTGTATATTAATTTTAATGAAAGGATACTTTGTATTGACAATGAAAGTTGAAATTTCAAATGTAAAATAATTATACTATTTTTTCTCGTTTTTTTAAAGAATGTGAAAGAACGAAACATATTTTGTATGTTGTATTTTGAAATCAAATGGAAAGGAAGTTGTAAGAGTTTCATTTGAATTAATGGATGTGGTTTTTCTTTTCCATATGATATTATTCCATTGGAAATCTGTGTTTAGCATGCACTATAAAATCCCTGTTTGGAAAGTGGAAAAGTGAAACACGTGAGAAGAAAATGTATTATTCTGCCTTGTATATAATATATGATTTTACAAAGAATAAAAGAAGGAAGTTGTAAATTTTTATTTTGGAATAAATAAAGGATTACATAACCTTCCTCAAATTGTATCACTTTGTATTGAATTTAATCATCTAGTTGTGAGTTGTAATCTCTGTTTGAAAGGAAGAAATGTGTGTAAAGGAAGTGTAATACTCTGTCTTTTGAAATATGTGAAAATTGGAAATTAGATATGTATTTTAGTTTTTGAATAGTTGGATTGAATCAAATAAATGTATTAGATTAGGATTGGAACATATTATAATACTTGGAAGAAGAAAATGACAAATAAACCCTTTAAATTTTTCATCCTTGTCTTGTATTTTCAAACTGGAAATTATTTAATCCAAAATGCATAGATCAAACCTGCAACAATGAAATAACAAACTAAATGATTAAATTGAATTAGTTTTCCCTAAATGAATCCAACTAGATAAAAATACTTAAAATAAATCTTTCAAAACCAGCAAAACCGAGTTCAAAGCTTTCACAGTCGTTTTGCTGTCAAAATTGTAAAATTTCAAATTGGAATTCAATCACATAGATCTACCTCACAAAATTATCCTAAATCCACCTAAGAAAAATTCTCCATGTCTATTTGACATGTTGAGCGAGAATAAGAAAAATTGAACAAATTTCAATAATTTAAAATTACCGTTTGCAATCTAAAATCTTACAGAACATTTTCATGAAATTGACCCCTCAAACTCAAACTTTATAAAAATCAAAATTTAATGATTCTTGTGCAACGAGGACATCAAGAGATTTCTAGAAAGTCCTCATTTTCCTAAAACCGAGCTCTCTATCAAAATTTATGGCCTTTGGATGTTTTTTCTTCACTTAGCATAAAAAACAAATTTGGGAAAAACTTCCTTGGCGCTCCTGCCGTGAACCTGCCCGAATTTTTCCCTTGGAGCTCTGGAAAATTTTGGGAACATTTTCTAAATTTTCCCTACCACCGCTCTCCACATGTAGCCAATCGATGTTTCCACGTGGCACCACAGGGGTGTCGGCAAGGGTGGATCTCTTTTAACTTAGCGCTTGCGGAAAATTTTGGGAAAATTTTCCAATTTTTTTGAAAATTTTCCAAATTTTTCCTACCACCTGATACCCTACAACCAATCAACTAATGACACATGGCGTCATGAGGCATCATTGGAAGAGTGGGTCCCTTTTTCATTTTTTGTGTTCTAGAGAATTTTACGAAATTTTTCCATGTTTTCCCACCGCCCCGCCCATCCACAACAATTCCGGAGCTGCCACGTGATGTCGCGAGGTGCTGGTGGAGGCACGGGTGAATGTGATCCTTTTTTCCCTTTGGGCGTTAAAAAAATTTCTCTCCATTACCCCACTTTTCCAGCGTTGGCTTAGGAGATGCCACATGTCCCTTGCAGACTCACGGGAGTGCGGATGCAATGTGGGCTTCTCGCCCGACGTGGGAAATTTTCCAAATGTTTCCGTCACCCAACTTTTCTCCATGTTGCTTAGGAGGCGTCATGTGTCCCTCGTGGACCTGCGGGAATGTGGGCACAAAGGTGGTTTTTTTCCCCCTTGCGGGAAATTTTCCAAAAGTCTCTTGTGGACCCGCAAACCCGCCCTTTGGGAAAATTTTCTCCCTGGGCCCGCTCTTGGGGAAAATTTTCACCCCAAGGCCTGCATAACTTGAAAAATATGAGTTAGGAGGACTTATTTATATCATTGGAAAGGTGAGGAAAATTCCTATCCAATGGAAATGATTTAGGGAATTTTTGAATGCGTTAATTTTGAGAAAAACAAGTTGATCCTTTAAGCTTGTTAGAGAGTGGGTATGGTGAGGAATTACCCTCTGAACCTAATTGAACCTTCTAACCCTAAATTTTGGACCTTGTGATCTCTAATAAATGTTAACAAAAGAAAAGTACATTATAGTGGATTAGAATTGATCTATAACTTGTTAGTGATAATTGTTGTCTTGTAACTTTGGTTGTAGACTCCTTTAAACAAAAAAATGTAAATTATTCCGTAATTTTTCTAAATAATCCTAGGTTTTCTTGGGTCTTAAGTGGGTGGTTTTTAACGGGCATCACAGAGTTCCTAGAACCGAGGAGCTAATGTCCCGCTCTTGGGTGCCCCAGATTAAGAATGTGTTTAGTTGATGTATAATTTTTCTAATCATGTTTCTAGTATGATAATTGAGTGTATTTTGTCTTGTAATGTATTCTAACGTTGCATTTGTTGTCATTTTGTGGCATGCAGAAGGATATCCACTTGAGGGAATTCTTTGGTGGGTGGCATATGAATATGTTGCTTAGATTGGGTTTGTCAGATAAGGATTGGGATGTGATGGACAATGTTGGCCTGTGGCACATAGAGCGGATGGGGGATGTGCCCCATAATCTATGCATGTTGACTTCCCTATGCGAGAGATGGTGTGAGGATACATATACATTTTGGATACCTATAGGGGATACGAATGTGACATTGGAGGATGTATATTACATACTTTGATCGCTAGGTGTGGGGGAGAGAGTATGAGTTATGCTAGTGGAGGATATAGAGTAGCTGATGCAAGCCACAAGATGATATTTTGTGTGAACGTAAGTACCTACTGAGGCCCATATTAGTCTAAATGTTGTTATGTGGTCTGAAATTCATAGTGGTGGTGATTGTATCATGTATAGTTGTTGAGGAGGAGGTGTAGGAATATTTTATAGGATGCATGACATATGTCAACGAGATAGAATAGGAGGGCAATAGTTATACATGGAAAAAGTGTGTTGGCCCACCTATATAGAGATATATACCGATTTATGCATGATGCACATGGTAGAGGGATAGGAGCCACCACACTACTACATGCATGGGCATATGAGCATATAATGGTATGGAGACTAGTTGTAGGTCCATGAGGGGAGTGGGCTAGGCTAGAGATATTTGTGAGGAGGTGGGTTGACATTCGTGGCAGGAAGATGGATACAAATACTTACAGGGAACTTATAGATAGGATGGGGCCCGAGGAAGTTATATGGAAGCCCTTTCACGACTATGGGGGATAGATAGAGGATGTGATGGATTTGCAATGTATTCGGAGGACTATGTGGTTAGAGGATTGTTTTCCGGGAGTGAAAGAGATTTTTAGGTAGAGAGAGTGTCACAATAGTTTGGTATAGCTCAAGATGTTCCTCCGAGCAATATATATAGTTGAGAGCTATCGGACCACCCGTGTGGAGTGGTGCTAGTCCATGGCCCACATTAGAGTAGTTAGAGCCACCGAGGCTAGATGAGGTAGATCCAAAGTGATATCAGCTATTGATGGAGTTTGTGTGGGTTATACCAAGAGTATAATTTATGGTGGGAAGCTCATTGGTGGGTATTGTTGTACCCATTATTTGTAGGCCCAATAGAGTTACCGCATGGAGGAGGAGAGGGGGAAGCACATGCCCCCAATCCTATAACAACAACCATAGCTGAATGTAAGTATTTACATATTAGTGTTGTGCACTTGTTTGTTTTCCTATATTGTGTTGTATCATTTTCTAATCCAATGTAATTTGTATTTGCAGGTGATGCGTATTGGTCATTGATCATGGACACATCCATCCACACATTGACATGGAATTTGTGACCGATGTCCTAGGTGGAGGAATACTAGAGTGCATAGATGATATAGTGGGAAAGCATGCACATATGTTTGTAGGGCTAATAGATTTAGCACACGGAGGAGGAGGAGAGGGGAAAGCACATGCCCTTGATCCTTTAGTAGTAAGCCGTAGCTGAATGTAATTATTTTCATAGTAGTGTTGTGTACTTTTTTGTTTGCCTATATTATGTTGTATAATTTTCTAACACAATGTAATTTGTATTTGTAGGTGATGCGTCTTGGTCGTTTATAATGGACACATCCATCCACACATTGAAGCGAGAATTTTCTAACCGATGTCTAGGTGGAGGAATACTAGAGTGCATGGATGATATAGAAGGAAAGTACACCCATATATTTGAGCCAAGATATCATAGCTATTGTGACATGTATAATGTTGTTAGGTGAGAGGGATGAGCCACGTGAGGAGACTCGATAAGCCAGGAGGTGGTAGATGGTAGATCCTTAGCCCAGTACATGTTTGCACACAAGACATAGATTTACAATGTTAGTTCTCGGAGTAAGCCATGGATATGATGTTATTGCGGAGGTAGGATTAGTGGTATTGGGTATGTGAACAATGAAATTGTATTAGTTGAGAGGATTCTAATTAAGGGTTATTGTATTACAGAGAGTGATAGTGATGATGAAGTTTGATTTGGACTCTTGTATATGATGTGGGGGCCTTGCCTCCTGTTATGGGATATGTTTTTGATGATGATTGTTCTTAACCTATATGTATGGACACATGCTATTGATATATGATGACCAAATTTTGTTATCTATTGATATGGCAACATGATTGATGATGTATGACTCTTATGATTAATATTTGTGTGGTGTATTGTTTGATTAGTGTAGATTTTCCCTATAATGTTAGTAATAGTAAAGAAAATGTGTATGGTGAATGATAATAAGTAAATTTAATGTGATGGATGAATGTCGAGTTTGTAGCGCACAATTAGTATAATGATGATAGTAGAATAGATGAAAATGTATGAAGATATTGTAATGAATGTATGAAAACTTAATGTAGTCATAATATGTTAGTATGATGAAAGGGGGAGGATTAGTGATGCCCCTAGTGTGGGAATGAAGAGGCTCATGTAATTAAGACCCCTCAATAGTCAAGTATGAGCCATGTAAGAAAGAGTGCATCATCGGGAAATGATTGAGTGCACTAGATGAGACGAAAAAGTGCATGATGAAAGGTCAATAGAAATAAATCCTCAACATTCGTGTAATAACTGGAAGAACACAAGTGTGTCATTAGGGGTTAAGGTTATTTAAACCACCTATCGAAGGTCTAGGCTGGCATGAAGTGGTGGAAGCATGTGGAATGGAAGTAGTGTGTGAATATGTGCCAAACTGAATGTCATATAGAGTTGTGGCGAGATGTACAAAATTAGGGTGTTGCAATGGCCACTTTGTGTAGTAGCAACATGATGCGATGGATATCATGAATGCAATGGGTGAGGTGGATGAAATGAATGTGATGGATGTGGTGGAGAACTCGTATGAATAACATACTGTGGTGGATACATCATAGCCAAAGCATCATATGTAGGAGAAGACTCAATTGTATAAGACACTATTGGTCGAGATAGAGGATATATGGATCACTCATGTAGGTAAGAACTCAAGGAGAAGATGCCCTTAATCTCTAATTGTTGCAATCTATCTTTAAGGGAAAGATACTAGTCGTCCCTATTATCATTTATGTGATGATAGTTTCAATAAGGTTGGTCATGCTGATGTTATAACTGATTTTGTCAATGATGTTGGTTAGAACGTAGGAAAATTAACCACTCAGTATGTAAAATACAAAGCACATCATGTGGTTGAGCATGATAAGAGAAATGTAGAGGTTGGCGTGACCGAGGTGGTGTGGTAGGAGGATTAATATGTCATGGAGCCAAAGGAGTATATTTTTGTGGTGAAGAGGGTAGAGGTTGTTTTCTTTTCTTGGGAGTCAAAGATGGATATAATGTAGGATATTCAACCACGAGGCTCTAGCGGATAACTAGATGAGCCAATATCCATAGAGTTTTTTAGGGGATCTATAATGTGTGTGGAGAGAATATCATGTTCTAATTCAATGACCTTATAGCATAGGAGAATGAATGATTCACATGTATCATACTGCAATCATTTCTTGAGTGGAGGAATAAGGCCATGAAAAAAAAAAAAATTGCTTCTCAAGATCTATGGGTTGGAAAACAAGATGATGGATACAAGCATTGAATCTAAGAATATAATCTTTAATAGGTTCCATGGAGCCTTGATGTAAAGTAGGTAACCAGTCATAGGTAACCTTAGGGCCATTATTTATTATAAACCAATGAAGGAAGGTGTCCTCCATGTCATAAAAAGTACTAATGGATCCAAAGGGGAGATGAGTATACCATTGTAATGCCTCATTGGTAAGACTATAACGAAAAGCCTTAAGTAGTAATCTATCATTGGAATAAGAAGCCATAGCCCTATGATAATGTAGTAGATGAGCATGAGGGTCACCTATACCATCGAAACATGTGAAAGTAGGCATGGTGAAGTCATGAGGGAATGTTGAATTATGAATCTTCTTAGGGACTAGATTTCCATGCAAGGAATTGTTGTCAAGAGAAGCATAATAGGCCTTACTTTCTAAAGTGAGAGATTGAACTTGTTATTGTAACTATCCTACAACTTGCATGAGAGAAAGGATATATTGTTAAGGGATGGTGGAGGATGTCAATAATGTGTTAAGAGGTTGTAATTTTCCATTTTGAGTGATCATAGGGATATCCAAAGGTGATGGAGAAGGATATGATGCTAAAGGCACACTAATGGTAGGTTACGAAGGAGGTATAACATGAGATATAGGTGGAATATTTGTGGTAATAATCTGACTACAATCACAATCCTCCATGATAGGTGAAGAAACTAGTATAGAAGATATATTAATAGGCATACGTGAACTAGGATGAGGAGATTAACTAGTAGGAGAAGAGGAAGTAACAGATGATGGCGGTGACTCATGTGTAGTATTAGATATGACCTCAAGGGAAGATAACAATGGAGTAGGTGAGACACATTCTGTAGTATGGAAAGAAGGAGAATCATGATTTACAAATGGTTCACCATTATCTAATAGAGATTTCGAGGTGAGGGTATTGCTAAGAATGTTATCAATAGGATCATCAACATAATATAAAGGAGTATGCAAATTAGGAGGAGATATATCATGAGAGGAAATTTCAGAAGATGTAGAGCTATGAGAGGGACCTATGTCAAGATCTAGAGAATCATTAAAATAATTTTTTGATGAATAATCACAACAGCCCCAAATGTCTCCAACTGAATGGGTTGAAAATCTCAGTGTGATTCCATAACATGGAGATTTTACCAAAGTGTGGGACTTTGCAATCATGAAAGATATTTGGATGAAGGCCGGTTCATATTCCTTTGTTCTAATGCACACATTAAAATTGAAGAGGATCTTCTCTAAAACCTAGTACAACTTGCCAAGGAGACAAGGTTAAAAAGATGCAAGAAAATAAACCTAAACTAATAGAGGTAATAAAAAAAAGGAATTTAGAACACCTATTTTTCCATTAAACACAAATCATTGAAATGTAATACAACCACCATGTAAAAATAACTAGGATTGCAATGAGAGGTCATGAAGATGCAACGAACATACGAAAGGGTTGAAGATCATCCAAAAACTTTTACTATTGCTCCTAAGATTGATACAATGCAATATAATGACCAAGAGGCTAAATTTCATTTACAGTTTAGATGGGAGGTTTGAAATCCATAAATTCACTCACAAACTAGAGAAGAAGGGAGGTGCAAAGACAAATTATCTAACATTAGAAAAATGCCCCTCCTTACAATATATATGAAGAATGAGAGAATAATTTGAATTCTTACTTCAACCACCCAAAAAAAATTGAATTCACCTACAACAATGATGGGTTCTACTGCAAAAGCCATACCCCCATGTACTATTCCTTGTTGGGAAAGAAAGGAAGCCTATACCTTCATTATTGTGCTAGGTGAGGACCTTGGGAGACCCTTTAAAATGACGAACTATATTTCTTCATTTTTAATAACTAAGTCTCACTTAGTTGAGATTGTAGGCTTTCTAAAAGTATTTTCTTGTGAAAATCCGAGCTCTTTATGTATTGAAGCATATATATTAAGGGTTTTTGGCAAAAACCTTCAAAAATGCTTCTACTTTCACACGCTTCAATCTATATTACCATTTGTTTATGGGTGTCAACGTTGTGTTTGTTTTTCAATATTTACACAAAATCACGTACATGAAGATAAGGTGGGGTAGGAAACCCAAGAACTCTAGCCCCTCCATGATCGATTAATAAATGAAAATATGATCATTATGACCCCTATCAACAACCTTTCTACTTCCACCTTTTACTGAACTTTTATTACCAAGAAAAACAACAAACAAATTTTCCACAGTGACATTCTCGCCTGTATAATCCTTTGGAACACCTACATAGGTATCAACTCCCGAGGATGATTGATGATAGTACCCCGCTTGGGGTTTTCTCCATTTTCTGCTATGTCATCATACATAAACACCACAATGTTCTCTTCTTTCAAACCTCCTCTTCTCAACACTTGGTAGGCATGGAAAATATCATCTTGGTATCTGTAGCCACATTTCCTCATGTGACACATATATGTCATTCTCTTCTTCATATACTTCAAGAAGAATTCACATATGTAAAGCCTGTGTATATACGTGTATTCTTTAGGATATTGAGAGTAGAATCATGTATCAATCTCATATTTTCCAAGCTCCATAACCTAAACTATCAAATATTTATTCCAAAAGCTCACATCAAAGGACCAACAAAGGAACAAATCCATGGCTCGGGTAAGGGAACTCTAAACAGAACGCGAGACATCAAATCCCCAAAATCCATCTAAACCAGTTGATACAAAACAAGATAATAACTACCATAATAGGGAGCTTGAAAAAATAGCCACCACATTCTTTATACGAGCTTCACCAAAGGCTATACAAAATTGAGGAGTCTCCTAACCTACATCTCATTCTTCTCTTTTGCATACATTATACGTAACAATAAAAACAAAAATTTCTTCCCTTTAATAGATAATAAAACCCACTTCAGTACAAAAATAAATTAGGAACAATCGTTTTGTATATATTAATATGAGGAGATAATAGAATTACAAGTATATCTCTATGCATAGAAATGATTCAACCCACATTGGTACTTATTTTAGAATGGCTATAAACAAGATATCCACTTATTTTACTTCCCTGTAACCATGGCACCAAGGAACCTAAGAAGTTATCCTAAAAAGACCACTCACAACCTCTAGAACACCATTTTATGTAAATTATCAACTCAACTTATTCCATGAGGCCATGACGTAAGTCTGTGGAGGTAATGGATTGGGTAGTACCTATTGGATACATTTGTAAATGATTCTAAAGCCTCTACAAAGTCTCCACTTGCACAGACTAGGGAGATTTATCGTATGGGTTGATTGGCTGGTTATAAGGTGTGTTTACTTCTTTTTTTGTGGTTGGATTGAATGCGTGTGAGGGAATCCATTTTTCCAACTATCACTCTCAACCACCCTTGTTGTAACTATCAAATTACTACCAAATTTTCAACAATAACATGAGTTTCAATGTTATTTAGGGCCTTGGATTCTAAATAAAAGTATTAAATTATTGGGCAAGGACAATGACAGTTGCATGCCACCTCTTGCACCAACAAGCATGAGTCCTTCCACTCACCCACTAGCATTTCAAATCTCACCAAATGCATTACAATATTTATCGATTTTATTTTAATTTTTTTTTAAATGTTGGCAATACATTTCCTTGCCCTTATCATAGAATTTTCCTCAATGAAACACAATTCCAATGTTAGAATAGGGTGCTCATAAGCAAGGAGGAAAATAATCAGCGAAATGCCACAAATGATAAGAGGGAATTATTACAAAAGTGTGACCTTACGGAAAAGGGAAAAATTTGATAATTTCTTAATATTCTGTGAAGATTCGTAGTTTTTCAATTTAAATTATTACTTACTTAGTATTTCTTTATAGTATTTTGTATCTCAAGATCTTAATATTAACTGTTTGTAATTTTTAATTTTCTTAAGTTCATGAGTGTGTAATAGTAGGCTGCATCAAGATGTCACAAAAACTCAACGCAACACAAACAAGCCATGCGACATCTTGGTACATACTTTTATGACTTTATCACATCACAAGGCCTATAATTCCACCATAGAAAGATAATCAAGTAGTCCACATAACCAATAATTTCCAGCAATTATGTCACAAGCATAGATCCAACATACACAAGAACTCAACCAAAAAATTGAAATATCATACACGATCCACACACATAGTACTTCTCATATACATGTCCCTGGCATAAATGTACTCGTAACATAGACATACTATAACACATGGAATTCCCTATAAGTAGACATAAAAATGTTTCACACAACTCAAACCCATTTTTATAGCTATATAGAGTCAATATGAAAGGAACATCACAAGACATAGCCCAGACTCATAAGAGTACACATAAACCATAATACCAATACCATACACCTCCCAAAGCATCACAAAACAATTCCATATACCTCCCAAAGCATCACAAAAAATACATATACCTCCCAAGAATCACATAACAACTCCATATACCTCCCAAAGCATCAATCACACCCAAAAAAATCTCTTATGCCTCCCTCAAGTCTCTTATGTCTCCCTCAAGTCTCTTATGCCTCCCTAAAGTCTCTTATGTCTCCCCTAAGTCTCTTATGCCTCCCTCAAGCAATAAACTAAAGATAAATTTTCCTTTTCACTCCCCAAAATGAGGTCGGTCACCCTCTAGCCTTGGGCACATAAGGTCCAAACACCTTTAACGCAGGTGACTTAATAGCTCATGGTTCAACAACCTACTAGTTATCTGCAACTCCTTGGGGCATACCCCTATAGAATAAAGTGGGTACATAGGTTCCACCACTCCATGGTGAATCCCATGACCCTATTCCAACACATTATGACATTAGAACCAGCATAACAATCCATTACAAATGCCAAGTGACAAAAATCCCAAGCCTTGGGCTAGGCTATAAAAATTTTAAACATAAAAAGAATATTTAAATCTAAGCAAAACAAATGGCCAAATAGCCATAGTTAGTGCAAAAATTTGCATGTTAGTGAAACAACCAAATAAAATGCCCAAAATATAAGAACATATCAATCAAGAAAACTGTTGGTTTCAACAAGAAAAGGGAAAGTGTTCAATTTATGAAAAAATAGGTGTAGTGAAATAACAAATCACAATAACTATGTGGCCTTATATTGCCTCTAAAGGGCTACTCAACAAGTCCTTGGAATTTGGACATCAAGCCTCAACTTGTAAAATAACATATCAAATAATACAACTATCATCATCTCTATCTGAATCAACCGTCCATCACTTTGACAAGGCTCAACATAGTCGTAATTACACTTAGGTGAATCCATATGATAACCATATAGGGAGAGAGAAAGGAGTACAAGTCACCATCTACTAAGCCTAAGGTGTCCGTGAAACACAATATGCATGACACCCATTTAGAAAGTTCCATACATACCAAATGAACAAAAGTGGGTTTTAGCCTATGTATGAATCCACTTCCTATCTCGTACTTGGCTTAAGTGATCGGTTAACTGTACACATTCCTTCACTCCAAACATACACCTTTTACCGATTTCCTTTAGGGTTGGTTAGTATAGGGTCTACAACATAACAGATAACTACATCACTAACACAATGGTGATTCACACACATTAACTAAAGCGTCTTACACACAAAGATATATATAGAGGTTATAACACAATCCTTACTTTCATAGGTTATGGTATATCACATTACCACATATTGCATCCAAAGTGCAATAATTGTACACTAGGGATCATACACTCACCATATGCCCCTAAATCATGACATGAACCATCAAATATTACATGAATTGTACATATGAGGAACACAATGTCCAACATTAAAACACATAGTCAATTTCGATTACAACATGGTGATGCGCATGATTCCTCACAACACGGTGACAACATCATGATACAATACAATTCAGTTTAAACTAATTTTGTCATTCAATACATTAATACACCTTCATATCACATGATACCAAAATGCTCCAACAATCTGCAATCGACATTAAACATTATTTTCAAACACAACAAGTTGGTACATCACACATGAACTCTTATTAGAATCCACAAAAAGAGAGTGAATACTCTAATCAAAGGCACATCAACATGATATCAAATATTCACTAAGTGACATGTACAACATTTGCATTCATAATATCACAATTACAATGTTGTTCACATTACAACATATATCACATTACTCTTCCAATATCCACCACCACCATGGAAAATCATCACCAATCTAATCTCTCCCGGAGGTTCAAGAGCATGAAGTTTATCTCTGATACCAAATGTCACATCCACAATTATCAAACACAAATACAATATTAAAAATACCAAGATAATTTTTGTTACTTACATTGCTCACTACACAACACCACATGGGTTCTAAGTAGAGAAACTCCACAATGCATAAGACACTTACATAAGGCATCAACTCACATAGACACAAGACAACACCATATAAATTTCAATGCCATAATTTCCCCAAGGAATGAATGATAGTAATGACCTAGCCACAATAAAAAAGGACTCAAGGATTGGCAAACCATAACACATAATTACCATGATTACATCTTAGTAACGATTTACATTCCAAGAACATTATTGTGAAAGGACACTTTTACCCTTTTTCTACTTACATATTCTTAATTTCATTTCACATTCAACTTACTGGTCAAGTATTTAAGTTGGATCTCGATCTCTAACAACAATTTCCATAACTTACATAATTATTTGGCATATTTAAAATTACCTACAAAGTTATTTATTCACTTGATATTATGTTAAAGTTATGTTTCTCAACGTTTATTCAATGTTTAAATTTTACCCTTACTACAAAAGTGAATCTGACGTGATGTCAAGAAGAAATATTAGGATTCAAGGGAGATTTAGATTCAAGGTACCTTTTCCATAAACATTCTTCAATCACGGTATCTTTATTTCCCTACCATAGTTAATATAGTTCGATGACTTTTGAAACCATTCAACATATTTCCAAGTCAAGAAATTTTATTTAGATTATATATATCTTTCATTTTCTCGAAGTTTGATGTCACCAAGGCAATTCATAATTTTTTTTAACACAAGAAAATGCCTAATTGAGTTATAAGAACTCCAAGATTGATATTATTCCTAACCTAAATTCTCATTTTACTCTTATATGCTTTACTCTTACATTGCACTATGGTCTCATTATTGGCATCAAATTATAACACAAGAATTACAAAAGTTCTTGCCTAACATATTGAAGAAGTATAAGGTCGTAAGAATTAGAAACTACACAGAACCACAAATGATTTGTGTTCAAGGTAAGATCCCAAGTTTCTACATTTCGCAATTTTACATGTGAAATTTCTTTAATTCTTAATGTCATAAAAGGGCATAACAAGGGGTTAGAGGACCAAGATTCTAGTTTTCTAGGTTCTCTAAAGTCAACATATTTCAAATAAATTTCACTTGCAAGGAGTTATTTACCATTTTCTACCCACAAGCTAACCTCCTATTCAACTGAGGTTTATTTATACACAAATTTTGTACTAGGGTTGGCTAATTCACTTAGGTTTCTTTATTACATTTTCAAGGTAAAGAACACAACACACCAATTAATTAATCAACTATTGCAAACTAGAAATGCACTACAAGATATTACATTCAAATTCATTTAACATATCCAACTTTTTCCATATGAAAATCTAAATCAAAAAGGTACCCATGATTAAATGCACATTTCCCAAGGCATTCCTAAAACTAGCATCTCATACATATTACCAAATTTCAAATATAAATTTTGTAACATGGAAATACATTACACATATATACATTTTTCAATAACTTATATAAATTATGGATTACACCACACCTTTTTGCCATCTCACTTCCATCCTGCAAAACCATGTGAGCATGAAATCAGCGATAAATCGCTGGCATGGCATCCACCCAAATCTAGCATAATAAAAAATTTAGTTTCTCATTTACATAATAACATTAATAATTTGTATTCGAAAGGAGAAGGTTAGAGACACATATTTATTTCATTTTAGTTCACTTCATTTCTTAACCAAGGTGAGAGAAAGAAATAGGGAAGAGAGATACACTATTTTTCCAAGTTCAAATTAACATAACAATCACACAAAGTAGAGTTTCAAGTAGTTATTTACAAGTTTCAACAAGTTTCCATGATGGTTTGGAAACCCAATAGGGGTCCTACAACTTTTTTTTACGTTTTCCTACTAGTTGCAAAAACATTCAATTTAGGCTTGGAGGTGAAGAAACCACTTTCAAACATTGTCCTCTGATGAGAAATGACAACACATGTGATTTTCTACATGTACTCTTATAAACCAATAAATTACATGAACTAACGGATTCAAAACTAGCGAACGATTTACGATTGGCACCCGCTTCCTAAGGCCATTGGTCGTAATTGACCTAGTTGTAATGATCAAAAGTTAGCTCGAGGGCTCAGAAACCCACGTCCAAACATGATGTTTGATGGAAGAACATGCAACAAGAAACTTCCTACAAGTTCCTCTATATAAGGAGAAGTCACTAGAGTCAACGGGAATGAGAACTAGCGAATGGTTTTCAAAATACAACATGTTTTCTGGAACCACTGGTCTTAATTGGTCCAGTTTTGACCTAGTCAAACTGTGACCAAGGCCTATAAAATGCCTTTTCCAAACTATCAATAAGAGTGTTTTTCCCCAAAATGAAGGTTCCAAGAAATTTTTTAGTAAAAATACTAGAGGTTTGCGAAGGCGGAAAAGCATTTCGTTGTCCAGATTCAAACAGTGGTTCAAAATGAAAGCCAACTTTTCACTTTGGTAGCTTCCTAAAATTACAAAATGAGGTAACAGGGCTTCTAGGGGAGTGTCGAAAAGATCACAGATGATCAATCAAGGTCGAATAAAGTTTTTAAGTGAATCCTCACATAACAATGAACATGGAAGAAAATTAACATCTCTTTTCCGGATTTACCAAGGTTGACTTGTGAGTTCTCGAAAATCATGATTTATCTATTTTAATAAGGAAGCGGTAAACATATTTACAGGAAATTCAACTTCATCCTGTCAATTAAAAGGGGTATTGTAGCAATCTAGTTTATTCATGAAGGTTTCTAGAGCATCACAAATGAGGGTTTGAGTTCATGGTTGTCTACCAAGTAATATTTTAATTGCACAAGCTACGGTATGACGTCTTTTTCTTTTGAAAACAAGTTTATTTAAAACTATCAATTCTATGATAATGCTACATTTTAAAATTTTATTTTTCTGCAAAGGAACAACTAAAAACAAAAATTATGAAATATAGGGAGAGATGAACCATGTCTGTGGAGAGAAGTGAACCCAAACTAAGGGATTTAGTTCTACATCACAATTAAGCATTTCATGAAATCACATTTCTTTTCACATTTTGAAAAATATATTTTGAGCAATCTCAACGATCCCACACTTTTCATACACAGTTGCAAGGGAATAATGAGGTGCTTATAGACCTCCATGAAAATCGATAGACGATAGAAGATAAGTGGTTTTGGTTATACATGAGCCGGCTATAGATGTTAGAGAGGTTTGAAAGCCATTTTCACCTAGCCCATATCGTATATCTTAAGGTTATATTGTTTCTTCAAGGTTTCTTCCTTTAAGTTGTGCATCTCACTATCTTCCATCCATGCAACACTATAAATCTTTCCAAGACAGTATCATATTCTGGAGGAGGATAAGGCTCCATTAAAAGATAGTTTTTCCCCCAACTATTCTCCTCAACATTTTCTTGTATTGAAGCATATATATTGAGGTCTTTTGGTAGCGAACCTTCAAAAATGCTTCTACTTTCACATGCTTCAATTTAGATTACCATTTCTTTATAGGTGTCGGCATTATGTTTCTTTTTCAATATTTGCACAAAATCACGTACATAAAGATAAGGTGGGAGAGGCATCCCAAGAACTCCATCCCCTCCATGATCAGATTAATAAATGAAAATATGATCATTAGGACCCCTATCGACAACCTTTCCACTTCCACCCTTTTACTGAACTTTTATTACCAAGAAGAACAACAAACAAATTTTCCACAGTGACATTCTTGCCTGTATAGTCCTTTAGAACACCCGCATAGGTATCAGGCTCTCCCGAGGATGTTTGATGATAGTACCCCACCTAGGGTTTTCTCCATTTTTGTTATGTCATCATACATAAACACCCAAATGTTATCTTCTTTCAAACATCCTCTTCTCAACACTTGGTAGGCATGGAAAATATCAGCCTGGTATCTGTAGCCACATTTCCTCATGTGACGCATATATTTCATTATCTTCTCATATACTTCAAGAAGAATTCAAATATGTAAAGCTTGTGTATATACTAGTATTTTTCAAGATATTGAGAGTAGAATCATGTATCAATCTCATATTTTCCAAGCTCCACAACCTGAACTATAAAATATTTATTCCAAAGGCTCACATCAAAGGACCAACAAAGGAACAAATCCATGGCTCGAGTAAGGGAAATCTAAACAGAACGTGAGGCATCAAATCCACAAAATCCATCTAAACTAGTTGATACAAAACAAGATAATAACTACCATAATAGGGAGCTTGAAAAATAATGGCCACCCCATTTTTATGCAGAGTTTTAGCTAGAGGTTATACCAAATTGAGGTGTCTCCTAACCTCCATCTCCTTCTTCTCTTCTTCATACATTAAACAAAACAATAAGAACAAAAATTTTCTTCCCTTTCATAGATAATAAAACCCACTCCAAGTACAAAAATAAATTCAGACCGATCGATTTGTATTTAGTAATATGAGGAGATAATAGAATTATAAGTATATCTCTATGCACATAAATTATTCAACCCACACTGGTACTTATTTTAGGATGGCTATAAACAAGATATATGGTTATTTTACTTCCATGCAATGGTGGCACCCATGAACCCACAAAATTCTCCTGAAAAGACCACTCGCAACCTCTAGAACACCATTTTGTATATATTATCCACTCAACGCATTCCATGAGGCCATGGCGCAAGTATGTAGAGGTAATGGATTGGGTAGGTACCTGTTAGATACATTTGAAAATGTTTCTAAAGCCTCTACAAAGTCTCCACTTGCACAGACTGGGAGCTTTCTCATATGGGTCAAGTGGTAGGTTAGAAGGTGTGTTGACTACCTTTTTGGTGGTTGGATTGAATGCGTGTGAGGGCACCCATTCTTTCCAACTAGCACACTCAACCACCCTTGTTGTAACTATCCAATTACTACAAAAATTTCAACGTTAGCACGAGTTTCGCATGATTTAGGGCCTTGGATTCCAAATAAAGTATTGAATTATTGGGCAAGGAAAATGACAGGGTTACAGGACACACATGCTCCACTAACAAAGATGACTCCTTCCACTCACCCACTAGCATGTCAAATCTCACCAAATTCATTACAACCTTTATCTGATTTTATTTTAAATTTATTGTTTTTATTTTTAAAATCCCGACACTACACTATCATCCTAAACATGTAGATCCCCATCACCTCAAAACTAAGGATGCACCCTATAGCCCCATGCATGCATTCATGACACCTTGGACATAACCCCATATGAAAAGAGAACATAATACAAACAAGATAAAGTCGGTTCCCATTTTGGTACATTTAAAAACAAAAATTCATAGTCCCCTCAAGCTTGGAGACACAACCAGGTTATATTTACCTTCCTCCTCTTATCCAACGCAACAAAACAAACCAAATAAACCAAAAATATGCTTACATTAGAGGGACAAGCACATGAGACCATATTTCTTTGAGGCATTTTGATGAGAAAGTAGGATATTACTGCTGCCACATTTGACAATGTTAGTGCCTCCTTTTTGTTTTGATAAATGACCATACGCTGCTCTAGACATCCCATTTTGTAGAGGCTAAGCAATATATTGGTAAAGGTACACAAATCAGTATAAAAAAAACATTTTAGGCATAAACGTTAGTGGCTATCTCATGAAGACATGTATCTCTTCGTACACTTCAAAAAAGTGGTGTAAATACATCATCTATCCATTTCATTTGGTTACACACTTTACGAGCATGCACCAAATTAATGCACTTTTCCAAGAAGATTTCATTCATTTTTAGGCGCCTTAAGTGGTCCCATGACTAAATTTCTATGTGGTGATAGGAGGGATGTTAAACTACATAGAATATATGTGTACACTATATAAAGAAGTGCACAAGAATTTAGAATGAAATAACATAAGTTACAAGGAGTACATAGACAAAAATAATTTGAGGAAGGAAATAAAGTAATGGCATACCTACTTAAGGAAAGGTTTCCCAAAGGAACCTATAATAAGTTGAAGTTAAACAAAATTTGATCATGTTTTATATTGAAAAAATTGGACCGAATGTATATAAAATAGAGTTTCCCAAGGAATTATATATTTCTTCAATATTCAATATTTCAAATTTATATGAATTCCATTAGGGAGGTATTAGTACCGCAAGGTTGAGGAACAAAGGGAAGGGGATGGAGACATGAATATACCATAAATAGAAGATGATTTGGACTAGAGGAAACAAATGCTAGAGAGAATGCTAAGGAAATTGAGGACATACTGGATTCAAGGATAGTAAAGAAGACACATGGAAAGGAATATAAAAAATATTTGGTATAGTAGACGAAGCCCACAAAATAATATGTGACATGATGAGTGTGAATTATCTTGGTCATTTTTACCATAATCTAAAACTTGACTCGTAAGATGGAGCTCAATTTCATTTTACCAAGGTATTTGATCAAGGAGTATCATCGAGAGAATTAAGAAACTACATATATTTTGAAAAAAATGGCTAAGGAATAAAGCACGTGTAAAAATTTAAAAAGACTAGCTTAGTAGCAAGGGCACAAAAATGGAGGCACGAGAAAGGTGACATAGAGGCGTGTAAATATTTCAGTGAAAGGAAATATAGTATGCGAGATAAGAACCACTTGAGGGTGAAAATGACAAGGTGGTAGGTGAACAATTGATTCCAACTTAGCACGACATGGAGTCTCCAAATAAACTCTCTCTACTACCGTACATGAAGGTAGTTGGTCATCTTTATGCACCAAAGTTTAAATTCAAGATTGAGTGGAATTCTAGACAGCATTTTAAAATTCATTATGAGTGGGAAAGAATGTTTATTAAAACCTTCCTAAAGCCATGTTTTAAAGATACGTGAAAGACAAAATTTGAGAGAGGTGTGTGTGTAACATTTAGCTACCCCCTGTAACTCGTAGGTCAATAACCATCCCATATAGGGTTGTATGTTGTATACGTCGTAAGTCTTAATTCAATGAAATATGGGTAACATGAACTTGTATTTACATTTTGTTTACTCTAAAAATGGCGAGTCTTAGGGATTTCTTGGTAGAGGTGCACTCATCATCAATAATGTATTTGAACTAAGTGTAGAATTGATATTGGAGTCATCAAAAGTGATGATGATCATACAAGATGATAATGGATGATTAGATGGTCCGATCATTACATCAAAGAGGTGATCGAAAGAGGGAAGTGGAGCCACCGCATGATAAGAATTATGTACATCCGAGGAAGATATTGTATTTTCAAGTTTAGAAACTAGATCATTGAATATTTTTAGTTTATTGTTATCATTGATTACTATGAAGATTCTTGGCCATTGTAGAAGTTGTAGATCAAAATATCATCAAATAAAACCAAAACAAATTTATGGATTAAATGCCAAAATATTTTATTCATTAGTCCTTGAAATGTTGAATGGGAATTTTGAAGTCCAAATGGCATGACCAAGAACTTATAGTGAGCATCACGAGTGTAAATGGTTATCTTTAGAATTTGATAAAAAAATGTACCGGATCTAATGATAACTTGAATGTAAATCCAATTTGGAAAAATAATTACCCCATAGAGCTCATCAATAATCTCATTAGTGACTAGAATTGGGAATTTATCTCGTGATAGTGAAGGGGTTTATGGAATGCACATCAATATAGAGGCATCACAACCCATATTTTTTGGATAAGAAATACTTTGCAGAGGAGTATGGGATGGTGTTTGGGGCGATTAACTCTAGACACAAGAATGTCTCAAAGGAGCTTCAAAATATCAATCTTTTTAAATGGTATAGGTGTTTTGGCCGGATGTTGGGTGGGATCCTTCTTTGAAGGAGTGGAATGTGATTATCCTTAAGGCACTAGGGGGAAACCCATTGAATATATAATAATGGTTTTGTTCTTGAGGATGACAGATTCTAAATCACTAGGGTAGTTAATAGTAGCAGGCGATTAGCATTTGATGGAGTACAACTAAGTAATGATCCCACGTGATAATTTCTTCCAAATATTTTCCATGCGATGGGAATTGATGATGCTAGTAGATCCTATCAATAACCCTTTTAAGGTTTTTTTCGCCAATATCTATGAACTACATTAAGAGCTCATAGAAGTCCTATAGAATAGGTCTGAATGTGTAGAGCCACTACACCCCTAGAACCACATCATATCCTCCTAAGGGTAGGTAAATCATATATGAGTGAATAATGTAATCACCTATCGTGACACACATTATCAATCTTCCCTTTACATGGAAATGTTTCCTCATTATCTTGATCACGAATTCAAAGCTAGAACAAGGGTTTTGAAGCAATATTTTTCTTAACAATGTGGGGTTGATGAAATAATGAGTGATTCCAGAGTTATTGAGGATTGTGAGAGGGGTCATTTAAAATAGCCACATGACCTTCATGGTTTTAGGGGTTGTAGACGCTTGCTAGTCCATGTAAAGATATCTTGGGTTGAATATTTTGAGGCATGAGTCCTCTCGAAGGGATTTATTCCTCTTAAGCATCCTATAATTCCTTAAGAACGGATCACTATCCTAATATGGTGGCGATTCCACATCTAGTAAGTAGAGATTTTATGTGATGTACCTATGACCCTTGACCCATTTTTCATCACTGTAACATAATTATTTCTCCTTATGAGCCCACATATATTCCTCTATAAGGTGCTCTACCAGGTGCTTATGGCTAGTTGTTGTTTCACCGTGTTCTTTGCGGGTGGAGCAAGAAGGGTCGACATTGCACAAAGATTTTATCTTCTTCCAACTTAACTAGGCCTAAGGTATCCATCATGTTTTTGGGGAAAAGCATTTTCACCTCCGATAGAAGTGGTTATTTGAGGTCAATAACAAAATAAATATTGAATAATTTATCGAAACTCCTTGAGTGACTAGTGAGTTTCTCAAATTCAATCTAGTAATCAAGAAAAGTACCTATCTGATGGAGTTTGGTGAGATCTATTGTAATGTCTTCAAATGTCAAGGGAATAAACATACCAAAATGTAAAATTGTAAATGTTGTCCAATTTGGTTCATCATTTGATTTGAGATGTCAATTATAATATTGAATATATTTTAGTTCCAAGTGGAAGGAGGCGTTTGGGACTTGGTTTACAAAATAGTTGTGGTGAATGTTGAATAATTTATTAGATCAATATGTGCTTTCGGTAGGATATGTCCCATTAAACATTGGAAACTCCAGCTTGTTCCCACATGATGTGATTTGAGAAGAGATTCTATTCTATGAAGAAGATTGTTTCTATGATTTATTAAGAAAAATAAAATTATGATTGTTCATTCCACGGATCATATCAGTTAACTAAGTTACCTTGGACTTTAATGTTGTGAATTATTCCTCTATGATCTTTGTTATTGCATGATTGACTATCGTAAAAAAAAAAATTAGTGGGATACAAAAATGTGTTCTAAGACATGGTCAGTAAGGGAAGATTACAATGTGAGCTCAATCAGAAGGGGAAAATGTACTTTTAGTACTTTTTTGGCGCATATTTTTTTATGAGTGACGAATGTAAGGGAATTTTTGGAACCATAACAGAAAAATTGGGAAATGTGACCAATAAATAAAAAGGAGATGAAAACGGAGAGAAATGTTATTGTAAAATTTTAAAGCAATTGAGGATAACTAAAGAAGTTATGATAAAACCCTAAAAATCTGAAAGTTTAGATTTCTGGCTACTAAAAGTAGAATTTAGATATGGACCCTTCAAGAAAGAAATGCGTAGAATTTAATTTCAGATATTCAAGGAAACATTGAGAGTCCAGGGAACTATAAAAGCAAAGATATGGGGAAAATGGAATGTATTTTCTCTTCTTTTTTCATGTTTTTGTTTTTCTTTCTAAAACTGACTGTTACTTTTCTTTCTACTAACATACTATTTATAAGTGCGTGGTTACTTATTATTCTCAATTATACGACCACTCTGTTGTTTTCCTATTGAACGTTTATGTTGGATATGGGCCCATCAATTAGACTTCCTAAGGGATTTAAGGATTCTCTCTAGCCACCAATGTTGTATGAATGAATACCACTCATCAGAATATTTATTGTTACGGACTTATCCCTTATAGAATCAGGTTGGGGCCATTACCATGGAAAACTCTAGGTTTACCTCACGGGTGAAAACTAGTCAATCAATGGGTGATTGCTCTTCTTGCTAGAAGTTCCTCTCAATGGGCGGACTGCTCTTGGATTCCTATGATACTCATAATTGTTTTTAGGGATTATTCACAAGAACTTTCCATAGTTATGTGGATGGGTATTTACCTTTATCCAAACCTACAATGAATACATAGAAAATAGATGTAAATATTTTTTTCTATAAATGGCATAACTACTATTGGAAACAAATCCTCCAAAATATACCCACAAGGCCAAGAAATTTCTCCGGTATTAGATGTAAGGATCTATGTGCATATACTTTGAAGAACTAAAAATACAAGTAATGAAATGAACTTAGGAAAACAACTAAAATAAAGTGTATATCACAAGCCAATTAGAGGGAGCAACCTCCTTTGAGAAAGCTCAATTTAGTGATATTCATGGATTCCCTTATTGAACCTCAACAATTGCTTATATAATAATTATATTATAGAAAATTATACTTCCCATATATGTGGGATAATTCGAATATGCTCACGCGATGATTTACAAAGATATGCATCCATAATGACTAGTACACACGAATAATGTAAAGAGAATGGTAGGACACAAGTTCCTAGAAAACTTTTAGGGTTATTTATCATTGTTTAGTTAACTAATCAGATTTGTAAACATATTTAATTTTTAGGCTGAGCAATATGGACCTCAACCTTTCATGTAAACTTATAAACATTTTTTTGAGGAGGACGTTACAATTACAAATCTGAAATTACTACTCAAATGGAAGTTACCCATAAAGATCATTTAATCCTTTGTAACTCTCTGGTGGCTTGAAATAAAATGTTTTTGATTAGCCTAATCAACAAACTTTGAATGTATTGGATTTATCTTTATTTGTTTTTTCCACATTATATACATATTACACTCATGTAAAACCTCCGAGAAAGATTGAATTGATAATGTGGAGCATAGATAGTAGATTTTATTTTCGTATGAAAAATATGAGAGATATATAATAGGTGTGGAACATGAAAGTATTTACTTCCCACATTTATGTGACACATTTTTCTTTCAAACTCTCCATTCACATATGCATCTTATCTAACAAATGAAACACCATCTCATAAAAATGTTAATACCATAGGGATAATAAAGTGTATCGATAATTGATCTTTTGGGAAAATTTTGATCCACGGAATAGGTGAAGGACATGGTAGTATTTTATCCCAAATATTTTTATTTCCAACTTTATAATCTTGTATTTTTCTATTTTGATGTGAAAAAGAAAGAAGAATTTTATTTTTATTTAATGCAAAGGGTGTATATATGTGTGTGGGAGACAACAGAACCAAACGCTTGTGACAACACAAAGTTCATCGAGAACCAAAATAAAAGCTATGAAAACTAAAAATAAATAAAAATAATGTAATATAAATATAATTACACTAATAGTACTCCTTCTTACATTTTTTAACAAATGTACCCCAAAGCAACTCAAACTTCACCTTGGCAAGAGACTTGAGAGAATATCTCTGCTATGTGAGAAATTTTTAGCAAGTACTAGATTCAGATGCGGTGGTTCAAGACTTGTAATTAAATTGGATTCTTCACAAGATTAAACATACCACGATTGTCACAATGAATAATAGAATATTTTTCTTTAGGAATGTCTATATCTGTTATAATGCAAAACAACCAAATCACTTTACACATAACTCCTCATGTAGCACGATAATATTCCTAAGTGGATAAGAGAGAGAAATGTTTTCTTCTCTCTAATCCACGAGATAATTCCAGTTCTGAGATGAAAAACATATCCTAAAGTTAATTTTGTGTCATCAATATGTAGTGCCCACTTCCCTTTGACACCTTTTGATACGATCATGATACTCGCTAATTATATTGTGGACATAATTATGGACCCTATTATAGTATGATTTTAGATGTTAGATCATGAATTATTGTTGAATTGATTTAGTTATAATGCATGATGATTATTAGAGACATTTTGGATATTGATATTGATATACTATTTTACATGGTTATACTATGGATGTTGTTTGAACATGTGATATTTGGATATTGTGAGTAGACCTAGAAATAGAAATTATTTAATGATGATATAGTTGTTGAGTAAAATTACAAATGATCTTGTTGGTTGCTTGGATGTTGTTGTGATTCATATATCTAGACGATCTCAAAATTTTATTTATATTATTTTGGATGTTCTGATATGGCCCTAAGGCCAAAGGAGGTATTTTTGTTTTGCAAGTTAAAATATCACAACAAACATTGGGGGATTGAGTGCAACCACATTGGAATTCTAGATGAATTCAACAAGGTCACCATGGCAACTAGTATTTGTCTATACATGTTTGTATGTGTTAGGGAATCCCATGGTGGGTATCACCTCTAAATATGACCAAGGGGTTATGTGTTTTTAATTATTTGACCCTTTTGTTTAATGTTGCATGTGTTTATTTTGTGATGCATTTTCCCTTTTCTTTATTTATTATATTTTGTATTAATATTATGGGTAGGCATGTTGTTAATATTAATTAATTAAAATATATCATGAGAAATTAATTAATAGAGTTGTTGGACTTGATTTAAAGTGTTGTAAGACATGTGTAAGTGATGTGTAAGTTAACTTTTGAGTGTGAAACACTTCATCTTCTTGGAAATTCGAATTTGTCCTTGAAGCCTAATTTTGGAGGCTTGCAGGACAAGTTAAACTTCTCACATAGCTCCTAAATTTCTTTACCAACCATACCTATGGTTATAGAGTTGAAATTTGACTTTTATAATGCTTTTTGAGAAGGCAATTTGAGGTTTTAATTTCACTTTTCTTACATGATTTAATTTCAGTCCTTTGGGGTGTGAGTTGGATTTGAGTGTGTAAGTAAACTATCATTTTATTCACCCACCTATTTATTATGCATTAAATAATGAATTTGACTTTTGAGGTTGTGGTTGAGGATGTGTGATGTGGCATCCTACATAGATCCAACTCATTCTCTTCCCTTCCCTCTTCTATAAAATTTGAATTCCTTGCCTTGTTGTGGGTTGCTTCACCTTGGAGAATTCATTCTTGGGTGAATTCTTTTGCTATTTTGACGATCTTGCTTTGAAG
This sequence comes from Taxus wallichiana var. yunnanensis, assembly GCA_018340775.1. Lineage (NCBI taxonomy): Eukaryota > Viridiplantae > Streptophyta > Pinopsida > Cupressales > Taxaceae > Taxus > Taxus wallichiana. The sequence continues at coordinate 789,016,788 of CM031234.1, forward strand.
ATTTTTTTGGAAGATTGTTGCATGCTTGTGTTTGGCTGTTTTGGATTACTTGCATTGGGATAAAGCTCATTATCTTGGAACTTGGAAAAAGCTGCATCATAGAGAGGTAGGAGCTTAGCTCTTAAAATGATTCCTTTTTTTTTATGAAAATGTTGATGTGTAAATTTTTGGCATGTTTTTGGGCTATTAGGTAGATGGCCAAGGAATGGTGTAGGAGAAGAATATTGGTTTTATTTTGTGGGAGGCACAAGTATGTTTTAGGGATGTATAAGGCGGAGGGAGTTGGGATTCGGTTCCACCTTACAAAGAAATAGATTGTATTTCTTTACTCGTTATGGGGTTCCATAAGAGGTTGGGGAGGCATAAGGAAATGTGAGGAATAAGGAGTACTTTGGGAGACATAAGGAATGTTAGGGTTTTTATATACTATATTTTGGTGGTTTGTAATTCGGTGGTGATACCCATTTCCCCTTTTGGGAGGCATAATAAGCATCCCACATAGTTTCTTGCTCCTTTGACTTGTTGATGAAGCCTCAATAATATTTGTCTTACTTTAATGTAGTTGTAAACTACATTGTATTTTGACTGTGTTTTTATTGTGAAAATGCTACTTGTGTGTTTTTGGAAGCTGTTATTGCCATGAGTTAAAAAATATTTCTTATTTCAATTTCATTGGGGCTCAGGGCCAATGAAGAAGGATGGCTTCCTCTCTTCATGGGATGTCTTGGTTGGGTGGAGAGTGTTGACTTTGCCCTACTCCTATTGTGACCAATTGGAAGATTGAGAAATACGCATGTTGTTGTTTCAAGCCGAGGAAAAGATAGTTTGATCCCTCTCAGAAATGAAATTTTAATGTAGCCCTTTCCCACTTTGAAGTGGATGATCTGTATATTAATTGTAATGGAAATATACTTTCTATTTAAAATGAAAGTTGAAGTTTGAAATGTAAAATATTTATACTTTGTGTTATGTTTTTTTGGAAAGAATGTGAAAGAATGATACGTATTTTATATATTGTATTTTTAAATCAAATGGAAAGGAAGTTATAAGAGTTTCATTTGAATTAATGGAAGTTTTTTCTTGTTCATATGATATTATTTCCATTGGAAATCTATTTTTAACATGCACTATGAAATCCCTATTTGGAAAGTGGAAAAGTGAAACATGTGAGGAGAAAATGTATTATTTTTCCTTGTTTACAATACATGATTTTGGAAAGAATAGAAACTGAATTCTTGTTTTGATGTTGATTGAAAAGAAAGAAAACTATTTATGACTAGCATTCAATGAATTCAATGTTTTATTTCATGGCAAAAGAGATTGTTAATTTTTGTTCGTAAATGTATACACTTCTTTTAATTCATCAGTATACTTTGTAAAATTCCTTTATCAAATGTTCAAATAACCTCGCAAATAGATAAGAGGAAAATGAAATAATCAATTGGAATTAATGAGGACAAAATGATCTAAAATGAAACTAAAAACACTTAAGGAAATGTCTTAAAAGTCTTCCAATCAAACCAAGGCAAATCAGTAAGATTTTTGTTGTAAAAAAAAAGAAACTTGTAATTTTAAAATGCGTATCAAAGAAACAATTTTATACTTGCTATATATCCTAACGATTTCCTAATGGAAAATTCCATGTATGTTTGACATGTCGAAGGAGAAAGAATGAAAAATTTGAACAAAATTTTATAAGTTAAAATTTACTACCACACCGTAAAAGCTGCATAACGTTTTCACAAAATTGACTAAAATTTTATCAAAACCAAAATTTAAAGAATCTTGTTCAAATAGGATGTCAAGAGATTTCTAGAAAGTCATCATTTTCCCAAAATTGAGCTCTCTATCAAAATTTATCGACTTCTGAAGTTTTTCATCACTTGGCGTCAAAAAACAAATTTGGGAAAAAAATTCTTGGCGGGCCCGCGGGCCAAAATTTTCCCAGAGCACTTCAGAATATTTTGGGAAAATTTTCCTAATTTTCCCCATCACCCTACCAACCCACATCCAATTAGAGACTTCCACGTGACACCACAAGGCATTGGTGGAGGGGCGGATCACTTTTTAACTTAGCACTTCAAAATAAAAATTGGGAAAATTTTCTAGATTTTCCCCACCGCCCACACACTAATTAGGAGATGCCACATGGCATCATGAGGAATATTTGGAGGATGGGCTCCTTTTCTCCTTTTTCACTTTCAGAAAATTTTGGGAAAAAATTCTAAAGTTTTCCCATCACCCGACAACCAATCGGAGCTACCATGTGGCATCACAAGGCTTCGATGGAGGTATGAGTGAGTTCCACCCTTTTTCACTTTGGGTTGTTAAGAAAGTTTTATCCTCCCCCCTCTTTCCCTCTTTGGCTTAGGAGATGCCACATGTCCCTTGCGGACTCGCGGGAGTGCAGGTGCAAAGGTGGTTTTTCACCCCATGCAGAAATTCCCAAAATATCTCTTCGCGCCCCATCAACCCGATTCCTCCCCGCAGCTTGCGAGACCCACCATGGAAAAATAATTCTCTCCATATCTCGCAGACCTTCCCTTGGGGAAAATTTTCTCCCCTGGGACCGCAGGCCCGCTCTTGGGGAAAATTTTCACCCCTAGTCCCACTGGCCAAAAACTTAAGAAATATGAGGAGTTAGGAGAACTTATTTATATCAATGGAAAGGTGAGGAAATTTCCCATCCAATGGGAATGATTTAGGGAATTTTTAAATGCATTAGTTTCGATAAAAACCAAGTTGAATCTTTAAATCCTTATAGAGACTGGGTATGGTGAGGATTTACCCTCTGACCCTAATTGAACTTTGTAACCCTAAATTTTGGTACCTTATGACCCCTAATAATTGTTAATAAAAGAAAAGTATATTCTAGTGGATTGGAATTTTTTAGGAACTTATTAGTGACAACTGTTGTTTGAAGCCTGGTTGTAGACTCTTTTAAACAAAAAAAAACTATTCCATAATTTTCCCAACTAATCCTAGGTTGTTCTTGGGTCTCGAGTGACTTATTTTAGTAGACATCACACAATAGATCTAACATAGTCTAATTTAGTATATCACCGTAGGTAAGAATTGAGATTTCTTTTGATATTCAATACCATAATAAACTTTACCACAAACATATCTCAAAAATGATTTGTTGCTACCCAATGAATCTTATTTGACTCCTACATGAATCTTGAAAGATAGCTGAGAGAAAATCATAGGTTTGATATGGTATAAGTGAAGTAAACCGGTCTCCCAATAAGTTTCCTATAGTGAGCAAGATCTACTTGAGGTGAATCATGGAATCTAAAAAGTTACAAACCTATCTCCATTAAAGTGGACACATGTTTACAATCAGATTTTATATAATATTCTAGGAGTGTCTTGGCATATTTCATCTAGATATTTAAATGTGATGCTTCTTCTACACAATCTTAAGACCAAGAAAATGGTGAAATATCCTTAAATATGTCAATCTAAATGATTTATTTATATCATTCATAAAATCTTTGATGAGATTATCTAAACTCCCTATTATCACACGATCATCTACATAAAAAAAAGAATGAAAATATTTGTGCTTATCTTCTTAATATATAGATTTGAATCTAAGGGGATACGAGTGAATACATGTTGTAATATATGATCATCTATTTTAATGCGCCGTTCCCTACATGCTTATATAATGTTATAAAGAGACTTAATCGGATGAAATAAATTTGTAGCATGTTACTCATTGAAAAATCCTTTTGTTTGGGTCTTGACCTCCTCTTTGAGATCATCATTCAAGAAAGAATTTTCACATCCTTATGCTAAATTTTTAATCATTTTTAGCCCGTTAGTGCACAAATAAATCTCATGGTTTTGATTTTCATAGTGGGTACAAAGGGCTCCTTATATTCAGTTTCTTATTGTTGAGAATATCCCTTTGTAACTATCCATGTTATGTACTTTTCAAAAGATCCATCTTCCTTGTATTTTGTTTTGAAAATTCCTTTGCATCAAATGAATATATTTCTTACAGGAAGATTAAAATGTTCCCATGTCTGATTATGAATCAAGGATGTGTATTCAACATCCATTGCCTTCTTCCAATATAGGTGGCTAAGTGCCTCTCGAATTGTATTTGGTTTGGTGTTGTCGACCATATAATTCATGAGTGCAAGATGTACCTCATTTCTCACCTTTCTTCTCATTCTAAATAATAATGAATCATCTAGGAGAGAGTTCAAGGGGGATTCCCTGATGCTTATTTGGAACCATTTCATGCATTGATGTTTTTTTTGATATCAACAACTATTTTCCAAATGACCAAGATCAATGAACCATTGTCCTTTGAACTAATCTTTCTTATCTAAAGATTCTTCATTCTCATCATCTAACCGTGAGAGCAATATATGAGAAGAGGTTAGTATAGACTCTTATTTTTATGGGAATGAGTCAAATGATGACTCATCACAAACCACACATCCACTCTCATAAATAATATATGTCTCAGGATCGATGATACGATATGTCTTTAAGATAGTATTATACATTAAAAATATAGACTAGAGTGTCTTTGGATCGATCGTAGTTGTATTCTCGTGCTAGGACATGCATATATGTGGTACAACTAAACACTCGAGATGAAAAATCATAAGCTAATGATTACTATATATCTCTTCTAGTTTCTCATCCTAAATAAAACGTTGTTTCGACTTCTTCTACCCCAAAGTAATTCTCCAAATTTGTAGTGGAAAGTATGCAATGATCCATCTCCATGATGTCACTGATTTTGACATTCTAGAATTTAATTTTTGGGTTGTACATTACAATTCAATTGTTGCATGATACCGTTCTCATTCAATAATGCCAATAATTTATTTGAATTGAATTCCCCCTCGTCGAGTGGAGGACAAGAAGGGGTTACTCGGCCTATTAAACTACTCATTGATAAGGCCTCAAAATTGGAAAACAATTCACTCTTCTTCCAAAGAAATAACACCCAAGTCTTTTTAAAATAGTTATATATCAACAACTTGAACTACTGAAATACCGAGATGAAGTAGGAAAGGGTCCATGCATATTGGTATGTGCGACCTCAAGATGGTCTTGGGTATGGGAAAGTACATGGATCGAATGCATAGCAATGTTTTTTTCTCGTTAGACATCCATAACCGATTGTTCAGAGTCGAAAGTGGAGGAAGTCCTCGTACCATCTACTTAGAGTTTAAGTGATAAGGGATCCTCAAAAAAGGTACCCATATTGAAAATTCTAGAGTGTAGTAAGATCCACCATAGAGGTAGATAGAGAAACTACATACAAAGAAATTGAATCTAGTGTAAATAAATGATCCTTCAAAAAATCTCTTGCAAGTATTGTAAATGACATTTTTGTCAATTGAGGGACATAGAGCACCTTTTTGAGGGTATAGATTCTTGTCTCAATAGGAATGGTGACATTACCTATTCCTTCTAGAATGTGCTCCTTGTTTTCTATAATTTTAACTCGTTATATAGTGGGTTGATTAATTGAAATGAATTAAAAAGTTTTCTTTCGCTCTTCATATGATTATTGGCGTAATAGTCAATAAAGTAAACATTGTGCAAGGGCTAGGAAGTTTGGGAGACTAGATAATCATATTGGCGTGTACCAAAATTGGATGATTTAAGATAATTCTCATCCGATTCATCATCTTTCTAGGCCGTGACATGTCCTTTGTGCTCCTATGATAAGGACATCATCTAGATCATTGAGAATCACTTTAAAAAAATTCCTCTCTTCACAAGAATTTCCTTGAGTTAGATGATTATACCAATGGCTAGTAGTGTCATGCATATTTATGGTGCGAATTTGAAACCTTTGACTCACTTTCTCGAGACTTTTGTTGTTTATGTGATTTCTTCTAGGGCATTTTCTTAGACTATTTCTCTTATTGTCCCTTTCAAGGCTTGTAATTCTTATGTTGTCTCGATATTAATGCCTTGTCATAAAACACCTCATGCACTATCTAGATGGCTACACCCTATTAGAGAAAATTCACTGCTCTTAAAAGGTCTCCACTTTTTGTGATGCTCTATGTTGTGACAAAATTCTTGAACTAGGAAGGAAGAACTTGTATTTTGATAGGGACTAACATCTCATTCTTCACATTCTCTCCGAGTGCTAGAATATCTCCTTATATTTATGCCACACAAGAAAAAAATTCCTCTAATTTATCGCTATTTTTCATACTAAGTTTATCAAAATTTGTCTTAATATGGAGGAATTTCATGAGGTTCTTAATTTTTTAGATGATGGAGAGAGCATCATAGAATTCCTTTAATGTTTTCTCCTCTTGTACATGTGTTTGAAACTCATCAAAAATACTTAGAATGATCAACATTAAGGCTTTTGCATCATCCTTCTTATACTTCATTTTATCATCTACTCCAGAGGGACGCGTAACTTTTCGAGTGAGGATTCCCTGCACCTCTTTGAACTAGAAAATTGTGTGCGTTTTCATGTTCCATATGACATAGTTTTGTCCATTCAGGAGATGAAAAATATGATTGAAGTAACTTGGGTGTGGACATGGCGTATATGGCACATACGGATAAAACACCACCAACGCGTTCTTCACATAGATGAGGGACATTGCAACGTGTCCTTAGCATGAATAAGGGGGTGGAACGTCTCTTATCATTGTAACAAATTCATCTTTTTACCATGATTATTACACAAAATTCCATAATTTAGGAAAATTGTATAGTATTTGTGGCATCTCTATTATAATTTAATTTGTACATTCTTAGGTATTGTGGATGTTCTACAATTAAAAAAAAATGTTAGTAAATTGTTAGAAAAGGCACATCTCCAACTCGCATTATAGAAATTCCACACTTCCGAAAGAATCAAATAAAAATTTATTATTCAATTATACTTAACATGTACACTTATGGAATATTTTAAAAAGACTAATAACTTGATGTTGAAATTCCACATTATATAGTTTATAAAAATGCCAAATTCTCCAATAACATAGAAGTTTTTACATATTATAAAATGACTTATATAAAATTAAATCTAAAATACCATGGAAATCTAACTTTACACCAATATATTTTTATTCACTACAACAAATGCACCTTTTTCTTACAATTATTCCAAAAATACATCATTTGAATGAATTGTACAATTCATTTTTTAGGATTGTATATATGATGGAACAATTTAAATATAGTGATAGTAATATGTAGAGAATTCACATATCCCACCTTCTTTAGAAACATTACAATACTTAGAGAATAAAAATATTTTTTAAATAGAATTTCACTACTATTTATATTTAAAAACAATGTCCTTAATTTATAATAATATGTAAATTCTAATTTATTTAAGTAAAATTATTTTATCTATTTTAATATAATTAATATAAAATTGTGGAAACATTACACTACCCAAAATATATACTAATAAAATAGAATACATTGAAATTGTCATATTAAATATGTGAAAAAATATATTCATTTAATTTAGATAATACATGACATACTAACATTTATAATATATCAAATAATGTAAATTAAAATAATATATGAGATAATAGTTTGAAACAAATATTATTATATTAAAAGTATAAAACTAAAACAAATAATAATTATCATTATTAAAAACTAGTAATTAAAAATTAAATAAATATCATTTTTATCTTACCTTCAATTATTAATATATAGAAAATTATATTGACTTATTTTTTATTATTTATATTATCATATTAATTTTCTAAATATTAATATTACTTGTTTTATTTTAAATAACTGTATCTAAAGTTTAATTATAATTATGGGTATAAATATTTTAGAAGCCTTTCGATGATTTATTTATGGTACTCCCACGACAAGTATTTTCATGAGTTACTCGCAAATCTTTCTCATGATTTTTTATATCTTTCTCCATGAATCATTGATATTTTTTTGGTATTTTGGTCCACAAATATTTGCATGATTTTTGATATCCCTTTATAAATCTTTCTGCATTGATATTGAATTGGAAACCACATGGGATCCAGCATGAGGATATTTTGAAGTGTAATTTTGGAGAATAGAAAGAGGAAATTTGGTGACATTTGATATTATCCACCATTATCACCTACGTCAAATCTCAAAACAAAAGATAATCAAATGAAGCTTGCGCAGATTTTGTTTTAAAACTTAGAGCAGTTAAGTAGATATGAGTTGTGTTTCATATTAGTACAATTTAACTATGATATATAGGTAAATAAAAATAAATTACATAGATATGCAATGAGTTGTCAAGTGGATCATACTAATAAAAGACCCATCAAATTGTTTTACTTAATTTCTTTCAATTGAATTTGTATGATTTCATTCTTTTCTTAAGAGAAAAATGGATTTCTTAATTGTATATATGTACCCGTAGCTTTACAAAATAAAAAATATAGTTGTTGATTTAAACTAGTTCATTTGTCGTGTCCCAACTAGTATATTTTTTATACAAGAATAGAAAGAGAGGAAATTTTGTGAGATTTTATGTTATCCACCATATTACCTACGTGAAATCTCAAATCAAAAGATAATCAAATAAAGCCTACGTAGATTTTTTTTAAAGACATAAAAGAGTTTAATTTTTTTATTAATGCTAAAAATGGGTTGAGGGGACCCTACCCCGTAACAACATTTAATAGTGGAGAGAAACGGTTAATTTTTTATAATTAATGGTAAAAATGGGTTGACGAGACCCTACGCCATAACAACATTTAATAATGGAGAGAAAGATGTAAAGCTGAGGCTCAAGAGAAGTGCCTCTACCAACGACTGCAAGGATCAACAAAAACACAACTATACTAACAATGGAACAATTTTTTTAAAAAATGGACAAACTCATACGAGACACATTCCCACGGGATCTTAAATGCATCTTAAGGGGATCATAAATAATTTTACCTTTCTTCTTGTTCCCCACGGTGATCCAACCATCACCAATATTTGGATCCACATTTTCATAAGTATGAACCAAAATGATGATTTCAAAATTAGTCTTGTCCTCATTAGAATCAACAGAAAAAAAAGCCGAGAGTCGGAACGCCTGGGGAAACCTTATCACCTAGAGAAGGGGAAGGGATAGCCACCCTATTCATCGAATAACATAAGCTTCATTCTCTTCTTCACTTTGAATCACTAATCGAATGATCATATTAATAACCAATTTACTTGGATATCATTTCTTCCACTGCGATCTACCTTTACTTTATTTTTTCCCATCTAAAAATTTGCAGCTAGGAGACCAATAGAGAAACATGTACGAGTACTAAAGGGGAAACTTTAAAAATCAAGATTTTGCATCTAGATTCGAGTCTTTCACCATGAGATCAATAAAGGCCGAGAAAATCAATAGTATTATCCATATCTACAAGAATGCAAGCATATGTCATAAAATATGAAAAAGTTGTCTTGAGGTCAATAGACTCGAATTTTACAAAGTGCCCACTCCTCTTTGACACTTGTTATATGTGGATTTTGATCACTTTGTTGACTTTAGACATGGATATTACTTGTATCATTTTGGTTTAGCTTGATAGAAATATTTTGATTTTGATGAATTGTGATTCATAGTATGATTGTTTGGATTTTTAGATACATAGCGAGACATGTTATATTTGATGATGATGATGTGTTGTTGATATATGTATTATTGACATTTGAAATTCTTTTCGTGTTGGGTAGGATTTAACTTTTGAACTAATCTAGTGATCTTGTTCATAGTGATAAAAAATGTAGAATTGAGATGTTGTTAAAATTTTAGATGAATGATAGCATTGTTTAGTGGAGATGATGATTTAGCTATATGTGAATGGTTATTGATTTACGTGCATATATTTTATGTTCAATGTTTTGATGCATTCGTGAGGTGAAGGAGGTATTGTGTGATTTTACAGGTGATTATATCACAACAATCAAAAGGGGGATTGGAGACCAACCACAACGGAATACTAGATGGATACAATGAAGGTCACCATGACAACTTGTGTAATGTTGTTGTTTGTGTATTGATTTTTAGGGGGTCCCATGGGCATGTGTGTAATTCTGTCCCTTGTATTTTATTTATTTTAGAGTATCTCATTTAATTTGGAATGTAACTTATTTAATCATTCTCTACTAATATGCTTTATTAAGTAATTTAATCTTGTTATTATGTTATTTAGGGATGTGATAAACATGTCATTTATTAGAATTTTTGGTCTTTTGGTCTATGTGATTTTTGATTGAGTGTAAGTGACTTTGAGTGTTGTGCACTCTACCTTATCTTGGAATTTTAGATTTAGGCTTAAGGGCCATTTTTGGAGACATGTGGAACAAGCTAAGCTTGTCCCATACCTCTTAATTTCATATACAAACCCTACATATTGATTGCGGGGTCAAAAATAGACTCCATTAAGTGTTTTGTAAGATAAAAAGTTACATTAATTACACTTTTCTTATATGGGTTTAAAAATTTTTGCTTATGAGGTCTAGGTTTGGATTGCGTGTGTAAGAGGTTTGTCATTCCTCTCAACCACCAATTTATTGTGCATTAGGGTTGAGGTTTGACTTATGATGTGAAGTTGAGGATAAGTGATGTGGCATCCTACATGGAGCCACCTCACCCTCCCCCCGTCTCCCTTTTCTATTTATGCAAGTTCATTTGTTTTGTGCTCTTATATTTTGGATTTAGAGTATTTTGGGAGGTATTTTTGATTTCTTGGAGCTTTTCGGAGTTGTTTGGAGGTTGAAGGATCTTGGAGTGTGTTTTCTTGATCAAGATCTTACCATGGAAAGGTAGGAGCTACACTCTTTTTACTTGTTTTGTTCTATTTTTCACGTATTACTTGTATGTGAATGTTTTTGTATGCTTGTTGGGATCTTGGGTAGAATGCCTAAGTATGGTGTAGGAGAAGGCTATGGGGATTCTATATTTAGGGAGGAATAAGAGTTATTTCATGTTTTGGGAGGAAATTTTGGTTGGGTGCCCTATAACGCCCACTAAAATCTTCCACTTGAGTCCCATGAACAACCTAGGTTTAGTTACAAAATTATAGATTTTTTTTTTTTTTAAGTCTTAACAACCAAAGTCTCAAGGAAAATCAAATTCAACTAATAAATTTTCTCAATATAATAATTAATAATTCCACAGCTTTAAAGCAAAAAGTGTAATAAGTCCACACCTAGATCAAATCTCCTTAGGGATTAATTTAATCATCGATTACATTGACATTTTAGCTCAATATTCCCGATTAAAATTTTAGGGTTAAGGGAAAAAAATTAAATACCCAATATATTTAATTCCACAAGATCTAAGACAAGAGCAAGGTTTAATTATAGTGGGGAAAAGAATACATATTTAAATCATCGTAGTAAATTCTTACTTACCCATTCCCTGAACTTGGTTAAGGATTCAATTTTATTTTTCTCGTGATTAATGCAATTAAAACTTCTAGAAAACATTTATATTAGATAGGGAATTTCCTCACCTTTCTAGTGATATAAAGAAGTCCTCCTAACTCCTCATATTTCTCAAGTTATGAACTGACGGAACTTCGGGTGAAAATTTTCCCAAGAGTGGGCATGCGGGCCTAGGAAGGAAAATTTTCCCCAACTCGGGCTTGAGGAATTCGGAGAGAAAATTTTCCCAGAGGAGAAAAGAGGACTGGCAGAGTGGGGAAGAAAAAATTTCCCACACGCGGGTCGGCGGAGCGGGAAAGGCATTTAGTGCTTTTGCCCTTTTGAGACAAAGTGAATTTTACACCCGCACCTTCGTCGACACCTAGAAAGCCACGTGCTAGATCCTTATTGGCTATGGGTTAGCGAGGTTGGCGGGGAACATTTGGAAAATTTGACGGTTCGAAAGAAGGTCAAAAAGGTCAAAAGGAACCCGTGCCTCCGCCGATGCGAGAAGATACCACGTGTCAACCAACCGTTAGTTGCGGTTTGGCAAGCCAATGGGGATAATTTGGAAAGTTTACACAAAAGTTTTCTGAAGTGTCAAGGCTTAAAAATATCTGCTCCTTTTCCGTCGCCTTGTGAGGCCACGTGACAACACTGATGGCTGCGGGCGAGGCAGGGTTGCAGTAGGAAAATGCACAAATTTTTCCAAATTTATTTTTGAAATCACTTAAGGTTAAAATCGATTTGAGCCTCTGCCGACGCCCAAAATCCACGTGTCGATCAATGATTGGGTCATGCGGTGGTGGGGTGCATGCGGAGGAAAAATTTCCAAATTAGCTTTTGGACTTAGATCATTTTAAAACAAAATGAAGGCTTACGGATTAACAGAGTGACAGAAACTTCATGACTTTGCACCTTTTGGGAAAAAGTAAAAAAGGAAACTTTTAGCACACAGTCCGCCTAAGAATATTTTATTCATTTAAAATTTGACAGTTAGATTATTTTGAGCCCAAAATGAAGTAAAAACTTCAGAAGGCCATAAAGTTTTATTAAGCAACTTGGTTTTTGGCGAACGAGGAATTTTGAGAAATCTCTAGATGTCGATTTTCACAGAACCTTAGGAATTTTATTTTGGTAATGTTTAAATGGTCAATTTTGAGAAATTGTCTTTCTGTCACTTAGAAAGTGAACTGGTATTTTTAACTTATCAATTTTGTTCAATTTTTTTGTTAATTCTTTTGCACTTGCCAAATAGGCATGAAAGATTTTACTAGGAGATTTTAGGATATATTGCATGTTTAAGTTTGCTTGATTGATTTTCATTCAAAATTATCAATTTTATACAACAAGAAGTCTGCAATTTTTCCTTTGCATGATTTGAAAGGTTCTATAAAATTTTCATAAGTATTTTGGTATGTTTGGGGTCGTTTTGACCTTACAAATATAATTTTATATTTCATTGTCTTTTTTATGTTATAGGGTCATTACTCTTGCTCAATTTTTGATTAATAATTGCGAGTATGAAAGTTATCTAATAGATCTCATATTTGAATAGATTTATTTTCATTAGCCAACTTTAAACTATGAATTCATTCCAACCCAATCTAACATAATAAGTTGAACCAAACAAAGTATTCAAATGTAAAATTACAATTCTGATTTCTAAAACATTTATTTTAGAAAGAAAACAGAGTATTACGACATTTCTTCATATGTATTCACTTTTTCATCCTTCCAACAAAATTTCAAACTACATTCAACAATAAGATTTCAATACCCAATAATGTCATTTGAGTAAAGTAGTACAATCCTTTATTGATTCAAAGAGATTCCTTTACAATTTCTTCCTTCATTCCTCAATTACAATATACAAAATATGATTTATTTCACATTCTTTCAAAAGAAGAAAAAAACAGTATATCTCTTTCACAATTCAATTTACAACTTTCATAGCCCATACATACCATCTTTCCATCACAAATAATATACAATATCATCCATGTCAAGTGGGAAAAGGTTACATTAAGAAATGATCTTAGCAAGGACTATCAAAATGTCTTCTTTCTCGGTTCGGAACAACAATATGAATTTCCATCTTTCTCAAATTTGGTCACAACAGAGCAACAGAAAAAGGCAATGCTCTCCACCCAACCAAGATATCCAATGAAAAGGGAGAAGCCATCCTTCTTCATTGGGCCCCGAGCCCCAACCACATTTTAATAAGAAATGTATTTTTTCAACTCATGGCAACAATAGGCTTCCACAACACGAGATATATTTCTCATTTAAAACAAGGTCCAAAAAAAAAAACTATAGTTTCCTACCACAGAACAAAACAAGAAAAAACACTTAGGCTTCATCATATAAGCCAAAGGAGCAATAAACTATGGGGGATGCTACTTATGCCTCCCAAAGAGGAAATGGGTATCACCACCGAGAACAAATCGTGAAAATATATATCATTTCAAATCCCTAACATGCCCTTATGCCTCCACCAAGTACCCCTTATTCCTCACATTTCCTTATGCCTCCCCAACCTCTTATGGCACCCCATAACCAGTAAATAAATGAGAGCTATTTCTTTGTAAGGTGGAACCCAAATCCCAACTCCCTCCACACTTATACCTTCCCAAAACACTTATGTCTCCCAAAAAATGCCCTATAGTCTTCTCCTACACCATCCCTAGGCCATCTACCCAATGAGCCAACAAATAAAATAACACATTCAAACATTCAACCATTCACATATGCATATAAATAAAACAAGAGTATTTCCAAAAGCTAAGCTCTTATCTCTCCATGATGGAGTTTGTTCCAAGTTCAAAACAACAAGCTCTCCAATGCAACACAAACCAAGAGACCAACCATGAAAAAGTATGTAACAATCTCTAAATTTCTGCCAATTTTCAAGAGCTCGAAAACCCCAAAGCAAGTCACCAAAAATGAGGTGATAAAAGTGAAGAAAAAAAAACACAAAAAAGCCAAGGAATTCGAATATATAGAAGAGTAAAGAGAATATAATGATGTGGATCTATGTGGAATTCCACATCACACATCCTCAACTCCAAGTCATAAGTCAACTTCAATCTTGAATGAATAATAAATAAGCAGGTGAATAAATGACAATTTTACTTACACACTCAAATCAAGCCCACACCTCATAAGGACTTAAATTGAAAGCATGTAAGAAAGTGCAATAAAATCATACAACTTGACTTACAAAATTCATAATGAAGGCTAGATTTAAACCCTCCAACCATAGGTAAGGTTTGCATGAAATTTTAAGAGGTATGGGAGAAGTTTAACTTGTCCCATAAGCTTCCAAAATCAGCCTCCAAGGAAAAATTCTAATTTCAAAAAGAGGTGGATTGATTGCATACTCCAAAATTAATTTACACATCACTTACATATTTCTTTCAACACTTTAATTTTAGGCCAACAACTCTAATAATTACTTTTTTATGTGCCAATTTGATTAATTAATTTTAACATGTTTACTCGCATCAATTTACCATAATTAATAAATAATGAAACGGGTAAACTCATCACTTAATAAACAATCAAACACACACACACACAAACAATAAAAGTTGCCATGGTGACCTTGTTGAATTCTTCTAGAATTCTAATGTGGTTGGTCTCCAATCCCCAATGTTTGTAGTGATATTTTTAACTCCGCACAATACAAATACCCCTTCATCCTCATGGCCATATCGAACATCCAAATGTATATAATATAATTTCAAAATCATCAATATATATATATATATATATATATATATATATATATATATATATATATATATATATATATATGAATCACAAAAACATCCAAACAATCAATAATATCACTTACAATTTCATCAAAGAACATATAAATCATCAATTTTCTAAGTCTACTCAATATATCCAAATATCACATGTCCTAACAACATCCATAAATATATATATAACCATGTCCAACAGCATGTCAACATCTATATAAAATGTCTCTAACAATCATCATGCATCATATATGAATTAGAGTCAACAATAATCCATGATCTGACATCTAACACCATACTAAATCAAAACTATAATAATGTCCATAATATAGTCAACAGTATCATGATCAATATCAAAAGTGTCGAAGGGAAGTGGGAACTACATCCCCTCCCCTTAGACTCGACTTCCTCCTAGAAGTCACTGGAAAGAGAGATAGGAACAAATGCAATAGAAAAAGGATCACTCCATTATGGGATTTCTTGCTTCAAACAAGTGTGGGTCTACAGAACCTAAGTTTGGTCCAATTCAATTCAGCAAGAAGAAGGGAGATTACAAGGGATGAGTTCTGAAATTTTTGCATGCAAGGCTACAAACACTTAATCTAAAGAGTAAATTTACGCTATCAACTAAGATACGACACATAACAATATAACATGAAAAGTTTAAAAGAGTCTTAAGAGTAACCACCAAGTAGAGGAATAATAAGGATAATTCCATTAGTTTGAGAATGACCACATAGTTTCCCAAGGAATACAACATACTACAATAATAAAATTTGAGGTTTCTACTAAGTTTAAGCCATGATTTTAAGGTTCGTTGTCTAGATAAGGCTAACAAGAATCAACAGTGTGACCGAATTTGCATGAGGAACAAGTCTACTCGTGGTCCCACAATTTCGGGGATCACATAGAATGAGGTTAATTAACAAGGACACCTAAATCAAGTAAAACATTTAAAATCAACTAACTATTCAAGGAAATCAATTCTATAACTCGAGAGGGTATAATTAACTTTTCATGGTAATACAAGTGAAGTCAAGACCAAAATTTTTCCTATAGTATGATTTTTACACTTTTGTTTTAAGAATCAAACACACCATACGACCCAAATCTAAAGAAGTCATTTGTTTAAGCATGGGGAGGGTCGCAAGTTATACTTGAGACAACAAGGCCTTTACCAGATGCTTCTTTAATTGGAGTTTCTTTTGGGATATTGGTAAACACTGGAATTTTTTGTTTGGCCTGAGGCCCTGCCCATTTGGAAAACTTACTCCTAGTATTATATTCTCTTTAATGTCCAACCACAACATTAATTAACAACTTCATATCCTCCTCAGAAGGGATCCCTCCATCATACTTCTCAATCATTAGAGCTCTTAGGTACTAAAAACATTATTCAGAAGTTCAAAAGATTGCACCATATCAAGTTCGTAAGTATGAGTGGGAGGAAGAAGTAATACCTAGTGAATGCAATCCCATTAATCTTTAACAATTCGAAACTCGTCATCTTAGTTGAGGTTGCTCCTACTATGAACTCATAGAGGAAACCATCATTCATGCATCATCATCATCGGTTCTTTAACTTCCACGTCTACTTCACCCGGAGAATGTGGTAAGAAATAATTATCACACCAGTCAATTTCATGAGCTTTACTAACGTAAGCAACTATGACATTTAGAGGATCAAACACTACTCTATTTTCCCTAGTGTGGAGTTTTCTAGCTCTCATGGGTCCTTTACCCTCGTTATCAAATCTCGATCATTTCTTGGATGATTTGCAAATCTATCTTGTAAGAGATTTCTTTGAAATGCACAAAATGACCAAATTCTTTACAACTTTCTCAAGATCCACAACCATAATTTATTGAGGTTTCTCTGATTTTATCAGCTTTAACATCCTCTCTCGAGGAGGTTTTCGAACCGCTTTAATGTTGTTTTCAATTTGTAGAGCCATGGAAAAGGCCTGCCTCAAATTTCCAAGGTTCTTATCCCTCAAATAGTAAATAGATTTCTTATCAAATGCATCTAAATACTTTATCAGACATGATTCATCACATGGCCTCAAATTAACAGAAGTCTTCTCAATATTTTGTTAAATATCGCACCAAATCATGCAATCGATTCATTAGGATTATTTTTATATTTTCAAACTCTAATAAAAGAAACCTACGGTATGTCTTATCACTATACTTCATTTTAAAAGCATTTTTCATCTCTCACAAGGAGTCAATGGAATTATCTGGAAAATATTTATACCACCCCTTGCATATTCTTCTAGAGTATAGATTAAAAATTTAATGTACACATCCTCAAATTCTATTTCAAATTCCCCCATCATATTGACAAAGAGCTTCAAGTGGTGATCACCAAAGGTGATTGCATTATTTCCTTGAAACTTGGACAATCTATTTCTTACATCCTATGGCACAACATTTGGATAGCCAACCATCCTCTAAAATTGATGGGACCAAAATTATTAACAACAAATAGAGGTTTGGGTGGAAGCTGAGCCATATTATTTTGAGGATGTGATCTTATAGGAGAAATAAAATGATTAGGAGTGAGGGGTCTGTGTGGTACAGGGATGTAATTCTCAGAATAACTGCCCTCTGAAGGATTTGTTTCTTGGAAAACTCTATCAGATTTGGAAAAGAGAGGGAAAGATTGAGAAGAAAATTTTTCAAATATAAATGAAAACCCCTCTCCAAATGGAAAATTCAGATTTACAAAGAGACTACTCCGATTCGAAGTATTTGAGGAAGAATTGCAATCTTCAATCACGTGCCGATCAGGGTAACCAATAGAGATATATTTTCTTGATGCTTGATCTCCAACAACCTTCTAAATTAGTCTTTCCAAACTTTGGAAATAACCTTCTACTAGAGTCCTCGATGAAGAAAGATCTTGTTCCTTCCAAAGTGTTGTAGAGATTAATGAGAAATCTTACTTGATATATGTTAAGAAACTGTATTTATTAAGAATTTAAATAAGACGAAGTCTCCACTAAGGATTTTCACCTTAGTTTGTGCAAATTCACTATGAAAGACCTATTAAATGTATGTTAATATCATACTCATGCAAAACTATCAAGATATGCTCTTCTTCTACCCAAATTTATCAATGATAAAAAATTTAGTGTAATAACCGTATAAGCTGGAAATATTGCACTCATAACTTATAACATTGAACAATTCTTATAGATCTAAACAGAGATATAATGACATTTCAAGAAATTTATTAGCACACGAATGTGTAAGAAGTATTACTAGGGTCTCGTATGTACTTTATTTGTAAAATACTTCCAAGAGTCCACTAATAATGATTACCACGAGTGTTAGTATCCAAATTTGTCCTCCCTTTCAAGCCGACTAGCAGACACAGTTGGACGTGGAGCTTAAAGGTAGATAGATCATAGTGTGTGTCATTTTCTAGCCCGGATGAGATCTAACTAGCCTTTTGTTACTTAGATTTTTGGAGAGATGGATAGCACCTCTAAGAGGATTTGACATGTCCTCACTACTTTAGGTCATGCCTCTTTGACCCGTGGTGAGAGGGCCCATAGTGTAACCTCTATTTGATGAAGGAGATGGAGGTAACCTATTTTTCACAAATTCTATGAAATGAACCTTGAGAAAATACATTCAATACTACATGATTTAACTCTTAAGAGTTCTCACTTTCAAATGATGGAGATACTTTCAACACAAGGCTAAGGTTATGGAAGACATTAAGAAATCCTGATTGTTCTACATATTTTTGCAAGTAGATTTTGTTCCTTTGTTTATACATAAGGAAAACAGGGGTGGTTCAAGGTGGATTCATGGTTTTTGAATGATTTTGTGGGAGATGAAGCAAGATAAAGTTGATTATACTAGATCTTCAAAGGGACTTCAAAACACCCCGGTCATATGGTATGGTCATATGAGGGCTTAAAGCTTGTGATTCCTAATAGTAGGTGCTTAACTCCAACCACCTTTCATTTTATTTATGTGGTGAAGGCGAGATCATTTTATTTTGTTTTAGTGGTAACTAAAATAAATAGTAAAGCATAATATTAAAAAGCTTGTAACTTTTGTTCGGTAACTCGATTGTGAGTACCATTTTTTGTGAAAGTTCTTGTTTTTTCATGTTCTGTCCATTTGAAATATTTATTTTGAGAATCACACTATAATTATAAAGTTCCATATTGTAACACACACTCATTATACACTACCAAAATCTACAGGGCTCTTGTTACATTGCTTGGGGATCTTGTTGCGTTGCTTGGTTCTTGCATTTGTTTTGGTGATTTTTTGAGGATGGCATCTACTTATGCATTAGATCATGTTGATCCATTAACAACACATAATTACCACACATGTAAACAAAGAATGGAAACAATAATTAAGCGGAAAGGATTATGGGCTTTAACTTCTAAAGAACAACCAGTTTTCACTAGAGAATATGAGACATTTCAGTACCAGTGCAAATTTGATGGGTGTATGGGTTTGATAGGAACTTATGTAAGTGACAATATTTTATTTCATTTGGAAAAGTGTGACTCTCCTTTCAAAATATAGGATAAATGGGAGGATTTATTTGGTAAGGTTGATCATATGAGAGCCATGCAACTTGAAATTGAGATCACCTCTATTAATCCTGAAGATTTTCCAACAATTATAGACTATCTTACCAAGTTCAAGCATTTGTTGACATAGTTGAAGGGGAGTGGAAGAGATAAGAAAGATGAAGAGTGTGTTTACTTGATTCTATCCAAGTTGAGAGGACCATTCCAAATTTTTTCTTCTACCTTTTTCTCTAGCATGGATTCCTTAGGCAACACCTTCATAATGCCTAACTTAGAAACATTTCGTGAAAGACTTACTAGGGAAGAATCCAAATTATCTCACCTTGACTCTTCCACCTCTCAAAAGGCATTAGTTGTATCTAATCCTAAGGGCGAGGAAAACCAAACAATAATACCAAATCCACACCTTCTCCATCTCAAAATGCTCCTAAACCCAAGAAAACTACTCAAAACCCAAGGAGTCTTCTAAAGCCAAGAATAGGTCTAGGTGTTTATGCTCTTTTTGTGGGGGTAGTAATCATGATGAAAATAGGTGTTATAAGTGAATGCAAGCCTTAGAGGATGTAGTCAAGAAACACAAAATTTCTATCTCCACTCCACATCCTTCTAATCAACATGGAAAAACACTTAATGTTGTTTGAAGATCTCAGTCACCACTTACACACAATTGGGTTATAGATTCTGGTGCTTCTCATCACATGACTTCTTCCAAAGAGTCTTTCGTTTCTCTAGGTTTGAGTTCTACTTCCAAAATTGAGGTTGGAGATTCTTCCTTTCTTTCTATTGAGGGAAAAGGTGATATACAAATTTATGGTGGGAATATCAAAGATGCACTATATGTTCCTAACATCACTACAAATTTGCTTTATGTATATCGAATTTGTCATTCTGGTCAAGGAAAACAAGTGAATTTTACACCACATGAGGAAAAAGTAAGAACATTGTTGGAGCGTTATTCACTTGTTGCTCAGGGTATTGTTGATCATAGTTCTAGACTATATCACTTTGAGGGTTTTGATGACACTTCTTTTATAGGGACAGGATTGGTTTCTCATTCGATTCGAGAGTAAGCTTTGGCATGAAATATTTGGACATCTCAATTACAAATATTTAAAGGAGTTGAGAACTCATGGTATGGTAGATGGTCTTCCTAGAGTTTCTTGTCTTGAGGGAGTTTGTCACGGTTGTGCATTAGGGAAACAACACAAGATCCTTTTCCTAAGAATTTGTCTAAGAGAGCTTCTTCACCACTTGAGCTTGTGCATAGTGACTTGATGGTTTTTCCTACCCCATCTTTCAATGGAGCTAAGTATGCACTTATATTTATTGATAATTTCTCAAGGTGTACTTGGGTTTATTTTCTCAAGTACAAAAGTGATGTTTTTTCACACTTCAAAGTCTTCAAGGCTTTGGTCGAGAAACAATCTTCTAGTAGCATAAAGAACCTTTGCATTGATAATGGGGGGAGTACTTCAGCAATGAGTTTTCTAAATTTTTGGCAACTCAAGGCATTATTCACTAGCATTTTGTTCCTCATACTCCACAATAGAATGGATTAGCAGAAAGGAAGAATAGAACTTTGAAGGAAATGGCTAACTGTATGATGCATTCTAGAGATATACCTCCTATCTATTGGGCGAAGTAGTTATTTGTGCTAACTACATTCAAAATTGCACACCACATAGAGCACTGGAGCATTTGACTCCAGAGAAAGCTTCATCCAACACTAAGCCAGATGTCTCATTTTTTCGAGTCTTTGGGAGCCATGCTTAGGCCTTTATGCCAAAGAAGGAAAGGAAATATTTGGATAAGAATAGTAAACCCTTGATCTTTGTAGGGTATTGTGAGGACATGAGAGCTTATCATCTTTTAGATTCTGATACACATGATGTTATTTTTCAAACACATGTTCAATTTGATGAGAGTTTCACTTCTCATGATTCTTCATCTTCTTCCATTCCTTCTTCTTCTTCATCTCATCTTGAGGATATTTTCTTTGAAGAGATTGATGAGGAGGTTATAGATGCCATTGAGGATCCTATTCCCACTAACATTGTCACTATGCCTAAGTGGGCTCATACTATAGTTTCTAAGGTAGCACCTTTCATAGAGGATATTCCACCCACTAGGCATCATCATGCACATTCCACAGTTCTAGAATTTTATGTCGTGTAGTTTTGAGGATCCACAGGTCTTTTCAAAGGATCATGGGATATAGGAGTGGGATGATGCGATGATGACAGTGAGTATTCTTCTTTGATGAAGAATCATATGTGGGATTTGGTATCTCTTCCTAAACGAAGAAAGATGGTTAGGTGTAAGTGGGTATACTTGAACCAAATATGTAGCTGATGGGTCCATTGAAAAGTATAAGGTTCATCTTGTTGCAAAGGATTTTTCAAAAGTTGAAGCTATTGATTACTCTAAGACTTTTTCACCCGTTGCCAAGATGGATTTTGTATGCCTTGTACTTACTTTTTCTGCATCATAGGGGTGGCCCATATACCAGATGGACATGAAGAGTGCCTTCTTACATGGAGATCTACAAGAGGAAATATATATGGAGAAGCCGGTTGGATTTGTTCAGATTCTTCTCTTGTTTGTCGACTTTGAAGGTCTCTCTATGGTATTAAACAAGCCCCTCGAGCTTGGTATGAGAAGATGGATTGTTTTCTTCTATCTACTTGGTTTTGTTTGTTACCACTCCAATCATACAGTGTATCTCTAGCATGTCGGTGAGGATATTGTGATACTTGTCTTGTATGTTGATGATCTGTTACTTACTGGTAGCTCTTCTTCCCACATTCAGAGTATTCAGAGGGCTCTTTCTACATAGTTTGACATGAAAAATCTTGGGCTATTACATTATTTCCTTGGTTTGTAGATTTCTCAAACAGATTCAAGGATTCATTTGAGTCAAGAAAAGTACACCCATGATCTTCTTAGGCACTTTGATATGGCTGATTGCAAGCCAAGTCCATCTCCTTTTCAGTCTGGAGTTAATCTTACATTTACATGTACCACACCACTTTGTGATCCTACATTGTATAGGCAGTTGGTTGGGAGTCTCATGTACTTGACCCATAATTTCCCTAATATTTCATTTGCAGTAGAGCTTGTATCTCGGTTTGCACATTCTCCTCATAATAGTCATTGGCAGGTTGCTAAAAGGATTTTACACTATTTGCATGGCACTTCCCACTTTGGCCTACACTACACTAGGGGTTCTACTCAGTTGGTTGGGTATACAGATTCAGATTGGGAAGGTTCTATTGATGACATGCGTTCCACTTCTGGCTATCTTTTCTGTCTTGGTTCTTCTCCAATTATTTGGGTGTGCAAAAAGCAACATGCTATTGCACTTTCATCTTCAGAGGCAGAGTACAGGTAGTAGTTACAATGAGTCAGTAGATTCTTTGGCTTCACCAGTTATTGATAGAATTTAGATTCCCATAGGATTCACCAACTATACTTTGGTGTGCAAACCAAAAGTGCAATTTACATTTCTCGTAACCTCAGATTGAGCACCAAATGGACCAAGCATATTGAGATAAACATCCACTTCATTCGTCAACACATTCAGGATGGAGTTCTTCACTTGGAGTACATTCCAACTCAGTAGTAGGTTGCAGACATGTTTACGAAGCTTTTTTCATCACCTCGCTACCTTGTGTTGCATGGAATGCTTGGGGTTTTGGAAGTTGTTCTTGGGGGTGTTCGTGAGAACATCTTCCTTCTTCTTCTTCTTATTTCTCCTTCCTTCTAGCAGGATTCTTTCCTTCTTTTGGTTCGAGATTTCTTCATGGATATATTGTACATGAGTACCTCATCGTGCCTAGTTTTCGGGACTCATACTGTGGACATGCCACTTCTATTTTGGCCCCTAACTTTGCTTCAGGGGGGTGTTAGAGTAGGTATTTACCTTAGCTGATGTTAACCTAGGCACATTATTGTATTTATCCTCACCCACTTATGCATGTAGATATTTCTTTTTATTTATTTAGATATTAGGAGATATTATTTAGTTGTTAGGTATAGTTGCTTCCTTGATCTATGGTATTAACTAGTTCTTTCTCGAGATCTATGGTATTGACTAGATCCTTGATGTCTAGTTCTCTCGATAAATCTATGGAACCCGACTAGTTCTTTGATGACCAGTTCTTCCATGATTTATGGCTTGATCTATGACCTTGACTAGTTCTTAGATTGTTATTCCTTGCCTATATAATCAAGGCCCATTTTCATTTTATTTCATTGAGTTCCATAATAATATATGATATTGTTGCTCATTTGTTTGTAAAGGTTTATGTAAAGTTATTCTGGTGAATTACTTTCATTTTATTAATCATAATGTTTGATTAGCATCTGTGTTCTTAGCTTAACACGATCTGGTTATTATTCCTTTCGAAAAAAGTTCCAAAACCCCATGAACATAGTTCCCGGATCTCGTAAATGAACATTCAAAACATGCACATATATCCTGTAATGAAGAGAGGTAAGAAGAGAACCAAAACAAGAAAAGGATGGAAAAATACATCACAAAACATGTTTTTATTGCTTTAGAGTTTATACAGAGCATCATTTATGGAGTAGGGAAGGAGGTTCAAACTCCTTTTTGACCTCTAGAGAGATAGAAGGGGAGGTAGAGAAGAAGAATGAAAAACCCTTTATAATGAATCTTTCCCGTGTATTTATAGGTTCAATAAGAGTGAAGAAAGAGAGAGATAATTGGGAAAATTAGGTCGAAATTCAACGACTTCTGCTCATACTTCCGATGAAATCTACACCCAGATCTGTCTTTACTACATCAATCCTTGGTTTGGTGCCTTGAAGGAAGAGGAAATGATGAAACAAATCAAATCTAATATGGTTACCGAGGTAAGAAGATCCTACATTGAAAGTGCAAAGATGTTTCCTCCATTTTCCTTCACCTAACCTCCTAAAAAATAATGTCTCATACCTCTATGGCATGGCTAAGGCCGAGATCTTTCCAATGGTGGCAGATTCATGATGTTTCAAGTCTTGAATCGAAATATATGCCCCTTCGAAGTTTATATCAGGTCCATATAAATGGGTGGAATTTTTTTTTGAAAAAATGGGTCCCCCTTTTGATATGGGAAACGTGGTAGCCAAATTAGAGCTAAAATTGGGCTTATGGGTCCGCAATCTATCTTTTGGCCCCATTGGATAAAAAATGCAAAACTCAAAAAACTCTCATATTCTTGAAGCTCTACTGACACATGGGTCCTTTTGGTTGGCTGGGAATGTGCTTCCATCTTTGTCTTTGTGCCTTTTGAATGAAAGGAAAATTTTCACTTTTTCCTTCGACTCCCCACTTTGGCTTTGACTCGGGTTCAAACGCTAACTTTTTCTTTGGGTGGAGTTGCGGGTCATTTTGCAACTTTTACCCCTTTTGAAACAACAAAGGGAAAAAGACAAAATTTTCCATAGAAAACATGCTTTTCCCCGAGACATGCAACAAGTGTGGAACTCATTTGGAAATTTTTTCTTTTTTAAATCTTTCAATGGCGCCATTAAGACACTTGGCAGCCTCCACTAGCTCAATGGAATTTTCAATGGTTTCTTACATTTAGAATTTAGGCTACGTGGCAAGCTCAAGCTCATTTGGGTCCCTTCCCTAGGGCCAACTCTTGGAGATGTGGTGTCTTGACACTTGGAATTCTTCGCTTACACTTTTATATTTAGCCAATTTTGAAGCCCACCTTTTGACTCTGTCTTGACCATTTGCTACGTGGAGGGCTGGCGCAAGTTAGAGTCTCCATCCTAGACTTCCTTTCAAGTTTGTCACCAAGCTAACACCTGGCACTTCCTCTTTAGTTGATGACTTTTCAACATCACACAATTTCTTTGGGGTTTTGGACACGTGGAAGCCTAGTGCAAGTTTGGGCTCCCCTTTTGAATTCACCTTTGGAGAAGTGCCATTAAGACACGTGGCTCCTTCCGCTTCCTCCTCCATACTTATTCATTTTTCAGATTTTTCCTGAACCATTTTGAGCCCGAGGATTTTAGATCTTTGTTTTTCTTCCCCTTCTTGTTTTTGGTTCCTCTGCATCATCGCTTGTTCTTGTCTGAACCTGCTATCTCATAGTTGACTTTGCCTGTAACTCAAGAATGGACTTAAGACATGGAAACTACCTGAAAAAGTCATTTTCTTTTACATAGGGTCCATAGTCTCTCTCTTAGCCTCCACCACTCCATGGTTGAGTCCTGCGACCAATTTGTAGGATTTAAATGAGTTTTCTCAAGCTCCTTTTATGTGAGGTCGTGACTGATCCAATATTTGGCATTGGGGGTGAATTATGGATAACAACTTCGTGACTCACATGGGTATCTACTTGTAAGATGAAAAGACCAATTACCTTGTCCTATCCATTGGGCATTGTGTCGAGAGAGATGGTATGATCTTGATTCCACTTCGATTCACGAGCCTAGCTTCTTGCACTCTTAATTTTCATAAGAAACCTTGAAATGATGTTTTCTAAGAGTAGAAAATTGTTTTAACCCAAGGCTTCATCTGTCTTTCTAAATGGACTACATAAGAGCCATAAAACAACACCACACTATATGCAAATTGAAAATCATTCATTCTCCCAATGGAACATGTAGAGTGTGCACAAGCACTTATTCTACTGAAAACAAACCTACCTACTCTACTCTAACCAAGAGCAAAGGGAACTCAAACAAAACCCACAACTGGCAGGGAGAAATAGCTTCCCTTCCTAAAAATGGCAGCCATGCAACTGATTTGGCATTGAACATGGTTGGTTGGATGAGTGAAAAACTAACTACAAGTTGATCTTCCACCCAAATAACCAAAGTATCAATTGAAGACAAAACCAATACCTCTTTTAGTTGCTCTACATTTGGATTGAAGAGGTACGACAGTTGATCCTTGGTGCTTTGTAGCTCATCCTCATGCCCTAAAATGGACATGACTAGTTTTGGCTTCTCCTTTGGCTCTAATGAAGCCAAATACCTGATTGGGAAAGGTCTGGTCCATTTGATATGCCCATAGCTCTGATTTTAAACTCCGAAAATGGAGTCCTCTTGTAGATCCTCTTGAATCATTCATTCTCCAAATGGAACATGTAGAGTGTGAAAAAGAATTTTTCTACGAAAAACAAACTTACCTACTCTATATACAAGAAAAAGTAGGTACTAAAACACAAACAGAACCACACTATATACAAACTGAAAATCATTATTTCTCCAAATGGAACATGTAGAGTGTGAAGAAGCACTTTTTCTATTGAAAACAAACTTACCGACTCTACTCTAACCAAGAGAAAAGGGAACTCAAACAAAACCCACAACTGGCAGGGAGAAATAGCTTCCCTTCCTAAAAAATTGCAGCTATGCAATTGTTTTGGCACTAAACATGACTGGTTGGATGAGTGAAAAACTAGCTACAAGTTGATCTTCAACCCAAATAACCAAAGTATCAATTGAAGACAAAACCAATACCTCTTTTAGTTGCTCTACATTTGGATTGAAGATGTACGGAAGTTGATCCTTAGTGCTTTGTAGTTCATCCTCATGCCCAAAAATGGACATGACTTGTTTTATTTTTCACTCATCCAACCAACCATGTTTAGTGCCAAAACAGTTTGCATAACTGCCATTTTTAGGAAGGGAAGCTATTTCTCCTTGCCGGTTGTGGGTTTTGTTTGAGTTCTCTTTTCTCTTGCTTAAGTAGAGTAGGTAAGTTTGTTTTTAGTAGAAAAAGTGCTTTTTCACACTCTACATGTTCCATTTGGAGAAATAGCTTCCCACAACTCGGCGGGAGAAATAACTTCACTTCCTAAAAATGGCAGCTATGCAAATGCGGTTTTGCACCTTGAACATGGCTGGTTGGATTAGTGAAAAAATAACTACAAGTTGATCTTCAACCCAAATAACCAAATTATCGATTAAAGACAAAACCAATACCTCTTTTAGTTGCTCTACATTTGGATTGAAGAGGTATGACATTGATCCTTGGTGCTTTGTAGCTCACCCTCATGCCCAAAAATGGACATGACTTGTTTTGGCTTATCCTTTGGCTCTAATAAAGTTCCTCTCTAAATGTACTTAGAGATACTTGGTTCTTCCTCCCCCATGATGGATTCATTAACCAAATCAGGCCCTTTAAATGAAAGAATTTTTTTCCAATGATGCCTTCTTCTTCTGCTACTACAAACTCTGATTCAATTTCTTCCATTTTCTCCTCATCAATGGGGCTTTGAGCTGATTGTTCTTTCTCTTCCATGGCTGATTGTGCAACTTCTATTGGATCAGCATTTTCTTCAAGTAGAGTGCCAACATGGGCACTACATTCTGAGTAAAAAGGCTGCTGATTTTCTTCCCTTTGTCTTTGTTCTTCTTCTACTGCAACAAACTCAGCCTTGACCACCTCTGGTTCCTCAAATTTTACCTCCTCTGTAGGCTTAACCAACAAAGGAATCTTTGTTATCCCAAACCTAAGAGCTAAGCTCACTAAGCTCTTAACCATTTCTTCTTTTACCAGCTCTTCTTCTTGCTGTCCTTAACTGATTTATGCATTTGTTTGTGGTAGTGGGAAGGATGGAACTTCTTGTTTCTTTAGAGGGGAAGGTGTTTCTTTTTTCTCTTGTGGAGGGGGTTTGGATTTGGAAGAGAAGAGGGAAGAAAATATGAGATGAGATGGAAGACTAGGGGATGGGGGGATGGTTTTCACAACTGGAGCAGCATTGGAGAAACTTGAAACTTGACATTCAAATTGAGATGGTGCTTTGCTTGAGGAATGGAAAGAGAAATACCAGATGATGGTGTAGAACTTACCCATTGACAAGGTTGTTTAGCACCAAATTCATAGGCCTCTATCTCTTCAGTCCATTGTGTAAGTTGGGGCAACATTCTAATCATGAAGTCCAGCCTCTCTTGAGTGTTGTAGTTTCTCGGGAAAGGGCCTTCCTACGGGCAAAGTGCCTGCAACCAATTCTAAACACCTTCATTTGAGTTATAGATCTTGACTGAACCATGCCAATCTCCATTTTTGGATCTTCTCCAATAGACCAACATTCTCGCATACCCTTGCTCTTGGAAAGCTCCATAGCCAAACTGATTTTGGCACTGCTGCTCATAGGGGTCACCATGTTGATTTGAAGGATTTGTAAATCTTATTGGATTTTGAATGTGTTGTTGCTTCTGTAGATGTGAATTCCATGGTTGAAATGAAGTCATGATTTCACAACTCCATGGAATGGAAAGAATGAAAGAATATGGAAATAAGGATGAATGGAAGTGAATGGAAAATAGGTCTGCAACTCAGAGAATGAGTTTTTGCCAGAAGGAGTCGCCAGATGTGCAAATTGAAGCTTCGAATAAGCTAGAAATTACAACAAGTGCACATCAATCTTGTTACAATGAAGTGGAGACCTCTAAGCTCCCACTAGGAATGCCGAAAATGATAGTGGTGCATAGTGGTGTAAGTTTTTTGTTTTTTGAGACACTAAGAGAAGATGAAATATCTAACCCTAGTGTCCCACAATGCATGCCAAAACTGTTAGTGGCACATGGTGGTGTAAGTTTTGTTATTTTAGCTGAGACACTAAGAGAAGATGAAATATCTAACCCACGTCTCCGACCGGTTGTGAAAACCCCGTTAGTGTAAAATCACAACACCCCCAAATGAGTTATGGATCTACTTTTCTAAGGTAGAATCATCTGGTGTGATTTCATAACATTGAACTTTCCCCAAGGTGTGGGACCTTGCAAAAGTTGGAAATCTCTCCAGAGAAGGTTGGTTCCTCTTTGTAAACTACTTGCCACGAGATATTCTAGTGCATGAAAGATAATCTAATCCTAATATAACTTCCAAGGAGATAGGGAGAGAAAGACAACAAGAAAAACATAGCCTACACTAAAATAGTGATACACCGGAGAAAGAAAATGCTGATGATCTACCAAAATGCCATAGGAAAAAGAGAGGTGAGTAATGAAAAGGATGGACAATAGCATCACGGACCATAGATCGATTCATACATAAATGTTCCAAAACCCCATGAACACAGCTCCCAAATCTATAAATGGACATTCAAAACATACACAAATATCCTGCAATGAAGAGAGGCAAGAAGAGACAACCAAAAATGAGAAAAGGATGGACAAATGCATCAAAAAAAATGTTTTTTTTTCTTCAGAGTTTGCCTGAGAGCATCATTTATGGATAAGAGGCAAAAATACCATTTACAGAGCGGGGAGGAGGTTCAAACTCCTTTTTGACCTGTGAGAGAGATAGAAGGAGGAAAAAAGAAGAATGAAATACCATTTACGATGAATCCTGTACCCATATTTATAGGTTTGATCGGAGAGAAGAAAGAGAGAGAGAAAAAAGGAAAAGTAGTTTGAAACTCGACCGCGATGTTAATGCTTTTGATGAAATATGCCTCCATCTATATTTACTACATCAATCCTTAGTTCGTGCTTTAAAGAAAGAGGAAATGGCGAATCGGATCAAATATGATCTAGTTGTTGAGGCAAAAAGATCCTGCATTGAAATCTTAAAGATGTTTCCTCCATTTTCCTTCACCTAACCTCCTCAAAAATAAAGTCTTAGACCTTCATGGTGTGGGCGAGGCTGAGATCTTTCCAATGGTGTCAAATTCACAATATTTCTAGCTGTGAGTCAAAATATTTACCCCTTCAAAGTTTGTATCGGGTCCATACGGATGTGCGGGAAAACAATTTGAAAAAAAGGGTCCCCTTTTGATATCGGACATGTGGCGAGATAGATTAGAGAAAAATCAGGCTTATGGGTTTGTAATTTATCTCTTTACCCTATTGTGTAAAAAACACAAAACATGAAAAACTCCTATAGCCTCAAAGCTCTGCCTAGACACATGGCTCCTTCTGGTTGGTTGGGGAATGCACGTCCATCTTTGTCTTTATGCCTTTTGAACAAAAGGCAAATTTTAACTTTTTCCTCCAACTCCCCACTTTGGCTTTGACTTAGGTTCAAATGTTGAGTTTTTATTTTGGGTAGAGGACAACCTTTTCCCTCAACGACCTACTTTTCCCTGGGACATGCGGTAGTCTGACACTTGTTTGGAAACCTTTTGTTTATTCAATCTTTGAATCAGCACCATTAAGACATTTGGCAGCCTTCGCTGCCCTGTGGAATTTTCAACGGTCTCTCTTAATTTTAGAATTTGGGCTATGTGGTGAGCTCACACTCATTTGGGTCTCGATATGGGACCAACTCTTAGATATGCACTGTGCTAACACTTTGCATTCTCTGCTTACACTTTTATACTTAGCCAATTTTGAAGCCTACCTTTTGAATCTGTCTTGACCATTTGCTACATGGAGGGTTGGCACAAGTTGGAGTCTTCATCCTAGAATTCCTTTCCAGTTTTGTGCTAAGTCGACACTTGACACTTCCTTTTTAGTTGAATAATTTTCGGTGTCCAACAATTTCTTTGGGGTTCTGGACATGTGGAAGCTTGGTGCAAGTTTGGGCTCCCCTTTTCAAATTCACCTTTGGAGAAGTGTCGTTAAGACACATGGCTCCTTCCGCTACGTCTTCCATACTTATTTGTTGCTGGTATTTTTCTTGAACTATTTTGGGCCCAAGGATTTTGGATCTTCACCATTTCTTCCCCTTCTTGTTTCTAGTTCCTCTGCGGCATCACCCATTCTTTTCTGACCCTGCTATCTCATAGTTGAGTCTACCTGTAACTTGGAGAATAGATTTAAGATGTGGAAACGGCCCGATAGAGTCATTTTCTTTTACACAGGGTCCATCAGTCTCTATCTCGGCCTCTACCACTCCATGGTTGAGTCCTTCTACGACCAATTTACAGGATTTGAATGAGTTTTCTCAGGATCCTTTTATGCGGGGTCATGACTGATCCAATATTTGACACATGGGGCTAATTATGGATAACAAAAACTATTTACTGAGACATTCGAAACAAAAAAGACACAAATTTCTAGAGATTGGACATAAATTAATTTTGAAATTGCTTAAATTCATCAATAGGGAAAGCTTCTAGACCAATCTCGGTGCTCACAATGGCTATACATCTCGTAACCAACTTCACATGATAGAAAATATAACACAAAGGAAATTAACCGGGTATCTCACATCGGATTCTCATAATAAGGCTTTTTCAAATTTCCTCTTATGAATTCAAACTATGACCCTTTGAAGAGTAATCTCATTGCATTTATACATTTTCTCACTCAATTTTCCCCCAAAAGAGAATATTATTCGAGGGACCTTTAATTGTTACCAATTTGTTTTCAGATAAAGTGACATTTAAAAATTCAAATCCAAATGTTGGTAGGTGGACCAATTGTGAACTAATCACATTTGTTGGGCCCTCAACTAATGACTAGGATGTCATGCCAAAACGTTTTTGCAATCCTTTTAATCATTCGACTCTGTCATGCGAGGAACCCCCTTTTTAATAATTTTCCAAAGACTCTACACAGTTGGATATAACAGGTAATATTTTTCACTCTCGTGGAAACACCTTTCTCATATTTTACACCTGCACTTTCACCATTTCATCCCTTTTCCTCTTTTTTCCTCTACAATTATTCCCTACATCCATTTCCTCCGGTAACTCCCATTTTGCGAGTTCTTGAACAATTCCTACCTCAAAATATCAACCTTAACAATCCTTAGACTCATAATTTAAGTTTCAAATCCATTCAATGGCACCTTATAGATAGAGACGACAAGGAATTTCATCAAAGAACGATGAAAAATAGTGTGTATTCACATCTCCAGAATTCTTGGAGTGAAAATGGTGGGAAAATAGGTGAAATGCATAAGCAATGCTCATTCTACTCCTTTTCCACTTTATATCACAGCCGTTCATTTGTTTCCTTAGTGTAAATACAAAGGAGAAGTATAAGGAAAGTTTCTAAACAATTGCAGACCTTCCATGTGCCCTGGGCCCAAGAAAAATGCCTTTTGGCCTTTGGAAAGTCTCAGTGTAAAAGCAGCCAAGTGGAAGCCTCCATGTGTCTTCATAGCGCTCTTTTGATATGGTACCCGAAAATAGAGACTCCAAATGAATGCAAGATCACCATGTGTCTCAGTCAACCAGATTTGTTTCAAAATTTTAAAGTTTAGTAGAAGGCGCCACGCGTCTAGGGTTCGAGACAATTTCCTTTAGCCGTTTGAAAATCCAAGTAAAGGGCGAGTGAGTGGAAGCCGCTAAGTGTCCAGTTGACA
Source organism: Taxus wallichiana var. yunnanensis (assembly GCA_018340775.1). Lineage (NCBI taxonomy): Eukaryota > Viridiplantae > Streptophyta > Pinopsida > Cupressales > Taxaceae > Taxus > Taxus wallichiana. Next base: position 789,049,742 of record CM031234.1, read on the forward strand.
CTTCTTCAAAATAAAACTTAGGGTCCAGTCCCCAAAAAGCTGTGGTCCCTCCACATGTCCCAGGCCTTAGAAAATTGCTTTGAAAATTTTAAGTACAAAGCGGAGTTGACAGAAGCCTCCACATGTCTCCCTGTCGCAATTGTTAAGGTGGGGCCCTAAGATGGATCCTCAAATGAGCGCCAGCCCTCCATGTGTTTATGGTCTACAAAATATGTACCGGTTGCATGAAAAATTTGTCAAAGTTTGGGAAAAGCAGTGGAAATGTCTACGTGTCCCCCCGATGCAACGCCAAGGCCAAACCAAAAGGTGAATTTTTAAATGAGCGTCATTCCTCCACGTGGACAATTTTTGGGTTGAAGTGAGCCTTAGAGTTTTTACGAGTACCTATCAAGCCACATCTAACCAGAAAGGGCCATGTTTCCATTGATGGTGAGAAGTAAATTTGATCGGGAAAAATACACTGTCAAACCATAAAATGCAAGAAAATCACCATTTGAGCCCAAAAATGAATCTTTCTTCAAGGACAGAGAACTTGGAAATGTTATAAGGATTCAAATATGATCCTCTGAGCTACATCCAATCATGTTTCCACAAGTATTTGGGAAAAAATGACAGGGACGATAAAATGTGACTGTAAAAAATGGAAGGAAAGGAAAAGCCCGAGTTTTACGCCCAAGTTATAGACTCTTTCAAATGGAAAGAGGAATGAAAAAAAAATTTTGGACCTTTAAGTGATCCTCGACCAAGGAAAGTACTGATCATGGCAACCAAATGGAGGATAAATTTTTCAAGCACCAATATGGGGAGATAGAAAACATGACAGAGGCCACAAACTGAGGAATTTCAATGACAAATGGGGTGAGACTAATTTGAGAACCAACATGCGTGATAAAAATGCATATTCTAGAGGGATGGCAAGGAATAATTTGATAAGTTTAGAAATTACACCAAGAAAGAGGTTGACAATGTTATGAGAGCCTATGGTTTGGAGCCTACAAGGAGTTGGAGGTTGGAGCCCATCTTGACATTAAGAGAAAAGAAGGAAAATAATTTACTTTTAACAAGTAATGGTTTCCTTTCACATGTTTCTCTTTATCAATACTTTTGGTGAATTTAAATTTCATTTAATTTATTTTTCATTATCATAACAAAGGGTGGAGGGTGAGATGCATCCAAACACCGAGGGTTCATTCATGATGAAACTAGAGGATGTGACGGTGAGGTAAGTTATTGGTTTATTATTTAGTTTTGTTTTTTAGACACATTTGTTCATGCATTGTTCACCAAAATTTCTATTGTACACTATATATGTAGGAGGATGAAATGTCTTTGCTACATTTATATGAGAAATTTAAAAAAATAGTGTTAAATCTAACCAACAGACAACAAGCTAAGGTAACTACAAATGGGATGTAGCTCCAAATTGTAATCTATATTTTTAATTATAAAATAATTTTAATAAAAAAATTATTTTGTAGGTTAGTCCATCGCAAGGGGATGACATCGTGGCACATTTTCATTTCATTTTAGATGTGGTAGTGCAAGCAATGGAGAACATGGTAAGTCACCACCTTATTGGTTGTTGTTAAATGAATTTTTTTTGGGAGGTGGGGCTAGGTGAAAGTATATTCACCGCATTCTTAAGTAACCTTACAAAATGGAAAATCGAACCAATAGAATGCCACAAAATAGCTAAAATGTATCTTTAACAAGAATATGTGCTTCAATAGAGGCCCAAATTAACACTCTTTCACACAATATTTGATATTCTATAACGAAGGATTGAGTCATAAAACCCAATAAAGAATCAAGATTTGAGTCAAATCATGCCTAAGGTACACCCAAAGGCTTATAGACAATCTCTGTCAACAGATGAGAGAAAAGTGATTTTAAATCATTTATTCCAATCCCAAATGAAAGATCTTATGAGAAATGGAATTGCAAATGCCACTAAACTATCACAAGGATTGAGGCATGTGTGATTGAATCATATTTTAATACAAGATTGCAACAAAAACAAGAATAACTACTTGTAGACATCCAAAAATAAAATAAACACATTTTGCTCAAGATAACATAGAAAAACTTGAATTTGATTAAGTCTATTAGCAGGGGAAAGTTTCTAGAACAGTCTCGAGATTTTCAATGGTTGTATGCTTGTAACCACCTTGACTCATTAAAGATTAATACAAAAAGAGATAACCTATTTTCTCGGATGGACTCTCGGAAGACAGCTTAGTCAAATTTTCTTCTTGGGAATTTTCTTCGACCTCTAAAGACTCGACCTCCAACTTCCAACCCTTTTGCATGAATTTTTTTTGCAATTTATAGCATTCACAAAATATGCTCCTCCTCCTAAAAGACAAAAATGTTTACTGCACCAATTCTCACCATTATTCTTTCACGATTCATAGAATCAAATCTGCAAGAAGTCTCTAGGTGCTTGAGGGGGCGATTTCATCGAATGTCTCCCACTTTCAACTCTTCACTCTGGTAGATCACTTTTCCTTCAATTTTCCAACCACTTTTGCCACTAATCTGTTAAATCTTACCCCTTGCATGCTTGGGAGAAGAAAAATGGAAAATCTGATCGGGCACGAAAGTCAAAACATTTTAATGGCAAAAGATGTCCTCCGATCTTCCCACCAAACTTTAGATATTAACATTAAATTCATTCTATGCTTGGCATGTATAAAATACCAAGAAATCATGGAGACTCACACTTCTAGACATGCTTCGAGAAATGGGGAAAATTAGTTAGACTCACATCAGCCGTTGATCCTTTGAATTTGGGTCGTCCACGTGGCAATTTCAAACTTTAGAACAAACACTTGGGGCTTCCTTTGATCTTTACAACTTTTAGGAAAAATGGAAAAAAATTTCCATTTTTGCCGCACTTCTGCCCTTGAGAAATGAGCCTAACACATGTCCAAATATGACTAGAGTAGAATCGTGTCCGATTCTTCCATTTTACTCTCTTTTTGGAAAAGGGAAAATTTTTCAAATTTTCCCTGCAGCTCCAACCTCGGAACGAGCCTCACACATTTCGAAATGTGATTTGAGAGGACCCACACTTTCTTTTTTAATTTTGAATCTTTTCTCCCAAAGGAAATTTTTCCAAATTTCCCAGAGAGCTTGCATCTCCGTAGTTGACGGGGAAAAACCTTGAATTTTTCCATCACCAGTACAGTGCAGCCATTTTAAAATTTTAATCCTTAAGGGGAAAAATCCAAGTTGCCTCCGATGGTCCACCTCCCCACCTTTTTACTTTTCAAACTACCACGTGTCATCATGGCACACTTTGATGCGGTCCCAAAATTTTATACCTTGAACAAGAGTAGGCTCGCCACGTGTTTTATTCCAAGTAAGGTTCATCCGAATGCTTGAAGCTCAGTGGAAGGTGCCACGTGTCATGCTCTGAGGAAATCTCTTTTTGGTTGTTGAAAAGTCTAAGTAAAATGTAAAGTGAGCGGAGGCCTCCACGTATAATCCCGATGCTTCTTTAAAATAAAACTAAAGGGCCAATCCCGAACATGCACAGTTCCTCCATGTGTCTCCATGGTGCAACTTCAAAATGGTGCCCAAAGTGGAGATCCATTATGAGCACAAGCTCGCCATGTGTCCCGCTTTCGCCAAACCGCTCTAACTACATGAAAAAAATGTGTAAGTTTGGGCCAAGCAGTGAAAGCCTTCATGTGTCCTCCTGACATTGCTCCAAGGGCAAACCGAAAAGTATATCTTCAAATGAGCATTGTGCCTCGACATGAACATATTTCAAGTTAAGGCTTCACATGAAATTTTTTTAACAACCCAGCCTAGCCGCATGTAACCAAAAGGTGTCACATCCCCTATATATGCAAGGATGCAAATTTGACCAAGAGAAACGCCTGTCAAACCATAAAATACAACAAAATGACTATTTGAGCCTAGGAATGAAATCTTCTTCAAGGAAAGAAAGTGTAGAAATGTTACAAGGCTCAAATACGTTCTTCACGGACACATCCATTCATTTTTCTTCAATTATATGGGATAGAAATGTCAAGGACAACAAATCCTGGCTGTGGGAAATACAGAGAATGGGAAAACATGAGTTTTTGAAGGAATAGAGCATAGGAGACTCAAAATATAGACTTTTAAGTGATTTATAACCTAGGTACAGATTAAAAATGGCCACAAAGATTAACTGGGCATAATATAGGGAGAAGGAAAGTGACAGAGATTGGAAATCGATATATTTTTAAAGGCAAATTGGGGCAAGATCATTTTGAGCACCAACATTGGTTCCGACTGGGATGGGCACTCCTGTGAGTGTTAAGAGAACAAAGGTATACCAAGTTCCAAGAATAACCATTGGGTAATGGAGTCACCGAGCACTAGAATGAGCAAAAACACAAAAGATAGGGAAAAAACAAGCACCTATATAGTGTACAAAAGATGTTTACCCTCATTTAGAGAAAATAATCAAGGAAAAATTTCAAGTGTTTTCCATTCTGGATATGACCATTCCAAGAGGTTCTAATATGTTTCATCAGCTGAAATATACCTTTTTGGTTCTTTGTTCAGTTTGTAAACCATCCATTTTCTCTGAAGCTCCTCCATTGTGTTTGAGTCAAATTCTTTAACATTTTTCAAGGATGAATCATAGAACAAATTCCCAAAAAAATAGCATACTTAGGATCTCTATTTTCAATAGTTTCATACTCCCTGAAATCCACAAAACTCACAAAGTTGTTAAGATCAGCATCTACTTGCAAAACTTCATAAGATGCATTGCTTGGGTCTTCAATCAAGTACAACATATTCTTCTCTCCATATAATTTCACCAAGTTTCCTTCAATGGGGATAGTGGCATAAGACATGTCCATTTGCACACTACCACCAACACTTGTTACCCACTTTCTTGACAACAACATCCCCACTTGGCAGGGTAGTCAACAATCACCACATCAAGTTTTAAGTTCCTTCTAGGATAAGATGCAAGTTGCAAACCAAATCTTTGACACATCCCACCACTGGCACCTCTCTAGAATCCATGGTAGTGCACTTCCAATATATTTTTGTTACTTTAATTCCTAATTCATTCATGACCTCAAGAGGCATGACATTATATGAAGCTCTAGAATCAAACATACGGTTATGTAATAACTTATTTTTGATAACTGTGGTAGTGAAGAATGGATCCACATTCAACTGGGATTTAACCAAATAAATTCTGAAATAAACCTCTGGTGGTTCCCCTAGCTCTTAAAATACTTGTGGCTTTTCTAACACTTCGACAAAGTAAGGGGAGTCTCAACCTTTTTCACATCTCTACCTTGCATGATCTCTTCCCTTTGAATACTAAATATTCAAAAGCCCTCTTCTTGTCCTTAGGGATCATTAGCAACTCAAAAATTAGGACAGAATTTTCATTTGACTCAAAACTTGGGCAATTTCATATGGAGAAAATTTGGGTAAAGTAGCACTAGGAGAAAAATTGGTAGAGTCATCAGATGGAATGGGATTCTTTTCAGTTTGGGCATGGGGAGGGACACACGTTTTCTTGGGAAACAAGTTCTCTGCCGAGATGCATTTTTCTTTGGGGTTTCTTTGGAAAGCAATGGAAATTTTGACTTGGCTTATGGCCCCTTCGCATGTTTACTTATGGTATTGTGCTCCTTTTCTTGGGAAACTACAAGATTCATTAATATCTACCTATCTTCTTCTCAAAGGAACTCCTCCATCATACTTTTCAATCATTAATTCCCTCAAGTATTCAAAATCATTAGTGGGAAATTTGAAATCTTATACAAGATCTACTTCTAAAGTATGTGAGGGAGGAAGAAGAGGTACGCGGTGGATGCAATCCCAAAAACAACAATTCTAGCACTCATAACCTTAGTTGAAGTTACTTCCTTGGAGAACTTGTAGGGATCTCCATCATTTAGGCATCATCACCATCTTCCTCTTCTTCTTGCTAATCTTCTTCACAAGGAGCATGAGGTTTGAAACATCTGTCACACTAATCAATGATATATGTTTCTTCTACCACAAAAACTCTAGCAAACAAAGGATCGACACCATTCTATTTTCTCTATCTTGGGGGCTGCCTATTTCCAAATCCAACAGATCCCTTGCCTCTGTCATCAAGTCCTTGGTGATTTGTGAACTTATATTGGCCTTGCTGCTTGTGTTGACCTTGTGAGCTCTACCTAATTCCTTTCTCATCTCGGGCTAGCTTGTAGGAGATCTCCTTGACATCCCCTGCCAAAGTCTTCACAACTTCTTCCAAATCAATAGCCTTTCTTGTTTGGGGTTTTTCTCGGGTTAACCATCTTTACTCCTCCCTTATTTGGAAGCTTCCCAATTGCCTTGATGTTTTCTCTATTTGCAAAGCCATGGTGAAGGCCTACCTAAAATTTGTGCGGTTCTTGGCTCTAAAGGAATATGCAACCTTTTTATCAAATTCATTAGTATATTTGATCAAACATGACTCATCACATGGCCTTATCCTAAATGAAATATCCTCAAAGCTTTATTAAAAATTGTATTGAAGTCATGTACTAATTCATTGGGGTTCTTCTTGATGTTTTCAAATTTTGTCAAAAGAAACCTAGGGTCAATTCTATCACCATACTACAATCTAAATGCATTTCTCATATAAGTATAGGAATCAATAGAGTTATCTGAAATGCTTTATACCAGTCCCCTAACATCCTATTCCAAGGTATGGATAAACAACTTGATGTATACATCTTCATATTTAATCTAAAAATCTTCCATCATATTGATAAAAAGCTTTAGATGTTGATCACTAGTAATAGCATTGTTTCCTTGGAACTTTGGCATTCTATTCCTTACATCTTGAGGCACTTTATATGGATATCCAGCCATCCCCACAAAATTTATAGGTTCAAATGTGTTTACAACAAAAGGGGGTCTAGGTGGAGGTTGGGACATGTTTCTTTTAAGGAGGTGACCCTAGAGGAGTGACAAATTGATGAGGGGCTAAAGGTCCTTGGAACACAGGAGTATAATTTTCAAAGTGGAGATCCCCAAAGGCCTTGTCTCTTGGAAATCTTTATCAACCTCAGAAAAGATAGGTGTAGAGTGTGAAGAAAACCTTTCAAAATCAAATGAAGTCCCCTCTCTAGCTGGAGAGTTCAATTCCATAAAGATGCTCCCTAATTTAGATTCAATTGAATGGCAATCCTCAATGATAGGCCAATCACTTTCATCAATACAGATCCCTCTTCTTGTCTACTGACTGCCAATAACCCTCCAAGATTTTTTTTTCCTTCTAATTTTACTTTTCTTAGTCAGAAACAATTTCCTAGAAGGGTCCTTAGCAAAGAAAGACCATCTTCCTTCCATCTTTGCAAATATTAGTAATAAATATGATTTTGATAGAGTTTTAAGACACTTGAACTTATTAAGAATCGAGATAAAAATGGAGTCACCACTAAGAATTTCCACCTTAGTTGTGCAAATGCACTAAATATGATCTGTCAAATATCTGTCAATGATAGAAACTAGAAATGGAAATACTTTGACCTTCTCTTTACGAAGATTTATCAAATGAAATCTAGTGCATTCGGTGTGGAAAATTAAAGAACTGTACACAGCACTTGGAGCATACAAGAAGTGTTTTACCAGGTTCTTGATTTTGAACTGAGATTCCCTAGAAACTACGCCATTTATGTCGGTGTTATTGGCAGGCTAAAAAGATATGGACTGACATCTTTGAATCAATAAATCGATCTCTCAATGAAACCCCGGATGAACAAATCCCCGACAATGATGCCATTTATGTTGGTGTTGTTGACGGGCCAAATGGATGTGAATGGACTTCAAATAAATACTCAATGAAACTCCAGATTAACAATTCCTTGGCAATGACGCCATTTATGTTGGTGTTGTTGACAGGAAAAATGGATGTGAATGGACTACAAATCAATAACTCAATGAAACTCTAGATTAACAAGTCCCCAACAATGGCGCCATTTATGTTGGTACCCAAATTTAACCTCCTTCAAAGACCAAGAAACATCATGGATTAGACAGACACTCAAAGGCAGATAGACAATCGTGTATGCCTTTTTGCAGCTAGTGAAGCAATCTATCTGACTTGTTGACACTCAAGATTTTGAAGAGAGTTGCTAGCGCATTAAAAATGATGTGATTTGATCCTAACTATTTTAGGTTGTGCCTTTCAACCAAGGTAAGAGAACCTATTTTGTAACCTCTATTATATGAAAGGAGATACAGGTACCTTTCTTTTGCATGATTTTATAGAGAATACGTTAGGGAAATATGATCAACACACCATATCTGATTCTCACGAGTTGTTACTTCCAGATCAAGGAGATACTTTCACACCAAGGAAAAGGTTACTAAAGACATTTGAGACCCTGATTACATCTGCATGTTTTGGTAACAAATATTATGCATTTGTGTACACACATGACAAACAGGGGTAGTATGGGTAGGATTGGTTGTTGTTAAATGAATTTGTGGTGGGAGGTGGGGTATAGTGAAACTAGATTCACCAGATCCTTGAGGAACCTTAAAAATGGATAGTCAAAACAATATAATGCCACAAAATAGCTAAAATGTCTCTTTAGCAAGAATATGTGCTTCAATGGAGGCCCATATTAACACTCTTTCACACAATATTTGATATTCTATCATGAAGGATCGAGTCAGAAAACCCAACAAAGCATCAAGATTTGAGTCCAATCATGCCTAAGATACACCCAAAGGTCTACAGATACAATCTCTATCAAAAAATGAGAGAAAAGTGATTTTAAAACATTTATTCCAATCCCAAATGAAATCTCTTCTAAGAAATGGAATTGCAGATGCCACTCAACTATCACTAGGATTGAGGCATGTGTGATTGAATCAGATTTAAATACAAGATTGCAATAGAAACAAGAAAAACTACTTACACACATCCAGAAATAAAACAAACACATTTTTCTCAAGACAAAATGGAAAAATATGAGTTTGATTAAGTCTATTAGTAAGGGAAAGTTTCTAGAATAGTCTCGTAGCTTGTCAATGGTTGTACGATTACAACCACCTTGACTCAATAAAGCTTAGAAACAAAAAGAGATAACCTAGTTTCTCGGATGGACTCTCAAAAGACATGCTTAGTCAAATTTTCCTCTTGGGAATTTTCTTTGACCTCTAGCACTCGACATCCAAATTCCAATCCTTTTACATGAAAAAATTGTGCCATTTATAGCATTCATAATAATCCTCTTCCTCCTAAAAGATAAAAACTTTTAATGCACCAGTTCTCACCATGATTCTTTCATGATTCGCATAATCAGATCCGCAATAAGTCTCTAGGTGCTTGAGGGGCATATTTTATCTAATGTCTCCGAATTCAACTCCTTTCTCTCGGTAGATGACTTTTCCTTGAATTTTCTTACCACCGCCACACCTAATCTATCAAATATTGCCCTTGCGTGCTCGGGAGAAGAAAAATTGAAAATCTGATCGGGCACGAAAGTTAGATCATTTTAATGGTGAATGATGTCCTCTAGATCTTCCCACCAAACTTTAGATAACAACATTAACTTCCTTCTCTGATTGGCATGTAGAATAGACCAAGAAATAATAGAGAATGACACTTCCAAATGTGTTTCGAGAGAAATGGGGGAAAATTAGATTTATACTCACAACAGATGTTGATATTTACTTTGAATTTGGGCATCCACATGGTAGATTCAAACTTTAATACATACAGGGGTTTCTTTGACTTTTACAACTTTTTGGAAAAATATAAAAAAATTCCATTTTGCTCCGCACCTCCACCCTTGGGAAACGATCCGACACATGTCCAAATATGAATGGAGCACAACCACGGCTAGGTTGTGCCATTTGACTCTCTTTTTGTAAAAGGAAAATATTCCAAATTTTTCCTATAACTCCACCCTCGAGAAACGAGCCTCACACATGTCCAAATGTGATTCGAGTGGACCCGCACTTCCTTTCTTACTTTTGAATCTTTTATCCCAAAGGAAATTTGTCAAAATTTCCCCGAGAGCCCACACCTCCACCATTGACCAAGGAAAAACATTGAATTTTTCCTCATCGCCATTTTGAAATTTTAATCCTTAAGGGGCAAAAATCCAAGTTGCCTTTGATGGTCCGCCTCCCGCCTTTTTGAATTTTCAAACTGCCACGTGTCACCATGGCACACCTTGAGGCAGTCCCAAAAATTTGATACCTTGAACAAGAGTAGGCTCACCACGTGTCCCGTTGCTCGCAAGGTTTTTCTAAATGCTTGAAGCTCAGCAGAAGGTGCCATGTGTCATGCTCCCGGAAATCTATTTTGGTCATTGAAAAGTCTAAGTAAAATTCAAAGTGAGCGGAGGCCTCCACGTGTCATCCTGATGCTTCTTTAAAATGAAACTCAAGGGCCAATCCCCAAACATGTGTAGTTCCTCCACGTGTCTCCATGGCACAACTTCAATATGGTTCCCAAAGCGTAGATCCAAAATGAGCACAAGCTTGCCATGTGTTCTATTCTACCAAACTACTCCAACCGCATGAAAAATTTGTGTAAGTCTAGGCCAAGCCAAAAGTAGATCTTCAAATGAGCATCATGCCTCCACGTGGACATATTTCAAGTTAAGACTTCGCATGAAATTTTTCTAAGTACCCAATTGAGCCGCATGCAACCAAAAGGTGCCACATCCATTCTATATGCAAGGATGCAAATTTGACTAGGAGAAATGCCCGTCAAACCTTAAAATACATAAAAATGACCATTTGAGCCTGGGAATGAAATTTTCTTCAAGGACAAATTTTTTTAGAAATGTTACAAGGCTCAAATACGTTCTTCAAGGACATATCCATTCATTTTTCTTTAAGTATCTAGGATAGAAACATCAAGGACAAGAAATCCTAACTATGTGAAATAGAGAGAATGGGAAAACATGAGTTTTTGAAGGAAGAGAGCATGGGAGACTCAAAATATAGAATTTTAAGTGATTTACAACCCAGGATCAGATTAAAAATGGCCACAATGATTAACCAAGGACAATTCAGGGAGAAGGAAAGTGACAGAGACTAAAAATCGATACATTTCCAAAGGTAAATTTGGGCGAGATCATTTTTAACACCAACATATTATACGTGACAATATAGTTTTTTTGTGTTTAATTTTTTTATATATGTACATGAAACTATAGGACAATCTATCATTCCAAGTGTTTTGGGGGTAACAAGACCAAAAATTGAAGATGAATAAGGGTTCAAGTCATTGAATATCCTTATTGCCCACTTCAATGACGATCTGAATTAATAATGAGATTCTAAAATTTGTGTGTGTGTGTGTGCGCGCGCGTGCGTAATGCGTATTCCTTCCAATTAGAAGTTTTCCAACACATAATATCAATCTTTGAACACCTTATCATTATCATTTTAATTTTATTACAACCTAGAACTATGATATCATTTGTTCTTTTGATTGTTATAACTTATATTTAATGTATTGAGTAATTTTTCTTTGATGTAGTGATAAAAATGTAAACATATGAACGTTTAGATTGGTTATAAATCAATTATTTTTTCATAAATCTAGAAAGAAAGGATGTCAATCTAGATTTGATTAAGGTTGAGAGAAAATTTCTAGCAAGCTTGGATATACAGAGCATGTTTAAGGAATTATTAATGGCCAAGATATATGATGTAGGTACATCATGACTCAAATAATGTAATGGGTTTTTTTGTCATTACTATGTCTAGGTGGTGTGTAGAATTCAATAAAAGCTTTTAATGGAGTTGTATGCAATTGTTTCAGTCATTTGTAGTCTTTTTGGTGTTTTCCCTCCAAAAGCAAATATTTAAATTCTAGGATTGGTTCGAATAATTGAGATCATTAATTGATTTTAAAAGGTAAAAGATCAAGTATAGGAATTCATTTAGGTGAAAAGGGTGAAAGATCATTTTGTTTGGTCCTTGAAGGACTGGTGTAAGATTCTTTGAGGGTTGTTAGGAAATTGTTAAATGTAAAAACTATCCTACCCTTTAGAGGTGACAAGAAGTTAGTTTTAGGAGGTATAACTCTATATCAAAGCCTTAGGGCTCATGGAGCTTGCAACTTTCGGTTACATCAAATAGAAAGATTCTCTTGATGGAAAACTATGTATATAGTCATGATTAGGTTTTTGTATTAAATTATTGAATTTATGAATGAATTCTCATTTTTATATGTCTTTTCAATCTTATCTCAAATTTAGAGAGTTTTTGAAGGCCATTGGAAGATTACAAGAATACTACAATATGGTGAAAATGTCATGAAATATTGTACCTTACAAATTTGATTCATTATGTGTTAAGGTGTAGTTATGAGGTGCTTATGAATGTAATAATAGAGTGAGAAAGGTGTTATGAGATGATTAGTCAAGACTTTAAAGGAAGCTATATGGTGATGTGATTTTTAGGAAATTAATATTTACATGGTTATTAGTTGTTTGGGTGATTTACCATTTGGTAAATCTTATAACTTACGATTGTATGATTAATAGAATATATTGTTACAACAACAATATATTCTTATTATTTGTTTATACCCATAAATTATAAACGGGTAAGTTGTTTGTTTGACTTCCTATTTTCTAGGAAGTAGTTCTCCTATTGTACTAGCTATATATTAGCCAATTGTATTGTGTAGCAATATAGAAGAAAATAGTATTATGTATTATTCGACTATGTCAAACTGATCCAAATTTATTATTCGGTATCAGTAGAAATTTAGAGCATTCATTTTATTCCCGTAATCTTGTCATAGAAAGCTACTACATATATGAGGGGCAGAATTGATCTTCTTTATTGCCCCGATCTCTATACTCTCAGATCATTGAAAATCATTCCCTCTTCATCGTTGAGAATCAAAGTTATGTTCTCAGCATGACATAGTGGCTCGATCCTATCAAGAAACCATTATATTTGTAATTTTGCAAAGAATATTGTAGTTTTTTTGTGAATCTGTCAATAGAATCTTGCGCAGTCATACAAATGAATGTTCCAGTGGGAAGATTTGTTAACCTTTTGTTACAAGTGAGCATTCATATTTATTTATACTAACATCATTGTTGGAAGTCGGATATTTATTTTACAACCCAAGGTTGCGGTGGGACTGAGGTCAATTGTGTATAATCTTTCTCTGAATGAATTTTATGGAGATCGTGTATTCCTTGTTACAAGTTAAATAAACTCTTGGTGGCATTCAACGGCTACATAAGAACCAGTGTACGTAAATTATCCTTACAAATCCGTATATGCATAGTATAAAAGATCCTAAAACCATTACATTGATGTATCGGCCATTTGCATTTATAACATCAAGATCGATCACTCCTAGCCTCGGCGCATGTATATCTGCATATAATCCCAATCTCTGCCAAGTCACTCGTATTCACGTTTTGGCTACCGTGGCGCAGTCCATCTTTCTGATTGGTCAACCAACGTTTCATCAATATTCCACTTGTCTCTCAACTTGACATTTCACAGAGAATGTTTCCCACAGTTTCATATAGGTGAGGTTGTCTTAAAGTTTAAAAATAGTCTTTTATTGTCAAAATGTGTGTTATATTGTGGTGAAATCATAGTGCTGGTCATTTATATTATTGCAAAGGTCTAGATATAAAGTAAAAAAAAAGTTGTCCATTTGGTCAAAATAAAATAGTCATTTATGTGTCTAGGTTTTAGTTTATATAGTTTCAGATATTCAATAAGTTATCTTTTAATAAGTTTGTCAAATTTATTATTTGTGTCAATATTGTAGTGATGTCGAATAGCGAAAAGCTATATTTATTAAATGAGTCATTTAAAATGTTTGTTATTAGTTAGAGTAGTTTGGTCATCTTTAGAAATGGTATGTCATAAGCATCAATTTATAATGTGGCTTTTTTATTGATCTTGTCACGCCCACAAAAATTACACACAAAACTCAAAATCAAACCGAGGTTATAATAAAAAAAATATGGAATAATTGTTTTTTAAGGAAACAGAAGTAACGATAAGATAAACCTTTGGTTTCAAACAATCGTCATGAAATTACCTAAATCATATAACAAAACTATAGTTAGGTTTAAAATATTTCATTCATATAATACTAAATTAATTTAATAAAGTGGTTTCTAAAGTCATGCAATAATTTAAAATTAAAGTTCAAGTCTAAATAACCCTTCCATTTACACAAAGCTATTAATTTAATTTTCCAATATAAAAGTGGTCTAAACTATTAAGGAAGAGAGTTTACTTAAATTTCCCTAGGTCATGGTCTTATTATCTTTGAAGTTGCAAAAGATAATAAAAAGGAAACACCAAATTTGAATTAACTTTAAAACCACATAAGTGGCCCCTTTCAAAACATGACCCATGTGATCAAATGATCATCTCACCAACCCCATATAACATTTGTAGGAGACAATTTGGGCCATTGGATGAATCCAATCTAGGCCATTGGATGGAGAAATTTCAAACCAACCCTAAAATATCTAAGGAAGGCTTTTATTCATCTTTTTACTCATTTCATTCATTTTTGGTTTTGTAGGTTAAGGGAAGATGGAGGAGGAGGAGCAAGCTTGGGAAGATCCCCAAATCTATTTTACTTTATTTTGTATATTATTCTATTCTACCCTACTCTAGGTTTGGTTGAAAAAATCTCAATAATTGTTGTACGTTGGATCTAATTAAAAATATCCATTAGGGTATTTTTCATTTTCCCAATAGATCTATATTTTTGTAGTATTTACATTTCTTTTCTTTTCCTTTGTGAATAGATATACACAATAAACTTCATATATATATATATATATATATATATATATATATATATATATATATATATATATATATATATATATATATATATATATATATACACACCCATTTTCTTAAAATTTAAAATACCCAAAAATTTAAATTTATAAATAAAATGGATATAGAAATTCATGTGTGTGTGTGTGTGTGTGTCTTGATTAACAAGGTCATGGTTAAACAAATTTGTGGAGACCGGTAATACAACGAAAGTGTTTGGTTTAAATGTTTGCTTCTTTTTTTTGGTTTGTATTACAAAGTACGGGAAAAGTTTAACATATATTTCAATGGTTTGTGGGTTGAGGGGTTGGGCAAGATCGCTTCCCACCTTAGCCCATATTAATATTGGTTGGAGTGGGGGAGTGTCCCCTCCCCCAACCCACCATACATATTAATATGTAACGCCCGCTAAAATCTCCCACTTGGTAGCCAAGAACAACCTAGGATTAGTTAGGAAAAATTATGGAATAATATTTTTTTAAGAGAGTCTACAACCGAGTTAAAAGATAATAGTTGTCACTAACAAGTTCAAAAAAATTCCAATCCACTAGAATATACTTTTCTTTTATTAAAAATTATTAGATGTCACAAGGTCCCAAAATTTAGGGTTAGAAGGTTCAATTAGGTTCAAAGGGTAATTCCGCACCATACCCACTCTCTAACTAGCTTAAAGATTCAACTTGATTTTTCTCAAAATTAGTCCATTAAATTTTTCCTTAAATCATTCCCATTGGATGGTAAAATTCCTTACCTTTCCAAAGGATATAAAGAAGTCCTCCTAACTCCTCATATTTCTCAATTTATGTGCTTTGATGGTCCTAGGGTTGAAAATTTTCCCCAAGACCGGACCTGGGGCCCAAGAGAGAAAATTTTCCCTAGGGGTGGGTTTACAAGCTACGGGGAGAAATATTTTCTGGAGGAGGAGTCGGGTTGGCGGGGCCGTGGGAGATATTTTAGAAATTTCATGTGTGGGGCCGAAAAGCCACCTTTGCACCCGCACTCTCACGAGTCCGCAAGTGTGTAAGGAACACGTGGCACCTCCTAAGCCAGCGTGGGGAAAGCAGGGTGGTGGGGATAAAATATTTTTAGCACCCCGAAGGGGAAAAAGGGTAAAATTCACCCTTGCCTTTGCCGACGCCTCGCAATGCTACATGGGAGCTCCCGATTGAATGCGAGTCATCGGGCGGCGGGAAACTTTAGAAAATTTTCCTAAAATTTTCTAAAAATGCAAAAGGAAAAAAGGAACCCGCTCCTCCACAAATGCCTCACAAAGAAACGTGTCGATCTTGATTTGTTGCGGAGTTAGCGGGAAAAATTAGAAAGTTTTCCCAAAAAAATTTTGAAATGTTAAGTTTAAAAGGGATCTGCCTTTCTAATGCCTTGTGGTGTAACATGGTAGCCTTTGATTGGCTATGGGTCGGTGGGTAGCGGGAAAATTAATAAAATTTTCCCCAAAATTTTTCAAAGCGCAAAGGAAAATTCAGCCCACGGCCCCGCTAAGGAAATGTTTCCCAAAAAAATTTTGATGCCAAGTGAAGAAAAAATTCAAAGAGCCATAACGTTTAATAGAGTTTAAGGGGTCAATTTCATGAAAATGATCTGCAGGATTTTATAGTGCAAACTGGTAAATTTTAACTTATGAGATTTGTTTAATTTGATCTTCTTCCTCTCTCAACATGTCAAATAGACATGGAGAATTGTTCTTAGATGGATTTAGGAAAGATTTCAAGATTCAATTTGTCTGATTGATTTACAATTTGAACATTTACATTTCTTGATAGCAAAACGATTGTGAAAGCTTTGAACTTGGTTTTTCCAGTTTTGAAAGATTTCCTTTAAGTGTTTTTGTCTAATTGAACTCATTTATATCCTGACATGTTCAATTTTAATGTTTCATTATTATTTCTTGATTGCAGGTTTGGTTTGTTCATTTATGGTAAAAGTTACAGAGTTTAACATGAAGCAAAAATGGAAACAACAAAATTAACTCAATGGTTCTTATTTTACTTTCCTTACAAATGAATTCATTTCATGTTAGTTTAAGAACAAATTCATTCCTTCAATCAAATGATAAAGACAAGAATGTAACTTTTATTCTTTTCAAATCATGCACTTCACAAAACAGAGTATTACATTTCCTTCATACGCATTTCTTTCTTTCAATCAGATATTTCAATTACATTTAAAAGATCAGATTCAATACCATAGTGTAATTTGAGAAAGGTAATACATCATTTATTGATTCCAAAAGAAAACTTTGTAACATCCTTCTTTTATTCTTCAAATGCAATTTCTTTCACATTCTTTCAAAACAAAAATAGAGTTTATCTCTTTTACATTTCACCTTACAACTTTCATAATCAACACAACATCTTTCCATTACAAAACATTTACAAGTTCATCCAATTTAATTCGTAGAAAGGTTATAATAAAATTTATCTCAACAAGAGACTATCCAACTGTCTTTTTCCTTTACTCCAGAGCACCAACATGCATATTTCTCATTCTTCCAATTTGGTCACAACAGAGTAGGGGAAAGGCAATGCTATCCACCCAACCAATACATCTAATGAAGAGGAGAAGCAATCCTTCTTCATTAGCCCCCGAGACCCAATGAAATTGAAATAAGAAATGTTATTTAACTCATGGCAATAACAAAGGCTTCCACAAACACACAAGAAGCATTTTCACAATAAAAACACAGTCCAAAATAGAATGTAGTTTATAACTACATTAAATCATGACAAACATTACGAGGCTTCATCAATAAGCCAAAGGAGTAAGAAACTATGGGGATGCTTCTTATGCCTACCAAAAGGAGAAATGGGTATCACCACATAAATTGTAAACCACCAAAATATAGTATATCAAAACCATGACATTCCTTATGCCTCCCAAGTACAGCTTATTCCTCACATTTCTTTATGCCTCCTCAACCTCTTATGGAACCCCATAACTAGTAAAGAAATTCAAGCTATTTCTTTGTAAGGTGGAACCCAAATCCCAACTCCCTTCTCCCTTATACCTCCCTAAAACACACTTGTGCCTCTCACAAAA
This sequence comes from Taxus wallichiana var. yunnanensis, assembly GCA_018340775.1. NCBI lineage: Eukaryota > Viridiplantae > Streptophyta > Pinopsida > Cupressales > Taxaceae > Taxus > Taxus wallichiana. The sequence continues at coordinate 789,067,619 of CM031234.1, forward strand.
TAAACCCCATAGTACTCTCCCACACCATTCCTAGGCCATCTACCCAATAGCCCACAAACATGGCAAAACATTCACAAAAAGGAAACATTGCAAGAGCCAAGATCCTACCTCCCCATAATGGAGTTGTTCCAAGTTCCAAAACAACAAGCTTTATCCCAATGCAAGCAATATAAATCAGCCAAGCACAAGCATGCAACAATCCTCAAACTTCTCCAACAGCAAGATCTCCCAAAACAACAAGGAATTCATCCAATAATGAAGTCTCCCAAGTGAAGAAACCCAAAACAAGTGAAAGAATTTGAATTTTATAGAAGAGGGAATGGAAGAGGATGAGGTGGATCCATGTAGAATGCCACATCACACATCCTCAACCCCAATCCCTTAAGTCAACTTCATTCTTTAATGCATAATAAATATGTGGGTGAATAAATGAAAGTTTACTTACACACTCCCAAAAAGCCCAAACCCCAAAGGACTAAAACTAAAAATATGTCGAAAAGTGCAATAAAAACATTCAACTTGACTTACAAAAACGAATAAAGAAGGGCTAAACAAATAAAGTTACCATGGTGACCTTATTGAATTCATCTAGAATTCCAAAGTGGTTGATCCCAATCCCTGATGTGTGTTGTGATATTTTAACCTACAAAACACAAATACCTCCTTTGGCCTCGTTGCCATATCAAAACATCCAAATGAATATAATATAATTTCAAAATCATCAATATATATATATGAATCACAACAACATCATGACAATCAACAATATCACTTAAAATTTCATCAAAGAACTATATAATCATCAATTTTAAATGAAATTTTCTTGCTCTAATCAATATATCCAAATATCACATGTCCTAACAACATCCATAAATATATATATAACCACATCCAAGAGCATGTCATCATCTATATAAAATGTCTCTAACAATCATCATGCATCGTATATGAATCGAGTCAACAATAATCCATGATCTAACATCTAACACCATACTAAATCAAAACTATAATAATTTCCATAATATAGGCAATAGTATCATGATCAATATCAAAATTGTTGATGGGAAGTGGGTACTACATCCCCCTCCCTTAGACTCGACTTCTGTTTGGAAGTCACCGGAAAGAGAAATAGGAACAAACGCAATAGAAAAATGATCACTCCACTATGGGATTCCTTGCTTCAAACAAAGGTGGGTCTACGTAACCTAAGTTTGGTCCAATGCAATTCATCAAGAATAAGGGAGATTACAAGGGATGATATCTAAACTTTCGAATGCAAGGATATGAACAGCTTAAATCTAGAGAGTAAATTTACGCTATCAACCAACATACCACACATAACAATATAACATGAAGAGTTCAAAAGAGTCTTAAGAAGGTTTCTAATAAAAGTTAAGGTTTCTAATAATTTTAAGCCCTGATCCAACTATGACCAAATTTGCATGAGGAACAAGTCTACTCGAGGTCCCACAATTTGAGGATCACAGAGGATGAGACTAATAAAAAAGGACACCTAAATCAGCAAAACATTTAAAATTATGGAACTATTTATGGAAAACACTTCTATAACTCGAGAGGGTACAATTAACTTTTCATGGTATTATTAAAAATTTCATGACCACAAGGTTTCCTATAGTCTGATTTTTACACTTTTGTTTTAAGAATCAAACACACCACACCAACCAAATCTAGAGATGTCAACCATTTAGCAAAAGAAAAATATATATATCTCACCTAGCAACTAACATATCAATACAAGAAGTACCATTCACAATAACAAAATGGAATTAATTTATCTTATTTTTTGATCAAGCTCAAAATAACCACAAAGAGAGCGCAAGCATAAATCGTAACACCGAAGAGCACTCAAGGTCTCTAGGGAGAAAAAAGAAGAAGAAAAGAAGACTTCCCAAAGTTATTTTATATCCTTAACATATTTTTCCTTAAAATTACAATAACTTAGGTCTACAAGGACAAGACAACACGTAAGGAGGTTGAATAAAACAAGAGATAAGTCTCAAACCAAAAAGGCCACAACTCACACTCGTTGAGGTACAAGACGATAAGAGTATGATGACCCAAAAATCCCCAAAGAAAGGCACATACTGTTGACAATTTTTGCACTTGTGTAAAAATGGGAAACTCGAAACTTCGTCGTTACGATGAAAGTCATGGGTGAAGAATACCTAACCTAAGGAATTTTTGATGTTATTAGGTACTTGTTGAATTAATTAATGATTAAGTTAAATCTAAAGGTATGTGTGTTGTTACATAATGTAACATATCACATAGTCTACAATTTCATGATACCTTCAAAAAGAACACAAAGGCCCTAAAGGACAGCTTGTGTTCTCTTGATGAAGACACCAAATTACAGAGTAGGTGAAGTGTAAAGTTTTGGAACAGTAAACATAAGTGCAGATTACAGAAATCAAAGTTCATTACTGAATGTTACAGGTTCTCATTAATGTTCTTTCCTTCATGATTAAGACATTCAATTAAAAGATTTTTTTTTTTTAGTTCATCATACAATCCATACAGAAATTTGAAATGCAAAAAGAAATATACAACTCATTTACAAAATTCAATGTTTTATTCATAAGGAATTTTCAAATGTTCCCCACACAAGCCGTGGGATGTAACTGAAAAGTAAAGTACAACTACTAAAATAAAAGGTACACATGCATGAAAGAGAAAGTAAAGGAGTATGAGTGAACCCATCATTGCCTTGGGGTTTCTTTCTTTGATTGAAAACATCTCCATTTTCAGCTTCTTCTTCATCTCCATTGTAGAAGCCATCAGTACCTAAAAAGAAGAAAATGATAACTATCAGTTACAAGCTTAGGGATCAATTCATATTCCTAGACTGTCCTAGTTCGTGCATATGAATCTCTTTAATAGGAGATGTAATTTACTTGAATATAAGACTGCATACATGCTTTACTTATAGCAGAAAGAAGAAAGAAAAGAGAAAAGAAGAACATGGACATCAGAGAGGCCAAAAATCCTTAGTATTTTCTAACTATTTTCTTAAGTGTGTAGGTACAGGTTGCAGCCAAGGAAAAATAGACAAGTCATAAGCGCATGTGAGAAAAGGAAGAATGTAACTTAAAGTTTCAAGAATCGCTTACGAAATGGAAGAAGTTACTGAGTAGAAGAGAAATCGTGAACAAAAGAACATTTTTCATTACATGCTAAAGGAGAATAATTAGATTTTTAGAAGTTAAAGTTAACTAGAAAAGAAAGTCTACAGTTGAAAAGGAATGAAGAAAAGATTCTGGGAAAATTTTGACAGGGCTCGCCATGTAAAATGGACATTTACAAATTTTCATCATGCCACTTTCAACGATTACATGCTTAAAAGAATTATTTAAATCAAGTAAATGTTACACAAAAGTAGTAAAGCATGTCATGATCAAGATAAATAGCTATGATGTCTCATTTTTATCTAGCTTCAAACATGAAGTGTTATGTTCCATATTCTGAATCAGAAAATACAAACTACTACAACATAAAAAAGGAATGAAGATATGATTCTAGAAAAAAATTTCCAGGGCTTCACCATGAAAAATCAACATTTCAAATTTTCCAGCATACATATAAAGTTGTAATGAAGCTCAAATACAATATTGAAGCAAAAAAGAAATGGAACTACATTTTTTCAAAAAAATTGAATTGTTCAACATGCAGGAGTTTGTAAACAGAGTTTCCGAAATAATATGTCCAATGCAAAGTTTCAAAAAAATAGTGAGGAATCAAAGTCAAGTTCATAATTTTACAATATGGAGCCATCCTATAACATTGTTTCAATGAACAAGTGTTACATTATTTTTAAATAGTCAAGACCATTGTTGCAGTCAAGCAATCAATAGATAAAGTTTTCATAAACATTCAAAGCTCACCAAGTTCAAGGATGGTGCTTCCATAATAAGTAGTGCAATAAGTCAAGGCAACCATCAAAGCAAGACCACTATTCTAGTTCTGTAGGACAAGGAAAAGGAGCTTATTATCAGTGTCTTGAGTAAAGGGGAAACACCAAGTAACCTTACGAAGCCACCAATATTGCAAAAGTTATAGTATGAGAAACCAATTACATTCAAACACTCATCTCATGGAGAATTTCAATGTTCAAGTGATCTCAGATTGAAAAGGATTAAAGCAAATATTCTCAAAGGGGTGCTATAGAATTTTCAAAGAATCAAGTTGATCATGAAACAATGAATTATAACAAAATGGATTCTCCAGAATACAAAATTGAGCCACAGATTTCAGAACAAACTTGAAGTAACATACAAAACCTATATTTTCATAAAATCATAACCATAATTTCTACAATATTCTCAACAAATGAAAATGAGATAACAATTGTCCCGAGGTTAAAGGAAAAAGAAAGTCATACAGAGAGGAGGTAGAGGTAAATAATTAGAGAAGAAGAAAACTACTTTATGGCCGATACAGGAAAATGAAGAAATACAAAGCCTCTATAGAAATAAATATCTGAACCAGGAGTTGTATGTGTCATCACCAAAACCAGACTCTATATATAAAGAAAATAATTTCCAAGGTGTCTTCCAGTTTTATGACATCCATAAAAAGAGCAGAGGATCTGGGTGTAAAACACTTCAAAATCATAGATGAAAATGAAGATACAATAGAGAAATGGCTGAGTCATTGAATTGAGGGAGTCATCATAAAATTTCAGAACTCTCATATAGGAAAATGAATTAAATTCAAAGGCCTCTACAGCTAGAATGAATACCCAAATCAAAAATCCTCTCAAGATATCTCTTTTTGTGTTTTTTTAAAACAAAGCATTTCAATCAAAATATGAGTGGAGTAAAGTTTCAGATCTCAAAAAATATCAGGTAGAGGTCAATGATAGACTCACCAATATGAAAGGATAAGTTTTAAAGAAAAATATAGGTACCTAGAACTCAAAATACATAGATCTAAAAGTCACAATGAAGACTGGTTCGAGTATTTCACTCACCTTTTATCACAGGTAGTTTCGAAGTTGATTGATCATGAGCACTCTATTGAAGAACATACAGATCTAAAGAAATAATGACCCTCTATGGAGATTGTAAATCTTTCAAGCTTAGAAAACCCATCACAGTGTCAACATTGGTCGATGTAACATAGAAACCAGAAATCACTCAAAGCATGATCAAGGATCAGAGATACATGAGCTCCACTTTCACTTTTCACAACTGTAATCAAAACCCATGTAAAAATGAAGGCCATGGTATTTCTTGGAAGATCAGATGACCATAGAAATAGAAGCAAATGCAAATACTGAAGAACCCGTATGATGGATTTACTCAAGAAAGTTGAGCTCAAAGAAACAATAATGGCGGCTGCCTTCACAATCCTACATAGAGAGCTCAAAAAAGAGGAAGAATGGCTACAAATATACCAGATACAAAGTCATAAAGGCCCCACAGGCTAAGGAAAATGCTTAAGGCCAAGCTCAGTGAACTTCAACAATGGCTTCAAAAAATTTGCTAGGGCTTTTCCCACATCACAAAAACCAAATGAAGATCAAGGGCCAAGGATCAAGCTCCATGATCAAAGCAAACCACTTGGGTAATATGCCACCAACAACATTCAATGCATACAAAAACCCTAACCACAGGTCATGAATCGACGACATCAAATACAGAGGTACAAAGATCAAGGGCCCAGGTTTCATCATCAATATCAAAGCTAAACTCAAGATAGGTCAATATGCCACTGACACCATGATTGAGGGGTGAGTCATCATGGAGAAGGGGCTAGCCCACATCATCAGATTAAAACAAAATCATTGCAATGAATTTCAAAGTCTAACCATAGTGCATGCTCTCAATAATGCCAAAAGCTGACCAAATTATACCCAATGATCACCGAAAAGGTGAATTTCTAAATTATATATTATTTAGACATACAAATCCGACAAGTATTATATGGTCATGCATAATCAAAAGGTGGTCGAGCATGGTGTGGTGACTTTTACAAAGTGCCCCTTATGTATCTAAACCATGGTAATGTGTTAAGTCCACAAAGGTGGCCAAACTCAAACGAAGACAAATCCATATATCAAAGGGTGGTCCCCACATGAAGCTATCATAGAACAAAGGAGTTATTTTTGCATGCTTCACAAGAAGTCAGAACAAAGAAGAAGATGAAATTGCATGCCCATGGAGAGAGACTTTCCTAACAAGCAATCTTATTTTTTAGCAAATTATTCACCCTTCTTCCTTAAAAATAGAACAGTCAACTTTAGTTTGATTGTATTGTAATTAAGTCTAATAATGCCTAATTGTAACTGCATGCTCTATTTCTATTCCTTTATCTATTATTAAGTAAAGGATAAAAATAGGATGCATGGGCAAGTACAAGCCTTAGGCTATTTTTAGGAAGAAGGTGAGGAATTTATTTTGCTATATATTGTGTGCTCTTACAAAGCACAAGGGAGGAATTTTTGGATATAGGAGTACTGAAGAAATTTTACCAGCTTTTCCTTCCGAGTGTGAAGTATGTTCTTCCCTACCAATCATTTGTAGTTTTGTGTATGTTTCTATTAGTCTTGTGAATGAAAATTCCCTAATTAATCATCTTACCTTGTTGTAAAATTCAATAGTTTCTACATGATATTAATGTGCAGGTTTAGCTTAGCAAAGTATTGTTGTGATAATCTCCTCAATGCCTCCAATTTTTTTCCTTAACATTCTATAGAAGAACTATTGGTTCATGCACCAAAAATTATTCACATATTAATTGTGCATATACTCAGTCAAAGCCCTCATACAAATTTGATGTATCACCTTAGTTTTAATTATTTTAAAGTCTTTTTCACCCCTAAACCCAATAATCAATTTAGGATACATCAAAAGGAAATGGCCTTGATCTTTGAGACTCACCCGAAAATAGGTATACCCACGCACTGAGGTGATTCCATTGTATCTACGAAAGAGAGAGATCAAATTTTGCAAGCTTAGAAAACCTACAGCCATCTCTCTACAGGGTGCACTTTTGAGAGATAACACATACCTCTATGAACAAGAAGGTACTAAGAAACTATAACACACTACTATCCACCAGGTGCTTTACAATTCTCGGGTAGGTGACGAGAACTACAGAGTTCAACTATACATTGTACTCAATACACATAAACCTTAATTATTTATAAATCAACTCATTAAGTAAAAATTTGTAGTTTTGTTTGCTATGCACATTAATTTATGAGTTTTCTTAATTAAACTTCCTCCTATTATGACATCACAAGTTTGTGTTATAATGACTACTAAGGGGGCATGATATCTCGCCATTCTCAGTAAGGTGAAAAAGAGAAAAAGTATTTATTTTACTCCTTAGGGAGGTAGATGGACAATTTATTTCCTTTACGTTCTTCTACATGGTTTTTATTTCTTCTATTAATCTACCAAGGTTAAAGGAATGACCATTTTCTCTTTCTATGTTCTAGTTTATCTATTAAGCTTCAAGGCCGATCTCCTCAATTATAGTTTTATGATGTTTGGGTGAGACAATTTGTCAACAAAATTTAATGAGAAGGGTAAACATATCACACTATTACTTTTATGGGAGAGAGAGGTAAATCAACACACAACATTTTTAATTCTAAGGAAAAAAGGGACATTCAACATAGAAAACACATTAGTAATTTGTAAGAACTAGGAAATAATGAACCAACATGGATCACAACAATATTTCGAGAGTTTTTCACTAATTACAAGTATCATAAAACATTCCTAGTGGGTTTCTACAATTTCTCAAAGGAAGTTACAAGGAAGACCCATTAAGGAAGCATAGTTACTTTTACTGATCTACTAGGATTTAACAATGTTTGTTGTTTTGGAAAAAAACATTCTTACATGATAAGACAAGGAAAATTTTCAAATCTACACCCATATTACCATAGGATACCACCAACCAAGAAATCAAAATGAAAAGGAAATATTTTAACTATAAGAACACCACATACTCACTAGAAAGCATCAATTGTAAGCAGCCAATCAGCTATATATTCAATACAGATTTACGACCAAGAGTTATAGTTTCATAAGAAAAATCCCATTATAAGATACCATTGAGATTAATTCATTAAGGTCTAATTACACTAACATCACTAGTGGCATGGTACAAAAAGACTCAAAGAATCCATAAGTGTCTCCACGTAATTTAAAATTAATAGGTCACGAGTGTTATTCATAGTAACTAAAAAAAATTTGAAGGAAAGGATAGACTTATTTATAGGTCAAGAGGAAACCAAACACACTTAATTCACACACACAATACTCGATTGGGATTAATTCCAACCATAATTATCAAGATGCATACAATCCTCAAGTCACTACTTTATATAATGAAATAAGGAAATCCTAATAAAACTTAGCATGCCATCGAAAAGAAGCCGCTACCAAATACACACTTTTCTACTAACATCAAGAGCCATCCAAAAGCAATCCGATCCTAACATAATTCATCAGCCCACAATTAAACACCTCTACTCTGACACGGTTCAAGCTCTTACCAAATTGTAAGAGAATTACCACCACCGCTAACAAACGCCAACTAGAACGCTCAAGACAACGATCTCTCTCTAGCAAGGTTGAGCAACAAACAATTCACTCATAGATCCTCGACACCCTCAAGGTTCCTTGCATCCAAAACCAAGGCATAACTTCAAAACACCTAGGATGTACCCCATACGATGAAATGTCACAATACAAAAACAATAGAACCATTTCATCGTCTTCAAGAAGGAAACCGTGTAACGTTTAGCTAGGTTGCCAACAACATAATGAACTCTAAGTCACCTATCGAAATAAAATCTAATAAATGTCGACAATCAAGGAAAGTGCCTAAGTAGCCATTTTGCAAAGTCTGAAAATTCTCAAAAAAATAAAAAAATAGAAGAGCCTCGAGCTTCTCAAATCAATCATAAAATTAGATGTTGGTCCTTGATAAAATAACACAATATTATGAATATAAAACACAAAATTTAACACCGCATTCAATATGTAGCCGTTCATGGAAACCAATAGGGGTACTCTCTGCCTCGAGGTTAGTTCCAAGACACATACGTTTGGATTGTGTTCCAAATGACACCTAGACTTAATGTCCACTCTCCCATACAAGTAAAAAATGGAAAACTAACAACCAAACCCTCTTTCCTAACCATCAAGGAAGGAAGCTCCAAACAGACTTCTAATTAATTCTTCCCAACCTAGAACACAACCACTTTGTTGTCTAATTAGAAGAATCACACCATACAACTTATCATTCCAAAAAATTTAATAAGGGTCTCAAAAGGGCTTAATGCAACATACAATTAAATCAAGATTTAGGACTTGTAAAAATAACACATTTTCAAAGGGTAACCAAGTTTCCACTACACTAGAAGTTCAAAAACAGCAATTTAATTTAACATTATTAGTTACCCGAGTTTAGAAAAATGCCACTAAGCAAGCACAACAATTCAAACAACTTGTTATTTTATCATGTTTTTAATTCTAGCAGTTCAAATGAGCAGAGTAATGTAATATTTCTTCACACGTTTTTTTTTTTTTTTTTCTATTTTCAAACAAGGTCATTTTCTAGATTTAAAAGTGTGCTAGGTTTATAATTCATGTATCAAGTTTTTCTAGTGTGCCCAAAAGTCCAATATTTTGAACCCATGACTATGATACCAAGTGTAATGCCCGCAAAAATCTCCCACTTGAGACCCAAGAACAACCTAGGATTAGTTAGGAAAAATTATGGAATAATTTCTTCGTTATTTAAGAGAATCTACAACCGAGTTACAAGACAATAGTTGTCACTAACAAGGTCCATAACAATTCCAATCCACAAGAACATATTTTTATTTTATTAAAAATTATTAGACGTCACAAGGTCCTAAAATTTAGGGTTAGAAGGTTCGATTAGGTTCGAGAGGGTAATTCCTCACCATACCCACTCTCTAACATGATTAAAGATTCAACTTGATTTTTATCAAAATTAACTCATTAAAAATTTTCCTAATTCATTTCCATTGGATGGGAAATTTGCTTGCCTTTCCAAAGATATAAAGAAGTCCTCCTAATTCCTCATATTTCTTAAGTTATGGGCCGATGGGCTTAGGGGTGAAAATTTTCCCCAAGGGTAGGCCTACGGGCCCAGGGAGAAAATTTTCCCCGGGGCGGATCTGTGGGTTATGGGGAGAAATACTTCCCAGAGGAGGATTCTGTAAGTGGAGTCGTGGGAGACATTTATGAAATTTCCCACGTGGGGACAAAAACCCACCTTTGCACCTATGCTCCTGCAATTTTACAAGTTCACAAGGGACACGTGGTGCCTCCTAAGCCCGCAAAGAAAGACAATCGAGTGGGGATAAAATATTTTTAACACCTCAAAGGGTGAAAAGGGTAAAATTCACCTACACCTGTGTCGATGCCTCACAATGCCACGTGGTAGCTCCCGATTGGTTGCGAGCCGAAGGCGGTGGGGCGGTGGGAAACTTTAGAATTTTTTTCCTGAAATTTTCCAAAAATGCAAAAGGCAAAAAGGAACCCGGAGTCTTTTGTCGATGCCTCAAGATGCCACATGGTAGCTCCCGATTGGTTGTGGAATGACAGAAAATTTAGAAAATTTTCCTAATTTTTTTCTAAAATGCTAAGTTTAAAATGGATCCACCCTCTCGCCAACGCCTCATGGTGCCACGTGTAAGCCTCTAATTAGCTACGAGTTGGTGGGGAAAATTAGGAAAATTTTCCAAAAAAATTTCTGAAGCACAAACAGAAAAATTCGGGCCTATGAGTCCACTAAGGAAATGTTTCCCAATTTTTTTTTTTTTTTACGGCAAGTGAAGAAAAAATTTGGAGGGCCATAACTTTTGATAGAGTTTAAGGGGTCAATTTCACGAAAACCATCTACACGAGCCTTTCCAAAGGTGCAAACGGTAAGTTTTAACTTATGAGATTTGTTCAATTTTATCTTCTTCCTCTCTCAACATGTCAAATAGACATGGAGAATTGTTCTTAGATGGATTCAAGAAAGATTTCAAAATTCAATTTGTCTGATTTATTTGCAATTGAAAATTTATATTTCTTGACAGAAAATGACCGTGAAAGCTTTGAACTCGGTTTTGCCGAGTTTTTAAAATATTTCCTTTAAGTGTTTTTGTCGAATAGAACTCATTTATATCTTGACATATTTAATTTTAATGTTTCATTATTATTTCTTGATTGAAGGTTCGTTCTGTTCATTTATGGTAAAATTTACAAAGTTTATCATGAAGAAAAAATGAAAAAAAAAATTAAGTCAATGTTTGTTATTTTACTTTCCTTACAAAAGAATTCATTTTATGCTAGTTTCTAAAAATTTCCATTCCTTCAATCAAATGATAAAGACAAGAATGTAACTTTTATTCTTTTCAAATCATGCATTTCATAAAACAGAGTATTACATTTCCTTCATACACATTTCTTTCTTTCAATTAGAGACTTCAATTACATTTAAAAGATCAGATTCAATACCAGAGTGTAATTTGAGAAATGTAACACATCATTTATTGATTCCAAAAGATAACTTTGTAACATCCTTCTTTTATTCTACGAATGCATTTTATTTCACATTCTTTCAAAACAAAAGCATATTTTATCTCTTTTACATTTCACATTACAACTTTCATAATTAACACAACATCTTACCATTACAAATAATTTACAAGTTCATCCACTTCAAGTGGGAAAGGTTACAATAAAATTTAACTCAAAAGGGACTATCCAACTGTCATTTTCCTTGCTCCGAATAACAACATGTGTATTTCTCATTCTCCTAATTTTGTCACAACAAGAGTAGGGAAAGGAAATGTTCTCCACCCAACCAAGACATCCAATGAAGAGGAGAATCCATCCTTCTTCATTGATCCCAGCCCCAACCACATTGAAATAATAATTTTTTTCCAACTCATGGAAATAACGAGGCTTCCACAAACACACAAGCAACATTTTCACAATAAAAACACATCCCAAAATAGAATGTAGTTTACAACTACATTAAATCATGAAAAAAATTACTGAGGCTTCATCAACAAGCCAAAGGAGAAAGAAACTATGTGGGATGCTTCTTATTCCTACCAAAAGGGGAAATGGGTATCACCACCTGAATTAAAAACTGCCAAAATATAGTATATTAAAACCCCGACATGATTTATGCCTCCCGAAGTACCCCTTATTCCTCACATTTCATTATGCCTCCCCAACCTCTTATGGCACCCCATAATGAGTAAATAAATGCAATCTATTTCTTTGTAAGGTGGAACCCAAATCCCAACTCCCTCCTCCCTTATACCTCCCTAAAACACACTTGTGCCTCCCACAAAATAAACCCCATAGTATTCTCCTACACCATTCCTAGGCCATCTACCCAACAACCCACAAACATGCCAAAACATTCACACATTAACATTTTCATAAACAAAAAAGAAGTATTTCAAGAGCCAAGCTCCTACCTCTCCATGATGGAGTTGTTCCAAGTTCCAAAACAACAAGCTTTATCCCAATGCAAGCAATCCAAATCAGCCAATCACAAGCATGCAACAATCCTCAAACTTCTCCAACATCAACCACTCCCAAAAAGAAAGGAATTTTCCCAATAATGAAGTCTCCCAAGTGAAGCAATCCAAATCAAGGTAAGGAATTCAAATTTTATAGAAAAGAGAAGGGAAGAGAATGAGGTGGATCCATGTAGGATGCCACATCACACATCCTCAACCCAAACCCCAAAAATTCATCTTCATTCTCCAATGCATAATAAATAAGTGGGTGAATAAATGACAGTTTACTTACACACTCCAAAATAAGCCCACACACCAAAAGAATGAAATTAAAAGCATGTAAGAAAACTGCAATAAAAACATTCAACTTGACTTACAAAATGGAATAAATAAGGGGTAAATTAAACTCTCCAACCATAGGTAAGGTCAGTATATAAATTTAAGACGCATGGGATAAGTTTAAGTTGTCCCACAAGTCTCCAAAATCATCCTCCAAGGACAATTTCGAATTTCAAAGAAGATGGAGTGTTTCATACTCCAAAATCAACTTACACATCTCTTACACATCACTTACACATTTCTTACAACACTTTAATTTTAGGGAAAAAATATAATAATTAATTTCTTATGACCCAATTTGATTAATTACTTTTTAACAATATGATTAATCACACTAATTAACACACCATTTAATAAATAAGGAAAGGGATCAAAGAACCACAAAATAAACACATGCAACATTAAACCAAGGAAAATAAATAAACAAAACATAAAACCCATTGTGCACATTTAAAGGTGATCCCCCATGGGAATCACTAATAACTATCAAACACACAAACGAACACTACAAGTTTCCATGGTGACCTTGTTGAATTCATCTAGAATTCCAATGTGGTTGGTCTCCAATTCCCGATGTGTGTTTTGATAGTTTAACTTGTAAAAACAGAAATACCTCCTTCGGCCTCGTGGTCATATCAAAACATCCAAATGAATATAATATAATTTCAAAATCATCAATATATATATGAATCACAACAACATCTAGACAATCAACAATATCACTTACAATTTCATCAGCAACTATATAATCATCAATTTTAAATTCAATTTTCTCGATCTACTCAATATATCCAAATATCACATGTCCTAACAACATCCATAAATATATATATAACCATGTCCAACAACATGTCAACATCTATATAAAATGTCTCTAACAATCATCATGCATCATATATGAATCAGAGTCAACAATAATCCATGATCTGACATCTAACACCATACTAAATCAAAACTATAATAATGTCCATAATATAGTCAACAGTATCATGATCAATATCAAAAGTGTCAAAGGGAAGTGGGCACTACATAATACATAGACCCAATATGCATGGCGCCAAAGTTAGCCGCTTACCGAGATTTTTATTTTAGTAATTCAATTTGTAACACACACACACACACAAATATATAAATATATTAAAATATATAGATTTATTATCATTAATTATTATTATTATGATAATGATAATATATATATATATATATATATATATATATATAATCAAAGATTCAATTTTCTTAATATTATCAAGTTGCAAAAATATTAATATTATTGGTATGTTAATAATATTAATATAATCAAATTTATTTTACTTCCACTTTTTTAAGGAAAACTAAGGTTAGTCTAATATACATCAAAGGAAAAAGTAAAATTTTCCATATAATTAATTTAATCATAGTTGTATTTAAGTTAGAATTTGTATATGTATTTTCCCCCTTTTTGTACTTATTCCATTTAAAAATAAATTTGGAAGAAACACAAGGGTTCCTACGAATTTAGATGAAAGTAGCTTGGGGAAGATTTTTGGTAGTACTTTCTTATTTAATTTAATAAGATTTGTGAGGGAAAATTTTCTATCAACAAGACTAGAATGAATCCATAGTTCAATCACTCAAATATGCCTTCCTTTCAAGTACAAGAAAAAACAAGAATAACTACTTCATTTCACAAAGCAAGTGCATGATGGTGTGAGTTATCCTATGTGTCCTCCTCACATATTGGAGAGTCATCTCACATGGGTTAGGTTTAGGTTAGGTTTAGGGTTTAGATGTTTGTCATGTACTAGGTTACTCAACACCCTATATGTACCCTTTTACTGCTCATTTATGAGCATGCCAAGACACTCGTTGTCTTTCCTCTATGTGCAAGCTTTATTTCATTGAGCAAGTTCTTCCATTATTGATCGATTCTTCCTTGCGATTATGCTAGAGATGTCACAATTATGTTGGATTGCAACTACTTAATGGTGCATCATTTCTGATTCGATTCTTGCAAACTCTTTCATGGTATCGAGTTGCACGACTTGCCATCACACCAAAAGCTTGAATTGGTGGTAGAGAGGATCTCATCATGTTAAATGGTTATTACATCAATACCCTCCCGCACGATGGAGCCGAGTATACACCCAATCAGGCCCAACAACATTAGGAGGTAATGACACTAGGAATTTCCCAGGAGGTCACCCATCCCAACACTACTCTGGGGCTGACATGCTTACCTGCCTAGTATCAGAGCTGCATGACTTGTCATCACACCAAAAGCTTGAACTTATGGTGTGATGGAAAATTGTTTGGTATCAGAGCTAGGTAGTTAAGCGTGCTAGCCCCAGAGTAGTGTGGTGATGGGTGACCTCCTAGAAAATTCCCAGTGTCACTACATCGTAATGTTGTTGGGCCTGATTGGGTGTATACCTGGCTCCATCATTTGAGAGGGTGTTGGTGTAGCAACTAATTAACAGGATGAGATACCTCTCCACCACCACCTCAAACTTGTGGTGTGATGGTAAATGAGAACTCATTTTTCGAGTTGTGATTACTTTTGGTTTCATTTCTTTTACTCCTCGTGTAAGTTTTCAATCATTTTTTCCATCTTTTTCCTTGCTAACGTATCTAACATTCTTACTCTTGGAAAGTTTTCGGTTTTCTTGTTCTTCATACATGTGTAGGTCTTCTCAAATTTTCAGGTTTTTACAACTACTTTTAGCTAACTCGTGGTTAAATCTAGCATATCGCTTAAAAATGGAGGGTATTTCCTTCTTTTCTTTTAATTAATTTTATTGAACCGCAAGTGAATATTTTTTTAAAAATTGAGTTTTTATTCTCTCTATCAAAAAAATTGTTGTGTTCGATATGTTTGTTGTTTTTTTGCGTGCTCATGCTCTTGTTTCGTGGCGTGAAAACCATGTAAAGATGTTGTTGTTTTTGTAAACCATGGAAAATAATTACTCGTGAAAAGACATTGATGTTGTTGTTTCGCTTGTAGCATGGTGGTCACCCCTCCCTACCCTTCCCTCCTCCCTCCTCCCTTCCAACCTATGCACATTTTTCAGCCTACCGTGGTAGCGTCACCAAAACACACACAAAAACCTCCTGTGGTCATCAAACCAAAAAATGGTAAGTTTTTATTTTTACATGGTAGTCATTTAATTTTTCCTTCATGAACTTTTTATTTTTTTACCACGTGGGAAACTTTCTACTTTATTAAAAATACAATCATCTTTTTAAAATTCCTTCTTAAAAAAATACTTGGGAGTCTTTTTTTTAGTTAAGTATTTAAAAAAAACAAAAAACTTTCTTTAAATACTTTCTTTATGTTTTTGGTAAAGTTTTTTTTTTTTTATTATTTCTATCTAAAACAAAAAGAAGCTTTTTATATTTTAAAATTAGATTTATTTAATTTTAAAAAAAAATTAAAAGGAAAAGTATCTTTAATTAAATTTTTTTAGATCTTAATTAAATTATTTTTAATTAATTAGATTTCCTTAAATATTTTAATTACAATCCTATCTCTTTACGGTTAGTTTTTTTTTTTAAATTGTCCTTTAAAATTAATGTAATTATCATTTTTCTTTTTTTTATAAAAGTCCAATTAGCTCTAAAATTAGCTAAATCGGATGTTTCCTAACGATAAATTTTTTTAAGTGTTGGTGACAATTTTTTTACTACTAATCATGCGCTCAAGTGTGCAGTGATACTCTGAGCACCTATTTGTCTTCTACGCACCTTTTCAGCGTTTTGAAGATCATCAGAACTCTTTCCGAGTTCATCTCAAAAATTATATTTTACCCTTATTATTGCTTGCGACTAGTGAGCGCGCCCACCACAGTCTGCAGCAAGGGGGTACTCTTTATGACGTAAGATACTTTTCCTCACAACCAGGATTGTCTTTCACCTCCTTCCTTGTTTCTTGCTTGTGCTTGTTTATGGAGTCCTATTTGTTGCGCTCCATGAAACACTGTTGTGGTCTCCTCTCTTGCGCATTATTATGTTGATTGCAAGACGAGTTACCAAGTGTTTCAAACCACAAGCACGGACCCGATTGTAATCAACGCACTTTGAAATATAAAGTTCAAACAAGGGGGTTGTTATATTGTCCTGGTGGTTGTGTTTCTTTTATGCATTTCTTTCTCTCTCTCTCTCTTCATTATGGATGCACTTTCAATTCCTTTGCTTACGCTGTTCAACTTTTTCGAATTGAGATCAAAAATAATAATGAAACTAAGGGGTAAAGGGTTAATCCACATCACCATGGGAACTGATACTAAACCAGATGACGAACCTAAAAAATATAAGTGGTTAAACCGTAGTGATGAAGCTTTAGGTCTTCTTTGCATGTTTGTTTTTCCTAACTTGCTCTTCCACATTGAGGCATGTGAAAGACCTAAATCTATGTGGAAAATGTTGGATGCAATGTTTGGACAACTAAATGACATGAGAGTGCATGAGTTGGAAAAATAACTGCTAGGGTTGAATCCCAGTGACTTTGAAAACCTACAAGCTTTATTCTTGAAATTTGTCCACATTAGATTGTTGTTAAAAGGATGTCAAGTAGAGAAGAAATATTCTCACTTGATCTTGTCGATTCTCTCTAAGCTAGGTCCTAAATATTCTTTCTTCGTGTCAAATTTCTACGCTACAAAATTTTCTTTGGGTGATAATTGGACTATGCCCTCCTTGGATTGTTTTTCATCCCACTCATTCGAGAACAGACAAACTCATTCAAATGTGGTTTCTCAAGTCCAAGTCACATGCCCTTATAGAAAGTACTAGTAAGGGAAAGAATACTGAAAAAAGACAAAAACAAAGGATCAACATAAGAAAGAAACCAAGACCAAACCTAAAAATGACACACACTTCGACTTCGAGCCTAAGGCACGAAAAGCAATTTTTTGTGTTCCTATTGCAAGAAGTCTGGTCATGATGAGAAACAATGTTTTTGGAAATAGATTGATCAATTATCTCATTTACTTGAGAAGAATAAAATAAGTGTTCTTGAATCCATAAAACAAAGTGTTTTAAAGGTGAGTCTTCTCGCTACAAAAGGTGCTAAAAATGATAAGAAGAAAGGAAAGGCCCTTGTAGCAAGAGTTTCTCCTTCATCGACATGGATTATAGATTTCGTTGACTCAAACCACATGGGTTCTTTGCATGTTGATTTTTCCAACATCAAACCTTGTGGAATGTCCCAAATCACGATGGGTAATGACTTGATAGTATCATTTTTCGGTAGTGGATCAAGTAGAGATGAATGGGAGAACATTTAAGCAAGTGTTGAGTGTTCTTGATCTCTCCACCAATCTCTATCGGTTTACCAAATTACTCAACTTGGTGAAGGAATGTAAGTGGAATTTGTTCCTAACTCAGTGATTATTCATGAGCTTAACAATGACACTATAGTGGCTGGGGGAAAGGATGATCACCGTTCGTAGTTATATACCTTTTCCCATTTTACTTTTGATTCTACGCCCACTACCTTGTTGATTCATGCAAATGAGGTTAGTAAGCTATGGCATGAGCGTTTGCACAAAATTATCGCTACCTTGAAAATTGAGCCAAAATGAAATGGTCAATGGGTTTCCTCGTGTCAAGTTTTCTAAGGGTATTTGTGAGGGTTGTACCCTTGGAAAGCATCTTGAAAAGAACTTTGACAAAGGAAAATCCTAGAGAGCTACTCATCCTTTGGATCTTGTTCACAACGATGTTTCTGGTCCATTTCCTTCTCCTTCATTTACTAGAGCTATTTATGTGCTAACCTTCATTGATGACTATTCACGATATACTTGGGTATATTTTCTTAAGCTTAAGTCTGAAGTCTTTGAACATTTTCAGGACTTTAAGGCTCTTGCTGAGAAATAGGTGGAATGGTCTATCAAGGTTCTTCGAACCGACAATGGAGGTGAATATGTAAACAATAGGTTCAAGGATTTCTATACTTCTGAACGGATCTCTTTGCAACATATAGTTGCTTATAGCCCTTCGTAGAATGGAGTCACAGAAAGAAGGAAGCATACTCTTAAGGAGATGGCCACTTGTATGATTCACTCAAAATATCTTCCTCCAGATTGGGCCGAAGCAAAGAATTGTGCAAATTACATTCAGAACCATGTTCCACACAAGGCAGTAAGAGGGATGACACCCTTTGAATCTTGGTCTAGATTTAAGCTTGATGTTGAGCACTTTCGAGTATTCAGATCCAAGGTTATGGCTTGGATTCCCAAGAAGAAATGCAAGGCCTTGGAACCATAATCCAAACCTTGTATCTTTATAGGGTATCTTGATGGCATGAAGGGCCATCGTTTGATGAATCCTACTTCTCATGAGTTATATATTGAGAGAAGTGTTAAGTTTTATGAGTCTTCTTTGACTTCTACTTCTCCACCTATTGAGGTTCTTCAGCTCACTGATTCAGATTTTGACTCATCAGATGATGATACTATTGAGCGTGCTCCTCTTCTTGATCCTCCCGACCATCAGACCTCTGAGTCTTCTGATGCTAATAGTAGTGATGACGAGGACTATGTCCCATCTCACTCAAGTGAAGAATCTTCCAACTATGAGCTTGATCCTCTTGGTCCTCTTTGGGCTAGGAAAACTTTGCAAAGTGCTGGAGATTTAGTTGGAGATACTTCAGATATGAGACGTACTTGCTCATATTTCATTAGACCCCACTCTTTCTTTACCTCTACTTCTGATCCACAGTCTTTTTAGGAGGCTTCTAGTAATCTTGAGTGTGATTCTACCATGGATGATGATTATTCCTCTCTCATGAAGAATCATACTTGGGATCTCACCCTCTTCCGAAAGGAAGAAAAATCGCTCGTGTAAGTGGGTGTTTTGAAAAAATATGGAGTAAATAGAGACGTTGAAAATTTTAAAGAGTGATTAGTAGCTAAGGGTTTCTCTAAGATAGCTGGGGTTGATTATATTGAAAAATTTTCTCTGGTTGCGAAGATGACTTCTATTTGACTAACCCTAGCCATTACCACAACAAATGATAGAAATTCCATCAAATGGATGTTAAGAGTACCTTCATGGTGACGTAGAGGAAGAGATCTATATAGAATAACTTCCAGGTTATGTCCAAGATCCCTCCCTTGTTTGTAAGTTAAAGATGTCTCTTTATGGCCTCAAACAAGCCCCTCAAGCTTGGTATGCCAAGATGACCTCTTTTTTACTTACATTAGGGTTTACTAGGTGTCACTCGAATCCAAATGTTTATATTCTATGGCAATATGAGTCCATACTCATTCTTGTTCTATATGTTGATCACTCGTTGATCACAAGTAGCTCTTCCTCTATTATTGATTACGTGAAGATCGCATTGGAGAATAGGTTTTCCATGACTAACTAAGGTGTGCTTCATTACTTCCTTGGGATCCAGATTTCACAATTTGACTCAAGAATTTTGATTTGACAACCTAAGTATGCTCTTGATTTGCTAGCTCATTTTCAGATGTCCGATTGCAAGTCTTCTCCTACTCCTTTTCTTTTTGGGGTTAAGTTGGTTTCATATTGCTCTACTCCCTTGGTTGATGGTACTCTTTATCGATAATTGGTGGGGAGCTTGATTTACTTGACTCACATGCGACCGAATTTATCGTATGCTATTGGGATCATGTCTAGATTCATGCAGGAGCCACATGAGCTGCATTGGAAAGTAGTTAAATGAATCCTTCATTATGTTTGTGGCACTTATACTGATGGCATTCACTATCATGGAGGGGTACATACTGACTTGATTGGGTTCATAGATTTTGATTGGGCCGGTGACTTAGATCATCAGAAATCCACTTTTGGCTATAGTTTCTCTCTTGGTTTGGGTCCTATTAGTTGGTCTATCAAGAAGCATAATGCAATTACAATATCATCTACAGAGGAAGAATACAGAGGAGTAATTAATGTTTCCACAGAAGCTATTTTGCTACAGGGTATTCTGACAGAGTTTGGCATCCAATTTCGGTGGCCTACCATTATCTACTATGATAACATGAGCACTATCTCTATTTGTAGAAATCCAGTTCAGCATTAGCAGATGAAGCACATTAAGATCCATATGCACTTCATACGGGAGCTTATTCATGATGGTGTCATCGACATTCAGTACATTTAGACAACTGATCAAATTACAGATTTATTTACCAAGCCCTTCACTGAGATGAAGTTTCTTCACTTACGGTCTCTTCTTGGGGTGAGGTCTTCTACAGCTACTCATCTTCTTCGGGCTATGTAGTCCTTCTTTTCTTCTTCTTCTTCTAGGAAGATTGTGTTTGTATATGGGCACCTTATCAGGCCTTTAGTTGTCGGGCCCCATTGACACATCTTTCTTAGTTGTTTAGGGGTGTCTTCCTTTTCCGTCTGTCTCATAACCACTACCCCAAATTTGATGAAGGGGGTTGTTGGTGTGAGTTATCCTATGTTTCCTCCTCACATATTGGAGAGTCATTTCACATGGGTTAGGTTTAGGTTTAGGTTTAGGGTTTACATATGTGTCATGCACTAGGGTTACTCAACACCCTATATGTACCATTTTACTATTCATTTATGAGCATGCCAAGACACTCCGTTGTCTTTCCTCTATGTGCAAGATTTGTTTCTATTGAGCAAGTTCTTCCATTATTGATTGATTCTTCCTTGTGATTATGTTCGAGCTATCACGATTATTTTGGAATGCAACTACTTCATGGTGCATCGCTTTCGATTTGATTCTCGAAAACTCTTTCAAAGGTAATCCAAAAATATATTTATTTCTCTTAAAATGAAGCCTACCAAAACTTGGAATAATAAGAGAATTTTAATTAAGAGAGATGCATTATCATTTAAATTATTTCAAATTTTCCACTTCACCAAAACAATGTAAACTTAGCAATTTCCTTTCACCAAAACTATCACATTTTAAAACACACACATTTCTCCTACACACACTCATAGAAAAGTTTACAATTTATGAAGATTTCCAAATGAAGATACAACTTTCTTCAATCTTACAAATTACAATCATCCACTCAAGTGGGAAGTATAGAAAAATGAATAATTTACAACAAGGCTATCAACAAGCCAAATTTCAAGTCTTTAATATGCATGTCCTCTTCACAATGGTAGCTCCAAAACTTGCTTTCTTTAAAATTCAGAATGGGATCACAAAGAAAGGAAGGGGGAGTAAGCCACACTCTCCATGTAATCTCTAATCCATTAATAAGATAATCCATCCCCTTAATGGCCCCGATCCCCAACCAAGGAACCATGAGGGGCTCAAGCAACTTTGACAACTTTACAACAAAATGGCTTCACAACAACATTCATTCAAATATTCAACACAACAAAGAAGACAAAACCAACGAGTTTTACACCCATATAAAAACAATAAAAAGGTTTTAAATCAAACAAAATAGAGTAAGGGTTATAGGAAACCACCTCCTTATGCCTCCTAAGTGGAGTGAGAGTCTCACCCTAATCCTCCAAGTGCATAAACACAATCAACAAAAAATCCTTAACTCTCCCTTGCAAATATGCAACAAAATAACCTGTGATTTCCTTTTCACTCCCCATAGGTGAAACTCCCATCCACACTCCCACAAAATTTATGCCTCAAAAAACTTCCATTTCCTCCGCAATGGTCACACAAGCCTTTCTCCCACACCCAACTTAAGGTCTATTATCCAACCAACACACAAAAACATTCACAATACTTGAACAATTTTAAAAAACATAACAGTTCATATAAAAACAAGAATAATATAAAATAAAGAAGGTGGAGATCCTACCTCTCCATCAAGCTCCAAGAAAAATTCACAATCCTCTTTCAATTCCAAGCCAAGCAATCCCAAAGGCACTCCAACAAGCTCCAAATCCAAAAGTGCACAAGAAGAAAAAGGAACAAGTAACCCCCATTCTAACTAAAAATCATCAATAAATAGAAATGTAATGTGAGGATGATGAGGTGGCTCCATGTAGGATGCCACTTCATCATTCCTCCATCCCCACACTCAAGTCAACACACAAAGACCAAGAAAATCAATGCACTTGCAAGGACTATGACAACCCACATGGCTCACAAACTTGCACACCATGCTTTCAAAGGACACAATAAATTGAGGTAGAAAGAAAGTGCAATAATTTTCTCTCTTTTACACTCAAAAATGGATAAACAAGTCAAAAATAATATTCCCAACCCATAGGTAGGGTTTTTGGGTAAATTTAAGAGGCATGGGACAAGCCTTGCTTGTCCCACAAGCCTCCAAAATGCCCCAAAGTCAAAATCTGAATTTTGAAGTTGGGGTGGAGTAAAACACTTACAAATCAACATAAATTTTACTTACAAAAAGGACCACCAAACCTCATCATAACTATTTGTCACATCCCTAATTTAGTTAACCCAATAAGAATAAGTTTAGCTTAATTAAGACATATTTACACATGCTAATAAAGTGACAAGAATTTTAAATTTTAAATACATAAACATGAATAAAGCACATGAAAAATTAAAGAAAGGGAACACAATTCACCCCATGGCCACACATGTGAAGTCACCCCCATGGGAGACCTCTAAACAAGACATGCAAAACACCACACTAAACAACATTACACAAGTTGTCAAATTTGGCCTCGTTTCTCAACACCCAACATCCTTCTGTGGTTGGTCCCCTATCCCCTTCGATGTATGTGATAAAAGTACTTGCACACAAAAATACCTCTCTGGCCTTTTAGATGTATTTATAACATCAAGACAATAAACGTGTAAAATCAAAAATCATCATTCAACATTAGGAATTATATCATCCATCAATATATCAAAATATAACCCTAACATCCATGAGATTATAATTCTACTGATACCATCCAAAAACATAACATGTCAGTATAAAATCCACATCATGAAAATAAACATATATTGAAATGTCTAACATCACTATCTAGTGCATCATAATAAAACGTAAACATCATAATGTCAATAGTACCAATATCAATGAAATATATCATCGACTGATTAATGTATCATAATAAAAATGTCTGAATATCAATCCAATAGTATCAATATCAAGATGAAACAATGTCGAAGAGGAGTGGGCACTATAGCTCTAGCTAAAGTCAAAGAGTCATTTTTTAATTTTTGATTCGTCATTATTATATGTCACAATATATTTGATAATATCATAGTGTCAATGTCAAAATAAAAACCAATTCAAGTGTCAAAAATTGTAAAATAATACATTATTTGCCTCATGAATACTTTTTGGGTGTTACCCGACATCCAAAAATTAAATTTTTCACATTGCAAGAGGGATATAATGTATAATAAACAATGTGGAAATAGTTGAGCATCATATATTTATCAAACTAAGTTAGCAGCACATTAATTCCATGGCAAAAGCATCGGAGGCTGAAGTCATTCAAAACCTCTCCTTAGTCACCAATGACGGGGCTGCGAGAATGACTTTGTGGCACATGAGTGTGTGGTGTGGATTTAAGATTGTTAGTATGGTATGAAAAATAATAATACATGTCCATTCCTATTCACATGTATATGTGGGTATTACTACATAATTCCCCAATGTCATAACATAGTGAATAATAGATAGCAAAGTGAAATGCAACATCATGAGTCTTAATGAGGTTGAACAGCCATATGTGTTCCTGTTCATACCTAGGTTTGTGGTTAGCCTCTAGAAAACCATTGAAGGCTAAACAGATGGGTTCCCTAGAGTGACTGGTTGATAAGCGAGATGATTCTTGAGCATCTTCCCATCCTTGTTGGTCGATGTGTTACCGCATGAAAAGCATGCATGATTGATAAGAAGTTTATGTGTTCTTTCTTCTACCGTCGATTAAAGTGTTGGGCCAGGATAATGAGCAAGCACATATGGCAGGTGCTACGAGGAAGTGTGAAAGTTCTCTTACTACCATGTAAACATTAAGGGGGGTAATGTTAGGAAATTAATATTGACATGGTTATTAGTTATTTGGGTGATTTATCATTTGGTGAATTTTATAACTTACAGTTGTATGATTCATATATTGTTATAACAAATATATATTCTTATTATTTGTTTATACCCATAAATTATAAATGGGTAAGTTGTTTGTTTGACTTTCTATTTTCTAGGAATTAGTTCTCCTATTGTACTGGCTATATATTAGTCAATTGTATTGTGCATAAATACAACAGAAAATAGTATTATGTATTATTTCATTGTTTCAAACTGATCCAAATTTATTAGTGATCATGATAGGGTAGCCGATAAAAATAATTTTAATTGAATATTGAATGTGGAATAAAAATTGTAGGTGTGTATTTAAGGAGAGTTTAAAAATTATTATCATTGTCTATGCACTTAGATTGAATGGGAAGTACAAAGAATTGCAAGAGGTTGGTAGATGATCTTTTTATCTCTCAATATAATTGTGCATATCCTTTCACTTTTTCTTATACCCTATTTCAAGGGTTTGGGGTAAAAACTCTAGTGAGTGTTAGATGATATTGCTTCAACATGTCTCAACAAGTTATTAAAGAGATTAAGGTGCGTACATTGTTTTTTTTTTTGATTTGAGATGCTTTCCAAGGTTCTAAGAAGTTTTGAGCTGAGGAAAGGTAAATGATAGTATAAAAACAAAAAAATCAGTCTTGATAGAGAAATGCAAAGTCCAGAAATTTTAATATTCAGTGTATTAGAGGTCTTAAACATGTTATAAGGAAGGTATCTACGGTTTTGGTCCTTGAAAATCTTTGTTAATCATTAATCATGTGCACAAGTGAAAATGTAAGAAGGAGATATTATATACTAATATGTTTAAACAATGCATGATGGAAATATGTTATTGATTAAGGAACTAAGAGAAGGTATTTAAGAACTAATAACCTCAAACCAAAGGAAAAGAGTGTTATGGAAGACAAGATAGAAAATGAGTGTATAGACCTAAACCCAATTCCGTGATAGTCATGCAAAGCTATATTAATAGTGATCATATGAATTGAAGGATAAAAGGGATTGAATAACAAGTATGGAAGTGTTTTTTTGTATTGTATTAATCCTTTAAGATGTGGAACAAGCCTCGAGAGAAATCAACAAGAATTCAAGAGGATGAAACATGAAGTGTGAAATTATTGTAGAGAAAGGCATGACAGTGAACTTACAATCCAAGTCATCCATAAAGAGGTAGGTAAATTTAATTGGGGACATTACCAAGAATAGATTAAGGTCTAGAAAAGAGTGTGAAGGTCTTTAGTACCAATAGATATATTTCTGCGGGAAGATCAAGAATGGATATGTTTTGAAAATTTATTTGAAAGCAATGGGTATCATAGGGAAAATTTTAGTAGTGAATATTCGTAGCTTGGCAATTAGTAGGATTTTAGGAATTGTATTTTGGAAATCTTTATGGCCACGGAAGTGCCAGTTTTACCCAAAAATTCCATAAATAATAATTTGTCCCATGCATATACGCAATGAATCTCCAATCCCAATGTCTATTTCTATATCTAATCATCGCGTGATTGACGGGCCAGGATTTTAAAAGATTCATGTTTATCCCAAAAAATCTATGGAACATTATTGGTCCTTTCCGTTCATTCACCGAGATGTATGGGAATTTTTTTGGATATTTGTTTAAATTCATCATATATATATATATATAGACACACATAGACATGTAGATGTAGATTATAGAATCTCTAAGCATTGATCGAGATTTCAAATATTTTTTTAATATTTTCCTATAGATTTTGGATTTGAAAATTTGTGAAGTAGTCTAAAAGGATTTAGTGAGTCGGCATATTAAATTTTTCTTGCAAAAATCAAATAAATCAATGTCTTTTTGGGACATAGATAATGAGTTACAATTTACGTCCTAGAAGCACTTACTGTAAGTGAGTCTATTTTAGACTTTATTTCTTTCATGTTGCATTACTTTATTTGTGATTCTTCATTTGTAAGTCATTTATGTCATTTTCTCATTTTATGGTATTGCGAATGTCATGAAACTACAATGCATTAGTCAATTTTCATCCCATATCTCTGCAAACTCAAAATATTTTCTTATAATGCACTAAGTATATATTTTAGTGTTAGAATTTTCATAAAATGTATCGTATATAAGATTTCTAAATCATGTTCCATTTTATTTTATTACAAATCCTTAGCATCCTCATCCCGATTACCACTATGATTTTTTATGTCATCTAGAATACTCCTCTATAGGCAGAGAATTATAACTAGTTTTCATATCTTAGATACATCTATTTAAAATAAATAAATAAATATTTTATAGTTAAAATTACTTAATATATCTCCATGAGTTGTTGCTTTTGTAAATTCCTTGTTGCATATTCTTTAAATATTTTTTTCTCTCTATGTGTGTGTGTGTGTAACACACACACACACACACACACACACACACACACACACACACACACACACACACACACACACACACACACACACACACACACACACACACACACACACACACATATGCACACACACACAACAGCTTTATTCTGCAACCATCACATTTTCCAGATTCCATCGGTGTGAAGTGTGGCATAATTTTGCCACATTTCCTCCCTTGGACCATTAATCACCGATCACTAACACTTCCTTGTCCTTATCTAGACCCGAAGGATATATAAAATGTGATAAATTTTGCAAGTTTCATGTTCATCGGGGAATTTCATTGGGATACTTAAGGAATGGCAATGCATGGAATAGACTTCCCACTCTAGACCCATAAAATTATCAACTATGGATCATTCTATGGGGTTCACCTCTACTCGGAATATTTGGTTGGGAGGTTAACGAGAATGTTGAAACGGGCACAAGATTACCTAACCATTTATTTTAACAAGGTTTTTATTCATAACAAAGTCATTTTAAGGTTATCTTCCTCAACATTTTTCCTTCAATTTATTCTTATTGATATTAAAAGAACAAATTTATTGGAATTATCCTTCTTCCTTCATCTTCGATGACAATTTCTGTAACTTTTCATAGATCTTTGTCTTTGGGTGTGATCCATATCCTGCACAAAAATCATGTACTAATTTATGGTATTCAATCCAACTACATCTAGGGATATTTTTAATTCGTGCATCTTTCATCAATCTCCTCATCATGTGAAAATTTTCCCGCCTACCCCCTTTTGCATACATGTTTTAAAAGAGAACATAGTGGCATCACTTTGATAATCCATCTCAAACAGAAGAGTTTCTCTTAATACTACTAATTCTATATTTTTTATGTTCTCTATAGCCACCATGAAAACATCTCCACGAAACAACGCATTTTTAATCATCATTGTATTTTACTTGATCATATAATATGAAAAAATTCGTTAATAGTTAAGCATGTAATATATATGACATTATATGATAGGAAGAGAAGCATTTAGAAATCATAAAAATGTGCAATATTCATAAGATAATATGAAAAATCAAAAACTATTTAATGTTAATCAAAATATTTCATGTTTATTACATTAACTAGAAAATTCATACAATGAAATTTGTAATAAGGAACTGACATTATTTATCTTCATAAAGACTTCATATCACTTAGCAATTTTTTAATGAAATTATTTTTCCTTCATAATATTTTTATAGTATTAATATTTAAATGGTAGTAATATTGAGATGATTACTTTGTTCCTTTATATAGGAGTACTTTTGAGAAACCATAATTATAGACTTCTAAGAGAATTAGATTGTACCGCTTATATTGTCATGATATTTTCATGACAAGTTTCTTAATGATGCATTACTTTTGTTTGTTTCTTAATATCCTTAAAGACCTTGATCATAGACAAGTCTCAACAAAGTTTCATGAGAGTGACTAAATCTTCTTAAAACCCGAAAATCTCTCCGTTGTTGTTATATTCTTATGACACCTTATTTCCTAGATGGTGATATTCATCAACATTTCTCTAAACATTTTATTCTTTCCTAAATGGTGATCAAACCCTGAAATTTCATCATGATACTAGATTCAACATTGTAAAATTGATTTCTAGCCACATTATATTCTTCTTTACTTTTGTTCCTTTAGATTGTGTCAATATTTCAAACATACACAAGTATGAATTTAAAAATATATTTTCTCACCTTCTCGACTTCATAAATCCTCTCATACTTATACTTAAGACATAAAGTTTCCTAATCATATCATCAACATATTTCTTTTGATGTTCCTCATGAATGAATCAATCCTTAGGAAAAATGATAATTTTATTTACTCAAGGGTATATTAAATTTGAAGAGATTGATAGAAGTATAACATTATTCCTTGGTAGAGACATAGCTTCATGAATTGTGGGTATATTAAAACCTTGATTCCTTACATGCACTCTAGACTACGCTATTCAAAATCTTACAATCAAATTGCACATGTTACTATCATAGTTACTTTATACAAGATCTTTAAAGTTTCTTAAAAACATTATCCAAGTAGGAACATAAAAGTAAATATAGAATAACCTTATCATAGTTGTATCATATGTGAAACATCATATAAAAGTATCCAATATTCCCTCTAGATTAATCATACTTTAGCTAGATTTCACACATTGAAATTTCATTTTCAAGACAAAGAACCCTACATACATTCGAACCTTGAAGTCATAGTCTCATACCACGATTATTCCTAGATAGAAGACCATATATTCTGTCTCAAATCCTTCAAAGTGATGAAAAATCTTGGTAATTGTATCTTCTTATGACAGTCCTCATACCTATGATGAATCAATAATCTCTTCATGATGATTCACACCTTCTTTGCCTTGATGAAAACATTTAGAACCTTTATACAATAGGAAAAACCACATAGATACTAAATAAATTTTTTTATTTATACACAAGCTTCTTAATTGTGCCATTATGACATAGCTTGGTCATCAATTTTCCTTCATAAATTAACTAAAGTATATCATACCTTCGATGAATCAATGAAATCAGATCCCTTCATGATCGAGATACATATTATACTTTGATGTCAAACTGAGCATAGACCTTGAGATCACCTATTTCATGTGTTATTAGCTACAATAGATAATTCAAGCCCTCAAATTATGTTCCAAAAATCTTTACCAGTTTTTGCATCCTTCTTACACCTTTTAGAATACTTCAAGACAATCCTCAATAAATACATGCTTCAAAAGACAATAAGGTGACTCCATGAAGCATAATGGAGGCACTTCATTCACTTAGTTATTTCTATTGATTTAAAGAATACATGTCCTCATGGGACAAGTCACCAAAATTGAAATTCCAAACCCTTGTCAAATTCTCTTTTGTTTCTATATCTTCCACCTCATAATCTTATTGATGAGATATAACAACATTTCTTGGGGCTCTTCAACAAAAATATAGTTCCTTGACTAGTAGGC
This sequence comes from Taxus wallichiana var. yunnanensis, assembly GCA_018340775.1. NCBI lineage: Eukaryota > Viridiplantae > Streptophyta > Pinopsida > Cupressales > Taxaceae > Taxus > Taxus wallichiana. The sequence continues at coordinate 789,097,869 of CM031234.1, forward strand.
TCATCATGATCAAAGAAAGCTACATTAGGTTCATGTTTTTCCTTCTCAATGGAAGAAGTATTCATATATTAGTTTTTCATCTTCCTTCTACAATATCTTACTGCAACATGACCAATTGAGTTATAATTGAAACAAACAATAGGGATCTTACCTTTTGGTGATCTATCTCTCCAAATTTTTCTAGGTGTCTCTTGGTAGCAATATCTAGTGATGTGTCCAACTTGATTGCAATTGAAACACACAACATCATTCTTACCTTCATTCCTCCAGCTCTGTCTTGGTAATTCATGAAAAAAAAATCTAGCTATATGACCCTTCTTGTGGAAATTGTAGCATGTAATGTCTTTAGATTTATATGAGATATCATCCCTTCCATTTTTCCATGGAAATGCATTTTTATTGTAGTTTTATAGTCCCTAGCTCTATGACCCAAGATATTACAAGAATAATAAACACCATTGAAGGTTATTTCATACCTAGATGCATTGGGATGCCTTATGATGTTCCTTTGAGTCTTTTTATCCTCCTTAGCTTTATAAGGTCCATGACTTGATTCAACATGCATCTCTTCCTTTTTAGATTCTTCCTTGAAACCCAAACCTGTCTTATCATTAGAGTGTCTTTGGTTGCTCAAAAATCATCTAAGTTGCTTGTTCTCTTCTCAAACCTTTGATACATATTTAGTTTTCTTGATGTATGCTCTAATTTTGAATGTAGTAATATTCTTATTCCTTCCAACTAAGTAGTATTATGAGAGATAGCTAAAAAATTCACCTCATCCTTTCACTTTGTTTTATATAAATTTTTACTCTCAAAAGAGTCAAATCTTGATATTTTTGTACTAACACATGTAGATCAAAAATTACAAATCATGTGCATTAAAAATTAATAAATGGCTTGAAATTCTTATCCAATTTTATGTAACATGTCAATTAATCTACCATGAAAAATTGTGGAATCTTTTTGTAATTTCTTCTTCTTCTAGATGAAAAATTTATTGTGTATCCTTTATATTTTTAATTGACCTCCAGTATTTGTAGGTCCACCTTAACTCTAGATTTAAGCTCCATGTTGTTTAATTCATTTTGATATAGGCATTTTATTCCCATGGCTTACATTCGGTTTGCAGATTTGGTGTTTTCTCTCAAGATCTACATTGTTATATTTTGAAAATTAATGATGGCATTTCTCTTGTTGACATCTATTACATATACACCTTTTAGGTGGATGAGACACATTTATACTAATGTAAAAATCTTTTAGAAAGTAGTACATGTTAAGTGACACAATAATATATAGACCATGTCAAAAATCATTCAAATATCTTTGAAGAATTCGATTGGGATTAGTTACTTTTTTTCTCCTTAAATTTATTAATTTTACATCTAAACCTCTTCTAGGTGTCCATGATGACTCTTCTTTTAAATTATTATTTTTGTTTTTTCTATTTCTTGTAAGATGAAATGTTTATTGTTTTCTCCTCTAATATGTCATTATTTTTTGCATTGTTTGTCAATTGAAATCCCTTACATCTTGAGATGCATTATCTAGTGTTTTGAGAAATGATATATGGATATTGAAATCACTTCTTTGTAATCAATGTTAACATTAGCAATCATTCCATGAGAGTTTCTTTGAGATGGTTCATGATGAATTTATTCGTATGTTGTCTTTCTACCTAAATCAATGCATCTTAATGCATTTGCATGTGTAATATTTATATGTATACATATTTATCATGTTGAGTTGTTTGTGCACATATCAATATCATTTAATATACATGGTGTATATTTTTTTATTTCAATTCTATTAGATTCACTGACTCAAGAAAATGGAAACTAAAAAGGAAGCTTTGGAAAAAAACTATTCCAACCCCTCCTGATAGTCATACTTGGCATTTTAAAAATCACATCTAATTTTTAAAAACCATCTAAGGAAACCCATCCTTCTCTAGCAGGACCAACACAATCAAGGGAAAAGAATTACACTAAAATTGAAACTCAAAATGAGTTCATTTTTTTTATTCTAGATGTTATCAATGATGAAAAAAATGAAATGCCTCCCCTTAAAGACATTCCATTGAATGATGTTGAGCTTATAACTACACCACCTTCCAAATTGAATGAAGATGAAATTGCATCACCTTACCAATTGAATTTTGGAGGTGAAATTTCTGGAAGTCAATGAAATTTAAATTCCACCATGGCCAATACTCAGTGGACACCTATTTATAGAAGAATGAGAAAGGAAAGAAAATGGGACTTGGGAAGAAATTTCAGGTTTGAGTGGGTTTCTAAGTTTCCATTTATCGAACCTATAGAAAATGAGAATAAAGATAAACCTCCAAAAGAATGTAAATGTACAACTTGTAGCTAGAAATTGGGCAAGGGTAAGATAGGTAAACTTAAGTGGATACTATTGAGAATATAGGAAAGATATATGCAAATATAGTTGTATATGGAATTGAGAAGAATGTTGCCAAATGGAAAAATGTAGATAATTTTTACATATTAGGTATGAAAATATTTTTAAGAGCACGAAAGAACTGAAAGAATATTTGTAGCGAATGGATGCACAATTACCTCTTAATCCAAAAAGATCATTCAAAGTAGATCTTTAGGTAAAATAGTTCAGCTAGCTAATTTTTTTCATATTCCAAAAAGAGGCCATCCTATTACAAATTTTACTTAACAAAATAAGATGTTTTGTTTTCTTGGTTTCCCACACTTTTTCACTCTCGGTGAGTCCGAAAGTAGTGGTTGGGATTTGGAAAAATGCCTAGCTCGGTTGAGAAAGAAGACTTGAAAGATAAACTGAAGTCTATATGACACATAGCTTTATCTATTGATGAGGTTACAATAGTATATAATATTTCTTGGGTCTATATGCATGTGTATACTTCTAAGAATCATGTGAGAAAACTTCATTTACTTTCCATTCACAAGATATGAGAGATAAGTCCAATGCTGAAAAACTTTGTGATTTGGCGATAAAATTTTTGAAGGAGATCGATGGCATTGATGCTGCTAAAATTACATCAAATATGGTAAGTGTTGAGGGAGATGGTGCATATATAATAAAAGGTCATCATAATGGCATGTGTGTAAGACTCAAAACATCCCATTCCCCGTATATGATTTCCTAGCTTACAAAATAGTTGGCACATTTAAACATATAGAAAAAGTTTAAAACCTTATTCGAGAGGTACATTATTATTTCTCTTTGTAGTCCTAAAAGGTTCATGGAATTCTAAATATTTTTAGAATGACTAACAAATGTGCATGAACTGTTAAAATATGTTGACACCAAGTGGACCTCATTGTACCAACCGGTTCATAGGGTGTATGACAAGTATTAATCCTTATTAGAAGTGATATTGCGAGAATCATATGGAAGTGGACAAGGCATGGGATTTTATACATTATTTGACTAATATAGAGTAATTGCTGATGTTTTCTATTCTTCTTCCCATGTTGGATGAAATGCATCATTTAATTAAATAAGAACAAGAAATAACTATCTACATTGTTGATTTTTCTAGTTTGAGGAAATGAGTTTGTTTGGCAATATAATGTTTCTTTGTCAATGAATCTTCTTTTATAGGTTTAAACTTTGATGGTCTTAATGATTTTGTAAAGTTTGTAAATGCGAGTAGCTTTCTAAAGTTTAAATTTTTAGGGAAGTATGCGCTTTTATACATGGATATGAGATACCAATGCACATGTATAAAGTAATAGGCTTTGGTAAGGTTGAGAAGGTAAATGCCACAAGGATGTTGTGTGATAACATTGCATCATAACCAAGGACAAGATTAAGAGACATTATAGTGTCCCTACTAGAAGAAAACATTTTAGAAGTGATACATTACTTGAAGAAATGGTTGTAGTAAATCTCACCTATTGGAATTTTGTCCACAATGAAAGATATATGCGAGAAAGACTACCACATGAAAGGTTGACTACATTGATTCAACATTTTTGTAATCATTTTTATATCAATGGAATGGATATTCTATGTATTTGAAGAAAGGAAATTTTGATTTACAAGTACCATGAATTCACCTCTACGATGATTGAGAAATTCAAATGTTTGGATAATCCCTTAGGTTGTGGAGAAATAACTTAGATATGGAAAAAATGTGGTTAAGTACTCTTTTGCAGCAAACCATGTTTGATTTTTTTCTCATTGTGTGATCTATCTCAAACAATAATTTTAGGTTAAGTTGAAGATGAGATAATTTTTAGTGTGTTGACCTTTATAAAGTCAAAATTGTGAAAAAAACCTAACAAAAATTTGGAAAATTGTTTGATAATTTACACATCATGATACAAATTGGATAACTTTCCCTATGATAAGGATCTAGCAGTATAGAAGTCAAATAATGAAAGGATATGGGCTGAAAAAATGGTAGAAATAAAACATTGGACCTTATTACGAGTTGACTATCAACGGCGAGTGAGAGTCGAGATCTAGTCAAACAAATGATAAAGATGATCCATCATAATTGGAAGATTCCATTTACAAATATCACATGATATAGATTTTCATATAATAATTAATATATTCAAATATTCAGTAGATTATTCTAATAGTATATTTTTCCTTATTTGTGTTTTTAAAAAAACATTGTGTTTATTTGTAGCCTTTGGAATGAAACTTGAAATACATTGCATTGATTTGTTGTCTTCAAAATAAAATATATTGTTTCAAAAACACTTATGAGATGGATATCACATGATATAGATGTTCATATAATATATTCAAAAAAATATTATGTTTCTCATACACCTACAATTACAAAACATTAACATAAAAGGTTTGTCAATTTTGTGAACCACTATGTACTAAATGAAAATTTAAAAATAACACTATTCCTCATTCATCTTGCTTGAGACATGCCTTCTATAAAAAAATTGAAAATTGCAACAAATGGAAAAAATTTAAAAATTAAGTTACTATTAATTATATCATCTTTTTAACATGATCCACTCTTCAACTTTTGGAATTAACTTTTTTATAAGTAAAAGTTCTTGGCTTTGTAACTTTGTTAGCAATTCATAACCGAGAGTGGAGGTTTCCTTTATCATTTTATGCAAACTTACTGTCAAGGTTATCAATGGTTTGATAAAGCTAAAAAATATCATCTACCTTTTCAGAATTCAGTTCTTACGGAATGCATCCTAGTCAAGTTTATGTTTCTTTACTGGTAAAATCCATTTCAAGGAGGTTACATCATAGTCACTTTGAAACCATTTGATTATCTGGTTTTAAAAATTTGGGCATAACACACATGTATTCCATAGTATTTGTGTTTGGGTTATATGAAGGAATTATCGTCATTATGGTAGGATCTAAAGTTATAGTAACATGTAGCATTTGCTTCTTGTTTCTTTTATCTCTTTATGATTTATGATAAAACTCATCTTGATAATCAAAACCTCGGTTTTTTAGGAATGAACTTCTTCAAATTGAATGGAGGAGTAATTTAAGTTTGGATAGAATTTCCCTATGTATTAGTAATTTATTGAGGGGTGTTACCGCTTTCTATCATTAGTTTCCTTGAGGCATTACTAACTTGTGCAGAAGAGTAATCTGTATCTATTTCTAACTCTGTCCTTTTCCTCTTCTCGAGTCCTTGTTGGACAATAGAAACTTCAACTGTCTATATTGGCCGCTTTATACTAATATATTTTTGTGGTAATTTTGAACTACTTCTACTACAATCGCTAGAACCGCCAAAAATAGCAATACTAATAGATTCATTTCCAATTTCTCCTCTTAGATTTCAACATGTGGCTGAAACCTTTGCTGAGGATTTTACTCTTGAGAAAAATGCATTGGATTTCCAATTGTATTTATAGTATGTAGTGGTCATTTATTCAAAGGTGAAGCTCTAAGACTTGACCTATCGAAACTGTTCTAGGATGTACCTCGGGTGGAAGCCAAATGTCTTGTCTGTTGAGCCAAACCACCACTACTAAAACCCATATATTTAGCTATAACTTCCCTTGTAGAATATTTTTGTTTAAATATTTCATTAAGAATTGGTTTATATGATTTATCCCCCTAGAAAGGGGATTGTGTATTTCCTTAGAGTTGGACTCATCATCAATGCTTTCCTCTATGGGATGTGCTTCATTCCACAATTTGTTTAAAAGCGCATCTTCTAAAATAGAACCATACTCAAAAAACTTTTGGATCACTTATGTCCTGCCTCATAGACCAAAAGGTAATAATTTTTAACTTGTCCAATTTTTATCTCACAATTCATGATATATGTGCTTTTGCATGTTTTTGGAGGACTTTTTATCAGATTTGTTTATAAAAATCGGCATATTGAAAATCCTCTTCTTATTTCTATGGAAGTAATCCCAAATTTTTTTGCTAACTCTTAAAAGCTAATTTCTTTCTCAATAACAATTTAATTCATTATTTTTTTACTACATCCCAAGAGTTCTTGTTTTAAATTTTTTCTAGCAAGGGTTTTCTTTCATGTTCATTTTTAGTGGTAGAGTTCTTGTTCACCACTACCCTCCTTAATCACCTCACATGCGTCATACACCCAATGATATTCAACGTCAAAATTTAAAATTTGTGAAAGTTTCATGTACCACATTGAATGTTTTTCTCTCAAATGAGAACCCTCCACATGAAAACGTTAAGGTGGGAAATATGCTCCTCTTTTGTTAAGTAACAAAATACAGTTTATATGTGCTTTCCATATGCCGTATATATTCCAAGGGAAAAAACCTCTCTATTACATGTATTGGAAATTTGTAAGGTTGTAATCCTGATCCATAAAACCTTAGCACAATATATTCCTTCATGAAGTATCAACCAATAAATATAATTCTGATCCTAGCTGAATGCAATCTCTACGAGTCATATACAATATAGGGAATGTAATATTTAAAATTTCTTGATAAATTGGAGTCCAAAGTATTCAACAAACTGATTGTAGTTCCTTTGATTATAAAAAATCCTTATCTTGGGGTTCCACTCGGTTAATGGACGCAAAACTTTTTGTTGGCCCTCAACATCATTATAGGGATGAATCACAATCTTGTTTCTCAGAAATCATTCACCAAACCACCATAGAATTAAATATCACAAGTAGGTAGTGAACCTAAGGTATTAGTGTTGAATCCTTCTTTGATTAGTAAGAATTCTTTATACATAGATTCTGCAATGCGCTTGGAAAATCAGATGCACAAGGTGGAGAAATGAAATGGAAATTGTATGCCATTTCAAGGAGGTTTACATCCACTTTCTCATCACTATCTAATTAAGGAAAAATACTAACATAGAATTGGTATTATTAACCCACTTTTAAACAGCTCAATTATATACGGTAGATTACCTTTTGGGATTGTTCCATCATGTGTTGATTTTTACAAAAAAACATCTCTATCATTTTGAGTGGTGGCATGATAATCCTTAGTAATTTTTCTAGGTTTATGATGGTTGTTCCAAAATATTTAATTTAAAAACCCAACACATGATCGAGATTTACCTCCGTAATGGACCACATTTCTTCACCAAAGTGCCATTTGCAACAAAAAAAAATTCCATCATAATTCGGGGCACATAGAATGAAAAATTTACGGTAGGATAAAACCTCGTTGAGTGTCATGCATCCCAATCCAACCCCCCATGTTATCTAACCTTTATATTTACCTAATAGGTCTGAAATTTTACTTTCATTTTCCTTATTCTCATATACGTATCTAATCTTTTAACTTATTGTGTTAATTATAGGATCAAAAATATCATGATATTCATCAAGTAAAACCAAGGGTTTGAAGTAGTTTGGCTTCTAAGATTTGGATTTTAATATTTTTGGGGCTTCTGTGGAAACATACATGCTTTGGAGTTTTGGATTCTAGAAACCCTCAACACTATTTTTTCAACCCTTACATTGAAATATTTCAAAGCGAAGGCTTATACAATGCTACTTTTAAAACGATGATATTTAAAGATTCAAATGCGGGATGACACTTACTTGGAGAAATTAATATTTTGAGTCTTACATGGTCTACAACTTCTATGAATCTATTCTACCTTTTTTTGTAGTATGCCATATAGAAACAAAATTTCGAGTGGATGTTAAATATCACCTCGCAAGTAGTAGCACATCACTCACTATACATGATTATGACTTTAATCAGTAAACGTCAAATTCAATATATTTTGAAATTCCATTCAGTGGATGTCGTAAGTGCACCAATTTGGGGGACCAAAAGGGGGTCTTAAATGGACACTTTTTTATGAATAATAAAAAATATCCAACTTGTACGAGTTATTTGAAATAGTTACACTCAAAATTTGAAGATGTTGTAAGAACATGAATCATATCATTTTAAGTCTAGTTTTTAAGCTACTAATATTTTTTTAAAATAATTAAGTTTAAGTGCGTCAAATAACTAAAATAGAAATAGGTGCTCTTTTTTTGTTAAAAACCATACTATGCATCATGTCATGCCCCCACCTTTTTCTAGCACTATTTAGTATTTTTATAAACCCTTTGGTAGAAAGATTTCTCGGAGCATCTAGTTTGGTCTAGAATTTGTTTTAGATTTTTTAGTGATTATTTTTGTAATGATTTTTCTAGTAGATAAATTTTAAATTTGTAAAAATAACCGAGCTTTGACCATGCCCCCCCAAACTAGCACCAAAACTATAAAAAATTAGTTTTTTTAATATGCATAGAATTAGTCCTAGTTTGCGCCTAGAAAATGTTATTAAATTTCGCTTAGTAAAAAAACATACACAATAAAAGATAAACATTTACAATCACTAAAAATACAATTATTAAATACATAGTTTGAAATAAACATAAATGGAAGCCTTATAATGGTGAGAAAAATATAAAAATTACATATTTAGAAAGAGGATATTTTTCTTGATGTTATAGGTAAATTAGTAAGAAAGATAGAGAATGTTTTGTAGGATTTAGCATGGTGGATGGTTATTTTTACATATTTTGTCAAAATCATGCATGTTGTTGTGTTGTTGCAGGTTCAAGGTACAACTTTGGAAAACCAAGGCAATTCCAATCCTATAATTTCTTGGTTTGTGGACATACTCTACAAAATACGTACGCATTATAACGCATACGCATGATAACGTGTACACATTCCGTAGAGTATAGGCATTATATGTTCTTTTGGCATGTTTCTCTATACAAAAATAAACATTTAAGTATATTAATATAAAATTATTAGTATACTTTAAATTTATTTTAGTATATATAAGAAATTAGGGTCCATCTGCACCTTATGGAACTAGTCTCACTCCTCCATGAGTCATGGTTTCAGAGATAGCTTTTTATAATCTAATCTAGTTAGTACATAGGTAATTTTTAGGATTTCAGTATTGATCCTAAAAAATTTAACATTTAAATTCTGTAATCGATGTCTATTTTGGTAATGAATATAGTCATTGTTTAGGTTTTGGGGTCTGTTGGATTGTCTACGACACTTGTAGTAGTTCTAGATATGTCAAAATTAAATTTTATTGACCTTCCAAATCTCAGAGGAAACAATAGCTACTCAAATATATGCACTCATGAAATTCCTTATAATACGTAATAAATAAAAACACATAAGTTAGACATAGTGTCATTGGTCTTTTGATTGATGTCAATTTACATTGATGGAAAAGGGTGTCTAGGTGACATAGGAGACAACATGAGGTGTCAATCATCAAGAATCATGAAGTTTTATTAGTTGTACCCTATTTTGGTGTTCAGAAGTGTTGCATCAAGTTCAAGTTTTGGTTTAAAAACAAAATGGTTAGATTCACTATTTTTAAGTTCTTCATGACTCCTTCAAGCCTTAGAAAAAATTTGATGTCTCCAATATGTAGAGGATTTACTTATCTTTCTAATGCCTATTTGTTTTCCTTCTACCTCCTTACAATGCTCCCGAAATCTTCGGAGAAGTTAGGTGTCACAAATAGAGTGTTTCTTCCATGCACCGAGAAAATCTGATGTTGAGTAGATATTCCTTAAATGATCATACCTTTCCTAAATTACCTTCAACACTTCCAAAATTCATTGATATCACCTCTAGATGCTTAATATCTTTCCTAAACTTTAGTGCCCACTTCCCTTCGACACTTTTGATATTGATCATGATACTACTAACTATATTATGAACATTATTATAGTTTTGATTTCATATGGTGTTAAATATCGGATCATGGATTATTGTTGACTCTAATTCATATATGATGCATGATGTTTGTTAGAGATATTTTATATAGATGTTGACATGCTATTGGACATGGTTATATATAGATTTATGGATGTTGCTTAGGACATGTGATATTTAGATATATTGACTAGACTAAGAAAATTGAATTTAAAATTGATGATCATATATTTGCTGATGAAATTATAAGTTATATTGTTGATTATCTAGATGTTATTGTGATTCATATATATATTAATGATTTTGAAATTATATTATATTCATTTGGATGTTCCAATATGGCCACAATGTCGAAGGGGTATTTTTATTGTGCGTTAAAAATATCACCACAAACATTAGGGGATTGAAGACCAACCACATTGGAATTCTAGATGAATTCAACAAGGTCACCATGGCAAATTGTATTATTCGTGTGTGTGTGTTTTATTGTTAGGGATTCCCATGGGGGTATCACCTTTAAATGTGACCAAGGGCTATGTGTATTAATTTATTTGGTTCATTTTTATTGATGTTTGTATGTGTTTATTAAGTGACATGTTTACCCCTTTCATTATTTATTAATTATGGTAAATTAATGTGAGTAAACATGTTGTTAAAATTAATTAATCAAATTGGGACATAAGAAAGTAAGCATTAGAGTTGTTGGCCTAAAATTAAAGAGTTGTAAGAAATGTGTAAGTGATGTCTAAGATATGTGTAAATTAATTTTGGAGTATGAAACAATCCACCTATTTTTGAAATTAGAATTTGTCCTTGTAGGCTGATTATGAAAGCTTATGGGACAAGTTAAACTTGTCCCATACCTCTAAAATTTGCATGTCAACCTTACCTATGGTTGGAGGGTTTAAATATAGCCTTCATTATGCATTTTTGTAAGTCAAGTTGTATGCTTTTATTGCACTTTCTTACATGCTTTCATTTTCATTCCTTATGAGGTGTGGGTTTGATTTGAGTGTGTAAGTAAAAATTTATTTACTCACATACTTATTTATTGTGCCTTGGAGATTGAAGTTGACTTATGAGTTGGAGTTGAGGATGTGTGATTTGGCATCCCACATGGATCCACCTCATCCTCTTCTCTTTCCTCTTCTATATATTCAAATTCCTTTGTTTTTTTTTTAGGGGTTTTTTATCACTTTTTTTGGTGACTTGCTTTGGGTTTTGGAGCTCTTGCAAACTGGGAGAAATTTGGAGATTTTGCATACTTGTTGATTGTTGATCTGTTGGTTTGTGTTGCATTAGAGAGATTGTTGTTTTAAACTTGAAACAAACTCCATCATGGAGAGGTAAGAGCTTAGCTCTAGGAAATAATCTTCTTTTATTTGTATGCATATGTGAATGGTTGAATGTTTGATTGTGTTGTTTTATTTGTTGGATTCTTGGGTAAATGGCCTAGGGATGGTGTAGGAGAAGACTATGGGGCATTTTGTGGGAGGCATAAGTGTTTTGGGGAGGTATAAGTGTTGAGGGAGTTAGGATTTGGGTTCCACCTTAGAAATAAATAGCTTGCATTTATTTACTCATTATCGGGTGGCATAAGAGGTTGGGGAGGCATAACGAAATGTGAGGAATAAGGGGTACTTGGGGAGGAATAAGGGCATGTCAAGGATTTTAAATGATATATATTTTGGTGATTTTTTCTCAAGCGGTGATACCCATTTCCCCTTTGGGATGCATAAGAAGCATCCCCCATAGTTTATTGCTCCTTTGGCTTACATGATAAAGCTTGAGTGTTGTTTATATTTTTGTTCTATGGTGACAAACTGTAGTTTTTGTTTTGGACTGTGTTTTGAATGAGAAATATTTCTTTATGTTGTGGAAGCCTATTGTTGCCATGAGTTGAAAAAAAACATATCTTATTGCAATTTTGTTAGGGCTTGGGGGCGAATGAAGAAGGATGGCTTCTCCCTTTTCATTAGATGTCTTGGTTGGGTGGAGAGTGTTTCCTTTCCCCTATTCTGTTGTGACCAAATTAGAGAATGATGGGAATACATACTGTTGTTTTGGAACCGAGAAAGAAAATAGTTTGACAAAGCTTGCTTTGAGATCATTTCTTAATGTAACATTTTCCCACTTGAAGTGTATTATCTTGTATATTATTTGTGATGGAAATATGGTCCTGTATGGGTGATGAAAGTTGTAAATGAAATTGTGAAAGATATATACTCTATTTTTTCATTTTGAAAGAATGTGAAAGAAATCATATTCTCGTATATTGTAATTAAGGAATGAAAGAATAAATTGTAAAGGTATCTCTTTGAATCAATAAGATATTGTATTACTTTACTCAAATGGAATTATTGGGTATTGAAATATGATTGTTGAATGTATTTAGAAATTTTTTTGGAAGGATGAAAAATTGAATACGTATGAAGAAATGTCATGATACTCTCTTTTTTAAATAAATATTTTAAAAATTAGAATTGTAATTTGGCATTTGAATACTTTTCTTGAGTCAACTTAATATGTTCGATTGGGTTGGAATGAATCCATAGTTTAAAGTTGGAAAATGAAAATAAATCTATTCAAATTTGAGCTATGTTAGATAACTTTCATAATGGAAATTATTAATCGAAATTAAACAAATGACCTACTGACATTAAAAAGACAAAATGAAATATCAAATTTTATTTTTAAGGTGAAAACGACCCCAAACATACCAAAATAATTAAGGAAATTTTATAGAACCTTTCAAATTAGGAAAAAGTAAAATTACAAACATCTTGCTGTATAAAATTGATAAATTTCGAATGCAAATCATTCAAGAAAAATTAACATTGCAATCTATCCTAAAATATTCATAGTAAAATCCTCCATGCCTATTTGGAAAGTGAAAAAATAATTAACGAAAAATTTGAACAAAATTGATATGTTAAAAATACCAGTTCACTTTCTAAGTGACAGAAAGACATTTTCTAAAAATTGTTAAATTTAGCTTTATAAAATCAAATTCCTAAGACTTTTGTGAAAAGAGGACATCAAGAGATTTCTAAAAGTCCTCATTTTCAAAAAAATGAGTTCCCAATCAAAAGTTATGGCCTTCATTTTTACTTCATTTCGGGATGTAAATAATCTATCAAATTTTAAATGAATAAAATATTATTGGGCAAGTATCATGTCAACACTAAAATTTTCCTCCGAATTTCTATTTCATAAATGTATGTATTAGGAATCAGATGTTGTTAAGTATAATTAGTAACTTAGTTTCGATAGAAGATAACGGCGTTCTTTGATGCGACGCGCGCCAATAATGTATAGTACGATAATATTCAAAAGTACAATAAGAATGTTGTGATAAAAAGTAAATATTTATCGTAAGTGGTTTGGTAATGTTAAAATGTCAAAGTTAGGGTAAGTAGAGAAGTAGGGTTTACATGATTAGGAATTAGAAATATTATATTGGTAATAAGGACAATGGGTGAGGTCATAAATATTTTGTGTGTTTTATTTGTGAAAAGTCTAAAAATGTGGAACCCATGTGAAATGATAAGGTTTATCTTATCTTAAAAGATAAGCTTACATGTAGAGATAAGAGTTAAGGTATGGAATATGATTCGTCAGAGTAGATTTCTTATCCTATCTTAGAGATAAGATGGATAAGCCTGGAAGTTCTATAAATAGAGAGGCCACCCCCCTCATTTAGAATAGAAGGAAGTAGTGAGAAATATTGTATGAGTAAGTGTGTAAAGGAAGCCATCATTTTGAAGGTGTGTTAAAGAAGCCATTAAGAGGTGTAATTGTGAAGTTTCTCCCATAGTTATTGTTGGAAGGAAAGTGAAGTCAGTAACACTTGAAGTACCTCATAGGTGAGATTGTAACAATTTCATGTTGATATTATAATTTACACTTATCTTTCATATTTATCATCATTCCTTCCCATTATAGTCTATGGTATTCTTGTGTTATGTTTGTTGTTGTGTTTCTAGATTACATCCACCAAACTAAAAGCTGTGCATTAGTAAATAATCATAGCATGAGGAGTTCCCAGGTGAAGAATTATCATAGTGTCGGATTGGTGATGACATTTTGGTTCCGTTGCCGGGACCATTCCTTGTTGGTGGATTTTTTGGAGAGATATTCCCACTTAGTCGAAAATCATTTAGAGGGTAACCTTTCTTTTAGTGTGCATAGTAGTTACCATGGTAAAGTCAATTTTCATTTTTTCCATGAATAGTATTTACCATGGAAAAGTCACTTTTTACAATGAATAGTATTTACTTGCACTTTTTACCGTGAACTTCACGTTTTATCGTGAATAGTGTTTACCACACTAAAGTCATTTTTATTGCAATAATTTAATTTTTACCATAGTTTACCGTGGTCATTTCTATTTTACCAGTAGAAAGGTGTAAAGTCACTTTCTATTATAGTGATTCCAATTACTTGTGCACATAAGTCTTGTTGATTGTACTTGTGGGTTGGTATTTCACCGTGGTTACTTTTGAAAATGGGGAAGATTCCTATTTTTTCAGCCCAATCTAATGAAGATGCTTCCTCTTTCATTCAAGAGTTTAAATGAACTTGTATTTATAATGGCCTTATAAGAGGGAACAATGTACTAAATTTTTCCTACCTTTTTGGATGGTTCAACCCTTAGGTGGTTTGAAACACTAGGTGATAATGTGAAAAACTCATGGGATTTATTAACCAAACTTTTCTTGAAGAATTTGGTGAACAACGAAATATGCGGATGTCATGATCGATATCAGAAAGTTATCCCAAGGAGAGAAGGAGAAGATAAGGGATTATCATGCTCGTGTTCTAGACTAAGAAGGAAGCTCGATGCCCGGATCCGGAAGGAAGGATTAGCGGATGGGTTGATGAATGTCGTGGATAATTTTCTTTGTAAGCACTTAATTCTTGGGATGAAGCCGAGAGATCGGAGACAACAAGTGAAGTATGACCACCCGGTGACCCTCGAACAAGCAAAGGAGATTGCAAAAATGTAAGAAGAAAGCATGGAAGAAGAGCCCAAATAAATTGTTGCTAAGGTAGAGCCTACACCAACACCTTTGGTCTAGAATCCACAACCACTTTCGGTGAACACAAAGCTTTCTCCTAGTACTTCTAGTGAGTATGAAGATCTACTTAAGAAGATGGGCCGATTAACTATTAACTTTCTTCAGGAAAAGAATTTAGTTCTCGAGGAGGCGATAGAATTCCAAAAAGAAATATTTTGAAGTTGTATGTTATGGTTGTCATAAAAGGGTCATTATAAGTATAATTGTCTAGATAGAGCTTCTACATCTGGTACAAGAGATAATGATAAAGGAAAATCACTGTGAATTCTCTTGATGTAGTAGATAAGAGCATAAATAATGAAGCAAATGTGTTTGTAACAAATAGAAAGAAAGAAAAAGATAACCAAGATGGAAATGATCCTAAGAAGATGAAAGGAAAAAATAGTAAGAAACATAGGAGAAGAAAGTTGGGTGTGCAGGATTTTCTGATTTCACAGGGACAAGGACCATACTCCATCTTAGAAGATCTGTCCAAAAGGCATGTAAATATTACATATGGTCAACTCTTGGCTGTCTTATGAGAAGAGGTGGGAGTTGTGAAGTGGACTCAATGCTCGACGAAGGAAGGAGGTTGAGGTCCCAATTTTGGAGGTAGAGGCAGATCCCTATGCTTCACAAGATGAGGTATTATGTAATGGTATTTCAATTCATGATGTCTTAGTTGATGGAGGTGCTGTAGTTAATGTAATGACCAAGTCTGTAATAAATATGTTGGGTTTAAAAATTGATCGCCCCTGAACACTTATGTTAAGGTCATTAAATAAGGGAAAAACTAAACCAAAAGGTGTTGTTTCAAATGTGGAAATATCTGTTATGGGTGTTATATGTGTGGTAGACTTTTAGGTGATGAAAAATGGTACTGTTGCATACCCAATGTTGTTGGGAAGACCATGGCTAAGGAGATTTCATACAAGAAACTCTTTGGAATGAAGGCTTCATGACACTTGGACATGGTAGAGAGAGGGTGAAGATAAACGTGATCACTTGGCATCATAAGATAGAACACCGTGGATTCAAGTGATGAAACCGATGATAGGACATCCTCTAATTACTCTAGTACTAGTGAAGTGGACACAGAAGATGAAGAAAGTGAGATTCATGTTTCGGTCATTGATATCCTTCCAGATCACATCAACTTTTGAACCCATAAAATTATCGAAAAAGAAATTGATGATCCTCTCCAACAAATAAAGATTGGTGATCTTTGTGATGGAGAGTGAGAAGGAATCCTACCTCTAGCTCTTTCGAAGGTACATACACCTATTCACTTTTGATTACAAGGAACTCCATCAATTAAGTTGGGTAGAACATTCTATTGACTGGTAGATGGTGCTAAGCCCATAAAGAAAATGCCATATAGAATGAATCCTAATTTTCCCAAGACTGTAAAAGAAGAAATAGATAAGTTGCTTGATGCGGGATTCATATTTCTTTGTGGAGAATTCGAGAATAGGTTTCTCCCATTGTGATCTCAATAAAAAAGAATGGGAAACTACATATTTGTGTTGATTATAGGAAGATCAACAAGGAAATAAAGAAGGATCATTACCCTCTTCCATTCTCAGATCAGATCTTGGATGAAGTAGCTAGCTAGGAGTGCTATAGTTTTGCTAATGGATATAGTAGATACAACCAAGTTCGTATAGCAGAGAAAGATCAACTGAAGACCACGTTCACCACTCCTTGGGGAATGTTTGCTTATAGAGTTATGCCTTTTGGGTTGTGTAATGCTCCGACAACATTCCAGTGTTTGATGAATAGGGTGTTTGAACCCTACATTGGGAACTTCATCAGAGTATTTTCGGATGATTTTTACATCTATGGGAGCAAGATGGACCACCTGCACTAGATGGAGACAACATTTCAAAGGTTAGATGAAGCATAAGCCTCACTAAACCCTACAAAGTGTGTCTTTGGATGTTCCAAAGGTGTTTTGTTAGGGCATGTTGTATCTAGAGATGGTATTGGTACTGATCCTGAAAAAGTTTCAAAAATCAAAGCGTTACCATTTCCTATGAATAAAAGTAAGTTGAGATCATTTTTGGGCCATTTGGGTTACTGTAGAAGGTTCATCAAGAATTTCTCAAAGATTTCATAACCACTAACCCAATTCTTGAAGAAAGATGTTAGTTATGAACCAGAAATAAGGCACATGAAGCTTTTGAACAAGCGAAAAAAGCTTTGGTGTCTTCACCTATTTTAAAAATCTAGATTGGAGCAAGTCATTCATTGTGTATACGATGCCTCAGATGCAACACTAGAAATTACTCTGAGTGAAAATAATGAAAATGAGAATGATCATCCAGTTTACTTTGGGAGCAAACAAATGAGCGATCTTGAGGTAAATTATCTTATGCTGAAAAAAAAGAGGCTCTAGCTATCATTTTTGATGTAAAGAAGTTTAGAAATTACTTGCTAGGGCAGAAATTTATAGTTGTAACAGATCATCGGCTCTAAAATATATTGTAAATAATCCTAACCCATCGGGGATGATAGAAAGATGGATAATTTTGCTACAAGAATTTGAATTTTATATTATAGATAGGCCAGAAAGAAGCATGTCAATGCAGATGCACTCTCTTGAGCCTATGATGGTTTAGGTTCATCTTGTAATGATGATGATTTCCCAGATGCAATATTGTTATCCCTTGACATAATTCCTAGTGAATACATATATATTTGGAATTATCTGAATGAATTCAAGTTTCCTGATGGTGCCAATGCAAAGAGTAAGAGATATTTTAGTCTGCATGGAGTATTATTTCGAATAGGACATGATGGATAGTACAAGAGGGAAGTTGGATGTGATTAAGGGAAGGAGCTGATAGAATAATTCCATAATGGTACATGTGGAGGACACTTCTTTGGACAACTTACGAAAAGAAGGATCTTGGATGTAAATTATCACCGGCACACTTTTTTTAGAGATTGTTATAATTATTGTAAGACATGTGATATTTGTCAAACACATGGTAACCGTAAGACTTAGTCATCTCCATTATGCCCTATTCTTCCACTTGGTCCCTTTGAAAAGTGGGAATAGACATTATAGGTCCACTTCCAACTACCCCATGCCGAAAAAAAGTATATTGTAGTTGCCACAAATTATTTAACTAAGTGGGTTAAAGCTAGGCCATTGAACACAACTTCCATGGATCAAGTGTTAAGGTTCATATATGAACTCATTGTCACCAGATTTGGTTGCCCATTAAAAATTGTAACAGATCAAGGAAGCCACTTCATTAATGAGGTGGTAGAAGCCCTAGTCAACAAGTTTTTATCAAGCATAGGAAGGCAACAACATACAAGCCAAAAACAAATGGACAGGTGGAACGAATAAATTTTTGTTGTGTCAAATTCTAGCAAAAGATGTATCCTTGTAGGTACATAAGTGAGATAAAAGGATTCATGCAGCATTGTGGCCATATAGGGCAACATCAAAGTCAGCAATAGGATACTTCCCATTTCGGTTAGCTTATGGAATTGATCCAGTTCTTCCTATTGAGTTTGACATTTCCATTGTGAGAGTTATGAAAAATGAAAGGATGGATGAAAGTGATTCAATAAAAGAAAGGTTGGTACATCTTCATTTACTAGAGAAAAGAGGGAATAGAGAAGGATGCAAGCTATAAGAAGAAAATGAAGTAGAAAGAATAATTTGATCAAAAGATCCGTTGGTCTCCATTTCATGTGAATGACTTGGTTCTAGTATATGATTCCGGATACAAAAAAAAAAAGATAGAGAAAATTTCTTCAAAAATAGATGGGGCCCTACAAAATAGCAGCTGTGCATGAAAATGGTACATACTTGACTAGAGGAATTGGATGGCACTCCCATTACGAAATGGGTCAACCAAGACAAGTTAAAGATTTTCCAAGCACTGAGAATGGTCTACTCGAGGACGGAGTAGAAGCTAGGAAGGGGAAGATGTTGACACTAAAATTTTCCTCCGTAATTTCTATTTCATTAATGTATGTATTAGGAATAGGATGTTGTTAAGTGTAATTAGTAGTAGTGTCGATAGAAGATAATATCACTTTGCCAATACAATGCCGTGAATAATGTATAGTACGGTAATAGTCAAAAGTACAATAGGGATGTTGAGGTAAAAATTAAATATTTGTCGTAAGTGGTTTGGTAATGTTAAAATGTCAAAGTTAGGGTAAGGAGAGAAGTAGGGTCTACATGATTAAGAATTAGAAATATTATATTGGTAATAAGGACAATGAGTGAGGTCATAAATATTTTATGTATTTTATTTGTAAAAAGTGTAAAATGTGGAACCCATGTGAAATGATAAGGTTTATCTTATCTTAAAAGATAAGCATACATGTACGAGATAAGAGTTAAGGTATGGAATATGATTCGTCAGAGTATATTTCTTATCCTATCTTAGAGATAAGATGGATAAGCCTAGAAGTTCTATAAATAGAGAGGCCACCCCCCTCATTTAGCATAGAAGGAAGTAGTGAGAAATATTGTATGAGTAAGTGTGTAAAGGAAGCCATCATTTTGAAGGTGTGTTAAAGAAACCATTAATAGGTGTCATTGTGAAGTTTCTCCCATAGTTATTGTTGGAAGGCAAGTGAAGTCAGTAACACTTGAAGTACCTCATGGGTGAGATTGTAACAATTTCATGTTGATATTATAATTTACACTTATATTTCAGATTTATCATCATTCCTTCTTATCATAGTCTATGGTATTCTTGTGTTATGTTTGTTGTTGTGTTTCCAGCTAACATC
The DNA here is from genome assembly GCA_018340775.1 of Taxus wallichiana var. yunnanensis. NCBI lineage: Eukaryota > Viridiplantae > Streptophyta > Pinopsida > Cupressales > Taxaceae > Taxus > Taxus wallichiana. Next base: position 789,117,850 of record CM031234.1, read on the forward strand.
CACCAAACTAAAAGTGTTGCATTAGTAACTAATCATAGCATGAGGAGTTCTCGGTGAAGAATTATCATAGTGTCGGATTGGTGATGACAAGACTCAAACCAATTTCTCAACATTTCTTTCTTTTGGTTTTTTTCCAAAAGGTGCAATGTCATGAAGTTTCTCATTGCTCCGCTAATCCACAAGACTTCATTTTTTCTAAAAATGATCTAATTCCAAAAAGTTAATTTGGAAATTTTTCCTCCATGGCCCCACCACCTCATAGCCAATCATTGATCGACATGTGGATTCATTGGGCATTGGCGAAGGCTTGATCGATTTTAAACTTAAGTGCTTTCAAAAATTAATTTTGGAAAAATTTGTAAGTTTTCCTCATAGCCCATGATCCAAATAATCGGGTGATGCCACATGTATTCATGAAATGTCGGTGGAGGAGCGGATATTTTTAAGCCTTAATGCTTCAGAAAAATTTTGTGCAAAATTTCCAAATTATCCCTCCGACTTAATCCGCAAGCCTTACTAAACCACAACTAACGGTTGGGTGACATATAGTATCTTCTCGCATTAGCGGAGGCGCGGGTTCCTTTCATATTTTTTGCCCTTCCTTTTGAATATTCAAATTTTTCAAATGTTCCCCATTGACCCACTGACCCTAGCCAATAAGAATCTGCCACATGGCCTCCCTAGGCATCAACGGAGGTGCGGGTGTAAAATTTTCTTTGTCCCAAAAGGTAAAAATCACTAAATGCCTTCCTCGCTCCTCAGGCCCACGTCTGGGAAATGTTTTCTTCCCCATTATGCTGGTCTACTTTTCTCCTCTGGGTGAATTTTCTCTCCTAAGTCCATGCAGGCCCGAGTTGGGGAAAATTTTCCTCCCAAACCCGTAGGCCTGCTCTTGAGAAATTTTCACCCCAAGTTCCACCGGTCCATAACTTGAAATATGAGGAGTTAGGAGGACTTCTTTATATCACCAAAAAGGTGAGGAAATTCCCTATCTAATGGGAATGTTTTCAGGAAGTTTTAATTGTGTTAATCATGGGAAAAATCAAATTGAATCTTTAATCGAGTTCTAGGAGTGGGTAAGTAAGAATTTACTCTGATGATTTTAAATATGTATTATTTTCCCCCACTGTAATTAAACCTTTCTCTTTTCTTAGATCTTGTGGAATTAAATACCTTGGGTATTTAATTGTTTTGGTCCCTTAACCCTAAAATTTTAATTAGGGAATATTTAGCTAAAATGTCAATATAATCACTAATTAAATTAATCCCTAAGGAGATTTGAACTAGGTGTGGACTTTTTACACTTGTTTATTTATAATGTGGAATTATTAATTATTATAATGGGAAAAGTTATCAGTTGAATTTAATTGTCCTTGAGACTTTGGTTGTTAACACTTTATAAAAAAAAATATTCCATAATTTTGTAACTAAACCTAGGTTGTTCATGGGTCTCAAGTGGGAGATTTTAGTGGGCGTTACACTTGGTATCAGAGCCATGGGTTCAAATCTTGGACCCTTAGGCACACTAGAAAATGTGATACACGAATTGTAAACCTAGCACACTTTTGAATCTAAGAAAACAAACTTGTTTGAAAATTGAAAAAGAAATGCGTATGAAGAAATATTACATTACTCTATTCATTTGAACTACCAAAATTAAAATAATAATAAAATAATAAGTTGTTTGAATTATTGTACTTGCTCAGTGGCATTTTGTCTTAACTAGGGTAACTAAGAATGTAAAATTAAATTTATTTTTGTGAACTTCTCTTGTAGTGGAAACTTGGTTCCCATTTAGAAAATGTGTTGTATTACAAGTCCTAAAACTTGATTTAATTGTATGATGCATTAAGCCCTTTGTTAAGACCCTTCCTTATTGGAGTTGTTGGAATGATGAATTGTATGGTGTGAATCTTGTGGTTAGACAATAGTGGTTGTGTCCTAGGGTTAGGAAGAGTTAATTAGAAATTGCTTAGAGCTTTCTTCCAAGTCAATAGTTAGGAAATTTGGTTTGGATGTCAGGTTTTCATTTTGTTACCCATTGGGAGAGTGCACATTGAGTCTGGGTTTTGTTTTTGACCCAATCCTGCTCATGTGTCATCGGAACTGACCTCAGGTAGAGTACCCATATTGGCAGCCATGAAGGGCTGTGAAGTGAATTTGGTGTTAATGTTATGTATTTTACATTCATAAACTTGTGTCATTTTATCAAGGACCACCATCTTATTTTATGATTAGATTGAGAAGCTCTGAGGCTCTTTTAGTTATTTATATTTTTGCGAGAATTTTGAGACTTTGCAATGTGGCTACTTAGCCACTTTCCTTGATTGTCTATATTTCTTGGACTTTATTTTGATTGGTTACTCGGAGCTTGTTAAGTTTTTGGATTTTTAGCTAAATGTTACATGGATTTCTTCTTGCATGTTGATGAGCTAGTTCTATGCTACTTGTATTCATACATTTTGTCGTATGGGGATACACCCTAGGTGTCTTGAATGTCCTCTTATGTGCTTAAAGTTATTCCTTGGTTTTAGATGCATAGAACCTTGAGTGTATCTCATATCTTGAGTGACCTTTTCATTATTCGACCTTGTTGGGAAGAGAGTTTGTTGTGTTGTGCATTCTAGTTGGCAGCCTGTTAGTAGTGGTGGTGATTCTCTTACAATCCAGTAAGAGCTTGAACCTCGTCAAAGTAAAGGTGTTTAATTGTGGGTTGATTAATTATGGTGGGATCAGTTTTCTTTTGGCTGGCTATGGATGTTAGTGGAAAAGTGTTTATCTGGTAGTGGCTTCTCTTCGATGGCATGCTAATTTTTATCAAGAGTTCCTCATTTCATTATATTAAGTAGTGACTTGAGGATTGTATGCATCTTGGTAATTATGGTTAGAATTAATTCCATTCGAGTATTGTGTTTAAATTAAGTGTGTTTGTTTTCCCTCTTGGCATAAAAATAAGCCTACCCTTTCCTTAACTTTTTTAGTTACTATGAATCATACTCTATGACCTATTAATTTTGGATTACGTGGAGACACTTATGGATGCTTTGAGTATTATGCACCATGAAATTGGTGATGATAGTGTAATTAGACCTTGATAATTTAATCTCGGTGGTATTTTATAATATGATTCTTCTTAAAAACTATAAATCTCTTTTCGTAAAGCCATGTTGAATAGATAGGTTGATTTTCAACTTACATTTGACGCTTTCTAACGAGTATGTGGAGTTCTTATAGTTAAAAAATTTCCTTTTCATTTTGATTTCTTTGTTGGTGGTATCCTATGGTAATATGGGTGTAGATTTGAAAACTTTCCTTGTCTTATCAGTGAGTAAAATGTTAAACCCTAGTAGATCGATAAAAGTAATTATGATTCCTTAATGGGCCTCCTTGTAAATTATTTTGAAAACTTGTAGAAACCCACTAGGAATATTTTATGATACTTGTAATTAGTGGAATTTTTTTTTTTAAATATCAAAATATTGTTGTGATCGACGTTGGTTGATTGCTTTCTTAGTTCTTACAAAAGTAATAATGTGTTTTCTATGTTGAATGTCCCTTGTTTTCCTTAGAATTAAAAATGTGATGTGTTGATTTACCTCTCTCTCCCATAAAAGTAACAGTGTGATATGTTTACCCTTCCTTCTCATTAAATTTTTAATTGACAAGTTGACTCACCCAAACATCATAAAACTATAATTGAGGAGATTTGGCCTTGAAGCTTAACAAATAAACTGGAACATAGAAAGAGAAAATGGTTCTTGCTTTAACCTTGGTAGATTAATAGAAGAGAAAAAAACATGTAGAAGAACAAAAAAGGAAAACTTTGTCCATCTACCTCCCCTAGGAGTAAAATAAATAATTTTTCTCTTTTCTACCTTTACAGAATGACGAGATATCATGCCCTCTTAGTGGTCCTTAGAACACAAAGTTGTGATGTCATAATAAGAGGAAGTTTAATTAAGAAAAATCTTAAATAAATGTTCTTAGCAAACGAAACTACAACTTTTGACTTAATTAGTTGAGTTATAAAATAAATAAGATTTATGTGTATTGAGTGCAATGTTTAGTTGAACCTATAGTTACGTCACGCTACCTAAAATTGTGAAACACACACAGTTTCTAGTTGCTTATTACTTTCTTATTCATAGATGTATATGCCTTTCTTGTGAGAGTTTTGGGTCATCATACCCTTATCATCCCATAGCTCGATGAGTGTGAGTTGAGTCCTTTTTTATTAAGACTTATCTTTGTTTAAGAAGTAACCTCCTTGCGTGTTGTCTTGTCCTTGGAGACCTAAGTTATTGTAATTTGAAGGCAACATATATTAAGGATATAAAATAACTTTCAGACGTCTTCTTTTCTTCATATTTTCTTGGGTCACCTTGTTATTGTTGCCCCTTTTCCATTAGGATGGAAAGTGCAAGATGATGTTATTCGCTTTTGATATGATGCACCCTTGGATTATAGTTGGACCTCGTGTTACTTGTTCTTCTCCATAGCAACCTTGAGTGGTCCTTGGTGTTTCTTGTGCTCTCTTTATGGTTATTCTGAGCTTGAGTAGGAAATAAGATAAATAAATCCCATTGTGCTATAATGTATGGTACTTGTATTGATATGTTAGTTGTTATATATATATATATATATATATATATATATATATATATATATATATATATATATATATATATTAAATATATTGAATTCTTTAGATTTGGTTGGTATGGTGTGTTTGATTCTTAAAACAAAAGTGTAAAAATCAGACTATAGGAAAAATTGTGGTCTTGACTTCGCTTGTATTACCATGAAAAGTTAATTGTACCCTCTCGAGTTATAGAAGTGCTTTCCTTGAATAGTTCCTTGATTTTAATTATTTTGCTGATTTAGGTTTCCTTGTTGATTAACCTCATCTTGTGTGATCCTCAAATTGTGGGACCTTGAGAAGACTTGTTCCTCGTGTAAATTTGGTCATAGTTGATTTTTGTTAGCCTTATCTAGACAATAAACCTAATAAACCTTAAATCGTGGCTTAAACTATGTGGTCATTCTAAAACTCATGGAATTCTCCTTATTATTCCTCTACTTGGTGGTTACTCTTAAGACTCTTTTTAACTCTTCATGTTATATTGTTATGTGTGGTATCTTGATTGATAGCATGAATTTACTGTCTAGATTTAAGTTTTTGTAGCCTTGCATGCAGAAATTTTAGAACTCATCCCTTACAATCTCCCTTCTTCTTGTTGAATTGCATTGGACCAAACTTAGGTTCTATAGACCCACACTTGTTTGAAGCAAGCAATCCCATAATGGAGTGATCCTTTTTCTATTACATTTGTTCCTATCTCTCTTTCCAGTGACTTCCAGGAGGAATTCAAGTCTAAGGGGAGGGGGATGTAGTGCCCACTTCCCTTCGACACTTTTGATATTGATCATGATATTGTTGACTATATTATGGACATTATTATAGTTTTGATTTAGTATGGTGTTAGATGTCAGATCATGGATTATTGTTGACTCTGATTCATATATGATGCATGATGATTGTTAGAGAAATTTTATATAGATGTTGACATGTTGTTGGACATGGTTATATATATATTTATGGATGTTGTTAGGACATGTGATATTTGGATATATTGAGTAGACCGAGAAAATTAAATATAAAATTGATGATTATATAGTTGTTGATGAAATTGTAAGTGATATTGTTGATTGTCTAGATGTTATTGTGATTCATATATATATATTGATGATTTTGAAATTATATTATATTCATTTAGATGTTTTGATATGGCCATGAGGCCGAAGGGGTATTTGTATTGTGTAGGTTAAAAATATCACAACAAACATCGGGGATTGGAGACCAACCACATTGGAATTCTAGATGAATTCAACAAGGTCACCATGACAAATTGTATTGTTCGTGTGTGTGTGTTTGATTGTTAGGGATTCCCATGGGGGGGATCACCTTTAAATGTGACCAAGAGTTATGTGTATTTATATATTTGGTTCCTTTTTATTGATTTTTTTATGTGTTTATTAAGTGGTGTGTTTAACCCTTTCATTATTTATTAATTGTGGTAAATTAATGTGAGTAAGTTACATGTTGTTAAAATTAATTAATCAAATTGACACATAAGAAAGTAATTATTAGTGTTGTTGGCCTAAAATTAAAGTGTTGTAAGAAATGTGTAAGTGATGTGTAAAAGATGTGTAAATTAATTTTGGAGTATGAAACAATCCAACTCTTTTTAAAATTCGAATGTATCCCTAGAGGCTGATTTTGGAAGCTTATGGGACAAGTTATACTTGTCCCATATCTCTTAAATATACATGCCAACATTACCTATGGTTGGAGGGTTTAAATATAGCCTTCATTATGTATTTTTGTAAGTCAATTTGTATGATTTTATTGCACTTTCTTACATGCTTTCAATTTCAGTCCTTATGAGGTGTGGGTTTGATTTGAGTGTGTAAGTAAAATTGTCATTTATTCACCTGCTTATTTATTGTGCCTTGGAGATTGAAGTTGACTTATGAGTTGGAGTTGAGGATGTGTGATGTGGCATCCCACATGGATCCACCTCATCCTCTTCTCTTTCCTCTTCTATATATTCGAATTCCTTGGCTTGTTTTTGGGTTTTTTTTTTGCTTCACTTTTATCACTTCATTTTTGGTGACTTGCTTTGGGTTTTGGAGCTCTTGAAAATTGGGAGAAATTTGGAGATTGTTGCATACTTGTTGATTTTTGATCTCTTGGTTTGTGTTTCATTGGAGAGCTTGTTGTTTTTAACTTGGAAGAAACTCCATAATTGAGAGTTAAGAGCTTATCTCTTAGAAATACTCTCCTTTTATTTGTATGCATATGTGAATGGTTGAATTTTTGAATGTGTTGTTTTATTTTTTGGCTAGTTTGGTAGATGGCCTAGGGATGGTGTAGGAGAAGACTATGGGGCATTTTTGGGAGGCATAAGTGTTTTGGGGAGGTATAAGTGTGGAGGGAATTGGGATTTGGGTTCCATCTTACAAATAAATAGCTTCCATTTCTTTACTCGTTATGGGGTTCCATAAGAGGTTGGGGAGGTATAAGGAAATGTGAGGAATAAGGGGTACTTGATAGAGGCATAACTACATGTCAGGAATCTGAAATGATATATATTTTGCGGTTTTTCTAAGCTGTTGATACCCATTTCCCCTTTGAGAGGTATAAGTAGAATCCCCCAAAGTTTCTTTCTCCTTTGGCTTGCATGATGAAGCCTGAGTGTTGTTTGTTGTTTTTTTCTATGGTGGAAAACTGTAGTTTTATTTTGGACTATGTTTTGAATGAGAAATTTTTTTGTGTTGTGGAAGCCTATTGTTGCCATGAGTTGAAAAAATAAAATCTTATTGCAATGTGGTTGGGGCTCGGGGGCCAATGAAGAAGGATGGCTTCTCCCTTTTCATTAGATGTCTTGGTTGGGTAAAGAGTGTTTCCTTTCCCTTGTTTTGTTGTGACAAAATTGGAGAATGATGGAAATTCATATTGTTGTTCTGGAACTAAGAAAGAAAATAGTTTGACAGTCCTTGCTGAGATCATTTCTTAATGTAACCTTTTCCCACTTGAAATGGATGATCTTGTATATTATTTTTGATGGAAAGATGGTTTGCATGGGCTGTAAAAGTTGTAAATTGAATTGTGAAAGAGACATACTCTGTTTTTCTACTTTTGAAAGAATGTGAAAGAAATCATATTCTATATATTGAAATTGAGGAATGAAAGAAGAAATTGTAACTTGCTATCTCTTTGAATCAATAAAGAATTGTATTAATTTACTCAAATGGCATTATTGGGTATTAAAATATGATTGTTGAATGTATTTTGAAATTCTGATTGGAAGGATGAAAAAGTGAATACGTATGGAGAAATGTCATAATACTCTATTTTTTTTTAAATAAATGTTTTAGAAATCAGAATTGTAATTTTGCATTTGAATAATTTTCTTGAGTTAACTTAGTATGTTAGATTAGGTTGGAATGAATTCATAGTTTAAAGTTGGCAAATGAAAATAAATCTATTCGAATTTGAGCTCTATTAGATAACTTTCATACTGGCAATTATTAATCGAAAATTGAACAAAATGACCCTGTAACATCAAAAAGACAAAATGAAATATCAAATTTTATTTTTAAGGTCAAAACGACCCCAAACATACCAAAATAATTATCAAACTTGTATGGAACCTTTCAAATCGGGCAAAGGAAAAATTATAGACTTCTTGCTATATAAAATTAATAAATTTTGAATGTAAATCAATCAAACAAATTTAACCTTACAATCTATCCTAAAATCTTCCAAGTAAAATCCTCCATGCCTGTTTGGCAAGTGGAAAAATAATTAATGACAAATTTGAACAAAATTAATAAGTTAAAAATACCAGTTCACTTTGTAAGTGATAGAAAGACATTTTCTAAAAATTGACCATTTAACCTTTTTCAAAATAAAATTCCTAAGGATTTTGTGGAAATAGGACGTCGAGAGCTTTCCATAAAGTCCTTGTTTGCCAAAAATTGAGTTCCCAATCAAACATTATGGCCTTCTGAAATTTTTACTTCATTTCGGGCTCAAAATAATCTAACCATCAAATTTTAAGTTAATAAAATATTCTTCGGTGGACCCAAGGGATAAATTTATTTTTATTTTTATTTTTCCCAAAAGGTGCAAATTCATGAAGTTTCCCGCCACTACGCTAATCCACAAGCCTTCATTTTGTCTAAAAATGATCTAAGTCCAAAAATTTAATTTGGTAATTTTTCCTCTGTGGCCCTGCCACCCCGTAGCCAATCATTGATCGAAACGTGGATTCATTGGGCATTGGTGGAGGATAGGATCAATTTTAACCTTAAGCATTTTCAAAAATAAATTTCTGAAAAAATTGTAAGTTTTCCCCACAGCCACGCCGGCCCTCAGGTAATCAGGTGCTACCACGTGGCTTCATGAGGCATCGGCAGAGGAGCAGATATTTGTAAGCCTTAACACTTCAAAAAAAATTTGGGCAAAATTTCTAAACTATCCCCGCCATCCCACCAAACCACATTTAATGGTTGGCTGACACATGGCATCTTATCACGTCGACGGAGGCGCGGGTTCCTTTTGACCTTTATGCCCTTTCTTTTGAATAGTTAAATTTTTGAAATGTTCCCCACTGACCTGCTGACACACACCCAATAAGGAACTACCACCTGGCCTCCTTGGGCATCGATGGAGGTGCAAGTGTAAAATTCACTTTGTCCCAAAAGGGTAAAAGCGCTAAATGCCTTCCATGCTCCACCGGCCCACGTCTGGGAAAAAAAATTTCCCCACTCTGCCCACCACTTTTCTCCTTCAAGAGAATTTTCTCTCCGAGGTCCGCAGGTCCGAGTTGGGGAAAATTTTGCTCCCTATGCCCGCAAGCCCGCTCTTGGAAAATTTTCACCCCAAGTTCCACCGGTCCATAACATGAGAAATATGAGGAGTTAGGAGGACTTCTTTATATCACCGACAAGGTGAGGAAATTATGTATCTAATGGGAATGTTTTTAGGAAGTTTTAATTGCAGTAATAATGGGAATAAATAGATTCAATTTTTAACCGAATTTTGGGAGTGGGTAAGTAAGAATTTACTCTGATGATTTTAAATATGTATTATTTTCCCCCACTGTAATTAAACCTTGCTCTTGTCTTAGATCTTATGGAATTAAATACCTTGGGTATTTAATTGTTTTGTCCCCTTAACCCTAAAATTTTAATCAGGGAATATTTAGCTAAAATGTCAATGTAATAAGTGATTAAATTAATCCCTAAGGAGATTTGAGCTAGGTGTGGACTTATTACACTTATTGCTTTATAATGTGGAATTACTAATTATTATAATGGTAAAAGTTATTAGTTGAATTTAATTGTCCTTGAGACTTTGGTTGTTAATACTTTATAAAAAATAATTCCATAATTTTGTAACTAAACCTAGGTTGTTCATGGGTCTCAAGTGGGAGATTTTAGTGGCCATTACATAAACCCTCTCGGTGGTTGTTTTTAATAGGTCTAGAATGGCCAAAATAAGTAGCATGGAAATTTGAAATTGTGAAGCATGAAAACTAAGCCCTTAATTGAAAACAATGCTTCTAAATCATTGTGCATACTTCCTCCGATGATTTAAGAACATTTTTAAAAATAAAATTTGGATTTCTTAGGTCACTAGGGGTATCTTGGGACTACTTGAGATGGTCATAAGCTTGTACTATTCCATTTGGACTCCACAAGAAAAAAAGGAGTTTCCTCGAAATGTATAATTTGAATATTTGAACTAGTTGTAGGTATGTTATAGGCTTAGGTGTATAGTGACTGGTCCCTTAAGACCAAGATGTCTGATTTGGAGTTTAAATATTATTTTACAAACCATTTTCACGTGTAAATATCTTATTTTGGATTGTATTCCTATCTATTATGGTATTAAAGGCTTCATGGAACCCTCACAATGTCCAAGGAATGGAAAATAGATAGAAAGACTTACTCACACCATACTATACCATGTTTTAGAAGTTTAGTAGTATGTAACATGAACATAATGATTCAATGAATACTTGAGTCTATTTCAAGTAATTGATCACAAGGACTTGGTGTTTCAAAAGTAAAAAAAAAGTAATAATCCATCTTAAGGAGGATTTCTTAAATTAAATTTTCGTGAACACAATTCTAACTGTGTGTGTTCCTAATCTTAAGGGCCTAGAGTAGAACATTCATTGTAAAATTTAATAATTATGCCTTGTAGAGTCCTTGATAAGTGTGGGGGAATGAAATAAGAAGATCAATAGTTTAGAAATTCATAATACATGCTGGAATAAGAATAAAAGCAAAGAAACATGCAAATATATTCTACCAATGTTAATACCTAGTTTGAGGGCTAGGAAGGATGTAATTTTAGAAAAATAGTCTTTATTCCATTTTTTTAAGTTGGTGGATACTCGATATGTTTGAGGAAGGCCTAAGGGCATTTAAAAATCATAAAACCGTGTCATAAGGACAGAGTACCGAGTGTTTATTAGGTAAAGTAAAGAATGTACAATCATGCTTATGTCTTGGGAGTGTCAAGTCCAACCTTTATAAATAGTTGTCTTAAGAAATAAACTCATAAGGAAGTTGTATCTATCATTGATGGAGTGGTGCTAGAATTATTTTAATCCTTGTGGAATAGGGGAAAATCCTACAAAAAAATTTATTCAAGAAGACCTATTGTCTATCCCGCCTAGTTTCATAAAGAATCCTAGAGAGATTAAGGGTTTGTATCAAAAGCCTTAAGTGAAACAGAAGATTTGAGTGATTTTCATTAGTGATTAAAATAGGGGTAAGCACAACAAGATGAGTGAAAATAAGATTTATTAAAAGTTAATGTGAAGGTGAAAAACAAAGTTGAGAAGATTGTTAGAGCTTGAGCAAATAAGGAGTCTTAAAAAGCCAAAAGTTGAAAATGTAGCAAGATGATGGATAAATGAGTAATGGAGCATTGAGGTGTGTTTGAGTAAGGTGTATGAGTGTGTTGAAAGGTGGATGTAAGGATGAAATATGTGGTAATCCATTAAACCCTTAATTTTTCTTTCAAACCCTAACTAGATCTACTTGAAACAAGGGAAAAGGAGAAAGTTGAATTGGGGAAGTTGTATTTTGAGTTGAAGTTATATAAAGAGGATTGCATGGTACTCTATATCATTTGGCCATAATGTCATAAGATCAAAATTTACCCTATCTCAAAGTAAAGTCATAATAAGATTGATGTCATTCAATGTGTTTTGATGTGTAGACAATAGTTTCTAGAAGGTGACTGATCAATTCATTTAGTTTTGATGAGAGACTAATTCCTCCAAAGGCCTAAAAATCCCTTTTTAGCCATTCGTATCTAATTGAACACCCTTAGGAAGTTTTTATGAAGGATCGAGAGAGCCAAACACATTCACAAGAAATGTATTATTTCTGCTAATACAATTGCTAATATATAGCCACGGAGGTAGGCACAACAACGTATTAGAAAATAGGAACAAATACCCCGAATAGCTACGTGTGACAAAATTATATATTATATTGTTTTAACTATATATCAATATAATATTCAACAACTAATTACTAACATTCACTATAATAATAATTACCAATGTAATTATTAATCACACATATGAAAATGTACAAAGACTAAGATATTCGGTTCCTAACATTCCCCTCCTTACATGAACATGGGGAAAACTGTCGTATACTTGCACTGCTCATGATTTGGTGATTTCACGGATGATCAAAACCACCGGGATGGTTTTACAAATGGTTGACCAAAAGCGAGAACGGTGGTTTTGCAATTGGTTTACCATAAACCACAAAGTGATGGTTTTGTGAATTGATAACCAAAATCTAGGAATGGTGGTTTCGCTTATTGGTTTACCACAACCACAAATGAAGGTTTTCAAGTGGTTTACCTACAACCACATTATTATATGCCAAGTACTATTCTAAGGCCTCATCACATCTCACCGCAGAGAATAAAAAAGGTAATTCTGTTTAAATTTGTAGCTTGTACATACATAGAAAAATATGACATAATGGAAATGAACATTGGATCATGTTCCTCACGTCAATTTGAAATTTCAACTTATTGAAAACAAGAACGTTGCAAACTAAAGCAAACACACAACTGAAAAAAATGCCACCAAATCATCTATGTGGCCCCATCGTTGGCAACTAACGAGAGGTGGTTGATTGACCTCCAACCTTTGTTTGCCTCCATCCTCTAGTTACAAGATGCTAACTTAGTTGGATGTGATCATGAAGCTCAAAAAAATACCTCCACAAGATGGACATCTCGTTCGAGTGAAAATGCATCCAATTATTGAAAAGTGAGGCAATTTTTTTTTAACTTTTCATAATGACTCACAACAAACTTTTTTTTCGACTCTTTTTCAATGACTCACTATAAGACTAGACACACAAATTTTGACTAATAAAAAAATCCTAAAATCACCTATATCACTTTGACTTTACAATCATGAAACATTTAATTTTGACGAGTAACTTGACTTAGAATAGACTCATGACATTAATGAAACACATTTTATCATGAAAAAATTATAAAAACACGATTTAACACTTTAAAACAACACTATTCCAAAAATTTCTTATAAATAGACTCAAAAACGACTCAACAATTATTAACCTAGAATACATTTTAAAAAATCTTAATAAAAACAATTAACAAAGGTATATGCAAAATACATATAGACTCAACGTAAACATATAACACCATTTTGAGAACTACTGCATTCACCACATGGAGGATTGATCATGGCATGGTGATAAACTTCCGGCATATGCCATGAAAAGTGGAGACAAGCGTTGAGAAGCTCGTCATCTTACCATGGAATGTGGCATTGAGAATGGACAATTATCTGTTTTGTTCATTTCTTGGTCTTGACACCCGTCAAAGTTAATGCAAGTGGTGTTAATCTTGATGCTAGCTTCAATGTTGAGTATAAACCACAGATATGAATATGAAATGTCCAAAAAGTTTGAATATCTGATCAGATAAATTTGTTGCATGAATTCGGGGATGAGATAGCTTGATCACGTACAGTTCGCAGGTGAAGACTCTAACAACTAGACAGACCTTGTTATAAATGCGATGGGTGGAGTCTATTCTCAATGCATGATCTACATGGGCCACCAATACCGTAGGGATCTGAACAATAGATAGATTTTTTGTTTGTTTTTAACCACATGTAATGAAATGCTATTGTTGAGCACGGAAGAGTGACTGCATACGTACCAAGGAATGAGATAGTACGCTTCAACCTAGCTAAGCTGATGTGGAATGCACAAATCAATGAATCGATGCAGAGACCAGGTGCTCTTATAAGTGAAGAAGATTTATGTTTCTCTTTACCATCCAATAATCCTTCGAACAGGTAGAATCTGGGGAGAGCCGAAGTGTGAAAACATTTGATAAGGATTCCTCTCTGTCAAAATCCACTGCTATTTATTTGGGTATCCATGCGTTGATGGTACATATGGAACCAACAACGTGTAAGAAACTATAGTGCGTACTTGCAATCTGCACAAATCTACATTTGATAATAGATTAAATTACTCCCAAATGACTCTCATGATGACATTCTCACTCTGATACCAAATATGAAGGATCAGAGAGCTAAACACATTCACAAGACAATAATATTCTTCACAATTGTATTATTTATGCTAATACAATGGCTAATATATAGCCACAGAGGTAGGCACAACAATGTTCTAGAAAATAGGAACGAATACCCCAGAATAGTTATGGGTGACAACAATATATATTATATTGTTATAACTATATAACAATATAATATTCAACTAATCACTAACATTCACTATAATAATTATTATTATTGACATATATACAAATGTACATCACTAACATATTAAATTCCTAACAATTTTTAGAGAAAACATATAGAATTGGGTGATTTCAAAGAGAATTGAAGATGTCTTAGTAAATTTAGGAAAATTTAGAAAATAAAATCTCATTCGGGAGGAATCTGTTTAAGACCGGGTCTTCAGTGTAGGGAATGAAAGCCAAATAAAATTAAAGATTACTTCTTTAGATGATTCCAAGAGTTATGGAAAGAGTTAGGATGAAATAAAATGGGTGTCCATGTGGAATCACAACACCCCCAAATGGACTAGTTGTAAGATGGGGCATTGGGTATGATTGCACAACATTAAGCTATTCCCAAAGTGTGGGACTTTGCAATCGTGGATAGTTTTCTAGAGAAATGTTAATTCCTATTCCTAAATCTATCGCCACACGTCTAATTACAGAGAAACTATTTTAATCCTACCCTTATATTTTCCAAGAAAGTAAACTTATTCTAACTCGAGTTGATGCACCAATAAAGAATGTTGAATATTTTCCCTCGTGCATGGGAATGAAAACAAAAAAGATTGAAGAGGATTAATAAACACCACCAATCAAATAATTGTTACAAATCCATTCACAAGTAAACACAATCCATTGATATCGATAATAAAACTTTGACCATGCACAATAACTTTGACTATAATGAGAGATCGAAAAGACAAAATAAACATAAGAGGGTTAACAATCATCCATAGATCTGTTTTATCACTCTAAGAGTTGATACAAAGAATTACAAGAGGGAAAAGGCATAAAAATTGTATTACAATTTCAATGGGAGGCTTGACCTCCATAGGTCTCTCATAAACAAGAAAGAAGGGAGGGCAAAAGGTAAAAAGTCCAACCCTTTTAAATGATCACGTCCTTATAATTTATAGTAGAAATTTAAGAGAAGAGAGAGAAAAGAAATCATAAAATTCTGCCAAAACCCATAAAAATTCATTGTTTATCTTGCAAAGAGTGGTTTAAGATTTGAAAAATATCAGCTCCATTAATGGTATTGCCTTGTGCAAGAAGGAACTGGATCTAATTGCACCTAGGTCTGGTCTCAATCTTCTACAAATCCATCATGAATTTTCTCCCACATAGCTCATTAATTGCTTCCACCTATTGCTCGCTATTTACCATTTTCGGATGTCCGAAACCACAAATCTAAATTTCAATGGTGTCATGCCATAGAAATTGAAATTATCTTTCTAATGATTGTGATTTTTCAAAAAAATGGTGGAGTATCAAGGGAGATATCATCATTTTCCACCAAGTTGTTTGACTAGGTTTCATCTTCACCGCTATCTAATCTCTCGGTTTGGCCATCACCATTAAATTCCCCTTTGAAAATATTGTTCATTAAGTATAATTTCATCAAATTTGGTTAAAAATGCTCAAGCTATGAGGATTTTAAATTAGACTTATCATTTTGGCTCTTCCCTTACCCACCGAGATTCTTCTCAACCCATCGAGCCCCAAAATTCAATGCAAATCAGTTTTCCTTGCACACCATCGAGCTCAACTCACCGCCAACTCATTCTCCCACTTGATACGGATTGAGTTTCAACGTGCTCCCGCCTACCGCTTATCACCTGAGTTCCATGGATTGTCTCCCCAAATGACTCGGCGGGCTCTCCTACACATTTGGAGGGTTTGTTAAATTTTTTTCTTCAATGGGAGTTCAATACCTTTAATACTTTTGTACCCCAATGCTTCGAACGTCCCGAGCTCCATGTTTTGGGTTCATGGTGCTCTAAAATCTGAAAAAACTCCCTCAATTTTCGAAAGAATTCACCCCTTAACTCCGAAGTCACCTCAACTCGCCACGTCATTATTGCATTTCAAACTTCAGAACTTATTTTCTACAGACATCGCTAGACATTGGTTTCATATATTGCTCACCCCGATCTCCAAAAGAACTCCTGAAATTGCAAACCTGTTGACCCTAAAATTGACTAGACTCACCGCACCCACCATTTTCGGTCTTTCGAAGAACTCCTTGCCCGGGTTTCAGGACTTACCCGTTCGCAAACTTCAAACAAACCCCGAAGGAAACCCCAAATCTTGAACTTGATAACCTTGGCTCGCCTTCAGAATTCGGACTCTTATATTTTGGAGGCTTCGAGATCATATTTTCAGGCTTTTCACTTCACCAAACTCCGAAGTGTATGTGCCATGAGTTCTAAAAGATTTCAGACTTCATCCATTTCTGCGAGACTGATCCGTGATCCCTCCCAAGAGCTCGTCCTCACATTGACCAGTCGTAGCCTAGTTGAATCATCCCTTGGCCGCATTCATTCAACCCCGCCCAATTTGAAACTCTCAGTCTCCATTAAAATTTCAAACCGATCTCCCTTGTTCACGACCTGCTCGGCCAAGTCGGCCTCCCACCGACTTCTTCATGGTTCAATTGTTTACTCGGCTCACAAATAAGCTTTCTTTTATGCATGTGGCCGATATTTCCCTTTATCAATTTAGCTTGAGATAGAGCTCGAGTAAGCTCCTCATCTCATGACTCAGCCTCTATGGCGAGTGAGTCCTATCTTCCTACGCTTTTCCTTTCCGAGTCACTTCTTCCCGTGTTCGCGAATGTCCTACCTTGCCATTGTAGAGTCATCCCTTCGCACAAATCCAACACGGCTCGCTCCACTGCGATGCTCCCAACTCGGCTCATTGAGCTACTCGATGAGTCACTTCTACCTCACTCCCCCCAATGTAACTTTTCAACTTACCGAGCTGTTGTCCGAGCAACTCAATGAGCTCTTTTTTATCCTAATGGCCTATCAAGGCCCAAATGGAGAATTTTTCCCCCTGGAACCCAACTTTTGATTTTTTTTTTAATTTTCTTTTTGTTTGAGCCTACTAGGGGCTAGATGGAAGAATCTTTCGGGTTCATCATTTTTTACCTTTGATTTTACCTATTTTAGCTAGGTGTGCCCCACGAGGCCCGCATGATTCCTCATTTTTAAGATGATCTTAAGGTTCGAAACCCAGAAGAGGAAAAAATCCTCAATATCATTTTCACACTTGAACTCATTGAATGTTCTCATGAGCCCCCACAAATTGCTTATAGCCCAGCTTCATTATTAGGGGTCCATTTAGGTCCTTGGGTCCTCGTTAATCAATTTTGCTCGTCGAGAAAAAATTAATTAAATGCAACCTTACAACAATAAATGGAGAGGAAGAAGCCCGAAATCCAAAATTCTCGAAAGTCCTAAATTTATGAATTTTAGGTTTCGGGGTTTCAGGATCGGGTTTCGGAGTTTCGAACTATTAGGCCATTTTTTGATGAAAAATAAGTCAAGTTTCGAAACCAAAATGTACAAAAGTCTGAGTTTTGGACTTTTGGAGGTTACATGCATTTCAAACTCTAAAAACAAAAGATGCAGAGCTCACCATTTTTGCAAAATGATACCCCGACATTCGATGGCCATACCTTTTATTTGGGAGCTTAAATTTGCATAAGAAACGATTTTGGAAAGCTTATAGTATCCTCTAAGTTATTCAAAATAAAGAAATACAATCCACCATTTTTTAGTGTGTCAATCTTCTCACCTACCAAAATAATGAAGGTATGGGCTTTCTTTCTTGCCCAACAAGGCATAGTACATGGATGCATGGGTTTTGTAGTGGAACCCATCATTCTTTGCATGCGAATTCAATGAATTCTTGGGTGGTTGAAGGAAGAATTCAAATTCTTCTCTCCTTTCTCTCATTCTTCCTATATTTTGTCGGGAGGGGCATTTTTCTAAAGGTTGGACAATTTGGCTTTGCACCTCCCTTCTTGTCTAGTCTGTAAGTGAATTTTAGGAGTTCAAACCTCCCATCTAGACTCAGTAACTGCAATCTTGCCTCTTGGCCATTGTAATGTATCATATCAAATTTATGGAGAAATAAGATCAGTTTATGGATGATTTCAACCCTCTCTTATGTTCATTGCATTCTCCTAATCTTTCATTGCAATCTTGGTTATCTATGCATGGTGGTTATATCACATTTTTAATGGTTCATGTTTATTGGAAAAGCAGATGTTCAACATTCCTTTTGGTGCATCACCTTTGTTAGTTTAGGTTTATTTTATTGCATCTTCTTAATCATGTCTCCTTTGAAATTTAGAGTATATTTTAGGGTGGATTCTCTACAATTTGAATGTGTGCATCCGAAGAGGAATAGGAACCGTCCTTCACTCAGAGAGCTTTCCCGATTGCAAATTCCCACACTTTGGGAAAAGCTCCAATTTATGCAATCGCATTGAGATTTTCAACCCATTGATTTTTAGAAATTTAGGGGTGTTGTGATTATGCATCAATAGGTATTTGATGTCCAATTTTACTTGACAGAAAAATTGAATAATAATTAAGTGACTTATGCGGACATCTTCCCGCTAGATGTTTTATACTAGTAGCCTCATTATGTCCATTGGGCATGGAGTCGATCTTGATTTCTCGTAATCGATCTTTCCCCTATTGAATTTTACCCTAAACCCACCCGTAACTTGTTGACCCTAAACATGTTCCGTAGCTTGCACTTTGTCAATTTTCATAAGAAAATCTTGAAGTTAAAATTTGTGAGAATAGAAAATTCTTTAAACCCGTGATTTTCACCTATTCCTCTTTACAACCCTGACCTATAGGACTAAAAATGAGCTTCCAAGCCTATCCAAAAACCTGAATCTGCCAAGTATGAAACACGTAACAACCGATGATTTCCTTATATGTATTTCATGCAAGTAGATTTTTAAATAGGACATTCCTAGATTCAAGACATCATGAAACCCTATTAAATTTTGATCTTTATCTTTCTTTGGAAAGTTTGCACTTATGACATGCTCTGGAAGGATACATCCTGGTTTGGCGGAGGTGCTTAGAAGTTCACATATGATTGATTTTGAAGGACTCAAGAATGAAAAATTAGTAAAACCTGTCCTTAATTCTTATTTTAGTTGCTATGCATTTTTTTATTTTGAAATTTACAACTATTCTTTACAAGTATCAAATTATTTCCTATTACAACATTCATCCTGGAAGACACACTAAAATGCACAATGATACAACTAGGAGTAATAAAACATGTGGAGAGGCACTTAGGAAACCAAACCTAATCTACAACAAGACAATGTCCATACGCACTTAGAGGAATTTAAATTTTGAAAGAAATATGTATAAGGGTGAGAGTGTTCCTTTTGAAGAAATGTTTAAGATATATCTCATTAATTAGAACTGGAAGTTCCTTTCCCTCCAAAGTAGACAGGTTGGCAAGCATTGCTACTCTTACATCCTATGACCACATAATGACCACTCCAAATGGCATCAAACTTGGAATGCTTTCCCTGTTTTGCACGATCTACATCCCATTTTAGAACCAAGTCCCCTTCCCGATAGGTATTTTCTTTGGCTCTCTTGACTAAGGCATGATCTTTCTTGATGATTTGCATTACATGTTCTCTTGTTTCTTCCAACTCCATCATCTCTACATATCTAGCTTCCATAAGCTCAAATTATTAAAATTCTAGTTGTTTCATTAGCTCTAAGGTGGGAAACTCAAGTGATATGGGTAACACTGCTTCCTTACCATAAACTAGCTTGTATGGAGAATTTATTATTAATCTCTTTGGTGTAATCCTTTCATCCCACAAGGTGGATTTAAAATTATTATGCCATGTCCTCTAATTTTCATCTAGATTCTTCCTAATGATCTTCAACAAATTTTTCGTTCGTGGACTCTTCTTACCAATTACCCTTGGGGTAATAATTAGAAGAGGTACTTAATTAAATTCTATTCCTAACAACTCATGTTTATTATCTCTGGCACCTAGGAAGGCCAATGTATTTTCTGAAATGATGGTGATCGATACACTAAACCTCGTCATTATCCTCTCATAGAAGTGTAATATGATAGACCTGTTTTCCTCCTTGAGTGCCACCGTATCGGTCTACTTGGTGAAATAATCTATTTCCATGATAATCCACTTGTGTCCTTGAATTCAATTTGTATTGATGACCATGATGAATTCCAATCCCCATTGCATGAATAGTTGTTAAACTGAAATTGTATGTAATGGAAATGGTTTTAGCCTCTCCTTTCTGAGAAGAATCCACATTTCTTACACTTTTGATCCAAGTGTAATCAACTAAAAATTGTAGGCCAATAATAACTCGCCTTCATTATTTTGAAAGTTGTTACTCATGGAGAAAACTCGACCATTAGCCTCTCCATCGTGAAACCCATGTAGCACTTTTTTTAATTTGACCTATTCCAATTCACCTTAATAGGACTCCATTGATTTCTTTTTGAAACAAACACCGTCAATAAGCACATACGGAATGACATGAAGTTGGAAATATCTTCTTTTTGCTTTTCTCATTTATAGAGGGCATAGACCTATTTGTAGTAAATTCGGCATATCCTAAGTCCAACAAGTCATAGGCACATTATCATCTACTTGTTCCCGATCATCCTATAAGTACCAACACATTTTATTTTTGATCATTTGTCTCAACATGCTGACTTGAGGTTAGTTTTTCACATACTCCTTTTCATGAACCAGTTTGGTGAACTTTATTTCTATGTCATATTCCATGACATGGGTGATCCATCCTGCATGTTTCTCATTCAAATCCTTGTTCAAAAGGACATCCTTGACTCCTGCATGGGATACTAGTAGCTGAATGTTTGAGATTTTTCAAGCTCCGATAACTGCAAGGACCTATTTTTATGGAGTGCCTCACTTCATAATCCTCCAAACCGCTGAAAGCATAGACCATAAAGTCCTTGGAAAAGTCCCAATTGATGATAGTTATGGCCTGAGACACAACATTCTTATTGGCCTCAAAACTTGTCTTGCCTTTAACTATCCACTTAAATTCCACGTGCTTCATCAATATCAATGTTATAGGCTTGAAAAGAGTGGAAAAATATGGCACAAACTTATGAAAAAGTTGATTCTCACGAAAAATCTCTAGAGATCCTTATTATGACTTGGAAATGGAAATTCTCAAATTTCTTAAACTATCTCTAAAAATATTGTCAACCCTTCCTTAGACATAATGTGGCCTAGAATATTTCCTTCATGACCTACGAATATGGTTTTTTCATGTTTAGGGACACTCCAAATCTCTAGCACCTTTGGAATACCTATCTAAGATGGAAGAGGTGACTTTACACATTCTTATAAAATATAGTGATGTCATCTAAGTACACAAGAACTATCTGGTTTATCAACCCCTTAGACGCCATGTAAATTATCCGTTGAAATATATCTCCATGATGTGACAACCTAAATGCCATTTTCCTATGAAGGAGGTGCCGCATTTAGTAGTGAAAGATGTTTGAAATGATCCTCCTCTTTCACCATTATCTAATTATATCCCGAGTATCAATCTAGCAGAGAGAATATTTCTGAACTCGGCTACTACCTGCATGATTTGATTCATTGAAAGGAGTGGATGGTGGCCCTTGAGAGCTGCCTTGCTCAGTCCCAAATTCCATGCACAACCTAATTTATCCATATCTTTCCTTGACCAACACCAAATTTTTAAACCAACTTGAGTGCTTGATTGGAAATATAATGTTTTCATCTATCAAATTTTTCATCTTGTTCTATATGAGAGGCTCAATGTAAGGGTTGACTGATCTTTGTTTCTACCTAATAGCTTAGCATCCGGATCCAGCCAATTGTATGTTCTACTAAATTTGGATTGAAACCTTGGAATTCTTAATAAATCCAAAAAAATACATCCTGGGAACTCTTAGAAAAGTTGTATGAAATCATATTTTTCATGTTGAGTGCTTACTCGCCAATTTGGATTATTTTACCTTCTTTAACTGAAATAGGTTGTGAATCTTCCCCCTTGACCTAAATATTTTATTTCTATTTCTTGAATTAGTCATTAGAATTAAAAATTGACTCCAGTGTCACTAAGAATTTTATCCATAGCTATACTACTTGATCCCCATACTTCTACTCTAATTTATCTTTGTTTCTAGCTGCAAACTTAGCCTCCTCCTATATGAAATTGACGATCCGTTGATCACTCTCTAATACCTACCAACTTGTGTTATTGTTCTGGAAGTTCTTGCCTCATGGCTACCTTGATATGGGATTTTTTTATTCTCTCTTGATACTATCTACCATGTTAAAGGGTGCCCTAATTGTTGCAAGCTTATGTGTAGCCTCATTCCTCTTTAGGTATAGACTCAATGTTGAATGCTTCAAAGTATTCAATGAGATCCCATAACCTATTTTTGTATCTCTTTAGGAGACCATTCTTTGTTGGATGTTGTCCTTTCACTTTATTCACAATCAGATTACTCGTCCCTCGAACACCTATAAGTTCCTTATGCCCCTTTTCCTAGTCCAATGAAGCCTCAATAAAAGTTTCAAACTCCATTGTGTTGTTTGAACAAGTGAACTGAAATATGAACATTGAATAGTACTTGATATTTTATGGAAACACCAATATTACACCTCCTCCAAAGACCTTGTTTTCTTCTTAAACCATCAAAAAACAGTTTCCAAACTTCATTTTCATCCTTTTATTCCAGCTTGGTGATGCTAGGAATGGGTGAATTTTATTCATGTAAAAATACACTCCTAATTCAACTTCTTCCATTTCCTTGTATGGATCAAAAGCATGTCTTTTGTTTACCTACACATCCAATGTTAAAACTAGAATGCCCTCAACTTTGGTACCTATTTCCAGTCATTTGAACACTCTTTTTATCAAAGTACAAATAATTTACATTGATTGGACTTGGTACATGCAGCTTCAATGTCGAAGTTTTCAATCAGTTCTAACTCGATTGTAGATTTAGGTCCATATCTCGCTCAAGAGCATGCGTGACCAATCTACATATAGGTATCCATTAATGTTGGCCATGAAGTCCCTTAACAAGCACAAAGTGAAAAGTGGAGGTAATTCAATTATAGATACATATTACAAAATAATGACATTGGGACATGCATGTAGTGTAATACTTAATAATTTGATAATCCCAATTATTCCCACCATTGTCCCATCTAGTTTCACTAACAAGTAATTAAAATGATGACACGGAATTAAAGTACTCGACAATAATACATCCTCCTTCGCGTTCGTATCAAACCTCGAATGGGCTAGGAAACATGGATTGAGCCTCGATTGCATGATATGTAGGTGGTTTTCTTCAAGATGGAGCAAGGCCTTCCCGCAACAATGACCAACTTACTTTGCACCAAATGGGTAAAAGGATTATGGATTTTGGGTGCTTCAAGATGAGGCTATTTGGGCATTAGGATGAGGTAGAAGGATGTTCTTTTCTCAAAGGATGCAAGAACTTAGACAGGGCATTCAATATTATTCTCCATGTCTTAGAGGGGAGGGGTAAGGCTGTATTTATAGCTTGGGAAGTGATTAACTTAGAGTAATTTAAGTAATCATGGTTTGAAAATGTGGGAAAGATTAGGTGAGTGGGGACCATGAAGAATGGGTGAGGATTTGATTTTGGATTTTTAATTCATAAATAGATGATTTTAGGTGAGTGGGGACCATGAAGAGTGGGTGAGGATTTCATTTTGAATTTTTAATTCAATAGTAGAAAAATGTGGAGAATAATGACATGTTGTAAGGATTAGATTATTTTTAGATTTGAAATGGATAATTAATCAAATTATATTTGATTAATTCAAAGTTTATTTTTGTGGGAAATGAGGTAGGGAATTAGTTGATTTAGGATGTGAAATTAGGGTGTCTAAATTTTCTCCTCTTTGGAAGGGTACTATGAAAGTAGTGTTCTTTCAAAGAAAGGAGACAAGATGGGAGAAGAATTCAATCTACCCTTTCTAAAAAAAAAAAGTAGATTGAATGTTTGTTATGGAGAATAGAAGATGGTGAGTGACAGATGTCATGGTATCCTCTAAGACAAAAATTTCATGAGAAGATGTGATTATGGACAGATATGATGATGCCCCCTCAAGAGGGCTGATGAGAATGGAATATACGACAAAGCTCTAAATAAGAGGAGATATGAATTCTGTTGGGAAGAGGGTGATAATGAATTGGAAGAGATATGAATGACTGCATAATGCAAATAGAGAGGATTCAATCGGCCTATAATACTAGGTGTGAGGGTTTGTGGGAAGATGAAATGGGAAAGAGAAAAAGGAATGGATAGGATTAGGGGTTGATTATGAGAAGATTAAGAAAGGTGAAGAGTAATGGAGATAAGGGAGGGACAAAAATGAATGAAAGAGGTAGAAAAGAATAAGAGAGAGGGATGATAGGGGTATAAGGGAATGATTAAGGACAAACAAGGGGAAGACATGAAAATGACAAAGGTGTAAGGGCGATGTTATGAAATAGATAGATGTGCCAAATGAAGGAATCAATAGAGATAATAAAGAGGGATGCATAAAAGTGAAAGAAATGATAGAGCTGAGAAATGTAAAAAAATGGGGAAGGATAAATAAGGAAAAGAAGACGAGGTGGGAGTAGGGGGTAAAATCGACGAAAACAAAGAAAGAGGATGAAAGAAGAAGTAGAACGGAGAAAAAAAGAAACTATAAGGGGTGAGGAAAGTGTAAAAAGATTAGAGAAAATAAGAGAAACATGTACGAATGAATCAAAGGGTAGGGGTGGTAGATAAAAGAAGAGGAGGCCGGAAGAAACATGAAAATTAGGGGAGAGGAAAGGAGGATAGAGTGAATATAGGGAGAAGATTGAAGAAACCGTGTCTTTGTGAGGAAGACCAAGGAAGAAAATATGGAATAGACAGTATGGAGATGCATGTGGAGGGTAAAAATGATTGGATAATGCTGAAGAACCAAGTTATCGACATGGAAGTAAGGAGGAAACGTGATGTAAAAATGGGAAGAAGATGATACACAGGAAGTGAAATAAGACAGGGGGGGAGAGAGAAGTGGATAACAGATAAAATGATGTAGAAGGAAGGGAATACAGAATGGGGATAATAAGTGGAAAGTGAATAGTATGAGGAATGTAAAGAGAAGAAAGAGGGGAGGAATGACACAGATTGGAAAATATGTGGAGATACATCAAATGAGAATACTAGGATTACAAGAAAATAGACAAAGGATGTATGATGAAGACAATAAAGATATTGAAGAGGGGAAGGGAAGATGGAGAGATGGGGAAGAAGTGGGGAAAAGAATAGGAGAGAAAAGAGAATGGGGGATAGAAGAGGCAATTCCAATGAGGGGACATTAGGGAAATCCCACTAACAATGAGTAGAGGGATTAGAGGAAGGAAGGAATGAAGGGAAACTCTAGAAGGTCCAATGGAGTGAACAAGGTCACGCGGAATGAGGATTGATGATTTTTAGGGAAATTACACTAACAATTATTACCATGAGAATAGAATATGATGAGGAAAGAATGATAGAGGAATGTTAATAATAATGGCGAATAAGTGTGTGGGTAGAAATGTGGGAGAATTTAAGAAGATGAAGTGGAAAGAGTAAATAAAATTAGATGGATGAGTTGGTACTAGGTGAAAGTGAGGAGAGGATGTGGGAGATGAGGATGAATGACTTAAGGATGAAGAAACAAGACACTAAAAGAATGGGAATATACAAGTATGAAGGATGATGGATCAAGAAGGGGAAAATGGGGAAAATAACGTGATTTTAGGTGGAAGATATTAGATGTATGTTGTAAGATGATAGGTGGAGAAAGGATAATGGTACGAGGAAAATGTGGTTGGTAGGAGAGACCAAGTGGAAGAAGTGATAAAAAAGTGAATGAAGAATGAGGTGAGGAAAAAGTTCGAATGATGAGTTTAGCATAGGGAGGACCATGACATAAGACTTTCATGCGATGGAAGTGGTTAAGTAAGATTGTTAAGAGAGTGATAGTGAAGATGACAAGTGGGCAAGCGAGAAGTGGTGTTTCATGCGAGAATGGAAGAGGAGGTGAGAGGATGTGATAATTGGGAATGCCAAGAAAAATGGAAGGGTGAAGGATGTGTAGTGATGGGGAAAGGAAAGAAGATGATCACACTTAAGAGGGAGCCTTAAGTGAGATCAACATGTCGTGCGAGTGGTTAAGTAAGATTGCCAAGTAGAGGATGGTGATAGCGGTGGTAAAAATATGCGATGATGGGGAATGAAGAGAAAATATGGATGGTGAGAATGTAGAGTGATGGGTGAGTGTAAGATGACATATCATGCTTAAGAGAGACTCTTAAGTAAGATCGTCATGTCACCAAAGTGGTTTCATAATATCTCCAAACCGACAAGGATGATATGCAAGGAGAAAGAAAAAATTGTATTGGGTATAAGGGTGGAATGGTTGGTTGAAGAATATGATCGTGATGAGAGGCAAGAGAAATAATATGGGGGAAATATGATGGGATGGGGGAAGGCCATAGGTCTAATCAACCTTAAGAGGAATTCTTAATAAAGATTTCCATGCGGCCGGAATGGTTCAAGAAGATCACCAAGTGAAGAAGAAGAAGATTAATGAGAGAGTTTGTGGGAATAGGGTATGAAAAATGAGCTAAAGGGGAACCCTCAAGTGAATTTACCATACTATGAGAGCATGTAGTAGGATGACCATGAATAAGATGGATTTGGGGAAGGATAAGAAAAAAATTCACTAATGTATGCCTGAGTGGAAGAGGATACGAGATGAGGTGATAACAAGGAAGAAAGGAAACAAAGGAGTGTAACATGAATGGATGAAGGAATATATGTCATGGAGGATGGAGAGTATGAGGAGAAACCTTAATTGGTATTCCCGCGTGGTGAGAGTAATGATGCGAGAATGAGAAGTAGAAGAGGTGGAATGCAAAGATGTGTGCAATGGTGATTGTTTTTGATGAGAGGGGAGGTGATGAAGAAGATTCTACAAAGGGAGGATCTTAGGGAGAGGGTAAAATTCCACCAAGGATCCGATATAGAAGGGGTTATTAAGTAAGATTGTCAAGCAAGAAGTAGAAGAGTGAAAGGAAACAATACAGATGGGTGAGAGGGGACCGAACGGTGAGAAGGGTAATATAGGGATAAGTAGCGAAGGAGCAAAAATGAGGAGCGAGCATGAATGGATCAAATACATGGTGATCATAAAAGGGAGGATTTTCTGGATAGTGAATGCTACTTGAGAAAGATCTTCAAGTAGGATTCGCAAACTACAACGGTGATCAAGTAGGATTCCCAAACTAGAGAATGTATTAAATGTACAGTGAATGGAGGGGGTGCAAAGTAAGATGTTGATCATGTAGGAAGATACTTGCGTGATGAAAAACATCTTAATTTTTATATAGCACATAACATGATGCATCATGATATAAAAGATCACAATGACTAGATTGTAATATGCATGATAAGATAGACATGGGCAATCAAAAAGGTTTGATGCCCAAGTGTCTTATGCAAGTGGAAGAGAAAGCATAAACAAAGGCCATCAAGAATGTATGATGCCCTAGTACGATATGCAATTAGATAATATAAGTATATTAGATAGAACACCAGGATACATAAAATCAATATACCCCTATAATATATCAAGATACAAGAAAAAAATTAATAATTTATAACTAATAATGCAACAGAAGAACCAAAGAAACATGTCCCTAACGTGTTCCATAGTGAGGATTGATCGGATGTGCCCCCAAGTAGGGGTACAAGGACATAAAAAAGGATTGGGTCAGCGTCCTCAAACAAGGAAATAATGAGAGCTAGATTTTCCCCAAGAAACGATTCACGCAAGGAAAAGTGTTTGAATTTGGTATTCATAAGGTGATTGGATCATTTTTGGGGATAATTGTTCAAAGGATGAATTGTGTTGATAATGTTAGATTTTTTTCGATTTTATGGAGTTTACAATGTTTTTATTTTTCTTTATTATACTTTATTTGTTTGGAGTTTTAGATATTTTCCAATGTTTTTGTATTTTTCAATTGTTTCTAATGTTTTTGGATTTTTGACAATTTTTTCTAATGTTTTTGCATTTTTGACGATTTTCAAATGTTTTTGGATTTTTTGATTTTTTCTAATGTTTTTGGATTTTTGATGATTTTCAAAAAAAAATAGATTTTTTATGATTATTGAATGTTTTTGGATTTTTGATTTTTTTAATGTTTTTGGATTTTGGATGATTTTCTTATAATGTTTTATTTTGGAGTTTTTACGATTTTTGAATGTTTTTAGATTTTTGGATTTTTTTAATGTTTGTGGATGTTTGACAATTTTTGGAATGTTTTTTTATTTTTACACTTGTGATTGGAAATTTACTGACTAGAGTGCGAGACTTATTTTTAGAGGTGATAAACCAAGATATTGTCCATATGTAACGTGTTCCTCGTGGTAACTCATGATCTTAATAACACAAAAGACTTTAGTCCATCGGGATATGTTGGTGATGATATGATGAAAATAAGTTCGATCCATTCTTTACTCCACACAACTAGTAAGATGTGAGGGCTCACACCGAGAATAAAGAAGGACACATGAGGTAGATAATGAATATAGAGACAAATGCTAACAAAAATCCATTTGGGAAATTGTGACTCATTTCTTTTGAACGTTAGTAAACCAGCCAAGAAGGGATTTCACTCGATGAATCACGTACTAAGATAGTTACGTGGTCTCATTGATTTAGGATATGAGGTGAAGGGATAGTTCGCACTTCACTTAGGCATCTAAACTACTCCCGTAGGGATTCTATAATCATAAGCACTTTGTAAGATTTTGTATTCTTGATATGAATCCCTATGCCTTTCCCCATGCTTACCAAAGTGAGAAGTAAGGGATTATCACCGAAGGAAAACATAGGTGAATAAATTCTTGTTTTGCTTTGTTTTTTTAATGTTTTTGATTTTTTTATTGAATTTTTGAATGTTTTTGCAATATTTTTATGATTTTATGAGAATGACCTCGTACGCTTTGCCCCATGCCACCTGTAAGAGGAAAGGGTTTATTATCAAGACAAGATGTAGATGAGTAAGGGAAGCTTACTCCATTCCCAATCTCACACTATTAGTAAGAAGTTTGGGCTCAACACCAAATAATATGAATGACGAAAGATGTGATAATGAATTATTCAAAATTTATTGAATTAATGGAATTTTACAATAGTGCTTTATATCTAGGAAGGAACTTCTACCCCCAATCTCAGCCCCACATGACTAAGCAGACGCAAGGGTTCAACACCGAAGACCGAGATCGATGATCAAAAAAGCTGAGTAAATAATTTTAGAGATTTGTTATGAAAGACATAATGCCTTTGAAGGGAATATATTACCATCGGTAAGCTTATAGGTATGACCATAGATAAACGTGACTGAAAATGGGAGATATTATAAGAAGTATGATACTCACAAGACTTAATAGGATCTATGTTAACACCTATCTCATGATGATGAGTATGAAGATATGATTGTGATAATGAGAATATCTGCCAATGAAATGAATGATTTTAAATTATTTGGAGATTAGTAAGACAGAAGGAACAATGTACACGTCATTGTTTCTTGGAATAGTGAACACCTCAAGGATAAAATTTCTTTAAATGAACTGAATTCATTAGGTCATCAAGTTCTTGACCATCTTCAATGACAAACTTATAGGATACGATTACAAATTTATCTCGTAATTACATATGGTCCTAACCAATTAAGCTCAAATTTTCCTTGTTTTTCTCACTCTTTAGTGGTATTCTTTTTATTTTCTTTTAAAACAAGGTCGTCAATTTCAAATTCTCTAGGTCGTAACTTTTTATGATAACTACCTTGTAGTTGGTTTTAATAGACTTGAAGATGATTGAGAGCATTAAGTCATTTTTCATCGAGAAGGTCAAGCTCTTGAAGCTGTGACTATTGCTATTCGTCCTCATTAATTACATATCTAAGGGAGATTCTCAAGGATGGGAGTTCTATCTCAATAGGTAAAATGGCTTCACAACCATAAAAAAGGAAAAATGGGGTGGCTCCGATATGCATGCAGTAAGATGTACAGTAAGCCCAAAGAGTGTGGTAAATTTTAGTATGTCAATTGCGTCGCTGGGTGTTGATGATTTTTTCCACGAAAAATTTTAAAGTCTTTTTGGTTGCTTCTACTTGACCATTACCTTGAGGGTGGTATGGAGTGGACCACTTAAGTTTGATGTGAAAAAAATTTGGCTAGGTATTTTACATCCTTGTTTTTAAATGATTTTCCATTATCAATTACCAAAGTGGAGGGAATACCAAATCTAAAAATGAGATTATTAAAAGTTAATTTTGATATTTGGATACTCATAAAATAAGTGGGAGGTATAGCTTCCACCCATTTAGTGAATTAATCGGTAGTCGTAATGATGAACTTATGTCCATCGACGATGTTGGTCTAAATTTACCAATGAGGTCAAGTCCCCATTGAGAGAAGGGCCATGGTGTGGTTATCGATTGCAATTCTTGGCAAGGTACATGGATAAGATTTGCATGCTTCTGACATGCTTGACATCATTTGACAAAATGGCATGTGTCACTTTCCATGGTGAGCCAATAATATCCAACTCACAAGATTTTCTTAGGTAAGGCTATATTGTTCATGTGTGCTCCACTAATACCGAATGGAATTAAGTTAGGCCACTTGAGGCTTCTTCCTAATTAAGACATCGAGAGAAGGGTGCCATAATATCCTTGTTTATAAATATTTTCTACTAAAATGGTGTAACAAGAGACATGTTGTGTTAAAGTATTTTAATACATTGGTTTCATGTCGAAAGAAATTTTTATCATCAATGAAGGTATAAAGATCATGGCATCAATGGTCATTTGGACCCACAATTTTTCATACCATAGTGGTTTCAAGAAGATCATATGAAAACATTAAGATATTTTCTACAAGAAAATGTTCGTAGGGTTGACTAGATGTGATCTATAATAGGGATACAATGGTTTCCCTATCGTCGACATATTTATTACGAATTCTAGGGATTTAATCAAAGCTAATTAATCAAAACTAGCTTCAAATACTATCCACCGTGCACTTATATGGGATACATTTTTCATTCTTGACTTGGTATTCATCAAAATTTATTTGATGATAAGTATCGAATCACCAAATAAAGCTAATTATGTAAGATTCCAAGATATAGCTAGTTTTAATCCCGTGATTAGAGCTTCATATTCTGTAATATTGTTGGTACATGGGAAGGCTAATTGAAATTATTTGGCAATAATGTGTCTAGTAGGTGTGATAAGCAAAATACCAGCCCCGAGCCATGGAGATTAAAAGATCCATATGAAAATAGAGTCCAAGCTAAAACAATTTCTCTTTGTAGAAGATCTTCATCAGAAAGAAAACTAAAATGGTATTGTGCCAGGAAGGGGTGCCTCAAAATGTTGGTCTACAAGGACTCGTACTTTAATTGCCTTCTCGCAGAACAAACCGGATATAAAATTCAATAAGTAGTACAACCCAACTAGACATTATTCTCGTGAGAATGGGTCGGGAAAAGAGATACTTGAGAGGATCAATCTTGGAAATCAAATTAGTTATGTGATTGAGAAATTAATGACGTAACTTATGGAATGCAAAGGTGACCGCTAAGCATACTTTTTTATTTGGGAATAATGTACTTTGTGCTCAATAAGTGTTCAACTAAGGTAATGTATAACATGTTGTTTGGCTTGATCATTATGTTGTGCTAACAGAGCTCGTATGGCATGTTCAATGGTAGATGTATAAAGCAATGTGGGTTTATTACAACTAGTGACATAAGAACAGGTGGGATAGAGAGGTATTATTTTAACTTAGCAAAATATTCTTGGAAATCGTGGTTCCAGTGAAATTGTGCATCTTTCTTGAGTAATCGGTTGAAGTGATGGCTCTTTTCATCTAATCGTGATATGAAAATCTGAATAGATTATATATTTCCCTAAAGCCTACGTAATTGTTTTAGGTTTTGAGGAGGATGAATTTCCATAATGGCTTTGACTTTTGTAGGATCCACTTCTATGCCTCTCCGTGAGACAATAAACCCTAACAATTTACCGCAGGTCACCCCAAACACACATTTCTTTCAGTCAAGACAAACCTTATATTTATGTAATCTATCAAAAATATGTCTCAAAACACCGGATTCCCTATTCATGTTTTTTATTTAGCTAATATATCATCAACATAATCTTATGTGATATCATGTAACATATCATGGAAGATGACAATCATTTGTCATTGATAGGTGGCACTCGCATTTTGAAGCTGAAAGGCATGACTTTATAATAGAAGGTGCCCCATGGTGTAGTAAGTGTCATTTTATGTTGATCCCCTTCAGAAATTCATATTTCATCAGTAACTAGAAAATCCATCCATTAAGGAGAGCATTTCATGGCCTCGCCGTAGAATAAATAATCATGTCTATAATTGGCAAGGAAAATTCATCTTTGGGACAAACATTGTTGATGTCTTAGTATTTTGTGCATATCTTGATGCCAAGGGTTTTCTTGTTTATGAGAAATATGTTAGATATCCATGCTCAATAATCAATAGGTCGATAAATTCAGCTTCTAAGAGTTTCTCGAGTTCGATTTGACAAGCAATGCAACTTGGGGATGAATTTTGTGTCATTTTTTTACACGCTTTGTATCGGGATGTATCATAAGGTGGTTTACTATAAGAGATGGATCTAGGCATGGCATGTCCTTAGATGTCCATGTAAAGATATCTTGGAATTTAAAAATGAGTGTTGTGAATTCCCTACATTCTTGTTCTGACAGACTAATGTCAAGTTGTAAAATTTTTGGTTGTTTGGTGGTTCCAATGTTTATGTCTTTAATTTCTTCTACAATAATTTTAAATGTATCTTTTTGGAGAATGATGCTAATGGTTGATGTAGGTCATTGGTGTCAGGTGATTCGGTGGAGTTGGTACAAGATTTTTGTGTGTGATGTTGAGACTTTTTATTGACATGTTTGTTTGATATGGTGGCGATGAGATTTTGAGTATGGGAAAAAAAAATTTGCGCTTTTGATCCAAATTTTCTGAATGTGAAGGATCTAAATATTTTATTTCTTTTCTAAAATAGAATGATTCATCTAGATTGATTTCTAATCCTTTTCTATGGTCGGAAGTAGGCATTTGATCGTGAGTTTCAAGGATTTCTTCAATGGATTCATCATTTTGGAACATGTCCATGGCCGTATGATGTGGTTGGCCATGGTCCACGAGAGTGGGATGCATAGGCTCAAAATTGATGACATTAATAGATAATGGTTCAAAGTAAAGATGTTTTTAGTGAGATTCTTGAAAAGGCTACCTAGAGACTTGGTGTCATTATTAGAGTCTGGTGTTATTGTTATCACTTAAAATTTTTACAGGAGAAACATCAAACACCTTGAAACCCAGACCATGTTTACCATGATGTTATGTGTAATTGATTGGGTCTAAATAACCTTGTTCATTTACACCGATTCTTTTACCATTCCATCACATGTTTTTCATTATTCGATGAGCTTTGGTAAATTGAGGGGACTCATAATGTGTGGAAAATTTGTCATCAGTATAACAAATATCGTGAAGAAATTGGAATATGTTCATTGTCAAGATAACTAAATTTTTTCCAAATTGACTGTCCCATTTGGTAAGTGGGATGGATTATTAGATGTGGAGAATTTGGTTTTCCGTAGTTGTGTGGGGATTTTTGATGTAAAAGGAGTCTGCCATCTTTTGAAATTGGTATTATCCACATCCTTTGTCAATGATTTTAAATGTGTGGTATGGGGGACCAATAGGTACCTCATGTGGAGGGGAAGTAAGTTTGATAGTTTTAAAAGATGAAGATAGTGGGTTATAAGAAGAAGGGGGTGGATTGGAGGATGAAGTTTGGCTATTCATCAAGTGGGTATCTTAATAGAAGAGCTGTGGTTGGATGAAGAAGGTTGACTAGGTGAGAAAGAAAATGGTGTGGTGGAAGAATAATTATTTTTGGAAGAAGAAGCTTGATTAGTGGAAGAAGATGATTGATTAGTGGGAGGAGGACTCGTTGAATATTGTTGATTAGCAGGGAGAGAATGGATTGGAAAATGTGGTTCGATTAGGAGATGATGGTTTTAGATCATTCTTAGGGACTATATAGGGATCAATGTGTGTTTCATTAGGGATTAAATGAGGTGGAGTGCACTTATTTGTTGATGGACAATAGTGATCATGTCGATACCGTCCTTCAAGGAATCTAAAATACGCAAAGGGTTGAGGATCCGCATGTAGAGTAAATTCCTTGTCTAAATGAGGAAATTTAATAGATTGGCATGAATCCATGGTCGGCTGATCATAATGTTATATGTAACTTCTACATCTACCACATGACATACCATTTCTAAGGTTATGGGTTCAACTTAGAGAGGCAACCTGATTGTGCCTTCCGAGTTTCTTTTACTATTATCATACCCATGAATGGTTATGATATTGTTTTGTAAATCAATCAGTAGTGTAACCTGACAACGTAAAAGTTTCATGGAACAAATATTCAATACGGATCCATTGTTGATTAATATGCGCTTGATCTTACAATGAGTTATATAACCCTCGACATATAAAGAATGATTATTAGTAATCCCGGGATTAAGAAGGTTAAGCGGGACCAAAGGATAAAATATGATCCGGGACCGTAATATGTGTAATTAAAGCTTGGAATTGTTGTGAATTGATGTCCTCATGGACACAAGCGTTATTCAATGCTTTCATAAGGATGCGTTGTAGTGCAGAGAAGAATTAAGTAATTCCATAATGGAAATTTGTGTTGCAGCAGATTCTCTAATTGTTTGACAATATTGAATGATGGAACAGTTGTGGAGTGGAATTAGTAGTGGAATTAGATGGTGGGTTAGGAGGCGGTGTGGGAGATGAAGTGGCATATTGTTTTACTATAGGGACCCACATTTTTTCTCGTCTAGTGGTAATTGCATGCTTAGTTCGATATTTATAGTTGCCACTAAGTCTTGGTCATAATATATGCTCAAGATGATTGAGTCATACTCGGCATTGCTTAATGATCGACGCTTATCTTTTGAATTATTATCATGGTTAGGGAAGGGATTTTTGAACATGTGAATTTTTTCATTAGGTATTTTTTCTCATAAGTATTTTAAACTTCTATGTCTCCATGTTCAATCGGTCTTGAATATAATGATGGAGTTGTATGCATCGATCCGTAGAGTGCCCTTTTATGCGATGGTAATAACAATATTAGTTTTCCTTCTTTGAATGGTTTGAAGATGGGATATGTAATCAGGTTGGTATTTTCTAAGTGACGAAAGACATTAGATAGGCTTTCACCGAGAGGAGTGAATCGTATTCGCTAGTCCCAGAAGGAACTTACTTTCTAGGGATTATGATTGGTTGTTTGGATTTTAATGTGTTGATGGGTTTGTTTTAAATTTTTCGACATGACGGGAATCAATAATGCCATCATTGACTATATTTCATTTACGGTTAAATAATTTTGATTTTTCCTTGTTCTAAGTGGCATGTCGATAAGGTTGGTCCCTAAAGGGTGCTTTAAGTAAGCCCTTAGAAATAAGGGCTTTTTCAATTTATGTACCCTTTTAATGACTTCTTCAAAACTATTTAGACAATGTATTTATGTGTGGAGTTATAATTCAAAGTGTTGATATTAAGAACAAAAATGATAACTAATTGTCTCTTGGGTAGTGAATAGGGAAATAAACTTGCAATTCCTCGCCATTGTTGTTAAAAGGAGGTAAAGTTTTCGTTAGACCTTTGTCTAGTATTTTAGAGATCAAGAAAGGTTATTTATGAATCGAGTTGTAGGAAAAATGTTTGATGAATTTCTCCGATAAGTCCGTGAATGTCATGATCGACCCTTTGGGAAGATGGAAAAACAAGTATAAAGCCTATCCTCCTAAACTTTGGGGAAATAATCATAAAAGATATGTTTCACGACAGAAACTTCCCGACATTGCATGCAAAATTTCTTGACATATTCATGGGGGTCACCTTTGCCTTTGTATTTATCAAATTTTGGAATTTTGAAGGATGACAGAAATGGTAAGCATGATATCTCCGTATCAAATGGATAAGGACACAATTATTGAAAGTGGATTTTTATTTTTATTTTTGTAGTCCATACAATGTGTGTCTCTCATATTTTTCCATTCTTTACAAGTTTAAAGTGGTAATGGAGAGGCAAGCCTCTTAAAAATGCATGTTTGGTCATTTTATATGTGTTTGGTCATGTTTGGTTGTCGGAGTTTGCTGATTAAGAATAGTTATATGCATGAGTATTATTAAGAATGTCATGAGTATTGAGTCATTTAGATTTTTAGCTCTAGTAGTTTCTTCCTCAAGTATCTTTGTTAACTCTTGGATTTTAGTGAAGAACTCGCCAACCGAAGAGCTATTTGGATTGTTTGGTATTTCATTGCAATAAATTGATTCGCCATTGTCGATATGTTTGTATAAATTTTTAGTCCTAAAGTCGGGGTAGTTTTTTCCCATGGCTAGGATGCGTAATAGATATTTGTTTTTGTTTTGTTCAATCACCCTATTTACTTGTTCTTGTTCTTCATTGGTGAGTTCTAGTTGCCTTACTTCTTCATCACCATTCTCATGATGGTGACTACATGTGAATACCATGATTAGAGATAGGTGGGTGCTTGATTAAGCTGTAAAAAGTGGGTAGGAACTTTGAGTAGGTGTGATTAAATGAGAATTTGATTGCTTTGGATTTAGCTTGAATAAGCTCGTGATGACTAATAAGGAGAGTAACTTAAATAAGTTATCTCAATATGATTGTGATATAACTCAAAATGAGTTATTAGGGAATTTGTTTCACGTTGTATAGATTTGGCTTGAACAAGCTCTGGATTGTTGATAGGGAGAGTAACTCAAACAAGTTAATCTCAATATGGTTGTGATATAACTCAAAATGAGTTATGAAAGGATTTGTGTTGGCTGTGATTTGGATAAATGTGATGGTTGACAAAATAATGAGTGAACTCAAACAAGTCACCCAATATTAGTTTGATATAGCTTGAAACGAGCTATGAAGGATGTTTTGACAATTGACGATATAGGAGTGAATCCCATTCACTCAATATTAGTTGGATATAGTTGAAGACAAGATATGGAAGATATATAAGTTTTTTATTGGTTCTTGTGTTGTTGGATTGTTTGGACATTTTGCTTGGTATTGAATTGGTTGAGAAATGATATTTTTGTGGAACACAACCTGGGTGTGATATTTTACAATGAACACATTGATATTAGCCAAGTTTTATGATAAAACAATGATAAAGTATTTTATTTACAAACAACAAACTGCTTTTGGCTCAGAGGTAAATTTTTTAGGAATGATCATTGTTTCAGAAATCATATAAGTATGTTGTGGAATGATGGATGCAGCTCTTATCATGTGAAAAGATGTGTCCTTTGATACACCTAATTTTGTATGGGGATAGAATTGGTACAGGAACTCTTAGAGCACTAGAGGATACTCACCAATTCTTACTTACCTACTTTAGAGTGAATCACCACATCATAAACAAGTTTTTGAAAAGGTGGAAGGTGATGGGGGATGAATGTGTATAGTGTCCTTATAACTCCCCAAAGATTTACAGGACAATGCCCAAGCTTCATTTTTATAGCTATATAGGTGTGAGTCGCATGTGTCACACGAAAACATTACTCAGAATCGAAGAGTAGGGGTGAGGTAAATAGCGAATGCTATGATGACACTACGTCTCAAAGTGTAATGCAGATGTAAATTATTTTGCTGCGTTATAGTCAAGTCCATGTCACTGGTGTAGCTTTGGTGATGATGAAATCCACCTCGACTACGTGCAAAAAAATCATGAAGTGATTAAACACAAGGTTCTTTCCAACTTGAAATAAATCACTGGCGAAAATAATTGCGTACCTCATCGTGCTAATTTTTATTTGGTTTTAGAAATTTTCTTTTGAATGATGGTAGTTTGGCGGGATGTTTTTTTATTTTGTGTTTTTAACAATATTCTAGTTACGCGGTCCTACAAAAAAAAAAAAGTAGTTATCCTACGAGATAAATGTTAAGAAGAAAAACAATTATGGTTGATTTTGATTTTACAGTTACTCAAGGAAAATGAAAAGAGCGTACACAATCAACAAATAAAAAAACATCAATAGTGCAATGAAATAAAATTGATTGAGATGATAGCTAGAAACATAAAATAATAAGGAAATGGATCCTGCAATGTTAAAACAAGAAAATCAACAATCATGACCATTTCTAATTTTACGGATCGCTATACAATCGCAGTATACATGGATACAATTGGAATAGATTTTATTTAAAAAATTAATAAGTATTGCAATTAATTGTGATTACGAAATAGTAATAACAATTATATTCCCAAAGAAAAGAAAAAATAAAAGGAGGGCATTAAAAATGTTACCAGAAGTGTTGTCGTGGAAAATTGGAATGTGGAAAAATAAATTGTTTTACAGAGGCGGGTGGCCTCCAATGTGCAAAAGACGATGGGGAATGTAGACCTAAAAGTTTTGTGAGAGAGGTCTGAATAGGTCTTCTATTTTCAAAAATGGTCCTACAAAAAGGATGAGTAGAATTTACCTACACACAAGGTTAGTAGAATGATTACTGAAAATAATTAATTATAAGCACAAAGTGTGAAAAAAACAAAACTATGTTGATAAAATAAAATGTGGAGATGGTGAATGAGGACTTAAAAATCACAAAACATGATTACAAATGATCTTGAAAAATAATTACTGAAAAAGCGATAAATATTGCACGATAAGTGGGAAAATGGATCTCGAAAAAGTAAGTTTGTTTATGATCGTAAAGTTTTTGCACAAGAAATTACTACATCAAACTTAAAAATTAAATGGTGAAAAATTGTTAACAATGGTGCACAAAGCTACCAAAAGCGATGAAAAATGTTTAATCGATAAAAGACTTAATTAAATAAGAGTGTTATGAAAATCGTGATAAAGAGAAAATAACTCGAAGTGGCAACCTGATGGGAGTGTGAATGTGGTGGGTTTGAATAAGCTCTTATACGACTGTGAAGACGAAAATATGGACTTATATGGAAAGAATGTGGATTGAGATGATGAAAAGGTGGACTTTAGAGGAAAATAAATGTATTTCGAATTAAAATTAGAAATGGGAAAGGCATAATGGAAAATTTTAAGAGAATATAGTAGGTGAACATTTTTATGGAAAAGGGTATGTGATAGGAAGAAATGGAATGAAAATATGTTTTACTAATGATGATTTTTGAAGTCAAAGTAACGATTCATTTTGTCATGGAGTGGGTAATATTTTGTGAACATCAAGCTTAATGTTAAGTGGAAACATTGATAATTATATTAAGGTTAGAATGTGGCTACGTAAGAAACGAGCTCAAGGATCATGGAACGATTGAAACACAAGAGCTGAATTTGTTTGGTCATATTCATGGCCAAGACGGGAATGGTTGTAGAAGTCACCTAGGCTAGTGTGGAAAACGAGGTGTGGCAAGATGTATGAGCACCGAGTTCTCCATGGGGATGGCTTTGGGATGAGGTGATGCGAGAAGAGGAGATCCGGGGAGTGAGAGAGCTCACAAATGGAGGGGGATCTGGAAGAGTCGATGTGGGAGGAAGGAAAGGGTTTTGGGATGTTGGAAGAGTTGGGTGGCCACGTGGAAGGAAGATGGGTGTTGGATGGGTCAGAGAGGAAGGAATGTCGGGGAGTTCGGTGGCATGATGAGGAGAGAGTGGATCGGGGATGGGGCTATGTGGAGAGTGGAAATGGGAGGAGAGGGAATGGGTGGACGTGGAGTTTGGGGAGGGCTGTCTTCATTGAAGGATTGGGTTGAATGGATGGGGAGTTGGGGAGTGGGGATGGTGAGAAGATGTGAGAGGAGTCAACGTGGTGAGGAGAAGGGAGAGGACTTAGCCAAGTGGATGGAGGAAGCTGGGGGTATTATGGGGGTATTTTATGATGTATGGTAGGATGAAATTTATGATTTTGGTGTTAGAGATTAACATATATGTATATTTGGTAGTTATGTAAACTAAGATCTAAAGTAAATCCAGGTTTGTGTTAATTTTTTATTTTTATGTTTTCTTTTGTTGGTCTTTGTTGAAAAAAAAAAACCTTGATATAGTGTAAATTAATATCTAAATAAACATACGTGTTTGAATAGTTTGATTGTTTAGTAAATGAAGATCTCAGTATGTTTTTCATCTATTTTTTTTTGAAAGGAGATCAATAAAACATTAGATAAACTAAGATCTAGATATGTAGGGAAAACTAAAAAGTGATTAGTAAATAAGATCGATTTCCTACAAAATAATTATTTTAGCTAAAATAAATAAATAAATTCATTTTTCGGATTGGTTTCCCATGACAGTAGGACGATAAGCTAATGGCTAGTTCATTTGTTTATGCAGATTACGAGTGAATAGAAAAACCAAAACTAGGAACTATTCGAAATGTAACCTCTGTAATGACCGTAGGATTGAATATTTCCACTGTGATCCACAAGTATCTAGATCAAGTGATAGATGTCCCTCTGCTAAACACCAAGCGCCGAGGAGATCAAAGATAGGATGAGCATTGTAGGTTCATTGGTACTATAACCTGAAGATGCACCACAAGACACCGCACAACAAAAACACTACCCAAAGTGTGAAGGTTAACAAGAAGGCCATAAGGCACGAAAATGATATAATAATGAACAATAATAAACAAAGAATAGATAAAACCACTAATTAGGAAATTAATGGTAACAGATCAAAAGTAACTGGGCATGCCAGAATGTAAGCTAGGAAAAATGCACTACTAACAAGGAAGTAAAATACTAACAATAATACCTCCTCCTTCGCGTTCCATAGAAAACCTCAGAATGGGCTAGGAAACATGGATTGAGCCCCGATTGCGTGATATGTAGGTTCTTTTCTTCAAGACA
Source organism: Taxus wallichiana var. yunnanensis (assembly GCA_018340775.1). Taxonomy (NCBI): domain Eukaryota; kingdom Viridiplantae; phylum Streptophyta; class Pinopsida; order Cupressales; family Taxaceae; genus Taxus; species Taxus wallichiana. Next base: position 789,159,175 of record CM031234.1, read on the forward strand.
GAGCAAGGCCTTCCTGCAACAATGATCCACTTACTTTGCACCAAATGGGTAAAAGGATTATGGATTTGGGGTGCTTCAAGATGAGGCTATTTGGGCATTAGGACAAGGTGGAAGGATGTTCTTTGCTCAAAGGATGCAAGAACTTAGACAGGGAATTCAAGCTTATTCTTCTGTGTTAGAGGGGAGGGGTAAGGTTGTATTTATAGCCTGGGGAAGTGATTAACTTAGATTAATTTAAGTAATCATGGTTTGAAAATGTGGGCAAGATTAGGTGAGTGGGGACCATGAAGAATGGGTGAGGATTTGATTTTAGATTTATAATTCATAAATGGAGGATTTTAGTTGAGTGGGGACCATGAAGAGTGGGTGAGGATTTGATTTTGAATTTTTATTCAATAGTAAAAAACATGGAGAATAATGACATTTGGTAAGGATTAGGTTATTTTCAGATTTGAAATGGATAATTAATCAAATTATATTTTATTAATTCGAATTTTATTTTGGTGGGAAATGAGATAGGGGAATTAATTGATTTAGGATAGATCTGAAATTAGGGTATCTACATTTTCCTCTCTTTGAAAGGTGCTACTGAAATTAGTGTCCTTTTAAAGAAAATAGACGAGATGGGGGAACAATAAAATCTAATTTTTCTAAGCAAAAAAGTTAGAGTGAATGTTTATTGGGGAGAATAGAATGTGGTGAGTGATGAATGTCATGGTATCCTCCAAGACAAAAATATCATGATAATATGTGATTATGGACAAATTTGATGATGCCCCAAGAGTGTTGACAAGAATAGAATATACAAAGAGATTTTGTTGCACTTGATGAGTCATTATGATTGGTCTGAGGACCCTAGTTGACTGAATGAAGTGTCTACTAGGTGGAGGTGTAGAAAAAGTCCTCTTAAGTGGAGATGATGATATTTTTGGTCTTCTTCCTCTCCTTCATTTGTCGGAGATAACAACAAATACACAAATATCCTTCCTTCTCTTATCATGGACGTGGTTCAAATTCTTCTCATGTACTCAAGATACTCATGCTACTACACCATTGAATTATAACCTGTGGAGTCACCAGATGTGTTCGGAAATGAGCCTCTAAAGGCTAGGTTTTTATTAAGACACACATCAATTTTGATAAGAAGAAAATAACTTTGAAGGGTTTGAATGATAATTTTTAGAAGTCTAACCTTTTTCCTGTAACTGTGAGTCTCAAAATATTGAAATGTAGAGAATCCCAAAAATGAAAACCTCTAAAACCTGAAAGTTCTAAAAATGTACAAGTTTTGAAACTCATAAAAAGAGAGAACCTTCAAAATTTGAAATGTCCAAATTGTGAAATTTGGAGAAGCCCAAATCCGTAAAACCAAAATTTGGAAATGTCCAAAATCTTGAATTGGTGAAAAACCAAAGGTCTAAAATCCTGAAGTGCAAAAACCTTGAAATTCTAAAAATTAAAGATTTAAAAACCTAAGAATAACCTTTAGAAGTTTATCCCCTAATCTATCTACTGGTGAAATTCAGACATGTTTTGCTCCAAAAAATGCTCTAAAAATTGATTTAAGAATTTTACCCATGAGGTAAAAGGTCCAAAATTGAAAATATGTGAAGTGTGGAGTCTAAATTTCTTGAAAATGTATTCAAAGCTTGTCGATTGACTTCTTATCCTATAGGGTTTGATAAAATTATTCGTGTGAGATCACAATGCACTTGAATGGACCAGATGTAAGATGGGGTATTTAGTGCGATTACACAACATGGAGCTATTCCCAAAGTGTTGGAATTTGCAATTGGGATATATCTTTGAAGAAAGGTTGGTTGTTATTCCTAAATCTACAACCAAACTCCCAATTATGGAGAAACTATTATAATCCTACCCTAATGTTTTCCAAGGAGATCGGTATATAGGGATCGCAAAAAAAACTTATTCTAACTAGAAGTGATGCACCAATAAGGAATGTTGAATATCTACCCTTGCATGATGATGAAAAAAACAAGATTGAAGAGGATAAATAAAAACCATAGATCAAACAACCATTACAAATCTGTTCACTAGTAAATAAAACTTATTGATATCTATTTGACCATGCATAGTAACATGAATGTAATGAGAGATCATAAAAGACACAATAAACATAACAGGGTTGATAATCATTAAAATATCTATTTCATCGCTCTAAGAGTTGATACAATGCATTACAAAGGGCCAAAAGGCATAAAAATTGCATTACAATTTCAATGGGAGGCTTGAGCTCCATAGGTCTCTCATAGATAAGAAATGAGAGAAGGGAAAAGGAAAAATTCCAACCCTTTGAAATGAGCCCCTCCTTACAATTTATAGAAGAAATTCAAGAGAGGAGAGAGAAAAGAAATCCCGAAATTTCTCTAAAAACCCATAAAAATTCATTGTTTATCTTGCAATGAGTGTTTTAAGATCTATAAAAGATCTACTCAATTAATGGCATTTCCTTGTGTAAGAAGGAACTAGCTCTAATTGCAGCTAGGTCTAGTGTCTATCTCCTGCAAATCCATCATGACATTTCTCCCACCTACCTCATTAATTGCTTCCACTTGCTGATCATTATTCACCATTTTCAAAGGTCCGTAACCCCCAAAATATGAATTTTAATGGTGTCATGTTTTAGAGATCGAATTTAGCTTTCTAATGACTATGATTTTGCAAAACAAATGGAGTATCAAGGGAGATATCATCATTTTACACTAGGTTGTTTGATTGGGTTTCACCTTAACTTGCCCCTCTCGATCTCTAGGTTTTTCTATCACCATTAAGTTCTCCTCTAAACATCCTCTTCATCAATTATAATTTCATAAAATTTGGTTTCAAAAAGCTCAAGTAATGAGGGTTTGAAATTGGGCTAATCATTTTGGCTCTTTCATTACCCACCAAGCTAGTTCTCCTCCTACCAAGCCAAAAAAATTCAATGCATGTCGATCACCATTGCATGCAACTAAGCCCAACTCACCAGAAAATCATATTCCATCTTGATGCGGCTTGAGCTTCAACATTCTCTCTCCTACCACTTCTAACGTAGTGTTCAATGGTTCATCCCCGCAAATGACCTCGGTGCTCTCTCCAATACATTTCAGGGGTTCCTTTGAATTTTTGATTGGATAGGAGATCAATACCTTTCAGGTTCGTAAGCTCCAAGTTTCAAGCTCATGACACTCCAATCTTCGACAAGAACTCCCAATGAGTTCCTAAATATTTCACCCCCAAACTCCAAATTCACATTAATTCACCACACCGTTATTGCCTTTAATACTTGGCACTTCTTTTCTTTAGATATAGCTTGCCATGCATTTTTTACATTGCTCACCTAGATCTTCAAAAGAACCCCAAAAATGCAAACCCATTGACCCCGAAGTTTACCCAATTTTCTACACCCACCACTTTCGTGCTTTTGGGCCTTTCACTTTCGAAGATCTCTTCGCTCGTGTTTTAGACCTTACCTACTCACCAACTATGAAGAAACACCTCTAACCTCAAATCCCGAACTCGATCACCTCGACTCACCTTTGGACATCGATTCTATTCTTTTCGAGGCTTTGAGCGCACCTTTTGAGGCTTCTCACTTTGCCAAACTCCAAAGTGTATGCGCGAGTCCCGAAAGACTTCATACTTCCTCTATTTTTGCGAGCTAGATTCGTGAGCTCTCCTGGGAACTCATTTTCATGTTTACCTGTTGTGACCAAGTTAAATCAAGACCTAGCCAACATCATTCAACTTGGCCAGATTTTAAACTCTCATTTACCATCAAACCACCATGTTGAGCTCCCTTATTTGTGACCAACTCGGTTGATTCCTCCCCCATCAAATTCTTCGTGGTTCAACTGCTCACTTAGCTCACAACTAAGATTTCCTTTATGCATGTGACTCGACATGGGCCTAATCAATGTAGCTTGACCTAGAGATCAAGTGCGATACTCATCTCATGACTTGTCCTCTACCTTGAGTGAGTCCCATTCACCTACCAGTTTTCCTTGTCAACTTACTTTTGCCTATGTTTGAAAATGTCCCACCATGCCATTATTGAGCCATCCCTTTAAACAGAGCTGACTTGGCTTGCTCCACTACCATGATCCCAACTTGGCTCGCCGAGTAACTCATCATGCTACTCAGTGAGTCACTTCTAGCTCACTCCCCCCAATGCAACCTTTTAGCTCACTAAGCAACTTGGCAAGCTCTTTTTAGCTCAATGGCCTATCAAGGCCCAAATGGAGAATTTTTCCCCAACCCAACTGTAATTTTTTTAAATTTTCTTCATGTCTAAGGCCTCATAGGGGATAGATGCAAGGATTTTTGGTTTCATCCTATTTTACTTTTGATTTGATCTGCTTTCAGGTGGGTGTGGGCCCATGATGCCCACAATTCATCATTTACTAAGATGATCTTAGGGGTCAAAACCTAGAAGAGGAAATAATTCCTAAAAAAAAAATCACTCTTGAACTCACTAAATGTGCTCCCGAGACCCCAAAAACTTCTTGTGGCAGCTTATGTTCATTGTTAGGGGTTCATTTAGGTGTGTAGGTATTTGTTGTCCATTTTGTTCTAAGTGGAAAAATTTGATAACAATAGGCATTTGAAGGCTATTAGAATACTCTACAAGGTGGAATAATCAACATTGATTCAAGGCATAAATGTTTCTTTAGGTAATTTAAAACTCTGTAGCTGCTCATCCTAGTTCAAAATGAAATAGGACCTAAATTTTGAGTTCTCGAGCACAATTACATTTTTAAAATAGTTTCATTGATCATAAAATTTGGTTTCTCATGTTTTAGTGAAGTATGGAGGTCAAGAACATGTAACTTATCCTAAAATTTCATTCAAGGATTCATCCCCATATAGAGGAGGAAATCCATTTCCATGAGGAGCAACTTGAGGAAAAATCTCTCTAATTACCATAAGCATGCTTACACTCAGTGTCATCTTGGTCAATAAATTGAATTTTGAAGAATTCATTATGTTCGAACGTTAAATTTGAATCTCAAGGAATGACTCAATTATAATCATATCCCTATTTTTCATTGTACCAAAATTTCTCCAAAGAACAAGCTAAAATGAGCTAGTCAAGCCACTAAGGTATCCATGACCATCATGTATGAAGTATTAAGGCATCATTTTTCTCTGTGAGAGATATATGAGTAAAAACATGTATGAAAATAATGAATTTGATTCCATGAAAGGATGATTTTAGATCTAGGAAAGGTGAGGGGATGGTCTTTATAAGAAGCACCCTGTTTCTACGAATGAGAAATCATTTGTGTTCACTTGATGCAATTCAGTTGTATTATTCATAAGAGCTCATTCAACACCTAGTGGTGTGATCACACTTTAAAGAGGAGGCACATTACAATAACCTCATATTTCCATAGGATAGGAATCCCATTCAAGGACAAATCTTCTATATACAAAGTGGGGATATCATTTTAGTAAGGAGTAGACAAACATCATAGAGTTGATTCATGGTCATAAAGTGAATTATGGACCAAATTTAAAGATTGGTTATAATTTAAGTGGTGGTAGGGACAAAATCCAATCCGGAAGATCAAAAAACCTACAAAATGACTATATGATTTCCCAAAAAAACCAACTACAATTAATATGCCTTGAAAGTTTTAGGGCCTTTGCTAAAATCCTAAAAATGAGTAAGTACTTACCAGATTAGATGTTGAAAAACTATCTTCTATATTATAAGCTGTATAGCTATGGCACCACTTCCATCAGTGCAAAGTGACCCTAACTTCGTATATTTATTAAAATAAATTTAAAGTATAATAAATAATAAAATAATAAATAAATACTAAAATAAATCTTAAACTTAAACATTTATTTCTATAACTATAATCCCCCCATAAACACATATATAGTCCATACTAAACAAAATGCGTATGCATTATGATGGGTACGTGTTTTTCATAATATCAAATTCTTAGGCATAGGCATTATAACGCATAGAAGTAGACATTATAATGTGTAGGAGTTGGCGTTATAATGAATATGCCTTTAAGGTTCAGGAATTATAAATGCAAGACTAATAAAAGATGTACGCATTATGCCAAAAAAGCGTAGGTGTTTTTCCTACTTTTGGATTTTTGCCCACTTTTTGGCCCCCTCAGATTGGTGCACTTACCTGATGACGGTTTTCACTTCACAAGGCCTATCCCGGGAACTTCCATTAGAAATGTGAGTGTGTTAGGCCTTCGTCCTAGAATAGAGCCTCGCACAGTTGATCTTAATATATCAAACGATGCATATTATTTATCAAAAGGCCATGTGGCAAGATTTCGAGCCTCCTCAAGGAAAATGAATTCTACGGACTACAAGTCCACAAAGATGTCAACCAATTCAATAAAGTTTCAAGTATGTGGTGTCTCATTAGGTAAGGTAGAGTGTCGGTGAGTAATCGAAGATGCCATGTGTCATTTTCCTATTCCTCTGAGCTGTCAAGTGTTAGAAATTTTGGGAACTTGAGCATAAAGGTAAGGCATGCAAAAAATCCCCAATGCGATGATGCTCAAAATTGAAATGAAAATTTTTGGGCCTTATTCTAGTCAAATTCAATAGATGGTATTCGTGAAAATAGTTACAGGATATTTGTCATTCGATTTCCAACTATTTTGTATATTTTTACCATTTTTGCTGAAAGAACGAAACAAGTTATAAGGTCATTCACTAAAACTAAGAAATTAGTGATAGGTATATTTGCCACTATTTCTATAATTTTTTATCGAGGAGGGTTCTTGAAAACTTTCCTTAAGATATCTTTCTGTAGGAAGATCTACAAGTTCCCATGTTCGATTCTTAATCAAGGAGTCTTATTCATCATCCTGTCCTTCTTCCACTCTAGTTAGTTAAGTTCCTCAAGGTTCATTTTAAGACCCCCTCCAAAAATTATTATAGAATGGGTGGTGACTCTCTACAATGGACTTTTAAAATGATGACGAATATCTGAAAACCATTTTACAAAGTAAAGCTGATTTGTCGGGATATTTTTTCCAATGGTTTCATACTAGTGGATGGATGTTGGATGGTCATCTCTTTGTTATGGAATAAAGGCTCTATAGAATTGGATGGCACATCCCTATTGGATGAACAAAGATTAGGGATGGCTTACCATGTCCTTGTAAGTTGACCATCTAAGGAACGTTAAACGGTTATCCCTTCTTGGTTAGGCAGTTACACCGTGTTTGGGTTGGTCGGCCATCTGATTTGGTCAATCGACTGTCTATTTAAAATTCATATCCATGCATTACAAATAAACCTTTCAATTTTTTTTTATTATTCTAATTTCTATCTATTATTTTCAAGCCTCTATCCCTTTCCTTTGTAATATAACATCCATTGTGGGGGTTACACAACTCCAATCATTTTGGGTATTAGTCCTATGCCATTACATAACCGCAAAATATCAATGTTAGCTCCCATACCACTACATAACTAAAAATATCTTTGTCCTCAATAATGGTGGAGAAATTATCAAATAGGCTTCAATACCATTGGAAAGGGAGCAATCATAACATTATTCAATAATCATCAGTACTTAAAAATATCATTTGAATTTCTCCACAATTTTTAAGTTAATATTAAGACCATTTAAGTCATTCGGATGTAGCCGCTTATAAGCGTATATAGTTCATACCATGTATAACTAAATTCATCACCTAGATTACTATAACGTTACCACCCATTCCTTTTACTTAAAAATAAATAGAATTTCAAAAATTAAACCAGGACTACATACTTCCATAAAATCAATTCGAATACATTAGGCGTCAAATGTAGGAATGCACATCATACTCCTCCACCAAAAGCCAAAAAATCAATAATCAATCATGTAAAGAATTCTAGCAAATGCAACAAGAGGAAATAACACTGATGTTGAATAACATTATAATTCAATCCATGTCGAGAACCCCTCCATCTATCTTAAAAACAAGAAATACAAACTCTTCATTGTTTGTGGTTGTAATTATAACTCCTCTTTTTTAAATGAGATATAGATACTTTGTCTGAATGGATAAATTCATCTTTGTCATTACAAAATATTCATTTGTTGTAGTGGAGCTGTGATAAATTTTAACAATAAGAAAACAAGATCTATTTCCAAATGTATCAATAAATAATTTACATGCCTCTTAAAATGTTGAACATTCACAACCCATTAGACATTTTTCCTTTTCTTTTAGACTCATGTCATTCTCTTCGAACAACCATCCCTTGAGGTTGGGCAGTCTTTCTTTTTCATTGGATGATGCTTTGGGTTGGGCAGTGTTGTGGGTTGGACAAGTACTATGGGTTTGATGGTCAATGGGTTGGACGATGCTATGGGTTTGACGGTGTTGTGGGTTGGATAGTGCTATGGGTTTGACGGTCAATGGGTTGGATGGTGCTAAGAGTTAGACGGTGTTGTTTTCCACGAGTCTATTAGTTTGACAGCTTCTATGTCTACATGCACATCCTATTTGAGTTGGACGGTGCTATGTTGCACGCACTAGGTTCGATTCCGATTTGGCGAGCCGGGATTGGGGTTGGGTGGTAAAACATAGTGTCTAGCCAGATAGAGGTTGGACGGTAATGGTTAAATGGATTGGGGTTTGGCGATAAAGTATAATTCTATACTTCGGTGAATATACGAGACAAGTTGATTCAAAACATTGGTGAATTACATGCATATGTTCAATTATAAGTATAAATACTAGGCAAACTGACCCATACAAATGACCTGTTGGCTAAAATTTTAGGCGAACTAGGAAGTAGTGACTACTGAAAATTTTCCATTTCCAATTTCAAAAAACCCGAATATTCACAAATTTACAAAAAAATTCCTCTAAAATTTTCCTTGGAGTGCCTCTTGAATTGTATCATGTTTGGTGATGTCAACCACTAAACTCATGAGTGTGAGATTTACCTCATTTCTCACCTGTTTTCTCATTCTAAATCCTAATGAAGCATATAGGAGAGAGTTCAAGTGGGAGTCCTTGATGGTGTTTTGGAACCATTTCATATGTTGATGTTGTTGCTGATGTGAAGAATTATTTTTCAAATGACCAAGATCAATGAACAATTCTCCTTGCAGCTCATCTTTCTTGTGTGAATATTCTTCATGCTCATCATATGATTGTAAGAGTAATTAATGAGAAGAGGTTGGTATAGACTCTTCTTTTTATGGGAATGAATCAAATGATGAATCAACACAAACCCCATCTTCACTCTCATAAATCCTTTATGTCTCACGATTTGTGAGATGATATGCCTTTGAGGTAGTATTGTACCCCAAAAATATACACTGGAGTGTATTCGATCAATCTTATGTCTTCTTGGTTGGGATATGCATATATGTTGTACAACCAAACACTCTAAGATGGGAGATTGAAATATTTTGATTACTTCATACCTCTTCTGGTGTCTCATCCTATAATAAATTTGTAGGTTCCTTGTTTAGTAGATATATAGTTATCTGGATTTCTTCTACCCAAAATCTATTCTCCAACTTGGCAATGGAAAACATACAATGAGCCATCTCCATGGCGTGTAATTTTGACATTCTGCAATTTCATTCTGTTGGGGACTATAGTGGTATTAAAGTGTTATTTGATACCCTTTTCCTTCAAGAATGTCATGAATTTATTTGATGTGAATTCCCCCTCAATCTAAGTGAAGGACAAGAAGGGTTACTCGGTCCATTGAAACCCATTGATAGAAGGCCTAAAAATTAGAAAATGATTCACTATTCTTCTAGAGAAAGAACACCCATGTCTTAAGAGAATAGTCATCTATCAACAAATAGAAGTACTAAAATTGCTAAGAGGAAGCAAACAAGGGTCCACATAGATTGGTGTATACGACCTCAAGATAGTCCTTGGAATGGAAGGTACTTAGCTCAAACGAATCCCGATGTTGTTTTCTGCCAGGACATCCATAATAGATAACCAAGGAGTGGGAGAGTTCAAGAATTCCTCTTACCATCTTGTTAGATCTGAATTGATAGTGGGAGCCTCCAAAAAGGTGCCCATATCATTAATTCAAGAGTGTAGTAGGCTCCAACGTAGAGGAAGATAGAGAAACTACACCGAGATAAAACTAAATAAAGTGTAAAAAAATGATCCTTTAAAAAATCTCTAGTATCCAACATTATTATGAGATCAAATAGTATTTGATGCCTTTCTAAAACAAAACATGCACTTCACCTTGAGCTTGTGATTCAATGGCTGAGATAGAGATGTGAGATTTTTGGTCAATCCTAGGGGACATAGAGCACCTTTGTGAGGGTATAAATTCTCATCTCGAGAGAAATGGTGACATTTCCTATTCCTTTTGCAATGTACTCCTTGTTGTTTGGGATTTGAAATTGTTCTCCCCGTGGGTCAATTAGTCAATGAATCAGAAAGTTTTCAAATGCTCGTCATATTTTTGTTGGCATCATAGTAAATCAACTAAACATTTTACGAGGGCTACGAAGTTTTCAAGACTATAACAACATTCTAGTTTGTACCGCAATTGGATTATTTAGGTACATCCTCACCGAATCATCATCTTGTTGGGTTGTGACATTTCCTATGTGATCGTTATGGTAAGGACATCATCTGGATTATTGAGAATCAATTTGACCAAATTTACTCTCTTCACTCGAATTTCCTATTTTCATGATGATTATTAGACTAGAGATGCAACATTTTTGCTTAATAGATGGTGGAGAGGCAAGTGAGTTAGGTGAATATACAAATAACTAGTAGTGTCATACATATTTGTGGTGCAGATGTGACACCGTTGATTCACTTTCTCGAGATATTGAGTGATATGGTTTCTTTTGGACCTATTTTGTGGACTATTTCTATTATTCTACCTTTCATGGCTTGTGACTCTTCAGCTTGTCTCGAGATGAATGTCTTGTCTTGAAACACCTTATGCACTATCTAGATGGCTTTTTTCTACTAGAGAAAATACACTAGTTCTTCAAAGGTCACCACTTGGTTTGTGATGTTCAATGTCATCACAAAATTCTTGAATTGAGAAGGAAGAGCTTGTAGTATGATAGGGACTAAAATCTTGTTCTCCACCTTCTCTTTGAGCACTACAAGATCTTCTTGAAGTTCTACCACACGACATAATAATTCCTCTACTTTGTCGCTATTTTTCATATCGGGTGTATGATTATTAGACTAGAGATGGAGGATATTCTTAAGGTTATTTGCTTAATAGATGGTGGAGAGAGCATCATAGGGAGCATCTGATGTTCTTGCATCTCGTATGTGTGGTTGAACCTCATCGAAAATACTTATAGTGATCAACATCAAGGCTTTTGCATCAGCCTTCTTGTACTTCATGTGCTCATATCTGCTCGTAGGAACACACTACTTTTCTAGTGACGATTCCCTAAAAATCTTTGAACTAGAGAATTGTGTGGATTTTCGTCTTCCATATAGTATAGTTTGCCCCTATCAAGATCTAAACAAATGAGAGCAGTAACTTAGGTGCAGAAATGGCATATATGATACTTACAGAAAAACACGACCAACATGTTTTTCACGTGGATGAGGGGGAAGGGTTGCAATGTCTCCTATGCTTTTGTTTCCACACTCTTTTCCAACACACAGAGGATGCTTCACATGCTCCACCACAACAAAGAAAAGTTCTCTACGACTTGCACAAGTCGTTGCCTTGCTCTACTTAAAGAAAACAAGTTTCCTAATAGTAAAATTCCGAAAGAGAATCCACATGCTAGTATTCCACGTCATGAAAATGAAGGCCAATTCAAAATTCATTTACATGTGGGTGATAGTTACAACCAAACAGTTGGGAACGTGGAGAACCGAACTAACAGTATGAAAACTAAACAACTAACAAAACAATGTAATACACATACTATTAAGCTAACATCTTCTATCAATTTAAAAACCATCCAATTGAAAACATCGACATCACAATAAAATAAAATAAAACAAATCCCATTTCCTCATATTTTCTCAAAAACTTCCAATTCTTTTAGTTGTGTAAGGCCCATTTGTTAGCTCCATAGAGCCGACAAATATAAGTATAATTTATAAAAGTTAACAAGTTAAAGCACTAACTAAGATACCCATGCATATGGTTGAAAAAGATGTAGTACAAATTTATTCTTAATTTCAATACTAATTTAAGTATAAATTGCACTCATGTGAATAATGTGAGCAAAATCGATATGAACCTACACAAATAAATTGACCCTACCTTCCAGCCTTCAACCTTACAACCTCGACTTTATAATCTATGTGCCTCACCCGATGTGAAATGAATAATATTAAATTACATTGGATGATTATAATCAAATATTAAAATTTTATATGATACACGCAGAGAAGGAGTAGAACCTAAATGGACAAGTTGAGATGGAAAGTCAAGTGCCAATCTACATGGGAAGGTGAATAATCGGATTTAATAATGAAATATGCCAACATTCCTCACCTTATTTCATTGTTTTTACAAATGTATCTTGAATCACCATCATCATCTTCTTCTTCTTCTAATATTGGTACATCTTCTTCTAATTCATCATCTTGTTGAGTTGCGACACGTCCTTTCTACTTCTTGTGGCGAGTAAATCGTCTAGATTTCTTGGAATCACTATGACTAGATGTGCTCTCATTTTGTGATTTGCAGGTGAAGTCCGAAGAGGTGGGCTCGGTATGCTCGGTGAAGTGTGAAGCGAACGCTCCTATGGGTGTTCTATCTCGCATTTTTTGTGTACATCGCAGCCTTCTTTGATCTGGGCACAAATCTTATCCATCCGGTACCGTACATCTAACAAGACTCGCTCATGCAATCTTTTATGCAGCATGTCCTCAAATCTGCAAGTTTTGGAGACTTTTAGCAACTCAAAGTAGAAACCAGTGCTCTCTTCGGCTTGACTTTGGTTTCTCAAAGGTTGCACATCAATATGATTGTTTGCAATACTGTTAGCTTGTCCAGGCACGATTTTCATGTTCTTATATTGTTACACGAGATCACAGACTTTACCTTGTTAACTGGTTTCTCATGGAATTGTAGCTTTATAACTGAATTGATGAAGTTAGGGTTGTACTGAACTCGTGTTTGCTTCTATTTAATCCTCTTTAATTTATTTTCGAAAATTTTCCTTCTGGAGGTAGTTGCATGATTCTCCTTACATGTTCGCTTGGTCTTCTACACTCCAGGTCTCTTTTTTTTTTTCTTCACATCTCCCATGGACAGACCCTTGTCTTCCTTTGCAAATCATGGATCAAAAACATTCCTATGTCTTTAACAGACAGTCAAAGGTCCCCTTCACAAAGTTCCCAAGCGTCTTATTTTTCAATGCTATTTGCTGGTCGTTCGTTGCACAGTTTTGTTTCCACGTCATGTCAAAAAGTTTTCAAATGCGAAAATACTGATAACAAGAGAGAATGTTTTCCAAGTCAGACGCCCCACGCTAAACTTTTGATTTTCTGGAACGCCAAATCCTCCATGGTTTGTCAAAACAACAAAGAAATGTAAAACACAAAATCACGGAAGCTCCACGTAGGTCTCATTCACCACGCAAAGGGACAGGAAAAAGATGCCATTTAAGAGGAAACACCAGTCAATTGAAGCAGGCTCTAATTAAGCCTTCCACGTCGCCAAAGCATTTATATTAGAAAAAATGCAACATCTGATTGCCATAAATAAAAAAGCAGATAGAAAATCATCAAATCGAATCTGCAGGTGCTCATGTAATGTCAGAAAACAGTTTGAATGCACATGTAATGTCAGAAAACAGGTTGAATGCTATAAGAAAGAAAATGCTTCACAAATTTTTTAAAACGCCACGGATTTCTTCAGAGGTCTCACGGGAACAAATGATGCACTCTGATACCAAAGATGTGAAATGAATAATATTAAATTATATTGGATGATTATAATCAAATATGAGAATTGTATATATATACAGTAGAAGGTGTGGAACCCCAATGGACAGGTGGAGATGGAAGGTCAAGTATCAAGTCTAAGAGGGAAGGTGAATAATCGGATTTAATAATGAAATATGCCAACATCACCATTTGGTCATACATTTGTTGTGGCGCTTGATCTTTTTAACAAAAAACTAATGGTGATTAAGAGGAAAATATTTTTCTTGCTCAAAATGAATTGTGTGAACTTGCATGAGGCATAGACTCATCAATTGGAATCATGTATGTTATATTCTTACAAACATATTTATTTTATCATTAAACTCAGATAGGACAGAAGAGCGTATCCATTAATTATTTTTGCAAGGTTGAATGGTCAGCCAACCAATAGATAATTTATCATTTTGTAAGGTTGTTTTTAATTAATTAGTTGACCATTCAACCTTATTAACATAAACGATACAAAAAACAACTAAAATTAAACACAATTCATACAAATAATTAAAATCGAATAAAATCAAATAATGTACTGGAACGTGCAAGTTTTTGTGCCAACAAGTTTTTGTGCCAATAAATTAAAAATATATATTATTTACAAATTTAGCAAAATTAAAAAACCTCTTTTATTCCAAAATGCGGACATCCTCCTATCTCTTACACCCCTCAATTTACAATTTTAAGTCTAATATGCAATAACACATAGGACAAGATTTTTCAAATAATCAAATAAGTAATTAGTTATCAACCTTATGCACTAATGCTCTGAAAATATATTTGAACGGGATGTTAAATATTGATTCAGTTAGATATTTTGGTGAGCTCTGGGAAGGAGCTTATGTTTGCAAGGCTTACAAATACATGGCTGATTAAATCTGTTTATTTTTTTATGGAGTGATTTACCATTACTTGATTAATCAGTCAATTTTACAAACACTTGTGATATTTAATTTGGAGGACTAAAACAATGACCTTGCATCTAAACTTATATACACTTTGCTAAAGAGGATGTTACAGCTGCAATTCTCAAAGAGCTGCTGTGGGGAATTGCTCATAAAAATCATTAATCTCGCCACAATTATCTGTCTGATCAATCCGTAGACTGATTCACTGTAAGGAATTCCGGTGAAATTGTACTGGAATTTGGCAGTGTAGAGAAGATATTCAGTTCTCCAAATCCCGCAAAATTATCGCACGGATTGAGTCCGTTCTCGATGTCATCTGGAAATTCTGCCATGATTTCTGCAAACGGAGTATCCATAAATCTGCTTTGGCGGAGCTGCTCCGAATGAAGATGGCCTTCCTCCTCAGTTGCGGCCTGGAAATGATCAACTGTAAGAGCAGCTCGGTTAAAAATATCAGTAGAATCAGGCTGCCTCGGGCTTGCGCCTGTAATTTTCAATTTCCTTCGATTGGATTTTTTGAAAAACCTACAGGATTGCAATCCAGTGAACTTCTGAACGATGAAGCGGAAATTGGCCGGGTCGGTTTTGATGATGATCAGTGGTGGGGATTCGTGCACAATTCGTATGGTCGGAGTCATTTTATTGCCCTGCTGCATTGTTGGAGTAGCTCCGTGCGAGGCAGGGTGAGATGAGTTGCTGGAATCACCCATTAAATATATTTATGCAAAGCAAACATAATCTATTAATGCCATTTCGAAGAAATAGTGGGATGATTGAATTTCAGACATTTTGTAACGAACTCATTTGATTTATAAGATGGATTCAATTTTTGTATCGGTCGCCATACCTCCCTTAAATATTCAGATACAACGCTTTACTCCAAGTTTTTGTTTCGAATATTAGCCGATAGTGTCATAATCATTTTAGGTCAAGGTGGAAAAAGGAAAAAAAAAAACGTTAAGACATCAATCAAGCAACGTATGCGTGAGATGTTACAGTGTTGTATGTCAACGTTGTAGTATGAATGCGAATGGATCATTATTCAAAGTCAAATTCGTATAAGATTAACTGCTTCAAACATCATAACAGCCGAAGTGTTGTTTATTCGAGATGCCTTTGACACTATCTCGTGGAACATAAGTGTTTAAATTATATTTTTATTTCAATCATTTTTGGAGTTTAAATTAAAATTCAAAAGAGTTTACTAACTTAAGACTAGAATTGGGCATTCACACTATGAAAACTTTTGGACTAATGTGATACTATAATCATTTCCAAATAAATATAAACATTTTTTTTTTTGTTATTTTGTAGTTATTTTATAATAACACTAAGAAAATAGTGGATATTGTGGATATTGTAATAGTTATGGATACATTGTTAGTTAATGATCTTAAATTTGACATTTATTTATTGACATGATTTTATTTATTGGAGATATCTTTGACACTAACTCATTCAACATCAATGTTTAAATTACACTTTTATTTCAAGCAAAGAAAGAGTATAAATTAAAATTCAAAGAGTTTACTAACTAAAATTAAATCATAACAATTGCTTGTGCAATTGTGCTTCTAAAAAGTCAACTCTACAATATTGATATAACTTCTTTCTAATGTAATCTTAGAATTGGACATTCACACTATGAAAACTTTTGGACTAATATGACAATATAATCATTTCAAAAAAAAATTAAGAGGATGGTGGATGTTGTGGATATTGGAATAGTCATGGATATATTATTAATTAATAAATGATCTTAAATTTGACATTTATTTAATTTTTGTCGTATTTTTACTTTTTTATTTAGATAATAAAATTTAAAATTTGTGATATCATGAAAATATCGAGGAGTTTAGAACCTCTTTTATTTAAAAACAAATTTGGTGTTCATGTAGTGATGTAGATAAATTGAAATTATCTATCATCAATCCCTAACAATCACTACTAGAAGTAGGGTCATTTATCCACATCGTTATCCACAAAAAATCATTTTGTGGAAAAATTGTGAATTATTAACATTAAATAAATAACTTCTATAAAAAGAAATGTAGATTTTCTACAATTTCATAAAATTAAAGTTTAAACTTGTGAAATATCCACATTGTTGAAATTTCATTGTAATAAAATCAAATTTTCTCCACATATTTTGAAAGAAGCTAGAAATTTTAAAATAGAAGTATAGATACAAAACATAACCCATATAGTATATCACGATGAGATTTTATCATATATATTTTAATATACAAAGTCTACACTAAAATTTGATTATGTGTTATTTATAATTTATAAATTATACGTATATTTTAGATAATTTGCTATTCCATTGAATACTAGTTGTTCATAATCTATAGTATATACTTTTTATTACGATTCAAAATTTTAGCACAATTTCTAAGGTTCAAATAAAATTGTGAAAATTCTACACATTATAATATTGAGTTTGTATTATCCACAAAATTTGAAATACATGCATTGTGGGAAATTTAATATGCTAGTTATTTCTATTTTTTAATAATATACACTAATAAAATATAAGTAAAACTATAGTTGTAGATAATCTACACTACTATAATTTACTCATGGATGATAAATCCTTAAACAAGGTAAAATTATTCAATCATGAATAATATACATCACCTCCAATTTTAACATTGTGTTGATAATCTACATAATAACCCAAATATTATTTATGAATAATTTATGAAACCAAAAATAATAACAATCATTAATCAAGTCTACCTATAAATAATCAATAAATTGAAACTATTTTTTGTTGATAGTCCACAATACACTAGTTTTGAAAACAAAATTGTGAATTATCTACAATAAATTAGTGCCTTCTCTAAAATATTATATAGATATTTCACAATATAATAAAAGTCAAATTTATGATTTTAAAATATCTATATTCTTAAAGTTTAATTATGAAAAATTATGCTTTCTTTTCATATTTTTAAAAATTAAACTTTTAAAAATAGAATTACTACTAGAAATAGGGTCATTTATCTACATTGTTATCCATAAAAATATGATTTTGTAAAAATATTTATTTACCAATATAAATAGATAGATTTTATAATATTTACTATCAATTTTCTATTATTTCATAAAAGATAATTATTTTTTGGAATATCCCGATTTTTAAAATTTCATTGTGGAGAAATCACATTTTTCAATTTAATTTTTTTGAAATATCTACATTCTTGAATTTCAGTTTGTAAATTCACTTTTTTGAAAAACATAATTATAGATGGATAAAATTTAATGGTTTTATTTTTTCACACTATATATGAAACACCACTTAATACTTTGCTTAACTCTTACAATTGTTAATTTACACTATTTGAAGATGAAAATATGTGATATTTTTCTCAGATTATTTATCTTGGTAGGAATGCAATTTCTTTTTTGGCATTACCCTTATTAGCATAAGGGTCATGCTATGTTAAGGTTTATGTTTATATGTTGCTACATACAATGCTTACTAATAAATTATGTGGGATTCATTATTTTAATGTGTAATTTTTGTGTTATATAAGAATTAATTCAAGGATGTAATAAAGAGGTGTATCCAAATATTAAGAGGAAAATGTACATGTACTGTATATATTTTATAGCCAAAAAGGAGGAGAGGGGAAGATCGAGTAGGAAAATACAAAAGAATCATGCAAGTTTTGGGTTTACATTTCCATGGAGCAATCATGTCAACCAATTTTGGATTACTTACTAGTACATTATAATGGACATCCATAAGAAGCTAGTAGAAGTAGGGTATATGGGTGGTGCTAAAATAAGTGTAAAGGTTAGTATATTGACTATAATGTTTGTAAGGGTGAGAAAAGGTGAGAAGGTGAATTACAACTACTATAAAATTTTAAAAAAAAGGTAGTTTTAGAAATAACCACAAAAATTCCTTTCCTATTTTTTTTTTTTTTGGGGAAAATGTTATTTTACATAGATATCAACATCTCTCGTCCCATATTACAATGAAGATTACCTTTAGCTGATGTACACCAGCTGAGTAAGCGTATGTCTATATCAAAGTCTTCCTTTCGCTAAGCAATGCCAACTAAAGGGAATCGAATCTGTCAAAGTCGTCACAAGAATAATCTTTACCCTATTCTTTCGACTCTTTGTATCAAGTATCCAGAGATATTATAATTGAAATTATATGTTTAACAATTACCCTTTAAATATTATGATATTTTTGAAAAACTAAAAATATCCAAATCTAAATATGAATCTTTATTTAATTATCACATTTCAATAGTTAAGATAATTATTTTCAAAATAAGAACAATGAAAACTATATATCATTGATGTAGTGTTTCATTATAATTTCTGCCATCTCTTTGAAACAATACAAAATGATAATATCTAGTTAAATAACATAAAATAAAGTCCAATTAGTATTCATCAAAACATATGTTTCCTTTATTACTTTTATTTTATTAATAGTCGTTGTATTTTAATAAGTTAAAGAGAAAGTGAAGTTTATTGGTTAATAGGCTTACAATTAACCAACTCATCATACACGTGTTGCACTATAAATAATTTCCAGTTCTTCACAAGGATCAATAAATAATATTTATAGGCCGTTGATAAAAGCTATTGATCCAAGGGTTGGGATACATTTCCTCCCCTTGATTTGGATACCTAAATGCATTCTCCGCTCACGAATCAATATTTTTATTAGTATTGTTTACAGGATCTTCTATGAAAAGGGCGTAAGAATTTGCGAAGTGGGTCTACCGTCTAATCATGCATATACTCATATGAGTACTAGATGATTTGAGGTAGATGAAATGAGATCTGATTTCTATCACAAAAATGAAAATGGAAAGGATGCTTTACATTTGAAGAGTATTTTTCTTTCTCTTGTAAACGAATGTCTATGGCATTTAACCTAAACGGAAAAGGAAGTAGCTTCTGCGGATCACTGTTTGGGAATAATATTATAAATTCTTCTGGATCAGATCTATATAATGCTTTCATGGATGTCAATAATCCTTTTGTGGATAGTAGGTAAAAATGGCATTCACCTACAAAAAAAGTTTTTGTTTTTACTTTTTAATTAAAAATTAGCACAGTTTCTTTGAAATATACATAGATACAACACATCTTTATTGGCCGCAAAATTTCTCTTTTTACGTTTTTTAGTGGGGTTTCCCAAAAAAATATTTTAATCATCCTGTGCATGTTAGAATTTTATTTATTCGTTATGTTTTATGTCCTCTCCAATTTTCTAACTCATAACTTTTTTTGTTTCATCTTTACTGAAAAGAATCCATATCATTTCCTTGCACATCAAAAGGAAGTATTGCTCTCAATAAAGTTTCGGGGTATTTTTTAGGAGATTCATACTTTTGCTGCAAGAAAAGAATGGCTAATTTATATCCGTCACTATGCCGGATTTCTCTAAATCCTGGAGATAACAAGTTTACAGCGGATTCTTCTCTATATCTAAACAAACAATTTGAGATTTGTTTTTATAAATAGGTTCATTAATTCATATAAAAAATTGCATTCCTCTTTCCTAAAAATAAAAAATGTTGTAGTAGAAAATATATTTAAAAAAACAATATACTGAAAGAAGTTTTCATTGTGAGTGAAGGAAATTGAAAGCATTTGAGGATCTACATTACCCAAAGGAGTGGAGATGCAGGAATGAAAATTGAAGTAGATCCAAATTTAGGAAATCATATCCAGAAAGAGGAATTGAAAACTTCAAATAACGCAACCCAAATTCCAGTTGAAAATGAATGAATATAAAATATAAGAATTCTAAACTTCAATGCATTTATGAAATAAAATTACTATAATATTACATGCATGTGCACATTAAAGATATTTATTGTAATAAAAGTATTTTTATTTGATATTTTAAAAATAATTTATCTTGTGAAACTTACTTTTATGAATAAATAAAAAAATTCAATATTTGTTCCAAACAATATCAAGCGTGTTCGAAACACATCAAGCTCATAATTTTTTTATCAATTAAAAAAAATCGAGGCAATGGGCACATTATAATATATTATTATTGTTTAATTATTATGTTCTTACATCTATCAATGAAGTCAGTTTTAATACTTTAATTTTCTAATTTCCAATTTATTTTTTAATAAATATGTTTTTGGATTTTTATTTTTTTATTTTTAGTTAAATGTTATAATTTCTATTTTAAATACAACATTTTTTAAAATATAAATTTTTAAATAAAATAAGAATTATAAAATATATTATTATATAATTTGAATTATTTTTATAAATGTAAATGTAATATTTTTTTATTAGAAGTTTCTCTCAAAATTGAATAATTGTATTTGAAATAATATTAAAATTGTAAAATATTTATTATTATTATTAAAATTATAATACTTTGTAAAAGTTTTAAAATAGTTAAAATAGTAAATTATATACCTACATATGAATTTATTATTATTGTAATATATAACATAATTTTAAAATACTAGATTTATAGCATTATTAAATTATAAAAATATTCACAATTTTTTCAATTATAGATATGTAACAATATTATAATTGTGGGAAATGCCACAATTATAAGATTATAGATTTTTCACATTGTTTTTCATTGTGGATTTTGTCACAATCTTTGTCACATTATATTTTTTCACAAAAAAATTGTGGGTGGAGTCCACAAATTTGGATTCACAATTTTGAATAAGATATCTACAAAAATATTGTGAAAACTTTGTGGATACTAAACCCATATTCTTGTAGTGAATGTACTAAAAATATTACCAATTAAACTTAATATATATTATCATTTTTCAAATGAAATTATTTAAAATATTTATATTAATTGAATATCAAGTGAAATATTAAATTTAAACATAATGTTATACAACTAAATTAAAGTAAAATAAAGGTATAATTTATGATAAATATTTTTAAAATTTAAATTGAAACTATAAACACAAACATGTTTGAGAATAACACATCAAGAAATTTATAAATGTAATAAGAAGTATTTTTGGATCCTATTTTAGCTCTTCTTGATAGTGAATACATATGTTAAGAGTACATTTTTGTAAGATTAAGACCAAAAATATAGCAATTTCTCATTGACAATGACGGAGCCTTTCGATTGGATGCTACTATTTCTCATTTACAAATAGATGTATCGGTGAAAAAGAAATCAAGAATTTTTTTAGTATTTCTTAATCTTTTTATGGTTTCTTTTTTCTTTTTATCTAATAATTTAATATGGTATTAAAGCATGACATACCTTTACACCCTCATGGGAAAGCTTTAAAAGATGAGATTTTGTTAGATGCACTCCATGTAGGTGTAGGATAATATAGATGATGGTTTAGGACAATCTCTTTGTAGATTGTGTTAGTGTTGTTGAATAACTATGATGCATGATAGATCCAATGTATTTATGAGAAAAAAAGATAGGTTTATCTCCTTCCTATCAACGAAGAATTTCTGAAGTGTACTATATTTATGTGCTCTTGTAAATTTGGGGGAAGGTAGATTATTGTGTGTAAATCTCATTTTTGTCAAATTGATTTTTGGATTTATATACAAGATATTGAAATTCGCAAGTAATTGTTGTAGCGCCCACCCATGTGGGACCCAAACACAAGACCAAACATAACAGAGTTATTTTTTTTACTTTCATATTACTTGATACATCCGCGCAACACCAAATAACTCAAAAGGGTTTTCACGACACAAAAAATAATATTTACACCAACTTGTAGAACATGGAAATGTCAATATGACCCAATGTTCAACCAACATCACACCTAGATAAATAAGCAAGTATGAGACTACGACACAATCACGACATGACCAACATGAATTGGCACCCTCCACAATATCACATATTTAGGGTTCAATCTTTATCGTGATCAAAAATACAATTTCATTCTCAAAGGTTTGAATAAAATATAGCAAGGAAAGCCTACATTTTCCTTTTTCTCTAGATTGCATTTCCCTTACCTTTTTAGCACTTAATTTAAGATGATTTCCACTTCAATACCATTTACATTTCCTTATTTAACTTTATAGGTCTTTAATCCATAGGTCATGAGAGAATGTAGTTTCATTCACAATGATACATATTATTTATTTTGTTTCGGGTTTAATTCATAACAAGTATAGTTAATCACATGAAAGTTTTAACATTGGTTTGAAGAGAATCAACATGCAAGGGGAGAACCCCCTCTTCTCAAAACTTCAAAAATCTATTACACATCGCGAATATCTTAAAAATAAGTTTAGAATAGTTGGTTCACATTCCAATTGCCATTAATTTGAAAAACCCAATGTTATTTTCAAACATTGTGAATACATAAATGCCACCCAACACACATTCATAGACTATGGTTTCTTTTTTTAAGGAGCATGGTTACTCGTCATTTTACATAGTTTTCCTTGCGAGGGAAAATATCTCTTGACGATAAGAGGGGAATCTTAAGCTAATCTTATTCTTGTGGTACAACTAGACGATAGGTATAATTGATAACATTTATAAGATACAAATGAGTCACATGTGGTTTGTGTTCAAGTAAAAGGTTAATTTTCTAGAATATCATGTTCTCGATTGAGATATCTCATAATATCTTTGATGTCAAAAATGGAGAATTAGCAAGGAGTAAGGAACAAGTCACAATTATCCCATTTCTAATGGGTCAACATCCTACCATTGACAAACCCATCTATTAAGGTTTAGATACCAAAATATGTCCACATATTACCTTCTAAAAAGGTCCTAGGATTATTTTTAAAATTTATTTCTGAAAACTCAAAGGGATCTACGCCCCACATACAAAATCTAGCACTCAACAACATAATCCCCCAAGACCTCCAGAACTCAAATGTGTTCCTTTAATCAAATACTAAGGAAAACACTTCCAATCCTAAGCGTACTAATTTCCCAAGAGGTGATCCTTCACATTATAGAAACAAGGAACGAGGTTAAGCTCAAGGAGACCATTCTATACCATAAGGGTTGATATTTAAAACTACAAGTTTGATTGACACTTTCCGTTGAAAATAGAAACATGCACATGCAAGTTTTTATATTTTTCTCTGAAGGCTAAGAGATTTCCTAGGTCGATACATCACTACCAGATAGATGATGTATGATAGTACTAGATTACTATCATCAATTTTATTGGTATAACAACATCCTAGATTACAATGGTACAAATAGTTTTAAATAACATGATTTAGATTTCATTATCTTGATGATGATTTGGATGTAATTAAAAGGGATCCTATTACATTTGTTTTCAATGCAACAGGATACAATAAACTTCATTTACCTAAAAATATATGCTAAAATATGACTAAGTGTGGACTTCGTCAAAAATGAAAAAGTACAACTATGTAAGAAATAGTACATTTCATAATGCATTCCATTCATAACAATATTGATAATACATTCTATAAAATTACATTGCTTTCAAATAGCATGCTAACAAGAAACACAAGCTCCATTGTACTTCTCATATTGTTTGAGTACCTGCAATAACTGTAGGGTCAGTCGTAGAACTAGTATGGAAATCCCCTACACTCAAGCATAAATCAACACGTTTATTATTTTGAAAAATTGAAACTAAAGATTTGAGAGAGGTAGAAATAGGGAGTGTAACGCCCACAATTTCAACATTCTAAAACCACATTAATCCTTAAACAATTATTTGGAAAGATGCTGTAATTTTTTTAAACAGGTTGCGGGTGCCCAATCCTAATGTACATTTAATTAACTCCTATGAGAAAAGTTACATTACAAAGGATAGCTCGGGTATAGATTATTAATTAAATATTCTTTATCTAGATCTAATGTCAATTTAATTATCATCATTAGGTAAGTGTCCCTTAATTCCTCTTACTAGGATAGAAAGATTATCTCTTAGGAATTAACATTCATTCCATGTTAAATAAAACCTTATCCTTAGTTATCTTAGTGCACTTAAATTAGTTCGTTCAATTTCCATTAAATTAATTTATAAAACATATTAGGAACTAAATAAATAACTTAACATACAAGGGTATTAAATGATCCCATTCACCCATTTACACCTCCCTTTCAATTATATAAAAATAATAATATTTATTCTTACCTAACAGTTGTAGAGTTGATTCTTCACCCTTGGATCAAATTCATTATGGCTAATAGATCTAAGAGTTCCAAACTAATACTAATCATCTTTATTGAATTTTATTAAACATTTTTCTTTCCTAGTCTCCTCATTTGTTTCTCTTGAGTTTGCAAGTTGAAGGGGTGGATGCCATTGTAACATCGCAAAAATACGTGACGCCACACTTACGACGATGATGATGACAACGACGATGACAACGATGATGACGACGCGTCGACGACGCCACAACCAAGCGACCGAAAATGTGACAAATTTTTTTTTTTTTTTTTAAGGGTGTATGATTAGAATTCACTCCTCTTATACAAACTAAGGGTACTAACCATTAGAAATGAGGAATAAAAGATTCTTAATTTATACTTAGTCATATTGGTGTAAGAGGTTTAGCCAAGATGCCTATTTCATTACCCCTATGAAGTTCCAATTTTTTTTTTTTTTGCATTAAGAACGTAATATGGCTATAATATAGTATTTAATCTAGATCACATTTCGTAAAGTAGGTTAGCCGGATTTATTTATTTATTTTGTGAAAAGAGAAAAAAGGGATTGAATACTTTTAATTTAAGTGGTATATAAAGATATATTAACAAAATTTGTATTTTGCAACGCTTTTTTACCGAGAAATTATACTCTAAAATTAACATGAAATTGTTTACCTTTTAGGTTGATTAACATTGCTTCCACGCTAGATTCTTGTTTATATCGACCCCATCAAAATACAAAGGCGAAATTGCCTCAATTACTTCTTTTTTTTTTTAAGAGTATTCATCTTTTATATTCAAAGCGTACATGCCCAAGCTAGTTGCCATTGCTTCAATGTTCTCATTCTTTTGATGATACACTGCGATTGTACATTTCATCTAGGCTTCTCATTCAATTTGGATTTGATTTGGAAGTTCCCTCCAAGGTAGCCACATCAGAGAAAATTTTGTTGTCACAACCATTCATTGCTCTCGATCAATTCTTGTCTAACAACTTTCCAAAAAATTCAGGTATATCCACAATTTTTATATCAATGAATAGTTGCACCTGTGGTTCAAAGGCTAATTGCACGATTACATTAACCTCAAATTTATCTAATTGAATTACCTTCTTTGTGGGCTGAGCAAGATTAACGGAATATGGCATGCATTATTGGAAGTTTTACTACCTATCACCACTATTGTTTTATATAGCGCTTAACTTAAATTTGAAATTTGGTAGGAATAAGAGTCAATGGGGAAAAAAAGGCGTTTCAAACCTGAGTTAAATCTTGTTGGTTGGGGGCGGTGGTTATTCAAACCAACCACCTGTCCACCATTATGTCCCCCCTCCTCCTTGCGTGTAAACAGCCCGAACAGTCGCCCCCTTCCTTTAATTACATAGATCCTGCTACACCCATCGGTCAAAGACAACCCGCCGTTTATGCAGACTTACATCTGGCCGTGAGGACAGCAGAAGGGAGATTTTGTATAAGAAAATTTTAAAGTCAAGTTATTTTGAAAGATTTAAAGTCACCTGTACGGATCGGATATATGAGATCACATAAGCCCTTTCTTCTCTGCTCCCATGCATGCTCTTAATCTCCATTTATGACATTTTACAAGATTTATTCTCCTCACATCAAACCGTATGAGCGGAAGAAACCCCGAGAGCAGGTAGGCCAATTCAACCGAGAGTGGTTCTTATTAGCGAAAGGCAAGTTATAAAGCGCAAATGGAAGGCTTTTTACCGTTTTCGACCCCCAGCTACGTGGACATCAAAGGGAAGACTGTAAACGGTAAGGGGTGAATTTCCTCCGTTTTCATTGGGTCTTTTGCATGGTGTGTACGGGCGTGGAGTGCTCACAAGCAAGAAGGTTGCAACGATTTAATCATTTTCGATGTGATCGGTGCTTTGTGTATCAAGTGTCTATCGTGGCATATCTACTTAAATGTATCATCATTTTTTTATATTAGCGTTATTCTCTTAGACACGATTCAAGGGTGATTGATGGTCTTGATTTTGAGACTAACTTTACATTTGTTTGGGAAGTTATGAGGCTGCCATGCAGCTTGACATTTGTGAAGCCAAGACCACTCGCAGTGTCCTAATCAGTAAAAAAACATTTGAAAAAGGTTTGTAGGCATTGCATCAATTTATATATTCTCTGTGATGAAATCGAATACTCAAGGAAAGGAGAAAAAAAAAAAAGTTTTCTTTCCTTTTAGAAAACAAAAAGAAAAACGTTCATACATTAATTATATTTATTTCATTTCTTTGTTGCAGTTTATACTAATACACTATGTAATATACAAGGAAATATTAATAGCACGTTAGTACTAATATGATCTAATATTAGTATACCCATTGCTTTTAATATTGTTCCAATAAGAATATTATTTACAATATCAATTTCTTTATTAAACATTAAGAGAATATTGGATAATACATTTAATAAGTTTATAGACTTGCATTACAATTTCCTTCTACACAATTTCATAACATAGTATGGGATTACAAAATAGGTTGATTTCATTCCCTTTATTAATTTGTAATGGATTCTTGTATTAGATTCATAAATGAAGAAAGCATAAAAGAACTAGATCTTACAATGTTTCATTGTCATACTAAAATCTATTTGAAAACTTAAGTCCTTCCATCAAGTATAAAAGAAGGGATAATGCACTATTCTTTTAACCTTTCCAACACATCACTTCCAAGTACTCAAACAAAACTTTAATATACTCACAAAATTATCACAAGCCTTTTTATACATATCATTCCTTTATTTCCTTACAATTTTTTTTTCAATAATGTAAACATCTTCCAAGTCAAATTTGCATTCCACCATGTGACTTTGGGTGCAATTATAAATTACAATGTCCTTTTTTTTTTTTGAAAAGAAGACAAGATGATTCAACTTTCTTTCTCATACCAATTTACATCAAAATAATGTATATAAAGGAAAGGGAAAGAGTCTTCACAAGCTCCAAGGTGTTCTTCATCCATGCTCCAAGTTCCAAGTAGTTCAAATCACAACCAAGATAGGGGGAGAGGCAACACTCTCCTCCCAACCAAAACTCAATGGAGAAGAGAAGCAATCTCCTCCATTGACCCCCGAGCCCCAAACACAACACAATGAAGGGTGGTCTCCAACTCAAGGCAACAATACTTGCTTCCACAATACAATTTCTTCACAACATTCAAGGCTAAAATAGAAGAAACAAAAGGAAACACAAACAACACAATACTTTTCACAACAAGGCTTTCATCCAAGCCAACAAGAGAAGGAACTATGGGAAAGTTTTCCGTATTCCTCCCCATTGAGATGAGATGCCCATCCAAAACCCTCCACAATAAAACTCAAGCCCCTATGACTCTTATGCCTCCCTCAAGTACCCCTTTTTCCTCCCATACTCTTATGCCTCCCTCCTCTTATGGCTCCCTCAAGAACAAGGTAAGAATGTGAACATTCTTACCCAAGATGGGCATCCCTCTCAAACTCCCTCCACAATATCCTATTCTACTCTTATGCCTCCCTCATGAGTTTTCCCATAGACCTCTCCTACACTACACATTAAGCACTCTATCCATTTTCACAATACACAAAAGTAAACATACATTATTCACAATTTTAGCATCAACAACAATATGAAAGCAACAAAAAAGAGAAGGTTTCCTACCTCTCCATTGGAGAAGCCTAAACCAAGAAGCTTTGCACAAGCTCCCTCCAAAAGCAATCCCAAGCATGCAAGTCCAAGCTCCTTCTTTTCTCTTTCTCCCAATTCTTTCCTCTCCCAAAAGAAAATAAAAGAAAAGAACTCCTCAACAAAAACCTCCAACCCCCTCAACAAGAGAGGAAGTTTCATAAATAGACAAAAGGAAGGAGTGAGGGTGATGTGGCTCCTTGTAGGATGCCACATCACACATCCTCAAGACCACCTCCCTTTAGTCAACTCAAATCCCAAAACACCATAAATGGGTGGTTGGGTTGAATGACATCTCTCTTCCACATCCATCCCTTCCCATGTGTCCTAAGGCACAATTAAATGCAAAAGGAAGACAAGTGCACTCCAAAGTCACATTTCCCATCCCAAAACAATAAATAATCCCCTTTTTGGATTCCCAACCCATAGATATGGTTGGTAAGGGGTTTTGGAAAGTGTGGGACAAGTTCAACTTGTCCCACAAGTCCCCCAAAATTGTCCTAAATCTCAAATTCGAGATTCAAAGGATTTGGAGTGGTCAACACTCAAAACAAGCATTCAAAACAAGAGGCAAGCACAAGGCTCAAGGAGCCAACCATAAAAATTAATTACACCCACTAGACTTCCCTCCAAAACTTAAAAATTAAAACAAGATGTTAAATTAATTCTAAACATACTTAGCAAAAGAAATTTTAAAAAGATATCACAAATAAAATCACCTACTAAAGTAAGTTAAAACAAGTAAATAAAATTCTTACCCCCTTGGTCACATTAGAAAATTTCCCCCTCATGAAAATTTTTCTTAACACATACAAGAATAAAGGTACACAATACAATTCACTAGTTGCCTTGATGACCAAAAGTTGTAACCACCCGACATCCTGTTGTGTTTGGTTCCCAATCCCCCTCATGGTTGTGATCATGCTGTGTTTCCTGCAAAATACAAAATACCTCCTTCGGCCTTGCGGCCATGTCAAAATATCCAAAATAACCATATGCATGAAATTTATTAACATCTATACGTAATTCAATCAATCATTATTTCTAGGTCTAAATTACAACTTAATTATGCATTTCATCATTATCCAAAATTATAGTAATGTAAATTCAACAACTACATTCTACTCATCATGGCGAAGAAATCCAATGTTAGAACACATGCATTATATCCATATAAAAATAATATCGGTATCCAATAGTCCTGTCCATGAGTCGGTGTATCCAATCTAGTCTACAAAACATCATGCTAATCAACATAAGTATAAGTCATGTCCATATCCAAAGTCTCGCATAACTCAAAATGATAATCAACTAAGTGTCGTAGGGAAGTGGGCATTACATCCCCCTCCCCTTAGACTAGAATTCCTCCTGGAAGTCAATGAAATAAGTGTGGAAACTGAGCTCGTAATGATGTAGCATCCTCCCAAGTAGCAGCAGTCTCATCGTACCTGTCCCATTGGACCCGAACCTGATCAATCTCTCTGCGAATGCCCGGGGTCCCGTGATCTAAAATGTGCACGGGCTTCACCATCACTCCCCGATCCTGCACTCCGCAATGCAGTCCCAATCTAGCTAGCACATGAGAAGGATCAGAAACATATCTCCTAAGCACAGAAATGTGAAATACATCATGGACGCGCGATAAGCTAGGTGGCAGTGCTAGACGATAGGCTAAGGGGCCGAGGCGCTCCAAGATCTCAAAGGGACCCACAAATCTAGGAGCAAGCTTAGAACCTTTTCCATAATGGATAGGGCTCTTATGCGGTCTGACACAAAGAAACACCTTCGTGCCTACCTCAAAACTGTGATCTGTCCTATGTTGGTCTGCATACTTCTTTTGTCTATCCTGCGCCTCCTGCAATCTCTATCTAATCAAAATAACCTACTGCTCCATGTCCTGTAATAATGTTGGCCCAAGGGAAACCCTGTCCTCAATCCTGTCCCAACTAAGAGGTGTCCTACACTCTCTACCATATAAAGCCTGAAAAGGAGCCATGCCTATAGAACTCTGGAAACTATTATTATAAGTGAACTCTACCAAATACAGATACTCCTCCCATCTCGACTGATGATCCATCACGTACATCCTGAGCATGTCCTCCAAAATCTGATTCACCCTCTCTGTCTGTCCATCGGTCTCTGGGTGATAAGTTGTGCTGAAATTAATCCTCGTCCCAAGAGCATACTGCATGGTGGTCCAGAAATGGGAGGTGTACAAAGGGTCATGCGGTCGCAAATGATCTTCCGCGGAATCCCATGTAGTCTGACAATCTCATCAAGATATACTCATGCCACTGCACTAGCTGTATAGGTAGTCTTCACTGGGGAAAAATGAGCTACCTTCGTCAATTTATCCACCGTGACCATGATGGCGTCGTGGTGGTATCTCGACGTAGGTAACCCAACGATGAAGTCCATAGAAATGGTGTCCCACTTCCACTCCGGTATGGCGTGAGGATAGAGAAGGCCAGCTGGATGCTGATGCTCGGCCTTTACCCTCTGGCACTCTAAACAGCGGGATACAAATGAGGCTATGTCTCTCCGAAGTCCTCTCCAAAAATACAACTGTCTCAAGGTGGCGTGCATCTTCTTCACCCCGGGATGGGCTGAGTAAGGTGCACGATGAGCCTCTGTCAAAATGTCATGTCTCAAGCCTCCATCTCTAGGAACATAAATCTGACCTCTGTGTCTGAGAAGACCATCTCGCCTCTAGAGAAAATCCATCAAATCTCCCCTCCAGGGGTCTCTGAGACTCAATCTCTGCTCTGGCTGCAAGGTAGAAACTATCCTGAGGAAGCTGCTGTAAGATCCTACTCCGCAAATCTGTGCCCACTGAGGTGGCCATAGCCACATGTCTCGCCTACTCAAGGCATCTGCAACCACATTCTCCTTTCCCTTCACATGCTCTATCTCCATGTCATACTCATAGAGTAACTCCATCCAACGCCGCTGACGAGCGTTGAGATTGGGCTGCGTGAAGAGGTGGCGAAGACTCAAGTGATCAGTCCTGAGTGTAAATCTCCGGCCAAGAAGAAAATGTCTCCACCGCACTAAGGCATGTACTACTGCTGCAAGCTCAAGGTCATGGGTCGGATAATTGAGCTCATAATCTTTGAGTTTGCGGGACTCAAAGGCAACTACTCTACCCTCCTGCATTAACACTCCTCCAAGTCCTGCCAAGGAAGCATCTGTGCATACGAAAAACTCTCCATGAGGATCTGGCACTGCAAGGATAGGTGCTCTCGTAAGGCACTCCTTCAATGCATACTGAAGGCCTACTCACATCTATCTGACCATAAAAACTTCTTCCCTTTCCGCTAAAGAGAAGTGATAGGGTGCGCAATCCAAGAAAAGTCCTGAACAAACCTCCTGTAGTACCCTGCTAGACCCATGAAACTACGCACCTCGGTCACACTAGTGGGTGCTGGCCAATCCATGATGGCTCGAATCTTGGAAGGATCGACTGCGATACCTTCCCCTGAAATGATGTGGCCCAAATACTGCACCTCAGGCTGAAAGAACACACACTTCTCCAAGTTCCCGTAAAGGCGCTGCTCACGAAGACACTGAAGAACCTGGCGAAGGTGCTCCTCATGCTCCTCACGTGTGCGTGAGTAAATCAGAATGTCATCAAGGAAGATGAGCATGAAGCGATCAAGGAAGGTCCTGAATACCCCATTCATCAAACTCATAAACACTGCGGGGCATTCGTCAAACCGAACGGTACCACTGTGAACTCGTAGTGGCCATATCTCGTGCGGAAAGCTGTCTTGTGAATATCCGTCTCTGCAATCCTAAGCTGATGGTATCCTGACTTAAGATCTATTTTAGAGAAAATCTGTAGCCCCCTTCATCTGATCAAATAAATCATCAATGCGTGGAAGGGGGTAATGATTCTTGATCGTTACTTTATTCAATGACGGTAGTCAATACACAACCAAGAGATCCATCCTTCTTCTTTACGAAGATAACTGGTGCACCCCAAGGGGATACACTAGGATGAATTAGGCATTTCTCCAAAAGGCCCTCAAGCTACAACTTGAGCTCACATAACTCAGGAGTACTCATCCGATAAGGTGCTTGTGAGATAGGCTCTGCACCTGGAACTAGATCTATATGGAAATCGATCTCACGTGGGGGAGGTAATCCCGGTAACTCCCCTGTTAACACATCGAAGAACTCTGATAAGATGGGATGATCATCGAGGGAAGGTCCTCTCGACTCATCCTCTGATCTGTCACTGACCGTAATAGCAAACATCTGACAACCCTGTCATGCACACCGCTTAAGCTGCATAGCGGAGATGGTGCAAATGGATATGGCCCTCCTAACTCCTGATATCACTGACTCTACTCCAAGATCATCTATGCAAGCAATAGTCTTATGGTAACAATCCACTCTAGCTCTGTGAGCGGACAACCAATCCATGCCTAAAATGATGCCATAAGATCCTAATGGAAGGATCCGAAGATCAGAAGTAGTGGTGAAGGGTCCCAAATCCACTACACACTCCTTGACTAAGGAGTCTACAAAATTTTGGCTCTCCGGAAGCCATCTCAACGTCCCAACTACGACCTTGCCTAACTGCCACCAGCCTACAACGCTCTACTAAGGATGGTGCAATAAAAGAATCAGAAGAGCTAGAATCAAATAATATAGAGGTGGAAATACCACCAACACTACCTGTCGTCTCAATCACGTACTGATGCTCACCGGTGGTTCTCGACCGCTACATAGATCCGATGACTCCGTGTCATATCTCCAACAGTAGGCTCTGAACTCTGTGCCTTACCCTTGGTAGGGTTATGTGGGTAGTCTCTCCAAAGATGTCCAACAACACTGTAACCATAACAGTTGCCTGGTCCTCTCCAGTGGGAAGCAGCTCCAGCTGGTACTCCAGATGACTGAGATATAGATCCTGACGATCCGGCTATGGACTGCTGAGGTCTCTGCTAATGAGCTCCTACTGACTGAGCTCTCGGTGCACCCTTGTGTCCTGATGGGACCCCTAGGAGGAGGCCCCATACTACATCCTCTCTGTGCATCAAATATCTAAGGACGTCGGTAAGGTGGATGGGTCTGCTGCTGCTACTACGGTGGTGGCCTCGAATGAAGCTTGCCCTGAACTCTGTCCTCCCATGAAGGAGGAACTGATCCCTTCGACCTACTATCTTGCATCTACTGGATACGGCTCCAAACTCTGTCTCTATCTTGTTGTGTCTTCCCCCGTGTCTCCTCTGCAATATAGGCCTTCTCCACGGCTTCTACTCTACTAATGTCTCGTGGGTAGTGAATGCGCATTGCGCCTCCTAAATCCAAATTCGTGCCCCGGATGAACCTCGTGAATCTGCACCTGCTCATCTCGCATATAGTCGATGTCTTGAGTAGGTCCATAAATCGACTCTCATACTCAACATCACATCGATCGCGCGACGGAGGTCATGAAACTCGTCTATGCGCTGCTCTTGTAT
Organism: Taxus wallichiana var. yunnanensis; assembly: GCA_018340775.1. Classification (NCBI taxonomy): domain Eukaryota; kingdom Viridiplantae; phylum Streptophyta; class Pinopsida; order Cupressales; family Taxaceae; genus Taxus; species Taxus wallichiana. Next base: position 789,193,265 of record CM031234.1, read on the forward strand.
AAATCTCCCAGGGTAAATACTGCTCTGAAACGCTCAAACAACTCCCGTAATCATCTCTCGAGTCAACATGGAGCTTCTGCTCCTCGGTCCTCCACCAGACTCCTGCTCCATCCCTCAGAAGATGGATCGCAACACAAGCTTTCGTGTTGCTAGTACAAGGGTAGAGCTTGAAGCATCCGCTCAAGCTCACCAACCAAGCCTCTGCCTGAAAACCACCTGTATCACCCGAATAGTGAGATGGTCGCAGCTTTAGGATCTCCCTGATATGGTCTACAGCTGACGTATGACGAATCCTAGATCTCTCTGTATGCTCCTCCCTCTGTCTAGGGCTCTGAGACCTGTCCCTATGTCCTGAGATCCTGTCCCCCATGTCCTCTCTATGGTGACTCTACCCTAGCCGACTCTGCATAGAAATTCTCTGCCCTGTGCTCCTCGCTGTGTCGAGGGGATGCCTGGGCATCTACTGATGGCTCCAAACTATGTCTAGCAAGTCGTCCTCCCAAGGGCTCTCCGCGTATAGCGGCATTGACATCCTAGAGTGTCTGCAAGATCTGAGGCAGAAGGGCTGCTACGGCCTGCTCTGGCGGTGGTATGTCTAGGTCTATATGAAGAGACCCCTCGCCCAATCCGCGCCTCCTGCACAGATCAAGGCGAGAGTTAGTTCATCGTTCTAGGTCTTGTGCTAGTTTTCAAAATTTGTTGTTTACTATAATTATCAACATTATGGTTTTATATTTTAAAAGAATAATGTTCTGCACTAAGTTAAGTGTTCCGGTTTTGCGTTTTCTGCGTGTGCCCAAGGGTCCCACTTTCAACCCCGGCTCGATACCAAAATGTAACACTACAAAAATACGTGACGCCACACTCACGACGACGACAACGATGACGATGATGACGCGACGACGACGCCCACAACCAAGCGAAAAAATGTGACAATTTTTTTTTTTTTTTTTGAGGGTGTATGATTAGAATTCACTCCTCTTATACAAACTAAGGGTACTAAGCGTTAGAAATGAGGAATAAAAGATTCTTAATTTATACTTAATCATATTGGTGTAAGAGGTTTATCCAAGATGCCTATTTCGTTGTCACTGAGCTATGAAGTTCCAATTTTTTTTTTTTTTGCATTAAGAACGTAATATGGCTATAATATAGTATTTAATCTAGATCACATTTCGTAAAAGTAGGTTAGTCGTATTTATTTATTTATTTTGTGAAAAGAGAACAAAGGGATTGAATACTTTTAATTTAAGTGGTATATAAAGATATATTAACAAAAAATTTGTATTTTGCTACGTTTTTAAGGGAAATTGTACTCTAAAATTAACATGAAATTGTTTACCTTTCGATGTTAATTAATATTGCTTCCACGCTAGATTCTTGTTTATATTTGACCCCATCAAAATAAAAAGGTGACATTTCCTCAATTATTTCTTTTTTTTTTAAGAGTATTCGTCTTTTATATTCAAAGCGTACATGCCCAAGCTAGTTGCCATTGCTTCAATGTTCTCATTCTTTTGGTGATACACTGCGATTGTACATTTCATCTAGGCTTCTCATTCAATTTGGATTTGATTTGGAAGTTCCCTCCAAGGTAGCCACATCAGAGAAAATTTTGTTGTCACAACCATTCATTGCTCTCGATCAATTCTCGTCTAACAACTTTCCAAAAAATTCAGGTACATCCACAATTTTTATATCAATGAATAGTTGCACCTGTGGTTCAAAGGCTAATTGCACGATTACATTAACCTCAAATTTATCTAATTGAATTACCTTCTTTGTGGGATGAGCAAGATTAACGATAATATGGCATGCATTATTGGAAGTTTTTACTACCTATCACCACTATTGTTTTATATAGCGCTTAACTTAAATTTGAAATTTGGTAGGAATAAGAGTCAATGGGGGAAAAGGCGTTTCAAACCTGAGTTAAATCTTGTTGGTTGAGGGCGGTGGTTATTCAAACCAACCACCTATCCATCATTATGTCCCCCTCCTCCTTGCGTGTAAACAGTGCCCGACAGTCGCCCCCTTCCTTTAATTACATAGATCCCGCTGCTACACCCATCGGTCAAAGACACTGCCGTTTATGCATGCATCTGGTCGGGCCGCGTGGACAAAAGAAGAAGGAGATTTTGTATAAGAAAATTTTACATTCAAGTTTATTTTGAAAGATTTAAAGTCACCTCTGTATAAATCGGATATATGAGATCACATAAGCCCTCTGCTGCTGCTCCCACGCATGTTCTCAATCTCCATTGATGACATTTTACAAGATTTATTCTCCTCACATCAAACCATATGAACAAGAAGAAACCCCGGGCAAGGCAAGCGCTTCAACCGAGAGTGGTTCTTATTAGCGAAAGGCAAGTTATAGGTGCAAATGGAAGGCTTTTTACCAGTTTTCGACCCCCTTTAACCGCGTGGACATCTTGAAAGGGAAGACCAAAACGGTAGGGGGTGAATTTCCTCCATTTTCATTGGGTGCTGCATGGTGTGTACGGGGCGTGGAGTGCTCACAAGTAAAGAGTTGCAACAATTTAATCATTTTACGTGACAATGATCGATTACTTTTTGTATCAAGTTGTCTATCATCGCATATCTACCTGAAACGTATCATCATTTTTTTTTTTATATTAGCGCTATTATTCTCTTAGACACGATTCAAGGGTGATTGATCGTCTGTCTTCATTTTGAGACTAACTTTACATTTGTTTGGGCAATTCATGAGGCTGCCATGCAGCTTGACATTTGTGAAGCCAAGACCACTCGCAGTGTCCTAATCAGAAAAAAATGTTTGAAAAAGGTTTGTAGGCATTGCATCAATTTATATATTCTCTCTAACAGTCGAATACTCAAGGAAAGGAGAAAAGAAAAAAAAAAACAGTTTGCTTGCCTTTTAGAAAACAAAAAGAAAAAAGCAGCAGTTCATACATTAATTATATTTATTTCATTTCTTTGTTGCAGTTTTTATACTAATACACTATGTAATATACAAGGAAATATTAATAAAGACGTTAGTACTAATATGATCTAATATTAGTATACCCATTGCTTTTAATATTGTTCTAATAAGAATATTATTTACAATATCAATTTCTTTATTAAACATTAAGAGAATATTAGATAATACATTTAATAAGTTTATAGACTTGCATTACAATTTCCTTCTACACAATTCCATAACATAGTATGGGATTACAAAATAGGTTGATTTCATTCCCTTTATTAATTTGTAATGGATTCTTGTATTAGATTCATAAATGAAGAAAGCATAAAAGAACTAGATCTTACAATGTTTCATTGTCATACTAAAAGCTATTTGAAAACTTAAGTCCTTCCATCAAGTATAAAAGAAGGGATAATGCACTATTCTTTTTAACCTTTCCAACACATCACTTCCAAGTACTCAAACAAAATTTTAATATACTCACAAAACTATCACAAGCCTTTTGTACATATCATTCCTTTATTTCCTTACAATCTTTTCAATAATGTAAACATCTTCCAAGTAAAATTTGCATTCCACCATGTGACTTTTGGTGCAATTATAAATTACAATGTCCTTTATTTTTTTTTTGAAAAGAAGACAAGATGATTCAACTTTCTTTCTCATACTAATTTACATCAAAATAATGTATATAAAGGAAATGGAAAGAGTCTTCACAAGCTCCAAGGTGTTCTTCATCCATGCTCCAAGTTCCAAGTAGTTCAAATCACAACCAAGATAGGGGGAGAGGCAACACTCTCCTCCCAACCAAAACTCAATGGAGAAGAGAAGCAATCTCCTCCATTGACCCCCGAGCCCCAAACACAACACAATGAAGGGTGGTCTCCAACTCAAGGCAACAATACTTGCTTCCACAATACAATTTCTTCACAACATTCAAGGCTAAAATAGAAGAAACAAAAGGAAACACAAACAACACAATACTTTTCACAACAAGGCTTTCATCCAAGCCAACAAGAGAAGGAACTATGGGAAAGTTTTCCTTATGCCTCCCCATTGAGATGAGATGCCCATCCAAAACCCTCCACAATAAAACTCAAGCCCCTATGACTCTTATGCCTCCCTCAAGTACCCCTTTTTCCTCCCATACTCTTATGCCTCCCTCCTCTTATGGCTCCCTCAAGAACAAGGTAAGAATGTGAACATTCTTACCCAAGATGGGCATCCCTCTCAAACTCCCTCCACAATATCCTATTCTACTCTTATGCCTCCCTCATGAGTTTTCCCATAGACCTCTCCTACACTACACATTAAGCACTCTATCCATTTTCACAATACACAAAAGTAAACATACATTATTCACAATTTTAGCATCAACAACAATATGAAAGCAACAAAAAAAGAGAAGGTTTCCTACCTCTCCATTGGAGAAGCCTAAACCAAGAAGCTTTGCACAAGCTCCCTCCAAAAGCAATCCCAAGCATGCAAGTCCAAGCTCCTTCTTTTCTCTTTCTCCCAATTCTTTCCTCTCCCAAAAGAAAATAAAAGAAAAGAACTCCTCAACAAAAACCTCCAACCCCCTCAACAAGAGAGGAAGTTTCAATAAATAGACAAAAGGAAGGAGTGAGGGTGATGTGGCTCCTTGTAGGATGCCACATCACACATCCTCAAGACCACCTCCCTTTAGTCAACTCAAATCCCAAAACACCATAAATGGGTGGTTGGGTTGAATGACATCTCTCTTCCACATCCATCCCTTCCCATGTGTCCTAAGGCACAATTAAATGCAAAAGGAAGAAAAGTGCACTCCAAAGTCACATTTCCCAAAACCAAAACAATAAATAATCCCCTTTTTGGATTCCCAACCCATAGATATGGTTGGTAAGGGGTTTTGGGAAGTGTGGGACAAGTTCAACTTGTCCCACAAGTCCCCCAAAATTGTCCTAAATCTCAAATTCGAGATTCAAAGGATTTGGAGTGGTCAACACTCAAAACAAGCATTCAAAACAAGAGGCAAGCACAAGGCTCAAGGAGCCAACCATAAAAATTAATTACACCCACTAGACTTCCCTCCAAAACTTAAAAATTAAAACAAGATGTTAATTTAATCTAAACATACTTAGCAAAAGAAATTTTAAAAAATATCACAAATAAAATCACCTACTAAAGTAAGTTAAAACAAGTAAATAAAATTCTTACCCCATTGGTCACATTAGAAAATTTCCCCTCATGGAAATTTTTTCTTAACACATACAAGAATAAAGGTAACACAATACAATTCACTAGTTGCCTTGACGACCAAAAGTTGTAACCACCCGACATCCTCGTTGTGTTTGGTTCCCAATCCCCTCATGGTTGTGATCATGTTGTGTTTCCCGCAAAATACAAAATACCTCCTTCGGCCTTGCAGCCATGTCAAAATATCCAAAATAACCATATGCATGAAATTTATTAACATCTATACGTAATTCAATCAATCATTATTTCTAGGTCTAAATCACAACTTAATTATGCATTTCATCATTATCCAAAATTATAGTAATGTAAATTCAACAACTACATTCTACTCATCATGGCGAAGAAATCCAATGTTAGAACACATGCAATATATCCATATAAAAATAATATCGGTATCCAATAGTCTGTCCATGAGTCAGTGTAGATCATACTGAAAACAAAATCCAATCATAATCCAAATGCATCTAGTCACAAAACATCATGCTAATCAACATAAGTATAAGTCATGTCCATATCCAAAGTCTGCATAACTCAAAATGATAATCAACTAAGTGTCGTAGGGAAGTGGGCATTACATCCCCTCCCCTTAGACTAGACTTCCTCTTGGAAGTCACTGAAATAAGTGTGGAAACTGAGCTCGCAATGATGTAGCATCCTCCCAAGTAGCAGCAGTCTCATCGTACCTGTCCCATTGGACCCGAACCTGATCAATCTCTCTGCCGCGAAGGCCCATGGTCCTATGATCTAAAATGCACACAGGATCCACCATCACCTATCCCTGATCCTGCACCTGCAATGCAGTCCAGTCTAGCACATGAGAAGGATCAGAAACATATCTCCTAAGCACAGAAACGTGAAATACATCATGGACACGCGATAAGCTAGGTGGCAGTGCTAGATGATAGGCTAAGGGGCCGAGATGCTCCAAGATCTCAAAGGGACCCACAAATCTAGGAGCAAGCTTAGAACCTTTTCCATAATGGATAGGGTTCTTATGCGGTCTCGACACAAAGAAACACCTTTGTGCCTACCTCAAAATCTGATCTGTCCTATCTTTGGTCTCGCATACTTGTTTTGTCTATCCTGCGCCTCCTGCAATCTCTCTCTGTCTAATCAAAATAACTCGCTGCTCCATGTCCTGTAATAATGCTGGCCTAAGGGAAACCCTGTCCTCAATCCTGTCCCAACTAAGAGGTGTCCTACACTCTCTACCATATAAAGCCTGAAAAGGAGCCATGCCTATAGAACTCTAGAAACTATTGTTATAAGCGAACTCTACTAAATACAGATACTCCTCCCATCTCGACTGATGATCCATCACGTACATCCCGAGCATGTCCTCCAAAATCTTATTCACCCTCTCTCTCGTCCCATCGGTCTCAGGGGTGATAAGTTGTGCTGAAATTAATCCTCGTCCCAGGGCATACTGCATGGTGGTCCAGAAATGGGAGGTGTACAAAGGGTCGCGGTCATAAATGATCTTCCACGGAATCCCATGTAGTCTGACAATCTCATCAAGATATACTCGTGCCACAGCACTAGCCGTGTATAGGTAGTCTTCACTAGGGAAAAATGAGCTACCTTCGTCAATTTATCCACCGTGACCATGATGGCGTCGTGATGGTATCTCGACGTAGGTAACCCAACGATGAAGTCCATAGAAATGGTGTCCCACTTCCACTCCGGTATGGCATGAGGATAGAGAAGGCCAGCTGGATGCTGATGCTCGGCCTTTACCCTCTGGCACTCTAAATAGTGGGATACAAATGAGGCTATGTCTCTCCGAAGTCCTCTCCAAAAATACAACTATCTCAAGGTGGCGTGCATCTTCTTCACCCGGGATGGGCTGAGTAAGGTGCACGATGAGCCTCTGTCAAAATGTCATGTCTCAAGCCTCCATCTCTAGGAACATAAATCCGACCTCTGTGTCTGAGAAGACCATCTGCCTCTAATGAAAATCCATCAAATCTCCCCTCCAGGGGTCTCTGAGACTCAATCTTGGCTCTGGCTGCAAGGTAGAAACTATCCTGAGGAAGCTGCTGTAAGATCCTACTCCGCAAATTTGTGCCCACTGAGGTGGCCATAGCCACATGTCTTCACCTACTCAAGGCATCTACAACCACATTCTCCTTTACCTTCACATGCTCTATCTCCATGTCATACTCATAGAGTAAATCCATCCAACGCCGCTGACGAGCGTTGAGATTGGGCTGCGTGAAGAGGTGGCGAAGACTCAAGTGATCTGTCCTGAGTGTAAATCTCCGGCCAAGAAGAAAATGTCTCCACCGCACTAAGGCATGTACTACTGCTGCAAGCTCAAGGTCATGGGTCGGATAATTGAGCTCATAATCTTTGAGTTTGCGGGACTCAAAGGCAACTACTCTACCCTCCTGCATTAACACTCCTCCAAGTCCTGCCAAGGAAGCATCTGTGCATACGAAAAACTCTCCATGAGGATCTGGCACTGCAAGGATAGGTGCTCTCGTAAGGCACTCCTTCAGTGTACTGAAGGCCTGCTCACATCTATCTGTCCATACAAACTTCTTCCCTTTCTCGCTGAAGAGAAGTGATGGGGTGCGCAATCCAGAAAAGTCCTAAACAAACCTCCTGTAGTACCCTGCTAGACCCATGAAACTACGCACCTCGGTCACACTAGTGGGTGCTGGCCAATCCATGATGGCTCGAATCTTGGAAGGATCGACTGCGATACCTTCCCCAGAAATGATGTGGCCCAAATACTGCACCTCAGGCTGAAAGAACGCACACTTCTCCAAGTTCCCGTAAAGGCGCTGCTCACGAAGACACTGAAGAACCTGCGAAAAGGTGCTCCTCGTGCTCCTCACGTGTGCGTGAGTAAATCAGAATGTCATCAAGGAAGATGAGCACAAAGCGATCAAGGAAGGTCCTGAATACCCCATTCATCAAACTCATAAACACTGCGGGGGCATTCGTCAAACCGAAAGGTACCACTGTGAACTCGTAGTGGCCATATCTCGTGCGGAAAGCTGTCTTGTGAATATCCGTCTCCGCAATCCTGAGCTGATGGTATCCTGACTTAAGATCTATCTTAGAGAAAATTGTAGCCCCCTTCATCTGATCAAATAAATCATCAATGCGTGGAAGGGGGTAATGATTCTTGATCGTTACTTTATTCAGCTTGACGGTAGTCAATACACAACCGAAGAGATCCATCCTTCTTCTTTACGAAGATAACTGGTGCACCCCAAGGGGATACACTAGGATGAATTAGGCCTTTCTCCAGAAGGCCCTCAAGCTACAACTTGAGCTCACATAACTCAGGAGTAGTCATCCGATAAGGTGCTTGTGAGATAGGCTCTGCGCCCGGAACTAGATCTATATGGAAATCGATCTCACGTGGGGAGGTAATCCGGTAACTCCCCTGAACACATCGAAGAACTCGATAAGATGGGATGATCATCGAGGAAGGTCCTCTCGACTCATCCTCCGATCACATCACTTGACCGTGTAATAGCAAACATCAATCGACAACCTGCCGCATGCACACCGCTTGAGCTGCATAGCGGAGATGGTGCGAATGGATATGGCCCTCCTAACTCCTGATATCACTGACTCTACTCCAAGATCATCTATGCAAGCAATAGTCTTGTGGTAACAATCCACTCTAGCTCTGTGAGTGGACAACCAATCCATGCCTAAAATGATGCCATAAGATCCTAATGGAAGGATCCGAAGATCAGAAGTAGTGGTGAAGGGTCCCAAATCCACTACACACTCCTTGACCAAGGAGTCTACAGAAATTTTGGCTCCAGAAGCCATCTCAATGTCCCAACTACGGCCCTGCCTAACTGCCACCAGCCTACAACGCTCCACTAAGGATGGTGCAATAAAAGAATCAGAAGAACTAGAATCAAATAATATAGAGGTGGAAATACCACCAACACTACCTGTCGTCTCAATCACAGTACTCTGATGCTCAGCCTGGCGGTTCTCGACCGCTGCGTAGATCCGATGACTCCGTGCCATATCTCCAACAGTAGGCTCTGAGCTCTGTGTCTTACCCTTGGTAGGGTTATGTGGGCAATCTCTCCAAAGATGTCCAACAACACCGCAACCATAACAGCTGCCTGGTCCTCTCCAGTGGGAAGCAGCTCCAGCTGGTACTCTAGATGACTGAGATATAGATCCTGACGATCCGGCTATGGACTGCTGAGGTCTCTGCTGATGAGCTCCTACTGACTGAGCTCTCGGTGCACCTTGTGTCCTGATGGGACCCTAGGAGGAGGCCCCATACTACGTCCTCTCTGTGCATCAAATATCTGAGGAGGTCTGTAAGGTGGATGGGTCTCACTAGCTGCTACTGCGGTGGTGGCCTCGAATGAAGCTTTCCCTAAACTCTGTCCACCCCGTGAAGAAGGAACTGACCCCTTCGACCTACTATCCTGCATCTACTGGATACGGCTCTAAACTCTATCTCTAGCCTGTTGTGTCTTCCCCCGTGTCTCCTCTGTAATATAGGCCTTCTCCACGGCCTCTGCTAATGTCTGTGGGCAGTGAATGCGCATTGCGCCTCCTAAATCTAAATTCGGCCCCGAATGAACTCGTGAATCATACTGCTCATCTTGCATATAGTCGATCTACCGGAGTAGGTCCAGAAATCGACTCTCATACTCAACCATCACATCGACCTCTGACGGAGGTCATGAAACTCGTCTATGCGCTGCTGTATAAATCTCCTAGGTAAATACCTGCTCCTGAAACGCTCCTCAAACAACTCCCAGGTAATCATCTCTGAGTCAACATGGAGCTTTTGCTCCTCGGTCCTCCACCAGACTCCTGCTCCATCCTTCAGAAGATGGATCGCAACACAAGCTTTCGTGTTGCTAGTGCAAGGGCAGAGCTTGAAGCATCCGCTCAAGCTCACCAACCAGGCCTCTACCTGAAAACCACTTGTATCACCCGAATAGTGATATGGTCGCAGCTTCAGGATCTCCCTGATATGGTCTCAGGCGATGACGTATGACGAATCCTAGATCTCTCTGTATCCTCCTCCCTCTGCCTGGGCTCCGAGACCTGTCCCTATGTCCTGAGATCTTGTCCCCATGTCCTCTCTGTGGTGACTCGCCTTAGCCGACTCGCATAGAAATTCTCTTCGCCCGTGCTCCTCGCTATGTCGAGCGGATGCCTGGGCATCTACTGATGGCTCCAGACTATGTCTAGCAAGTCGTCCTCCCAAGGGCTCTCCGCGTATAGTGGCATTGACATCCTGGAGTGTCTGCAAGATCTGAGGCAGAAGGGCTGCTACGGCCTGCTCTGGCGGTGGTATGTCTAGGTCTATATGAAGAGACCCCTCACCCAATCCGCGCCTCCTGCACAGATCAAGGTGAGAGTTAGTTCATCGTTCTAGGTCTTGTGCTAGTTTTCAAAATTTTTGTTTACTATAATTATCAACATTATGGTTTTATATTTTAAAAGAATAATGTTCTGCACTAAGTTAAGTGTTCCTGTTTTGCGTTTTCCTGCGTGTGCCCAAGGGTCCCAGCTTCGAACCCCTGGCTCTGATACCAAAATGTAACACCGCAAAAGACGTGACGCCACACTTACGGCGACGATGATGATGACGATGGCGGCGATGATGATGACGACGACGGCGCGCGCCACAACCAAGCGACCTGAAAATGTGACAATTTTTTTTTTTAAGGGTGTATGATTAGAATTCACTCCTCTTATACAAACTAAGGGTACTAAGTTGTAGAAATGACAAATAAAATATTCTTAATTTATACTTAATCATATTGGTGTAAGAGGTTTAGCCAAGATGCCTATTTCGTCAATTTCGCCTATGAAGTTCCAAATTTTTTTGTTTTTGCATTAAGAACGTAATATGGCTATAATATAGTATTTAATCTAGATCACATTTCGTAAAGTAGGTTAGTCGTATTTATTTATTTATTTTGTGAAAAGAGAACAAAGGGATTGAATACTACTTTTAATTTAAGTGGTATATAAAGATATATTAACAAAATTTGTATTTTGCAACATTTTTCTCGGGAAATTGTACTCTAAAATTAACATGAAATTGTTTACCTTTCAGGTTGATTAACATTTCTTCCACGCTAGATTCTTGTTTATATTTGACCCCATCAAAATACAAAGGCGACATTGCCTCAATTACTTCTTCTTTTTTAAGAGTATTCGTCTTTTATATTCAAAGCGTACATGCCCAAGCTAGTTGCCATTGCTTCAATGTTCTCATTCTTTTGATGATACACTGCGATTGTACATTTCATCTAGGCTTCTCATTCAATTTGGATTTGATTTGGAAGTTCCCTCCAAGGTAGCCACATCAGAGAAAATTTTGTTGTCACAACCATTCATTGCTCTCGATCAATTCTCATCTAACAACTTTCCAAAAATTTAGGTAGTCGTCCACAATTTTTATATCAATGAATAGTTGCACTCATGGTTCAAAGGCTAATTGCACGATTACATTAACCTAAAATTTATCTAATTGAATTACCTTCTTTGTGGGTTGAGCAAGATTAACGAATATGGCATGCATTATTGGAAGTTTTTACTACCTATCACCACTATTGTTTTATATAGTGCTTAACTTAAATTTGAAATTTGGTAGGAATAAGAGTCAATGGGGGAAAAGGTGTTTCAAACCTGAGTTAAATCTTGTTGGTTGAGGGCGGTGGTTATTCAAACCAACCACCTGTCCATCATTATGTCCCCCCCCATCCTTGTGTGTAAACGGCCCGAAAAGTCGACCCCTTCCTTTAATTACATAGATCCCTGCTACACCCATCGGTCGATTTAAAGACTGACTGCCGTTCATGCACTGTCTGCACACGGCGCGGGCGGACAGCAAGAAGGGAGATTTTGTATAAGAAAATTTTAAAGTCAAGTTATTTTGAAAGATTTAAAGTCACCCTGTACAAATCAGATATATGAGATCACATAAGCCCTCTGCTGCTGCTCCCACGCGTGCTCTCAATCTCCATTGATGACATTTTACAAGATTTATTCTCCTCGTATCATACCGTATGAACAGAAGAAACCCCAGGGCAGGGCAGGACAGTTCAACTTAGAGTGGTTCTTATTAGCGAAAGGCAAGTTATAGTCGCAAATAGAAGGCTTTTTACCAGTTTTCGACCCCCCCTGCCGTGGACAGCAAAGGGAAGACTGTAAACGGTAAGGGGTGAATTTCCTCCATTTTCATTGGGTGTTGCATGGTGTGTATGGGGCGTGGAGTGCTCACAAGCAAGCAGGTTGCAACAATTTAATCATTTTCTGTGACAGTCAGTGCTTTGTGTATCAAGTTGTCTATCAGGCATATCTACTGAAACGTATCATCATTTTTTTTTATTAGCAGTTATTCTCTTAGACACGATTTAAGGGTGATTGACTAGTCTTGATTTTGAGACTAACTTTACATTTGTTTGGGCAGTTGCGAGGCCTGCCATGCAGCTTGATATTTGTGAAGCCAAGACCACTCGCAGTGTCCTAATCTGTAAAAAAAAACATTTGAAAAAGGTTTGTAGGCATTGCATCAATTTATATATTCTCTGTGACAGTCAGAATACTCAAGGAAAGGAGAAAAGAAAAAAATAGTTTGCTTGCCTTTTAGAAAACAAAAAGAAAAATAGTTCATACGTTAATTATATTTATTTCATTTCTTTGTTGCAGTTTATACTAATACACTATGTAATATACAAGGAAATATTAATAGCACGTTAGTACTAATATGATCTAATATTAGTATACCCATTGCTTTTAATATTGTTCCAATAAGAATATTATTTACAATATCAATTTCTTTATTAAACATTAAGAGAATATTGGATAATACATTTAATAAGTTTATAGACTTGCATTACAATTTCCTTCTACACAATTTCATAACATAGTATGGGATTACAAAATAGGTTGATTTCATTCCCTTTATTAATTTGTAATGGATTCTTGTATTAGATTCATAAACGAAGAAAGCATAAAAGAACTAGATCTTACAATGTTTCATTGTCATACTAAAAGCTATTTGAAAACTTAAGTCCTTCCATCACGTATAAAAGAAGGGATAATGCACTATTCTTTTAACCTTTCCAACACATCACTTCCAAGTACTCAAACAAAAATTTAATATACTCACAAAACTATCACAAGCCTTTTTGTACATATCATTCCTTTATTTCCTTACAAAAAAATTTTCAATAATGTAAACATCTTCCAAGTCAAATTTGCATTCCACCATGTGACTTTGGGTGCAATTATAAATTACAATGTCCTTTATTTTTTTGAAAAGAAGACAAGATGATTCAAATTTCTTTCTCATACCAATTTACATCAAAATAATGTATATAAAGGAAATGGAAAGAGTCTTCACAAGCTCCAAGGTGTTCTTCATCCATGCTCCAAGTTCCAAGTAGTTCAAATCACAACCAAGATAAGGGGAGAGGCAACACTCTCCTCCCAACCAAAACTCAATGGAGAAGAGAAGCAATCTCCTCCATTGACCCCCGAGCCCCAAACACAACACAATGAAGGGTGGTCTCCAACTCAAGGCAACAATACTTGCTTCCACAATACAATTTCTTCACAACATTCAAGGCTAAAATAGAAAAAAAAAGGAAACAAAAACAACACAATACTTTTCACAACAAGGCTTTCATCCAAGCCAACAAGAGAAGGAACTATGGGAAAGTTTTCCTTATGCCTCCCCATTGAGATGAGATGCCCATCCAAACCCTCCACAATAAAACTCAAGCCCCTATGACTCTTATGCCTCCCTCAAGTACCCCTTTTTCCTCCCATACTCTTATGCCTCCCTCCTCTTATGGCTCCCTCAAGAACAAGGTAAGAATGTGAACATTCTTACCCAAGATGGGCATCCCTCTCAAACTCCCTCCACAATATCCTATTCTACTCTTATGCCTCCCTCATGAGTTTTCCCATAGACCTCTCCTACACTACACATTAAGCACTCTATCCATTTTCACAATACACAAAAGTAAACATACATTATTCACAATTTTAGCATCAACAACAATATGAAAGCAACAAAAAAGAGAAGGTTTCCTACCTCTCCATTGGAGAAGCCTAAACCAAGAAGCTTTGCACAAGCTCCCTCCAAAAGTAATCCCAAGCATGCAAGTCCAAGCTCCTTCTTTTCTCTTTCTCCCAATTCTTTCCTCTCCCAAAAGAAAATAAAAGAAAAGAACTCCTCAACAAAAAACCTCCAACCCCCTCAACAAGAGAGGAAGTTTCAATAAATAGAAAAAGCTAGGAATGAGGGTGATGTGGCTCCTTGTAGGATGCCACATCACACATCCTCAAGACCACCTCCCTTTAGTCAACTCAAATCCCAAAACACCATAAATGGGTGGTTGGGTTGAATGACATCTCTCTTCCACATCCATCCCTTCCCATGTGTCCTAAGGCACAATTAAATGCAAAAGAAAGACAAGTGCACTCCAAAGTCACATTTCCCATCCCAAAACAATAAATAATCCCATTTTTGGATTCCCAACCCATCGATATGGTTGGTAAGGGGTTTTGGGAAAGTGTGGGACAAGTTCATCTTGTCCCACAAGTCCCCAAAATTGTCCTAAATCTCAAATTCCAGATTCAAAGGATTTGGAGTGGTCAACACTCAAAACAAGCATTCAAAACAAGAGGAAGCACAAGGCTCAAGGAGCCAACCATAAAAATTTATTACACCCACTATCTACTTCCCTCCAAAACTTAAAAATTAAAACAAGATGTTAAATTAATTCTAAACATACTTAGCAAAAGAAATTTTAAAAAGATATCACAAATAAAATCACCTACTAAAATAAGTTAAAACAAGTAAATAAAATTCTTACCCCTTGGTCACATTAGAAAATTTCCCCCTCATGAAAATTTTTCTTAACACATACAAGAATAAAGGTACACAATACAATTCACTAGTTGCCTTGACGACCAAAAGTTGTAACCACCCGACATCCTATTGTGTTTGGTTCCTAATCCCCCTCATGGTTGTGATCATGCTGTGTTTCCTGCAAAATACAAAATACCTCCTTCGGCCTTGCGGCCATGTCAAAATATCCAAAATAACCATATGCATGAAATTCATTAACATCTATACGTAATTCAATCAATCATTATTTCTAGGTCTAAATTACAACTTAATTATGCATTTCATCATTATCCAAAATTATAGTAATGTAAATTCAACAACTACATTCTACTCATCATGGCGAAGAAATCCAATGTTAGAACACATGCAATATATCCATATAAAAATAATATCGGTATCCAATAGTCTGTCCATGAGTCAGTGTAGATCATACTGAAAACAAAATCCAATCCTAATCCAAATGCATCTAGTCACAAAACATCATGCTAATCAACATAAGTATAAGTCATGTCCATATCCAAAGTCTGCATAACTCAAAATGATAATCAACTAAGTGTCATATGGAAGTGGGCATTACAGCCATAGATCTAGGAGAAATCATGAAGGAGACTTCTTAGATCCAATGTGTTATAAGAAGGGGATTCCATCCAAATGGATCCTCCTTTAGAATTGTTGAATATTATATTTAATCATGCATTCCTCATTGTTTAATTTAAATGCCAACATATATCCTAGATCTGGTTTAAGATCAAGGGTTGATTAGTTCTCTATATTTTTGTGTTTCATTGATGGGGAAGAAACCCATTTTGTAGATCAAGAGTCTTATGCATTTAAATACCCATGTGTAGGTTGGAGTAGGGTGCAAACAATCCTACACGGCCCACATAGGTTGGATTTGTATTTAGGTAAAGTTTAGATCCATAAGAGCCAATGTTTTTGCTTTGGAAACACCATTTTTGAAAAAATAGTCCATGCACAGGTGACCATGACCGACAGCGGTAACCTCTCGTGCTTATCGACGTCGATTCCTCTACCAAATGCGTTGGTTCTGTGGCATTAGCAATTTATTTTAGATTATTATTCTAAATGTAAAGTATATTGTATTTGTACCAGGAATAACTTATTATTGAATTTCAAGATTGCACAACAATTTCAAGGTATCGATTAAAAATAAATCACCAAAATGTCTTTCAAGTTTGAAAAATTTCAATTTATTTTGTATATAGTGAGTGATGTGAGTCACAAGAAAGTTGATGGTGGTTTAGTCACCGACGCCGATTCTTATCAATTGAGTCTAATTTTATAAATTTTAGCATATCTTTTACTTTTTGAGATTTAAACTTTTCTAAAGGACATTTCCAACAATCGGACATTAAATTGGGTTTCTTTGAGCAATTCGTAATATCATTTAAGTTTAAATATAAGCTAGAAGTTAAAATTTCAAAGCGTAACCATGAAACAAAGTGACCGATGTTGATGCGAGTACATCGATGCCGATTAAGACTGACCGGTGTCGGTTAGTGTGTGTAGGCCAGAGAGCTCTAAAAATGAATGTTTGAAGGAAAATAGATATCAAGAGATAACTTTAACTTTAAATATATCAAAACTAGAGAGTGTTTAACTGTTTCAAACCAAAATAAAGCTATGACAACTTTCCAAATTCATTTTGTGATCAAATATTAATATTCAAAACTCTCTTTTCTTTTTCATAACAAGTAAAATTTTAAACATGATATCCATTCTAATTCATTCCTTTACATACAACAATTTGAAGAGAAAGGAAAATACACATTCTTTAATGATCTTACTTCAAATATAATAATACAATTTGGTAAATGAAACTTACAATGCAAAGTTTCTTGTAAAATATAAGTCTACTAGTCTTCCACCTTGAGTGGGAATTACAAGAAAATTTCTACAATGACTACTAGTCTTCCACCTTGAGTGGGAATTACAAGAAAGTTTCTACAATGAAGAATATCTATTAATTTCAACAAATACTCCAAGTCTGAAGTATTCCACAAGAACTCCACCATTTCTTCACTTTAACCACAACAACAAAAATGTGGGAGAGGCAACACTCTCCACCCAACTAATAATCCAATGAAGAGAAGAGGCTATCCTCTTCATTGGCCCCTGAGACCCAACCAAAATGTAATAAAGAATGGATCCAACTCATGGAAACTACACAATGCTTCAACATCACAATACAAAATTTCACAACCATATAACACACATTCAACACAAGAAAACAATTACAAGAATGAAACTTCCAAAATACACAAGGGATGAAATGCAACTCTTATGTCTCCCTCAAGATCCTCTTATACCTCCCACATTATCTTATACCTCCCTACAATCTCTTATGTATCCCTCAAAAGAACTAAGTAAGAAAAGAAAACATTTTATTAAACAAAGTGGGGCACCCAACAGAACTCCCTCCAAAAACATGAAATAAAATCTTATGCCTCCCTACGTATAAGAACCACATAACCTCTTAAACATTCTACCCAAGAACCCAATAAGAACATAAATCATTCACCTACATGCAATAGACACATATATAAAAAAACAAGTAAAAAGAGTGTATCTCCTACCTCTCAATGGTAATAATTTGATCAATGAATCAAACTCCTAGCTCATTCAAGTTTAATCCAATAAAACAAGCTCTAATAAGTCAACAAGCACTCTAGAAATCTCTAATTCCAAATTTACAAGAGCACAAATGAAATGAAGTAACCCCCTAATAAATAAAGAAACTTGCATATATAGAAAAAGGAATGAGGAGGGTGAGGTGGCTCCATGTAGGATGCCACATCACTTATCCTCAACTCCACATCACAAGTCAAACCTTAACCCCAATGCACAATAAATTGGTGGTTGAGAGAAATTACAAGCCTCTTACACACACAATCCAAACCCACACCATCTAAGGACAAAATTTTAAACCCATGTAAGAAAGGTAAAATTTATGTCACTTTTTGTCTTGAACAACACATAATGGGTTTTATTTTTGACCCCAAATCGATAGGTAGGGTTGGTATATGAAATTAAGAGGTGTGGGACAAGCTAAGCTTGTCTCACAAGCCTCAAAAATGACCCTTAAGCCCAAATCCGAAATTTCAAGGTAAGGTAGAGTGTAAAACACTCTAAGTAACTTACACTTAAACAAAATCACTTGAAAAAATACCAACAAATCTAATAAATGACTCCATTTGTTACATTCCCCAAATAACTTAATAACATGATTAAATTACATCACAAAATAAATCACATACTCCACAATTAAGTGAAACATACACACAAATCCCATGCTCACAATTGGAGGTCATCCCCCCCCATCAGGACCCCCTAACAACAAATACAAAAACATGCCATATTACACAAGTTACCATGGTGACCATTTTTGTATCCATTAAGTATTCTACTATAGTTGGTCTCAAATCCCCCTTTTGATTGTTGTGATATAATTACCTCGAAAGTCACACAATACCTCCTTTGGCCTCGTGGTGCATGAGAACATCAAAGATAAAATATACGCATGAAAATCAATAATTATTTGCATAGAATTAAATCAACATCTAGACTAACAATGCTATCATTTATTTATTATTTCAACAACATCTCAAATCTACCATTCTATCAATATTAATAATATTGACAGATTAGTTCAAATGCTAAATCCTACTCAACACGAAGAGACTTATGAATGTCGCAATATATATGCCAACAACACATCATCATCATCAATATAAAAATTTCTCTCCATACCTCTAAGAATAAACATAAATCATACTATGAATCAAAATCCATCAATACTTATAATATCTCTATCATCTAACATCAATACTCATAATGGATAGGACTCTTATGAGGTCCGACATGAAGAAGCAACTTCATTCCCACCTCACAACTACGGTAAACTCTCCTCGATCAACATACTTCTTCTACATCTCTTGTGCCTTTTACAACCTCTGTCGGACCAAAATAGCCTGATGTTCCATGTCCTGTAACAAAGTTGGGCTAATAGATACTCTTAATTTCCTCAAGTATATCCAAACTCAATGGTGTCCTGCACTCCCTTCCATAAAGTTAATGAAAATTTGTCATACCAATAGAAATACGGAAGTTGTTGTAAGAAAACTACACCGAATACAAGTACTCCTCCCACTTCGACTGATGATCCATGACGTACATCCGAAGCATGTCCTCTAAAATTTGATTCACCTGCTCCATTTGTCCATCTATCTTTCGATTATAGACTTTTTGAATTTGATGCTTATCCAAAGTGCCTATTGCATGGTAGTCCAAAAGTGTGATGTGTATAAGGGATCATGGTCACAGATGATCTTTCACAAAATCCCATGCAGTCTAAAAATCTTATCCAAGTACACTCTCACTACTGCACTAGTTGTATAGGTGGTCTTCACTAGAGAAAAATGAGCCACTTTCGTCAATCTATCCACTGTGACCATGATGGCATCGTGGTGGTATCTCGACGTCAATAGCCCTACTATGAAATCCATGGAAATGGTATCCCATTTCCACTCCAATATAGCATGTGGGTAAAGAAGGCTAGCTGGATGCTTATGGTCGACCTTCACCCTCTAACACTCTAAACAAGGTTAAAGAAACTGAGCTACATCTCTCCAAAGACCTCTCCAATGATATAGCTGTCTCAAGGTGGTGTGCATCTTCTTCACCCCTAGATGGGCTGAATAAGGTGCACGATGAGCCTCTACTAAGATATCCTATCTCAAACCTCCATCCCTAGGTACATAGATCCAACCTCTTTGTCTAAGAAGTCCATCTGACTCTAATTTAAAACAATCAAAATTCCCCTCAAGGGGTCTCTAAGACTCAATCTTTGATCTCTCATTGCAAAAGCAAAAATTGTCATGAGGAGGCTGCTATAAAATCTTACCCCACAAATTTGTGCCCACTAAAGTAGCCATAGCCAAATGTCACTATCTACTCAGAGCTTCGATGACAACATTCTCTTCCAAATTCACATGCATTATCTCCATGTCGTACTTATATGGAAAAACCATCCAACACCACTAATTAGCATTGAGATTGGGTTGCGTGAAGAGGTGACGTAGGCTCAAATGGTCAGTCCTAAGAATAAATATGCCACGAAGAAGGAAATGTCTCCATCAAACTAAAGCTTGCGAATCTGCTGCAAGCTAAAGTTCATGATTTAGATAATTCAGCTCATGATCTTTGAGTTTGTGAGATTCAAAGGAAACCACATAGCCCTCCCCGCATCAATACACCCCTATTCTTGCCAAGGAAACATCTCAGTACACACAAATAAATCCCTCTTAGGGTCTAGCACAAAAAGAATCGGTCTTTGACGTAAGGCATCCCTTCGAGTACTTGAAGGCTTTATCACATCCGTCAGGACCAAAAAAATCTTCCCTTTCTGTTGGGAAGTAATGGGGTGCAAATGCGAGAGAAGTCTGAATGAATCTCCTGTAATAACTTGTCAACCCCATGAAACTACCTACCTCGGTACACTAGTTGACACGGAAAATCTATAATAACTCTAATATTTGAAGGATTGATGTTGAAACCTTCCCCATAAATTATGTAATGCAAGTACTACTCCTCTTATGAAAGAATGCACACTTCTCCATATTCTCGTAAAGTGATGGTCACAAAGAAATTGTAGAGCTTGGTAAAGGTGCTCATTGTGTACCTCACTTATATGTGAGTAAATCAAAATGTCATCAAGAAAAAGAGCACTAAGTAATCCAAAAGTGTCCAAAATATCCCATTCATCAAACTCATGAATACTGCGGGGGCATTCATTAGACCAAAAGGCATTACTGTGTGAACTCATAGTGGCCATATCTCGATACGAAAATTTGTTTTATGAATATCGACTCCATGATCCTTAGCTGATGGTATCCAGAATTCATATCTATCTTTAAAATAATTAAGGCTGCTTTAATCTGATCAAACAAATCATCAATACGTGGAAGGGGGGAACAATTCTTGAACGTTACTTTGTTTAGCTGATGATAATCAATATTCAATCATAGAGATCTCTCCTTCTTCTTTACAAAAAATATTTGTGTACCCCAACGCAATACACTAGGAAGAATTAGGGCCTTTCTCTAAAAGTTCCTTAAGATGCAACTTGAGCTCATAGAGCTCAAGGGTAGTCATCCTATAAGGTACTCTTGAGATAGGATCTACTCCTGGGACCAAATCAATGTGAAAATTTATCTCAGGCTGTGGGAGGTAACACCGATAGCTCCCATAGAAAGAAATCCAAAAACTCCCTCAAGATATGATGATCGTCAAGAGATGGCCCACTAGACTCATCCTCAAATATCTCACTAACCATGAAAACATACAACTGGAAACCTCATCGTGTCAACCACTTAAGTTACATAACATATATGGTGCGAATAGAGGTGGGTATCCTGACTCCCACTATCACCGACTCCACTCCCAAATCATCTACACATGATATTACCTTACTATAACAATCAACCCTATCCTTGTGTGTAGATAACCAATCCATGCCCAAAATAATCCCATAGGAATCGAAAGGAAGGATACGAAGATCCAAGGTCATGGAAAAGGGTCCTAGGTCAACTATGCACTCCTTGACTAAGGAGTCCACTGTGAGCTTGGCTCTAAAATCCATCTCCACATCCTAACTATGGCTCTACCTAACTGCCACTAGCCTGCATCGGTGTACTACAAATAGGGAAATAAAATAATCTAAGGAACTTGAATAAAATAAAATAGAAAAAGAAATGCCATCAATGCTACTTGTCCTCTCAATCACCGCACTTTAGTTCTTTGCTTAGC
Source organism: Taxus wallichiana var. yunnanensis (assembly GCA_018340775.1). NCBI lineage: Eukaryota > Viridiplantae > Streptophyta > Pinopsida > Cupressales > Taxaceae > Taxus > Taxus wallichiana. Next base: position 789,215,167 of record CM031234.1, read on the forward strand.
AGTTCTCGACCATTACATATATCCTATGGCTCATAGTCATGTCTCTTATAGTAGGATCTAAAACCGGTTCCTTACCCTTCTTTTAGCATTATGAGGGCACTCTCTCCAATGATGCCCAAGTAATCTTCACCCATAACAACAACCGGGTCCTCTCTAATGAGAATCAGCTCCTGCAGTACTCTAGTGGTGCTCGTGTCGTAGATCACGATGATCTTGCTATGGACTACTTTGGTCACTTTGTTGATGAGCTCTTGTTAATTAAGCTTTGGGTGGGGCATGAGTTCTCGACTGGTCCTCTAGGAGGAGGCGCCATATTGTGACCCCTATGTGCATCGACTCTCCTGTGTAGGCCTAAATGGAGGATGAGTCTACTGCTACTACTACTTTGAGGTAGATGTTGTGGTGGTCTAAATGAAGACTATGCAGAACCATGTACTCCACGAGGAGGAGTAGACCCCATAAATATACAATCCTTCATCTTATGGATGTGGTTCCACACTTTATCTTTGGCCCTCTTGTGTCTTCCTACTAGTCTCCTTCGCAATATAGGCCTTCTAAATGGATGCCCGACATAGGTCATGGAACTCCTCTATCCCCTACTAATAGAACCTCCTGGATAAATATATTCTCATGAACTAATCCTTGAAGATTACCTAAGTGACTGTCTCAAAATCCACATGGACATTTTTCTCCTCGGTCATCCACCGGACACTGGCTCTATCTCTCGAAGGTGGATGGCAACACCACCTTTTATGTTACTGCCACATGGACATAGCTTGAAGCATCTGCTCAAACTGACCAACCATGCCTCTTCCAACAATCTTCCAATGTCCCCAATGAAATGAGATGGATGGAGTTTTATGATCTCTCTGATTGTATCTACCATTGTAGACCTGTCTTCCTCTAGCTCTCTCAACTCAATCATCACATTGCATAGGGCTCCTAGATGTGTCCATGTGTCCTATTGCCCTCTATCCAAGACCTCTCTATTGTGAATCTCATCTAACTAACTCCACATGGTATTTCTCTGCCCTATGCTCATCACCATGCTAGGAAGGTGTACGAACCTCTACTGATGGCTCTCTATCATATCTGTTGTGTCTCCCTCCCAAGGATCTTCCATGTATAGAATCATTAACATCTTGTAACGTCTGAAGTATATGAGGCAATATGGTTGCTACTTCCGTTTGATCTAGGGGTGGTAAGTCTAGGACCACGTGCAAGAACCCCTTGTTTTGTTCGCACCTCCTACATGCCACTAAGGAGAGTTATTTTATTACTCTATATTTTGTTTAAGTTTTCTAGGTTTTCTTCATTTAAAATATCATGCAAGTTGTGTGATCTAGGTTTAGAGTTGCGTTATGTTTTCTTGTTATGTCTTATGTTTCCAAGTGTGCCTAAGGTCCAAGCATTAAACCCATGGCTCTGATACCAAGTGTAACGCCCACAATTTTGATGTTCTAAAACCACATTAATCCTTAAATAATTATATGGAAAGTTGTGATAATTTTTTTAGAAAAATAAGTTAAGGGTTCCCAATCCTAATGTACGTTTAATTAATTCCTGCTATCAAAGTTACATTACAAAGGATACCTAAATTCTAGATTATTAATTAAATATTCTTAATCCAGATCTAATGTCAATTTAACTATCATCATAAGGTAATTGTCCCTTAATTCCTTGTACTAGGTTACATAGATTCCCTCTTGGGAATTAAAATTCAGTCCATTTTAAATAAACCCTTATCCTTAGTTAGATTAGTGCACTTAAATTAGTTCCTTTAATGTACATTAAATTAAATTCTAAAACATACTAGGACGTAAATAGAAATATTAACATATAAGGGTATTAAATGACCCCATTCACCCATTTACACATGCCTTTAAATTATCTAAAACCCATAATATTTATTCTTTCCTAATAGTTGTAGGTTGTGTTAGTGTGAAATCACAACACCCCCAAATGAGTTATGGATCTACTTTTCTAAGGCAAGGTCATTTGGCATGATTTGCATAACATTGGATCATTCCCCAAGCTGTGGGACTTGCAAATGGGAATGATCCTCTAGAGAAGGCTGGTTCCTCTTTCCTAAACTACCTTCCACAAGATATTCTAGTGCAGAAAAGCTAATCTAATCCTAATCTAACATCCAAGGAGACCGTCGAGAGAAAGAAAACAAGGAAAATAGAGCCTACACTAAAACGGTGATATACCGAGAAGGAAAATGATGTTCATCTACTCAAACTTCCATGGAACAAAGAGAGGTGCACAATGGAAAGGATGGATAGCAGCATCATAGACCATAGATGATATTCACACAAACAATGTTCCAAAACCCCATGAACACAGCTCCCGGATCTCCGATGAACATTCAAACAATGCACATATATCTTGCAATGAAGAGAGGCAAGAAGAGACAACAAAAATGAGCAAAGGATGGACAAATGCATCACAAAACACTTTTTTTATTGCTTCAAAGTTTACACAGAGCATCATTTACAGATAAGAGGAAAAAACACCATTTATAGAGCAGGGGAGGAGGTTCAAACTCCTTTTCAACCCTACTAGAGAGATAGAAGGGGGAGGTAGAGAAGAAGAATGAACAACAACCTTACAATAAGCCCCGACCCTTCTTTTATAGACTCAATACAGAGGGGAGAAAGAGAGAAGAGTAAAAAAACTAGTTCGAGCTGAACCACTGCCATCAATGCCTTCCACAAGATCTACCCCCAAATCTGTCTTGATCAGTACCATTTTTCTTATTCGGCGCCTCGAAGAAGGAGGAAACAAAAGATTAGATTGAATCTGATCTAGTTGTTGAGGCAAGGAGATCCTGCATTAAAGGCTCGAATATGTTTCTCTATTTTTCACTTACCAGGGCCTATGAAAAATGATTTTTTATCTTTCCATGGTGTAGAGGACGTCAAAACCTTTCCAACAATGTCATATTTGTAGTATTTTGAGACTGAGTCGAAATATATGCCCCTTTGAAGTTTACATTGGGTATGTACAAATGGGTGGGAAAACTAGTTTGAAAAAAGGCCCCTTCTTTAATATGGAACACATGGTAGCCAGATTAGGGAAAAATCAGGTTTGCGGGTTTAGAATTTATCTTTTCCCCCTTTTCCATGAGAATCACAAACTAGAAAAATCCCATGGCCCCACTACTCCGCTTGGACACGTGGCACCCTTTGGTTGGCTGAGGAGATGCGCTCCAACTTTTTCCTTTTGGCCCTTTTGTCAAAAGGAAAATTTTCACCTTTTCCTCCAACTCCCCACTTTGGTTTGACTCGGGTTCAAACACTGAATTTTTCCCTCTTGGTAGAGTCATGGCCCATTTTGCAACTTTTACACTTTTTGAAACAACAAGGGGAAAAGAACCAACTTTTCCCCGATGACCCACTTTTCCCTAGGACACACGGCAGTCTGGCACTCATTTGGAAACCTTTTCTTTATTCAATCTTTGAATCAGTGCCATTAAGACACTTAGATGCCTTCGCCGATCTGTGGACTTTTCAACGGTCCCTCTTACTTTTTAGATTTTGGGCTACATGGCGAACTCGCGCTCATTTGGGTCTCCACCTTGAGACTAACTCTTGGAGATGCGCCATGCTGACATTTGGTATTCTCCACTTACACTAATATACTTAGCTAATTTTGAGGCTTGCCTCATCCTCCTTTTGACTCTATTTTGACCATTTGTTACGTGGAAGGTGGCGCAAGATTGAGTCTCCCGCTTGGATTTCCTTTGGTTTTTGTGCCAAGCTTACACTGCACTTCCTTTTTGGTTGAAGACTTTTGAAAGCCCCGCAATTTCTTTGGGGTTTTGGATGCATGGCATCCTGGTGAAATTTTGGGCTCCCCATTTTGGATTCACCTTTGGAGAAGCATTGTTAAGACATGTGGCTCATTCATACTTAGCGGATTTTGGACCTTTCACGAATCAAGTTTTCAATCCCGAAAAATTTCATTCCTCACTTTGTTTTTCCCCTTCTTTCTCTTGGCCTCTCTATGGCACCACCCCTTCTTCTCTGACCCTACAATTCCATTGTTGAATCATTGAAGCTTGCAAAATAGATTTAAGACATGAAATGGCTTGAGATTCATTTCTTTTCATAGGGTCGTTTAATCGTTCTTTGCCCCTGCCACTCCATTGTTGAGTCCTCCCTCGACCCTTTAAATAGATTTAAGATATGGAAATTCTCAAAATTGTTGGGAAATTAGAGTTTCCATGGTAAATTAGTAATATACCATGAGGTAAATAAATGGGTAGTTTGTTATTTGTTTGTACGGTTTGGAGTGATTTGTGGGAGGATAAGGATAGGGATTAGATCCCATATATTGTGGATCAATATCTGTATAAATATCTCTCTCAAAAATAATAAAATTGTATTGTTTTGATTGACTAAATTCCCTGATTTGGTATCAGAGCAGGCTTCTGTTCTAAAAATTTTTCAGGCCTTGATCTTCATAGAGTTCAGCAGTGTAGACCACGTGCGAAGGCTCTTCATATACGAAAGGTCTTCCTTTTCCTTGTCAATGGTAATGTAATGTGGACCATGTGCTGATCCCATTCACATTCGAAAAGGATGTTTAGAAATATTATTTATTGATATATTATTTTGCATGGAGGCTATATTATTTTTCAAAGAAAAAAAAACAATTAAATTGCAGGCGTATGTTTTTTGAAATTCGTCCATCATTCTTCACTCTGTGTTAGCTGCGTACAGTTTGAGGAGGTCGATTGATATAGCTTAACATTCTGTGTTAGCTGCGTACATGTGTTTATTATTTCAGATCACAAAATCAAGCTGATCCGCCATCAATTGAAGCGTTTAATGAGGAAGGGGAGATAGTGTTCGCACCGAGATTCATGCTTTGTATTTGGTATTGTAATATTATCCCTCACAGTAACTGGATCTCTACCGATCCACCTTTGATCTGCGGCTGCGTCTTGAACCTTGGTTCCTCCTCCAAGTCAGTCAAAGAAGAGACAAAGCTTTGATTGGTCATTAAAATGCTGCCGAGGCGTTTTTTGCTAAGTCTGTTTGGTGCCTGACGTGTTTGTTATCTCAGATCTGGATCTACGTGGTTTAAGGAATACATTGGTCATTCCAATTTCCTATGGTTGAACGAATATCAAGCTCCTGCTATTTATGTACATCGCATTCCATTGGTCAGATCTGGATCTACGTGGTTTCATTATGTACATTGCATCTTGAGATCAGCGTCCCACAACTTCTTCTTTTTTGATATTTGAATATATATATTCAGCAGATTGGATTTGGCGAGCTTGTATTTGTCTTTTTTTTTTTGGCGAGTTCACTGCATGCATGGAGTTCTGAGGTTCACCGTCCAAGATATTCATTCTTCACGTGTTCCTTGAATGGATCTGACATCCACATATCAGATTTGCAGCGATCTGTTCCAGCTGTGCATGAAAGGCGATCCAGAGGACAGATCTACTTGATGGAAAACTATCTGACAAGGCCATGGCTACTGAAGAAGATGATACTGAAGAACAAAACACAAATGCTAATACTGAAGGTTTTTCAAGCGATGAGGATTATCTTTTTTGAGTTGTTTGTGTTTTGTATCTACCCATGTCAACTCTAAGGGAGGGAATGTTGGGAAATTAGAGTTTCCATGGTAAATTAGTAATATACCATGAGGTAAATAAATGGGTAGTTTGTTATTTGTTTGTACGGTTTGGAGTGATTTGTGGGAGGATAAGGATAGGGATTAGATCCCATATATTGTGGATCAATATCTGTATAAATATCTCTCTCAAAAATAATAAAATTGTATTGTTTTGATTGACTAAATTCCACACGAAAAATAACCGTTTCTTCTATTTCTTCTTGTACAAGGCCAAATTTGACTTTCTCGGGCCTCTATTTTTGCCTTGTCTTGTTCTGGAACTTGAGCTCATGGGTTTGAATCCTTTCCCTTCATGTTTTCTTTATGTGTAGGGCTTTTTCTAACTGAATTTTCTAGGGGAGGTAAATTTGGGATAGAAATTTAGTGACTCGCAGGACATCTTCCTACTAGATGAAGAGACCAGTGGCCTTGAAGCATCCATTGGGCATGGAGTCTGCTTGATAAACATGAAACTGATTTGAACTTTGAAGTCTTGATCCTTGAGCCACTACAAGCTTGGCTACATACATTTCCTATGTTTTGTCTGACCTAGGACTTCCCACACATCTACACTCTCAATTTTCATAATAAAATATTGGGAATGGAGTTTCTGAGAGTAAATTTTTTTTGACCCGGGGCTTCAATTTGTCCCTCAAATGGACTGTCTTGAAATGACTTTAGCTACTCGCATTTGGATCTTTTGGAATTTACAACTGTTACAGGAAAACATGAGCCTTCTTACCTTTAATAGTTTAAGATCCTAGCCTCATGCCCTCATAAGAAATGTAAACAAAACTTATATACAAAGAAAAAATCATACATGCCTCAAATGAGACATATATATTGTGCATAAGCACTTCTTCTTCTGAAAAAAAAAACCTACCTACACTACTCTAACCTAGAGCAAAGGGAGCTCAAAAAAATCTTGCAACTAGTAGGGAGAAATAGCTTCCCTTCCTCAAAAATGGCAGCCATGCAACTGATTTGGCACTGAACATGGCTGGTTAGATGAGTGAAAAACTAACTACAAGCTGATATTCCACCCAAATCACCAAAGTATCAATTGAAGATAAAACCGATGCCTCTTTTAGTTGCTATGCATTTGGATTGAAGATGTATGGAAGCTGATCCTTAGTTCTTTGTTTGTCATCCTCATGCCCTAAAATTTGCATGACCAAATTTGGCTTCTCCTTTGGCTCTAATGAAGCCAAATACTTGATTAGGAAAGGTCTGATCCATTTGATATGCCCATTTCTCATAAATTCAATGCCAAAAATGGAGTCCTCTTGTAGACCTTCGTGGGTGAATGATGTGGAAGGAATGGTGGAACTCTTCTACTCTCTCTTCTACCTCTTATGAAGAACATGGAAGATCTAAATATTCTAAACTTGATTCCAAAAGGCTGCTATAAGGTACAGGATTCTACAAATGAATGCTCTCCTCCATGACAACAAGTATGCATTTTTGGAAGGTGGATGAAGGAGGAGAAAACAATGTGATTTCAAATGGTTCTTCTCCATCAAAACAATCCTCCAAATTAGACAGATAAACTGCCTCATTGTTGTCCTGCTACAAATGTTCAACTTCTTCCATGGTGTTCTCTTGATCAACAACTTGTTTACCATGGTTTCTTTCATCCTCTAACATGAAGTTTGAAATATTAAAATCTTCTCCAACATTAGAGCTCGAGAGAGATGAAGTGGAAGGAAGAACTGAAGGTTCTTCTATAGCCTGTTTCATGCTCAAATCCTTTAGATCTACATTTTTCTCCTTCATAGCTAGAATGTTATCCTTTTCTTTTGGATTTGGAGCAGCTTCTCCTTCCTCTACTACTTGAAGACCATCTTTCTCTTGAATGACCTCTTTCTCTATCATGAAGTTTTCCAAATCAAAATCTTCAATCTGCTGCTCTAGAGGACAAGTTGGGACTGTAAGATCTTCTTCAGAGCTCCTTTCCATGGTGGATTCATCAACCAAAATAGGCCCTTCAAATGAAAGCAAGAAATTATCAATGATCCCTTCTTCTTCTCTGCTATAAAATCTGATTTGGTCTCACCCATTTGCTACATTCCAATGGGACTTTGAGATGGTTTTCCTTCCTCTTCCATGGTTGATTGTGTAACTTGAATTGCACCAGAATTTTCTTCAAGTAGAGTGCCAACATGGACACTAAATTCTGAGAAAATAGGTTGATCTTCTTATTCAACTACTGGTGCTACAAACTTACCCTTGGCCACCTCTAGTTCTTTAACATTTACCTCCTCTGTAGGATTAACAAACAAAGGAATTTTAGTAATGCCAAATGTGAGAGCCAAGTTCACTAAATTCTTAATCATTTCTTCTTCTTTCACTTCTTCTTATTTTTGTCCTTCATGATTGATTTTTGAAATTTCTTCTTCCTTAAATGGAATTGGGAAGGAAAGAGGAGAAACAGATTGGCATTCAATCATTTGTGCATTTATTGGTGGTGGTGGGAGGGATGGAACTTCTTGTTTCTTTGGAGGTGAAGGTGTTTCTTTTTTCTCTTGTGGAGGGGATTTAGATTTGGAAGAGAAGAGAAGAAAAGCTAAGATGAGATGGAAGACTAAGGGATGGAGGGATGGTTTTCAAAATTGGAGCAAAGATTAGCTAGGTTGCTTGGAAATTGAATCTCAAATTGAGATCATGTTGCTTGAGGATTGGAGAGAAATTTACCAGATAATGGTGTAGGGTTTACCCATTGACAAGGTTGTTTAGCACAAAATTCATAGTCCCCTATCTCTTCAGTCCATTGTGCAAGTTGGGGCAGCATTCAAATCATGAAGTCCATCTTCTCCTAAGGGCTGTAGTGTCTTGGAAAAGGTCCTTACCATGGGCAAGGTGCCTGCAACCAATTACCCGAATGCCTTCATTTGAGTTGTAGCTCTTGACTAAACCATACCAATCTCTATTTTTGAATCTTATCCAGAGACCAGCATCCTCTGCATAACTATCACCATCATATGTGTTCTCTTGTCCTTGAAAATCTTCATAGTCAAACTGGTTTTGACATTTCTTATATGGGTAAACATAATGTTCTGGATATGATTATAATGTCGATCTAGAGGAGTTGAGAAATACATTAAAGGTGGACTATATCACTATAAGTGTGAGCTCCATGAAGGGAATGAAGTCATGATTCCACAACCTCATGGAAAAGGAGAAAATGAGAGAGATGGAAGAAGAAAATGGATGAAAATGAGTGGAAATGGATGGAAAATGTGTCTCAGTAACTTAGAGAATGGGTTTTTACTAGATGGAGTCGTTAGATGTGCTTGTATATACCTCAAAAGGATGAATCCCACCAAGAACGCATCAAATTAATGAAATAAAGTGAAGACCTCTTGTCACACCGGGCGTACCAAAACTGTTAGTGGCGCATGGTGGTGTAAGTTTTGTTATTATTGTTTAGACACTAAGAGAAGATGAAATATCAAACCCTAGTGTTCCACTGGGCATGCCAAAATTGTTAGTGCAAAATCGTAACACCCCTAAAATGAGTTATGGATCTAATTTTCTAAGGTAAGGTCATATGGTGTGATTTGCATAACATTGGATCATTCCCAAGCCGTGATACTTGCATGTGAGAATGATCCTCTAGAGAAGGTTGGATCCTCTTTCCTAAACTACCTGCCACAAGCTATTCTAGTGCAGGAAAGCTAATATAATCCTAATCTAACTTCCAAGGAGACCATGAGAGAAAGAAAATAAGGAAAAATAGATCCTACACTAAAATGGTGATACACCATAGAAGGAAAATGTTGATTATCTACCAAACTGCCATGGAACAAAGAGAGGTGAGCAATGGAAACGATGGACAACAACATCACAGACCATAGATCAGATTCACACAAAAAATGTTCCAAAACCCCATGAACACAGCTCTCAGATCTGTAAATGAACATTCAAAACATGCACAAGATATCCTACAATGAATAGAGGCAAGATGAGATAACCAAAAATGAGTAAAGGATGGACAAATTCATCACAAAACACATTTTTCATTGCTTCAGAGTTTACACAGACCATCATTTACAGATAAGAGGAAAAATTCCATTTAAATAGCAGGGGAGGAGGTTTAAACTCAATTTCGACCTTCTGGAGAGATAGAAGGGGGAGGCAGAGAAGAAGAATGAACAACAACCTTACAATAAGCCCCGACCCTTCTTTTATAGACTCAGTACAGAGGGGAGAAAGAGAGAAGAGTAAAAAAACTAGTTCGAGATGAACCACTTGTTAGGTTTTGGAGCCTATTTTCATGTGTAAAAGTGTTGAAGACTATACACTAAGAGTATTGTACCTGATATATCAAGAAACGTGATTTTCTCATATGGGTGCGATTTTGACCCATAGGTTTATGGGATGGTTTTTGCCCATGGTTTTGATACCCACAGTTTTGTAAAACTACTTAAGCAATTATCTATTTATATGGTTTTATGCGTATGATAGATTTATGAGAAGCATTGCAGATGTGCTTTGAATTTGGGTGTGAATTCTATAGAGTTTGTTGAGCATAGCTCCAAACAGATCTAGGTATTGTATTGAGAGAGTGGTGACTTGTAATAAAATATGAGCAAGTGATTCTTGGTGGATGTATCCCAAATTGGGTGAACCACGTTAAATATTGTCTCTTTGTGTTGTGTTATTTTATTCTGCACTTTTATTTGAGATCTGTAATATTTTCTTGCATATTAGTTTCTACTGTTGCGATTATATGAGGGATTTTTCCACATATTTTATCTCTTATTTCCTAACACCACTGCCATCAATTCCTTCCATAAGATCTACCCCAAATATTTCTTGACTATACCAATTTTCTTATTCGGTGCCTCGAAGGAGGAACGGAAGATTAGATTGAATCTGATCTAGTTGTTAAGGCAAGGAGATCCTGCATTAAAGGCACAAAGATGTTTCTCTATTTTTCACCTACCAGGGCCTGTAAAAAATGATTTTTATCTTTCCATGGCGTAGAGGACATTGAGATGCTTCCAATGATGTCATATTTGTAATATTTTGAGCCCTGAGTCGAAAGATATGCCCCTTTGAAGTTTGCATCAGTCCATACAAATGGGTGGGAAAACCAATTTGAAAAATGGGCCCCTTCTTTAATATGGAACACGTGGCAGCTAGATTAGGGAAAAATCAGGTTTACGGGTTCAAAATTTATCTTTTTCCCTTTTCCGTGAAAATCATGAAATCCGAAAAATCCCTGTGGCCCCGCTTCTCTGCTTGGACACGTGGCACCCTTTGGTTGCCTGAGGAGATGCGCTCCAACTTTTTCCTTTTGGCCCTTTTTCTAAAGGAATTTTTTCATGTTTTCATTCGACTCCCCACTTTGGTTTGACTCGGGTTCAAACGATGACTTTTTCCCTCATGGTAGAGTCATGGCCCATTTTGCAACTTTTACCCTTTTTAAGGTAATAAGGGGAAAAGAACCAAGTTTTCTCTCGATGGCCCACTTTTTCCCTAGGACATGCAAAGCATTTTGGCACTTGTTTGTAAACCTTTTCTTTATTCAATCTTTGAATCAGTACCATTAAGATAATTGGTAGCCTCCACTCGATCTATGGACTTTTCAATAGTCCCTCTTACTTTTTAGATTTTAGGCTACGTGGCGAGCTCGTTCTCATTTGGGTCTCTGCCTTGAGACCAACTCTTGGAGATGTACTATGCTGACACTTGGCATTCTCCACTTACACTTTTATACTTAGCCAATTTTGAGGCCTGCCTTGTCTACCTTTTGACTCTATTTTGACCATTTGCTATGTGGAGGGCTGGTGCAAGTTTGAGTTTCGCCTAGATTTCCTTTCAGCTTTTTGTGCCAAGTGACACTGCACTTCCTTTTTAGTTGAAGAGTTTTCAACACCCCATAATTTATTTGGGGTTTGAGATGCATGGAATCTGCACAAGTTTGGTCTCCCCTTTTTGAATTCACCTTTGGAGAAGTGCCGTTAAGACATGTGGCTCCTTCCGCTAGCTCTTTCATACTTAGTCGATTTTGGACCTTTCCCGAACTATTTTTGAGCCCGAAAACTTTGAATCCTCGCCATTTTTTCCCTTCTTTCTCTTGGCCTCTCTCGCAGACTTCCCTTCTTCTTTGACCCCGCAATTCTATTGTTGAATCAAGGTGAAGCTTGTAAAATAGATTTAATACATGAAATGGCCTTACAAAGTCGTTTTCTTCATATAGGGTCTTTTAATCGTTCTCTACCCCGCCACTCCTTTCTTGAGTCCTCCCTCGACCCTTTAAATAGATTGAAGATATGGAAATGCTCAAAAGAACTATTTCTTCTTTTCTTCTTGTGCACGGTCGAATTTGACTTTCTCGGGCCTCTATTTTCACTTTGTCTGGTTCTAGAACACGAGCTCATGGGTCTGAATCATTTGATTCATGTTTTCTTTATGTGTAGGGCTTGTTCTAATCAAATTTTCTAGGGGAGGTAAATTTGGGATAACAGGTTGATTATTGACTCTTGGATCAAATGCATTATGGCCACTAGATCTAAGAGTCCCAAACTAACCCTAACCATCCTTATGAAATTTTAGTAAACATTTTTTTTTCCTAGGCTCATCATTTATTTCTCTTTGGTTTGCAGTGGGAAGGGGTGGATGTCATGAATCTAGGGGAAATAATGAAGGAAACTTCTTAGATACAATGTGTAAGAAGAAGGGGATTTAATCCAAATGGATCATCCTTTTAGAATATTTGAATCTTATATTTAATCATGCATTCCTAGTTGTTTAATTTCAATGCCAATATATATTCTAGATTCTTTTTAAGATCCATGGTTGATTAGTTCTCTATATTTGTTTTGTTGTTTCATTGATGGGGAAGAACCCCATTTTGAAGATAAAGAGTCTTAAGCATTTAAAACCCCATGTACATGTTGGATTAAGTTTCAAATAAGCCTACACAACTAACATAGGTTGGATTTCTATTTAGGTGAAGCTTAGATCCATAATATCCAATGATTTTGTCAAAAACAAACTTTTTTAAAAACAAGAACGCACAAGTGACCAATAATAATCTCTTGTCTAACGACGGTAACCTCTCTCATTACCGACGCGTCGGTTCTCGCTACCAGCTTCTCATTCCTATGGCATTAGCAATTTATTTTAGATTATTATTCTAAATGTAAAGGATATTGCATTTGTACCAGGAATAACTTATTGTTCAATTTCACAATAGCATAACAATATAAAGTTATCTGATTCAAACAAAAGAACCACAATGTCGTTCAAATTTTTAAAATTACAATTTATATAGTATCAAGTAACCGATGTGGGTCACATGACCGCTGACGAGGGTTCAATACCAACGCTTATTCATCAATTGAGTCTAATTTTATAAATTTTAGCATATCTTTTACATTTTTAGAATTATACTTTTCTAAAGGACATTTCCAACAATCATACATTAAATTGGGTTTTTGAGCAAGTCATAATATCATTTAAGTTAAAATCTAAGCTATAAGTTAAAATTTCAAAATTGTAACCATGAAACAGTGACCGATGTCGGTAGTGAGTACACCGACGTTGGTTAAGACTTACCAGCCGATCACTTTGTGTAGGCCAGAGAACTCTAAAAATGAATGTTTGAAGGAAAATAGATATCAAGAGATAATTTTAACTTTTAATATATCAAAACCAGAGAGTGTTTAATAGTTTCAAACCAAAATAAACATATGATAACATTCCCAATTCATTTTCTGATCAAATATTAATATTTGTAACTCTCTCTTCTTTTTCATTACAAGTAAACTTTTAAACATGATATCCATTCTAATTCATTTATGTACCTACAACATTTTGAAGAAAAAGGAAAATACACATTCTGTAATGAACTTGCTTCAAATATAATAATACAACTTGGTAAATGAAACTTACTATCAAACTTTTCTTTTAAAATACAAGTCTACTAGTATTCCACCTTGAGTGGGAATTACAAGAAGATTTCTACAATGAAGGATATCTTTTGAGTTCAAAAAATAATCCAAGTCCCAAGTATTCCACAATATCTCCACCATTTCTTCACTTTAACCACAACAATAAAAATGGGGGAGAAGCCACACTCTCCACCCAACCAATAATCCAATGAGGAAAAGAAATTATCCTTCTTAGTTTCCCCAGCCCCAACCAAAATGCAATAAAGGATGTATCCAACTCATGGAAAATACATAATGCTTCAACATCACAATACAAAATTTCCTAACCATATAACACACATTCAACCCAAGAAAACAATCACAAGAATGTAACTTTCAAAGTACACAAGGCTTGAATTTCAAAGCCAATTAAGCAAGGATCTATGGGGAGATCACTTATGCCTCCCAATGGGATTAGGTGCCGACCTTTAAAACCTCCAATATACATCTCAAAACCTGTACACAACATTTATGCCTTCCTAAAGATCCTCCTATACCTCCCACATTCTCTTATGCCTTCCTAAAATCTCTTATGTCTCCTCAAAAGAACCAAGTAAGAAATGTAAGAATTTTATTATCCAAGGTGGGGCACCCAACTCCCTCCCAAAACATGAAATAAAATCTTATCCCTCCCTACATAAAATATCCCCATAGCTTTATCCCGCATCATACTTAGGCATTATACCTAGTAACCCAACAAGGACATAGATCATTCACCTACATGCAATACACACATATATTAAAAAAAAAGTAAGAAGAGTGTAGCTCCTACCTCTCAATAGTAATAACTTGATCAAGGAATCACACTCCAAGCTCATTCAAGCTCAATCTACTCAAACAAGCTATAAAAATTCAACAAACACTCTAAAAATCTCTAAATACAAAAGCACAAAAGCACAAATGAAAAGAAGTAACCCCAAACAAACAAATAAACTTGCATATATATAAAAAGGAATAAGGAGGGTGAGGTGGCTCCATGCAGGATGCCACATCACTTATCCTTAACTCCACATCACAAGTCAAACCTCAACCCCAATGCACAATAAATTGGCGGTTGAGAGGAATTACAAGCCTTTTACACACATTCCAAATCCACACCATCTAAGGACAAAATTTAAAACCCATGTAATAAAGGTGTAATTTATGTCATATTTTGTCTTGCAAAACACATAATGGGGTCTATTTTTGACCCCCAATCGATAGGAGGGGTTGGTATATGAAATTAATAGGTGTGGGACAAGCTTAGCTTGTCCTTAAGCCTCAAAATGACCCTTAACACCAAATCCGAAATTCCAAGTTAAGGTAGAGTGTACAACACTCCAAGTAACTTACACAAACAAAATCACATAGGTGAAAAGACAAACAAAACTAATTAATGACTCCATTTGTTGCATCCCCAAAATAACTTAATAACATGATTAAATTACTTTACAAAGTCAGATTAGTCAACAATGATTAAATAAATTACATCACCAAATAAATCACATACTCCACAATTAAATAAAATAAAAAGGGAGACATACACACAAATCCCATGGTAACAGCTTGAGGTCATCCCCCTTATCGGGGCCCCCAACAACAAATGAAAAAACACAACATATTACACAAGTTGCCATGGTGACCATTGTTGTGTCCATCAAGTATTCCGCTATGGTTGGTCTCGAATCCCCCTTTTGATTGTTGTGATATATTTACCTAGAAATTCACATAATACATCCTTCGGCCTCGTGGTGCATCATAACATCAAAGATAAAATATACACATACAAATCAATAATTATTTGCATATAATTAAATCAACATCTAGGATAACAATGCTATCATTTATTTATAATTTCAACAACATCTTAAATCTACCATTGTATCAATATTAATAATATCAGTAGATTAGTTTAAATGCTAAATACTACTCAACAAAATGAGAATTCCAAATGTCAGTAATATATATGCCAACAACACACCATCATAATCAATATAAAAATGTCTAGTCATGTCGCTAACAATCCACAAAAATCATACTATGAATCAAAATCCATCAATACTCATAATATCTCTATCATCTAACAGCTTTCCAAACCAAAATGATACAATAATATCTATGTCTATAGTAAATCGAAATCGAAATAAAAATATAGTAAGTGTTGAAAAGAAGTGAGCACTACATCCCACTCCCTTAGATTTGACTTCCTCCTTAAGTCATTGAAATATGTGTGGAAACTAGACTCGTAGGAACATAACATCCTCCCATGTAGAATAAGTCTCATCATACATGTCCCACTAGACTCACACCTAATCAATATCTCCACCTCGAAGGCCCTTGGTCATGTGCTCTAAAATACACATGGCCTCCACCATCATTTTCCCATGTTCTTGCACCTCCAATGCAGTCCAATCTAACACATGAGACTGATCTTGGATATATCTCCTAAGAATAGATACGTGAAGCACATCATACACATGTGAGAAGCTAGGTGGAAATGCTAGATGATAAGCTAAGGGACTGATTCACTTGAGGATATCGAATGGACCCACAAATCTAGGAGACAACTTAGAGCCTTTTCCATAACGGATAGGACTCTTATGAGGTGTGACACAAATAAACAACTTCTTTCTCACCTCATTACTACGGTTAACTCTCCTCTAATCTGCATACCTATTCTACCTATCTTGTGCCTCTTGAAACCTCTATCGGACCGAAAATAACATGTTGTTCCATGTCTTGTAACAAAACCGGGCTAATAGATACTCTTTCCTCAATTCTATCCAAACTCAAAGGTGTCATGTACTCCCTTCCATAAGGTTCCTAAAAATTTGTCATCCCAATATAACTATGGAAGTTTTTGTTGTAGGAAAACTACACCAAATACAAGTACTCCTCCCACTTCGAATGATGATCCATGACATACATCTGAAGCATGTACTCTAAAATTTGATTCACCTACTCTATCTATCCATCTATCTTTGGATGATAGGCTTTGCTGAATTTGATGCTTTTCCAAAGGGCTGTTACATGGTAGTCCAAAAGTGTGATGTGTATAAGGGATTGTGGTCACAAATGATCTTCCATAGAATCCCATCAAGTCTAACAATCTTATCTAGGTACACTCTTGCTACTACACTTTTTGTATAGGTGGTCTTCACTGGAGAAAAATGAGCCATTTTCGTCAATCTATCCACCATGACCATGATGGCATCATGGTGGAATCTCTACGTCAATAGCCCTATTATGAAATCCATGTAAATGGTGTCCCATTTCCACTCCAAGATAGGATTTTAGTAAAGAAGGCCATTGGATGTTGATGGTCATCCTTCATCCTCTCGAAACTCTAAAAACATGAAAGAAACCGAGCTACATCTCTCTAAAGACCTCTCCAATGATATAGTTGTGTTAAGGTGGCATGCATCTTCTTCACCCCTAGATCGGATTAATAAGGTGCATGATGAGCCTCTACCAAGATATCCTGTCTCAAACCATCATTCCTACGTACATAGATCTAGCCTCTATACCGAGAAATCCATTCACTATCATTTAAAACCATCAAAATTCCCCTCAAGGGGTCTCTAAGACTCAATCTCTAATCTTGTTGCAAAGTAGAAATTGTCATGAGGAAGATGTTGTTAAATCTTGCCTTGCAAATCAAGTACCCACCGAAGTAGCGATAGCCAAACATCTCTGTCTACTCGGATCTTCACCTACAACATTCTCTTCCAAATTCAAATTATTTATCTCCATGTTGTACTCGCATAGGAACTCCATAAAATTCCACTAATGAGCATTGAGATTGGGTTATATGAAGAGGTGACGTAGGCTCAAATGGTCAATCCTAAGAATAAATATTCGACCAAGAAGGAAATGTCTCAATCAAACTAAATCTTACACAAATGTTACAAGCTCAAGTTCATGAGTTTGGATAATTGAGCTCATGATATTTGAGTTTGTGACATTCAAAGGCAACAACATAGCCATTTTGCATCAATACACCTCCTATTCCTACCAAGGAAACATCTGTAGACACAAAGAAATCCCTCTTAGGGTATGGCACAACAAGAATCGATGTTAACATAAGGCATCCCTTTAGGGGTACTAAAGGCCTTATCACAGCCATCGAGACCAAAAAAACTTCTTCCCTTTCTGCTAAAGGGAAGTGATGGGGTGTGCAATCTGAGAGAAGTCCTAAATGAATCTCCTATTGAAACTTGTAAACCCCATGAAACGTGTACCTCGGTCACACTAGTTGACATGGGAAAATCCATAATAGATCTAATCTTGGAAGGATGGATGGCGATACCTTCCCCATAAATGATGTGACCTAAGTACTACTCCTTTGAATTAAGGAATTCACACTTCTCCGTGTTCGCATAAAGTTATTGGTCATGAAGACATTGCAAAGCCTAGCGAAGGTGTTCCTCATTATCCTCACTTGTATGTGAGTAAATCAAAATGTCATCAAGAAAAATGAGCACTAAGTGATCCAAAAGTGTCTAAAATATCCCATTCGTCAAACTCATGAATATTGCATGGGAATTCCTCGGACCAAAAGGCATTGCTATGAACTCGTGGTGGCCATATCTCGTATGAAAGGTTGTTTTATGAATATCTCCCTCCATGATCCTCAGCTGAGGGTATCTAAACATTAGATATATCTTCAAAAATATTGTGGCCCCTTTCATCTAATCAAACAAATCATCAATACGTGAAAGGGGGGAATGATTATTGATCGTTACTTTATTCAAATTGACAATAATCAATACACAATCATAGGGATCTATCCTTCTTTACAAAATTACTCGTGTACCCCAAGGGGATACACTAGGAAGAATTAGGCCTTTCTCTAAAATTTCCTTAAGTCAGAAACTTGAGATCATAGAGCTTAGGGGTATTCATCCTAAAAGGTACTCTTGAGATAGGTCATGGTCATGGGACCAAATCAATGTGAAAATATATCTCACGTGGGGAGGTAACGTCGACAGATCCCCTAGAAAGACATCCAAAACTCCCTCAAGATATGATGATCGTCAAACGATGGCCCACTCATCTCATCCTTGGATCTCTTGCTAACCATGATAGTGTATAACTTACAACCTCGTCATGTCAATAGCTTAAGTTGCATAACAAATATGGTGGGAATAGAGGTCAATCTCTTGACCCCAACTATCACTAACTTCACTCCTAAATCATCTACACATGATATTACCTTACTCAGTAACATCAACCATAGCCCTATGTGTAGATAACTAATCCATGCCCAAAATAATCCCATAACAACCTAAAGGAAGGATACGAAGATCCAAGGTCATGGAAAAGGGTCCTAGGTCAATTATGCACTCCTTGACTAAGGATTCAACTGTGAGCTTGGCTCCAAAAATCATCTCCACATCCTAACTATGACTCGCCTAACTATGTCACCAACCTATATCTCTACTACAAATGGGGAAATAAAAGAATCTAAAGAACCTAAATCAAATAAAAAAGAAAGAAAATGTCATCAATGCTACATGTCCTCAATCAATCACCACACTCTAGTGCTTTTCCCGGAGGTTCTCGACCACCGCATATATCCTATGGCACATAGCCATGTCTCCTATAGTACGCTCCGAAACTAGTTCGTTACCATTTTTGTTAGGATTATGAGGGAACTCTCTCTCGATGATTCCCAAGTACTCTTCACTCCATAACAACTACATAGTCCACACTAATGAGAAGTGGATCCTGTAGGTACTCTAGTGGTTTGTGTCATGGATCCTGATGATCCTGCTATGGACCGTTGTGGTTACTGCTAATGAGATCCTCGCCGACTAAGCTCTAGGTGGGGCTGATTTCTTCGTCCACTAGGAGGAGGCCCCATATTGTGTCCCCTCTATGCATCAAATCTCGGCATAAGCCTAAATTGAGGGTGAGTCTATTGCTACCGCTAATGAGGTGGTTATTGTGGTGGTCTAAATGAAGACTGTGCAAAAACATGTTCGCCACGAGGAGGAGTTGACCCCCTCAATCTGCTATCCTTCATCTTTTGGATGTGGTTCCACACTCTATCTATGGCCTACCTGCGTCTTCCTTCTAGTCTCCTTCGTAGCATAGGCCTTCTCAACGGATGCCCGACATAGGTCATGTAACTCATCTATCCCTTCTTGAATGAACCTCCCGGATAGATATCTACTCATGAACCGCTTCTGGAATATCAACAAGGTGACTTTCTCATAATCCACATGGACATTTTTCTCCTCGGTCCTCAACAAAACCTGGGCTTCGTCTCTTAGAAGGTGGATGGAAACACAAGCCTTTGTGTTACTGGTACATCTACATAGCTTGACACATCTACTCAAACTAACCAACCATGCCTCTTCCTGAAATCCTCCGTGTCCCTAGTTAAAATAGATGGATGGAGTATTAGGATCTCTCTCGATTGTATCTATCATTGTAGATTGTCTTTCTCTAGGTCTCTCAACTAGATCATCATGCTGCGCATAGGGATCCTAGATGTGTCCTTGTGTCTTATAGCTCTGTCTCTAAGACATCTCTATTGTGAATCTCGTATGACTAACTCTATATGGGAATTCTCTCGCCTATGCTCATCACTACGCCAAGAAGGTGTACGAGCCTCTACTAATGGCTCTTTCTCCTATTTTTTGTGTCTCCCTCCCAAGGATCCTCCACATATAGAAGAATTAACATCCTATAACATCTGAAGTATCTCGAGGCAATATGGATTATACTTGCCTTATCTAGGGTTTTTAAGTGTAGGTCCATGTGTAATAACCCCTTGTCTAGTCTCGTGTCTCCTACATAGACCAAGGGAAGAGTTATTTTCTTACTCTATATTTTTTTAAGTTTTCTAGGTTTTCTTTATTTCAAATATCATGCAAGTTTTGTGATCTAGGTTTAGAGTTTCCTTATGTCTTCTAGTTATGTCTTATGTTTCCTGAAGGTGTCCAGTGGTCCAAGCATTGAACCCATGGCTCTAATACAAAGTGTAGCACCCACAATTTTGATGTTCTAAAACCAAATTAATCCTTAAAGATTTATTTGGAAATTTGTGATAATTTTTTTAAAAAACAAGTTGTAAAGGTACCCAATCCTAATGTACGTTTAATTAATTCCTACTAGTAAAGTTACATTACAAAGGATAGCTAAATTCTAGATTATTAATTAAATATTCTTAATCTAGATCTAATGTTAATTTAATTATCATCATAAGATAAGTGTCAATTAATTCATCTTACAATGTTACATAGATTCCCTATTGGGAATTAATATTCATTCCATGTTAAATAAACCCTTATCCTTAGCTACCTTAGTGCACTTAAATTAGTTCCTTTAATGTACATTAAATTAATTTCTAAAACATACTAGGAAGTAAATAAATAACTTAACATACAAGGGTATTAAATGACGCCATTCACCCATTTACACAAGCCTTTAAATTATCTAAAAACCCATAGTATTTATTCTTACGTAATAGTTGTAGGGTTGAATTTTAATCCATGGATCAAATGCATTATGGCCACTAGATCTAAGAGTCCCAAACTAACCCTAACCATCCTTATGAAATTTTAGTAAACCTTTTTATCCTAGCCTCATCATTTGTTTCTCTTTGGTTTACAGGTGGAAGCGGTGGATGTCATGGATCTAGGGGAAATAATGAAGGAAAATTCTTGGATCCAATGTGCAAGAAGAAGGGGATTTAATCCAAATGAATCATCCTTTTAGAATATTTGAATCTTATATTTAATCATGCATTCCTAGTTGTTTAATTTCAATGCCAACATATATCCTAGATTTTGCTTAAGATCCATGGTTGATTAGTTCTCTATATTTGTTTTGTTGTTTCATTGATGGGGAAGAACCCCATTTTGAAGATAAAGAGTATTAAGCATTTAAAACCCCATGTACATGTTGGAGTAAGTTTCAAATAATCCTACACAACACACATAGGTTGGATTTGTATTTAGGTGAAGTTTAGATCCATAATAGCCAATGATTTTGTCGTAAACATAATTTTTTTAAAAACATTAAACGCACAAGTGACCGATAATAATCTCTTGTCCGATCATGCGGTAACCTCTCTGTTATACCGACATCGGTTCTCGCTACGGTTCTCATTCCTATGGCATTAGCAATTTATTTTAGATTATTATTCAAAATGCAAATGATATTGTATTTATACCAGAATAACTTATTGTTCAATTTCACGATAACATAACAAAGATTTCGAGGTATCTCGATACAAAAAAAGAAGCACAATGTATTTCAAATTTTAAAAATTACAATTTATACAATATATAGTGACGGATATGGGTCACAGAATGCCGACGATGGTTTAGTCGCCAACACCGATGAGTGTCACTTGAGTCTAATTTTATAAATTTTAGCATATCTTTTACATTTTGAGAATTGCACTTTTCTAAAGGACATTTCCAACAATCATACATTAAATTGGGTTTGTTGAGAAAGTCATAATATCATTTAATTTTACATCTAATCTAGAAGTTAAAGTTTCAAAATTGTAACCATGAAACAATGACCGATGTTAGTACTGAGTACACCGACGCCGGTTAAGACTTATCGGTGTCGGTCACTGTGTAGGCTAGAGAGCTCTAAAAATGAATGTTTGAAGGAAATTAGATATCAAGATATCATTTTAACTTTGAATATATCAAAACCAAAGAGTTTTTAACTATTTCAAACCAAAAAAATGATATGATAACTTCCCAATTCATTTTGTGATCAAATATTAATATTTGCAACTCTCTTTTCTTTTTCATTACAAGTAAAATTTTAAACATGATATCCATTCTAATTCATTCCTTTACATACAAAAATTTGAAGAGAAAGGAAAATACACATTCTTTAATGAAATTGATTCAAATATAATAATATAACTTGGTAAATGAAGCTTACTATGCAGCTTTTCTTTTAAAATACAAGTCTACTAGTCTTCCACCTTGAGTGGGAATTACAAGAAAAACTATAAAATGAAGGATATATTTTTATTTCAACAAAAACTCTAGTTACTAAGTATTCCACAAGATCTCCACCATTTCTTCACTTTAACCATAACAATAAAAATCGAGGAGAGGCAACACTCTCCACCCAACCAATAATCCAATGAGGAGAAGAAATTATCCTCCTCATTGGCCCCCGAGCCCCAACCAAAATGAAATAAAGGATGGATCCAACTCATGGAAACTAAACAATGCTTCAACATCACAATACAAAATTTCACAACCATATAACACACATTCAACACAAGAAAACAATCACAAGAATGCAACTTTCAAAATACACAAGACTTGAAATGCAAAGCTAATGAAGCAAGGATCTATGGGGAGATCACTTATGCCTCCCAATGGGGTTAGGTTCCCACCTTAAAAACTTCCAATATACATCTCAAAAACCCCTACACAACGCTTATTCCTTCCTCAAGAGTCCTTCCTCAAGATCCTCTTATACCTCCCATGTTATTTTATGCCTTCCTAAAATCTCTTATGTCTCCCTCAAAACAACCAAATAAGAAATACAAGCATTTTATTATCGGGGTGGGGCACCCAACCCAACTCCCTTACAAAACATGAAATAAACTCTTATCCCTCCCTATATATAATATCCCCATAGCCTTATCCTACAACATACTTAGGCATTCTACCCAAGAACCCAACAAGCACATAAATCATTCACCTACATGCAATACACACATATGAAAAAACAAGTAAAAAAATTGTAGATCCTAACTTTGCATGGTAAGAACTTGATTAAGGAATCAAAATCAAATCTCCTTCAAGCTAAATCCACTCAAATGAGCTCCAATATTTCAAGAATAACTCTAAAACTCTCTAACTCTAAATTTACAAGAGCACAAATGAAATGAACTAACCCCAAAAAACAAATAATCTTGGATATATAGAAAAAGGAGGAGGGTGAGGTGGATCCATGTAGGATGCCACATTAGTTATCATCAAATCCACATCACAAGTAAAACCTCAACCCCAATGCATAATAAATTTTTGGTTGAGAGGAATGACAAGCCTCTTACACACACAATCCAAATCCACACCCTTTAAGGACAAAATTTAAAACCCATTTTATAAAAGTGCAATTAATGTAACTTTTTGTCTTACAAAAGACATAATGGGGTCTATTTTTACCCCCAATTCATAGGTAGGGTTGGTATATGAAATTAAGAGGTGTGGAACAATATTTTCTTATCTTACAAGCCTCCAAAAATGAACCTTAAGCTTGAATCTGATATTCCAAGGTAGGGTAGAGTGTACAACACTCAAAGTCAGTTACACTCAAACAAAATCACATAGGCCAAAAGACCAAAAAATCTAATAAATGACTCCATTTGTTACATCCCCAAATAACTTAATAACATGATTAAATTACTTTATAAAGTCACATTAGTCAACAATGATTAAATAAATTACATCACAAAATAAATCACATACTCCACAATTAAATAAAATAAAAAGGGAAACATATACACAAATCCCATGGTCAGAATTGAGGTCACCCCCCCATCTGGGAGCCCCTAACAACAAATACAAAAACACAAAATATTACACAAGTTGCCATGGTGACCATTGTTGTATCCATCAAGTATTCCGCTGTGGTTGGTCTCAAATCCTCCTTTTGATTGTTGTGATATAATTTCCTGAAAAGTCACACAATACGCCCTTCAACCTCATGGATGCATCAAAACATCAAAGATAAAATATACGCATAAAAATCAATAATCATTCACATATAATTAAATCATCATCTAGGCTAACAATGCTATCATTTATTTATAATTTCAGCAACATCTCAAATATACCATTCTATCAATATTAATAATATCGCCATATTAGTTTGAATGCTAAATCCTACTCAACATGATGAGAATTCTGAATTTTAGTAATATATAAGTGAACAACACATCATCATCATCAATATAAAAATGTCTCTCTATGCCTCTAAGAATCCACACAAATCATCCTATGAATCAAAATCCATCAATAGTCAGAATATCTCTATCATCTAACATCATGCCAAACAAAAATGATACAATAATATCCATGTCTATAGTCAATCGTAATCAAAATCAAAATATACTAAGTGTCGAATATAAGTGGGAAATACAAGGAGCAAGAATAGGAGAGTTTTTGTTTCTCACGCAATCACACTTTAACATTCAATTACACTTTAAATTTTTGTTCTAGAGAGAGAGTAAGGATAAGAGAGAAGATTAAGAGAAACTTTATTTTCGATTCACAATTTCATAACCATTTTCATTTCATTTCAAACCAATTTAGATTTTCCTATTCACTTACATTAACAAATACAACCAAATTATCATAGTCATTTCTGGAGAGAAAAGAGGGAGGAGAAAGAATAACCATACATTTAAAAATCCAAGCATAGAAGATAAAAGATATAATAATGCTCTACATAGCATCGAGATGATATGATAAATGTATCACACATGGTTAGAGGTCAAAGGAGACCATCACAAGGAGTTTCTAGATAAAGTAGGAAGTTGATAAAATCAACCAAAATAGAAAACGTTCCTGTAAAATGGGTCCCAAAAACACTCATCTTGAGTTCAAGCACAAATTTGGATGATTCCCACTTATTACCCTATATATACAGAGACTTCATCACATTCGACGAAAATCAAATACGATAAACAATGCTAAAGTTAGAATTGTATCTCTAGGACTGATAATCCTAAACACAACTAAAATATCGTATCACACAATGCCCGAGGGCCTCAAATACCACTTGAAAAGTTTATCCCCGATAGTGTTTTTACATAACCGAGAGTTGATTCTAATTATCTTATTGGAAGTCTAGAGGTAGGTTGTGATAGTTTTTAGTTTCACTCAACTCAAGAGACATATTTAAGCCACAAGCGATCACATTTTATTAAATTAAAGACATCATAACAATTGCGTATATACTAAAATGAGATTCAAACAACAGAGCTAAGTTTCTGCATGGTGTCCTACATTACAAGGTATCAAATTAGAATTTTCGGATTTATGGTGCATTTGGGTGTGGTACTCCATGCGTATGATTTATGAGGATAATTTTTCTATGTTTTGAAGGTTTTTAGGAAAGGTAAAAGTTGTAACATTCATACAAGATGTATTTTCTATGATTCAAATTCTTGAAACCCAACCACATATGAATGATAGAGTGTGTAATTTAAATGCAAGAAGAACTGAAAAACCATACCTATTTCACGCAATCTATTGTCACTGCATTCAATGAGACACAAATCTCTCCAATGGTAGGACTAAGATAATACTTAAAACTCCCAAAACTAATTAAAGGAATACATTTTTTCATTTCTTGTAATATTGACAGACCATGAACCATGGAACTTTTGAACAATCTAATGAAAACACTGAAGAATCTTCTAAACATTTTTTTGTGCATAATTTGTACTCCTTTGTAGTCCATGTGGTGTGGTATCTCTTTAAACATTTTCTCAAAAAATTCATATGCATTTCCCACCCACCTTTCAATGTTGCATTTAAAGCTCTCCCCATAATTTCAAAAACAAGCATCAAAGTAATTTATCTATACATGTCCCTCATATTACAAAGACCGCACATGTAGTCTCTCGAAGTATAGGATGATAACCCAAGTGCTCCACCAGAATAGGGAAGTAGTGAAGCTCAAGTTCTCTCATAGTTATTAGACATTCTATTCAACCCATGTGCTTTGCATACCCAAACACACAATGAAAAAAGTAGCCCCAATGGCATTTTCAACAAATCGAACTATGCAATACCCCTGCAACGTATTGCCAAAAACAAACAAACAAAATAAGACAAAAAAACACTTCCTAATGTGTTAGATGGATGTTTTAAAACTTTTTAAAACTCCAATTCAAAAAAAAATTGTGTCACCGGCATAGAGGATGTTGGAAAGTATTTTGGAGTTGGATTTTGATATAATTTTTCTCAGATTATAACCGTGAAACAGACAGAATAGTAAACATGAACACAATGATTTCAATTCATTCGGGATATATTATTCACAGGTAGAGGTTACATATATAGAGTTTGATCTCCTCGATTCTAGGAGTCAACACTCATCCCACTAATCACTCAGCATCCCACAAATCTCTCCCAATACCTATTCTCACTCAACAAACCTAGAATCTCTCTAAGAGATCTCTACGAGTTGTCACCAACTCATTATTTGCACAATAATAATAATGTTCACAATATTAAAATATTGCTAACATTCACTCCCCTATTGTTAACATTATTATTTCCACACATACACTCCCCTAATGTGAACAATGTAGAGAAAAACATTCACACGTCTTCTACAGCTTGCCTGCCTCTGCATGCTCATGATCTTGGTATGCTGAACCTCTGTTCACCAAATACGAACCCCTGTTCGACAATAATGGACCTCTGTCCTAGGTACGAGCCCCTGCTCATGAACCTCTGTTCATCCTCTTCAAGAAAAACATGATGCTACTTTTTCTTGTGCTTTTATCTTTCTACTATCACATATTTACATCAGGAGGTTATAAAAGGAAATACAATTCTGAACAGGAATGTAACATCTGTTCTTATTATAAAACACACAATAATGGAATCAAACACACAACTGAAATACTTGGCCACCAAATCAATACCGCGGCCTCGTCGATGGTGCCTGACGAGAGGTCGCCGATCAACCTCCTTCCTCCGTTGCCTCCTGCCTCCATCGAGAAACTTTACGCTATCGTTAAATTCCAGCTTGGAGCCTGAAAAACATGATCTGTATTGGCAGCAGCCTGGTTTTTAACCCAGGATTCAATCATCACCTGGCATGAACCCCTCTGATCGACAGCGGCCTCGTGCCCTGCTCTCGCCACCACCACATTTGTCAGATTTGAATGGGATCTAATGTACCCCGCCACAACAGTCCCTACCTTCCACACCTTTCTCTCTGTACGCCAAAATTCACTCATTCCACTCCAATCCACACTCCGTAACCATTCTTCCACCGAAACAGCGAACCCCAGATCAAACTGCCCTTGATACACCAAAACCGGCATCCACTTTACGAGCATTTCAACCTTCCATTTCGTGCTCTTCATGTAATCCGCGCTCATTCTGCTTTCCACGGCGTCGCTCCAGCGCTTCCAATTTATGTTAACATCTGCTCTCAACGCCTCTTTTACGGCGCGCTGGTTGACAAAAATGAACAGGAAATCGGTGCCATGTTCAGAGATTTCATAGGGATATGTCCTCCTCGGGTCTTGAACGCTTGCGATACCCGTAACATCTTTAAGCCATCCTTCTATGCGTTTTCCTGCAACGCTTGCCTCGTTCCATTCTTCTTCAATGGCCAGACTAACGGCCTGTTGCTGCAACATTTCCAGGTAAAACTTTTCCTGAAAATCAATAAGCCCTTGTGTGTGCACGGAAAAACTAAGTCGCATGCAAAGAGACTTTCCAGATCAGTGGCAGAATGATAAAATAATCTTGTGGATAGATAAGAAAAGGACGAACATCTTTGTATTAGAAAATTGTATTCTTTCTCTTTGATCAAACACGCATGGCATGTATAAACTGTTCCGGGATGACAGCTGGTTCAGCCAATCGAGACAACTGGCACACAACTCATGCAAAGACCGAGATCCACACACAAAAATGATCCTGAATGCTGAGATATCTCTCAGACTGTAAATTTGATCATTCAAATATAGAATAGCAGGCAATAACAATAACAACTCTGTTCATCGAACCATGGAGAACCACATGTGATTGAGGGAGTTGCTTGATCGCTGGAAATACGTGGATGAAAGTGAAGAAATAGAACTGATGCCACACGGACAGATCACAGGTCTGTATGTCGATGGAACACCGAATCAACTGAAACAGAAGATGATTGCGCTTCACCCGATCTATGAAGCCTCCCACGCAAAACCAATTCTCCTTCCTTTATCCATGCGTATCGACTGATCCATGCGGGAAAGCCTCCATTATAGTGCATGTAATCTTTGTATTAGAAAACTGTATCATTTCTCTGCACTCTCGAATATAGCAAATAATAATACAAGATAGTGTCCTCCTGTATTCGTTTGCAGATCCTCACAATAGTGATTGCCGTATTTTTATAGATCCATACCTGAAATGGAAGGCTTCAACTTCTACCACTATAAATTATAAATCCAAAACTAATTTCACATAATAACGAGGATTCAAACAGGTGATGTGTTGAGGAACATCCAATATGAAAATCATAAACAACTACTGAGTGCAGATCTGAATGACTCTCATATTTGAATGGATCTAAATGGTGATGATTGTAAAAACGAATAGCACAGACATGCAAGGAAATACGGTTAAAATCACAAAACACGGCCTACAGTCTGTCCATTTCCAGGCACTCGTGCCTTATGCAGACGTCTGGAGGATGTGCTCACTGTTAGAGGGTGCATACAGATCAGGGGGACGTGCTGGAAACTTGGATTGATCTCTTGTCAGATCTGAGCCACCATACTGCAATGCAGAGAAGTCAATGCTACCTCCAGTATCCTAGGATGAACTTCGCTCTGATACCAATGATATAATTTTGCTCAGATTATAACCGTGAAACAGACAGAACAGTAAACATGAACACAATGATTTCAATTCATTCGGGATATATTATTCACAGGTAGAGGTTACATATATAGAGTTTGATCTCCTTGATTCTAGGAGTCAACACTCATCCCACTAATCACTCAGCATCCCACAAATCTCTCCCAATACCTATTCTCACTCAACAAACCTAGAATCTCTCTAAGAGATCTCTACGAGTTGTCACCAACTCATTATTTGCACAATAATAATAATGTTCACAATATTAAAATATTGCTAATGATTTACACCTAGCAATTATGTTTACATGAATTTTATAATCTTATTTCAACAAATCTATTGTGTGTTTAGCCTACAATAAAAATCCTCGGGCCAAATTTTTTTATGATAGAAATACAACAGTCCAAACGCATTGCAAAGGCTACTCATGTATGTAACTATTCTTCCTACGTGCTAGTTATAAAATACTACCAAATAAAACAAACACAATAACAAGGACTCCCAAAATTGGCACGGCTGGGGGTATGCAGAGGAGACATAGGGCATGTTGTCTCCACGCCCGGCTAAAGAAAAAAGAACCAAAATTTTACGAAATAAAATAGAGTAATATACAATGCTAAATCTAATCACCCCAGTGTCTCAAATTGATGCAGCTCATTCTAAGAAAAAAAATAATACAATTGACCTCACACCAAGAAGCTTGAACTCAAAATCATGGGAATGAAACCATACTTCCTCTCATGGAAACAACTTACAAAACGCAAGAACAATTTCCCAAAAAATATTCTCACAAGTGAATCTCACAATACCTACAAGAATTTCCATTAATTCTTTCTTGGTAAGTGCTTTGACACAATCCTCAATAACTTGGCAAATTTAGCAATATTAAACATATTTAATGGTTTAATTATTTTCATATTTCTTTTTTTGTTTAGAAATTAATATCAAAAGACTAAAGTATTTATTTATTTTAAAAATATATCTAGAACCACATCACCTCCTCGAAAGACGCTTATTTTAAAAAGTAAATGTGATGGTTAACTTAATTACTATTGGTCATATAATTCAGATAGATCAATGATAAATGATTTATATTATTTCTTAGTTTTGAAAAACAAAATATCGTAACCACAATGTCTCCCCACTACTGTATTTACCTTATCATGAAAATACTACCTTATTTGAGAAACCTTGATCATTTTCTTCATTACCGTTTATTTTGATAAAATTTAACGCTATACACAAAATTACATATAAATGTTTCAACTTTAAGATTCACAATAGATCTAGAGTTGACATGATTGTAAGATTCAGGATATCACCACACGAGCATAGAGGGGACACTATATCCTCCTCCCTTATAAAATCATCTTCCACGATTTGACACACACCAGAACTAAGAGGAATGAGAAAACATGGGCAGCCAACAACGACAATTTCTAATCAGCGGGAAGGGTTATGTTACTTAACAAACAACCACCCTTAATCTTTTGTGAAGATTGACATCTCTCCTTATTTTTATTACTCATTTAATATTTTAATTAATACATCTTCTTAGTTTCTATAATCAAACAAATTCATTTATGAACAGTTCAAGTCCATAGTGGATTCAAATCCAAATCTTGATTATCGTTTCAAAATTGTAGTGCCCACTCTCTTCCTGCATTATTGTATTGTTGAATGATCTTATTGAATGGATTATTGACATTGATATAATATTATTTAATCATTATATGGTTTTTTTGTAAATTAATCTTGTGACATAGGTGGCATTTGAGGCATGTTGTGCTAATAAAATGTTGTGATACATATTACTAGTTTCTTGTACCCACACTATTATGGATATTAACAGATGCAACTTAGATAGATTTTACTAGATATATGATGGATGAATGAAGAATCTATTGCATATTGTGATCATTATTTATGATGATACTGATTTGGATGTTATCATGGAATAACTTAGATGAATTCTATGTTTTGATCTACTATAGAAATATATATGACATTTTGGATAGTTATCTCATTTGGATACTGGTTGCTTTCTTGATTCGGATTGTTAGTCATAAGTGAAATAATTATTGATGTGTGTGGTATCGTTTTTATTATTTTATTATATCGAGCAGGTATGTTTGATATGTGAATTGAGTGTGTAGGTTACATTTCACACAAGAGAACATGGGTTTCAGAGTCACACCTCAAGTTGCATAAGTGGTTGAATGGGCCGGGTCATTGAGCCATACAATGTCCTTATTTGACCTAGTGCATGTGGTATATTCATGTTTGTACATCCTTAGTGATTTCCTAATTAACCTATGTTATTTTAATTTGTTAAACCTTGTACTAAACTAGTTTAAGGACCTAATGGTCCCTACATGTATTAGTGGTGTTTTAAGTTAATTAACCTTGTTGTTTATGTTGTGGGATCACCTAATCATCATTTGGGTGGGCCCCACCACCTCTACCTTTGAGCCACTTTACCCAAACTCGAATTTGGGCTAAATGTGGCATTTGTAAGGGTCTCTTTTCACATTGGGGGTATCTCTTACACTAAAATGGACCCCTTGGACCCTACCTATGGGTAGGGGGGATTTTTTTCAAGGTCAAATGACATTTTCCCTCCCATTTGACCCCTCTCTTCTCACCATCTTTTAAGTATGTTTGATTTGTGAGATTTTTCAAAATTTGAAGTAGGTTGGTTTATTATCTTTTTAGAAAATATGGTATTTTTCTTCCTAAATGTGTTTTGTTTTATATTTTATTGGGATTTAGGGAATCTTACATTAGAGAATAAGATGGATAACACATGTCACCCTATCATTTGTGAGGATGTTTAATTGATTTTCCTTCATGTACTCCTCTTGGAGAGGGGTAGGGATTTTTGGCTTCTCAATTTTTACCATTGGGAGTTGGAGAGAGCTTGGGCTAGGAGCTTAGAGCTTGAAGGATTTTGATTATTTTGGAGTCGGGTGAATTTTTTTTTAGGTAGGCCTTCATAACTCTTATTTTGTTTCTATAATTTAATGTGAAAAATAAAATGGTTGTTTTGGGTTTAGTATGCTTGCATGTTGTTGTGGGTGTGATTGTAAATTATGTCACTTTCATTTTTCTCCATCCATCTCACTTGAGGTGGATTTTGGAATTTTATTTAAAGAGGAAGGAAACCCCGTCTTATACCCATATGGCTTGATGGGAAAGTCATGATGGAATTTCTATTTTTCCTCCCCTCATATTATCTTATGTGGAAGATGACTATTCATATGGTTTGAATCTCATCTTCCATCCTTTTGAAGGAAACTATCTCATGGTTTGAAAATGGTTTGAAAATCCTTACAAGGAGGACGCTTGGAGTTTGGGATGGAGTGATAAGGTGGGATGTATGGTGATTGTTATTGGTGTTCCTATGGTTGGATTAAAAAATGGTTTATAATGGGATCCTTGCCACTCTTCCCGATTTGAGGAAACATGGAGTTATCCTCTTGTGATTTTATGTTGTTTTTGTTGCTTGGTAATGGAGTTGTGTGTGTGTTTTTCATCCTATGTCTTCCCATACTTGTGAAATTTTGAGGCATGCATTCTCTCTCTCCCATGGGCTTGGAGGGAGGCTAGC
Organism: Taxus wallichiana var. yunnanensis; assembly: GCA_018340775.1. NCBI lineage: Eukaryota > Viridiplantae > Streptophyta > Pinopsida > Cupressales > Taxaceae > Taxus > Taxus wallichiana. The sequence goes on from CM031234.1 coordinate 789,247,935, forward strand.
ATGTCCTCCATTAGTGGAGATGGCATGTGATGATGTCATTTTTTAGGTGGAAACCATTTCTCATTCTCTTGTGCATTAAAGAATTTCATATGGAGTGGAAGATCATAAACATATTTCGAGCATGGAGGAAGAAAATTTCTATAGTGCCCACTCCTCTTCGACACTATTTTCATTATGATGATATTACTATTAGATTAATACTTAGACATTTTGATTATTATATCTTGATTAGTAGATGATAGACTATGCAGATATTTGGACTATTGACATGTTGTGATTTACATTTTGATTATGATGCACTAGATGATGATGATGGAAAGATATATATGTTGATTTGTAGTATTCTAATTTTATACTAACATGTCATATTCTAGATGCGTAGCCTATGTTAGATATTTTGAATATAATTATGACATTATGGATGTTAAAATCGAATTAAATTGTATGATGATAGATGATAGAATTTCTAATTTTGGATGATGATTATTGATTTCTATGTGTATATTATTCTCGATGTTGTTGATACGGATGCAAGGCCACTAAGGTATTCTTTTTGTTTTTCAAGGAAATTTTATCACATACATCGAAAGGGGATAGGGTACCAACCATAGAATGATGTTGGGTGTTGTGCAACGTGGACAAAATTTGACAAGTTGTGTATAATGTTATGTTGTGTTGTTGCATGCTTTGTTAGGAGGTGACCTCGTTTATGTGCCCATGGGTGTATTTTGTTTCCTTTATTTTAATTTTTAATTGTTTGAATTTGTAGTGCATGTGTTTAATTATTTGGGAAATATTGTCACTTTATTAACACTTGTTAATGTGTCTTAATTAACTAGTTTAGCTTAAATCTGAATTAAAAGGGAAGATATGACATGTGGGTAATAAATTGGGTAGATGGTCCTTGAAATATTGTGGATCTAAATTATATTTTTGTTGGGTTTTGTGTTGTGTGCTCTTTCCCAACTTCAAAATTCGGATTTTGACTTGGGAGGCTTTTTTAGAGGCTTTTGGGACAAGCTAAGCTTATCCCATGCCTCTTAAATTCATCCAAAACCATACCTATGGTATGGGGAGTTAATTTTAGGCTTAATCATGTATTTTGGAGTGCAAAAGGGGTAAATATTCGCACTTGTTAGTCACCACATTTTAGTTTCTCTTTGATAAGCATGGTGTGCAAGTTGGAGTGTCGTGTAGGTATGTCATAAGTCTTACAAATGCATTTAATTGATTTGGGGTTGATGTTTGAATTGTGTGTTGGAATGGACGAATGATGAAGTGACATCCTACATGGAGCCACCTCATCATCCTAACATCCATTTTCTATTTATTGGATGATTTTGATGCATTTTTGGTTACTTGTCTTATTTGATTCTCTTGCCCTTTTAAAATGTGGTCTTGGCTTATACTTGGGGTTCCTCTTTTTGGATTTACATCCTGGATTGAGATTATGTGAAGGATTCAAAGGATTGTTTGAGAAAAAGAATTAGAAGCTTGATGGAGAGGTAGGCTCTCCTCTTTTTGCATCTTTATATTATTGTATTTTATGTAGAAATGGTGTTGTTTGTTTCTTGTATGAATTTTTGGTGATGTTGTTTGTAAATGGGTAGCTTGCCTTAAGTTATGTGTGGGAAATGGATTTAAGGGACCATTGGGGAGGGAAAAGGATAACATAGTTATATTTTTCATTTTACAAGTGTAGAAATAAGGATTGATTTATGTTTTTAGTTGTGCACATGGAGGATTTTGGGTGGAACTCCTACTTCACTTGGGAGACAAAAGGAGGTGGTGCCCATATTCTATTTCTCCTTGTTAGCTTATTGTAGCCAAGCCTTTGTGTTTGTTGTGGAAAATGTTGTTTTGTTTGAATGGTTTGTTTTGAATGTGTTATTTGATTGTGTTATTATGGAATGATTGTTGTGGAAGCCTCTTGTAAAAGTTGTCAAATGTTTCTTTATACCCCTTATTGTTCTTTGGTTGGGGCTTAGAGGACAATAAGGGGATGGATTCTCCTCTTATTAGATTATAGGTTGGGTGGAGAGCATCACCTATACCCCTTTATTTGTATTGTGATTCAAGTTTTGAAGATTTGAAGGATGCAAGTTGAAAGATATGATGTCGAGGACTTGTGTTTTGACCTTGTTGGAAGAATTATCCATGTTTTAAATCATATTATTGTTCCCACTTAGAGTGGAAGATTGTAACTCTTGTATATTTAAAGGAAAGCTTGTACATTCATTTACTCCAATTTGAAGTATTATAGTGAAAGAAGAAAAGTTGAGTTGTACATTGGTTGAAATAAAACTCTCCTACACTTGTATGTTATTCAAAGTTGTAGGATAGATGTATTTTGGAAAAGAAAGTTTTTATCGAAAGAAAGTATTGTTGAGTTCTTCATTGTTTTGTTGTAAGATTGTCTATGAGGAAAAGAAATGGATTAGAAGTTCTTGTATTGCAAAAGGATGTTCTTACAACTTTCATTACCATATTTGTATTTTTAGTTAAAAAAAAGAAATCTCAAAGTATATTTGTATAGAAAAAAAGACTTACATTTCATATTATTGAACGTTGTATGTTTGAATGAAAAATTTATGCATTTGGTAATTTAAAATTATGAAACTAAGAGATGATGTCAATCTATCAACTAATGAATGGAAGACACATTAATTAAAGTTAGTATTGCATTAAACACCAACCTAAGTAGGAAATTGTATGGAAAATGCTTTAATTTAAGGTTTTGTTTTCAGAAATGTAACCGCCACCCCGTGTAGAGTGGCAGTTTTAGAACCTTCGCCCATTTCGAGTAGCGGTCAATGAACAACCCCTAGGTAGGGTCGCGGTCACAGACCTCCGGTCTGCATAGGACAGTGGGTTTCATCACTTTTGATGGAAAAAGAACAATCTTGACTGTGAAAAACCTAGATTGAATTTTTAATTAAAATCTAAGCTTTAAACCTTCAAAATGAAACTATCAGCAACTAGTAATTAATCAAATTTAATTGTTTAAGCTTATCAATCCTCATATGGGCATCCAAATGTGTAAAATTTAATAGATTAAATGAAATGAGATTTTTCCCCAATTTTTGAACTCAAAGAATGTTTACATTAAATAACAAAAACAAATCCACAATGGGATCTCTACATTAAGCAAATGAAGAACCTTACAATAAAACCCTTGTCTAAACTAAACTATGAAGAGAAGAATGGAGGAAGATTTCTCCATTACAACTTGAACCAAGGAAATTTCTCCATGGTTGCACTTCTTGCTTTCATTGATTCTTCTCCTTCTCCTCTTCCAAACCTACAAAATAAGAATGAAAAAATGAGGTTGTTTTGGGGAAAATAGAAATAAAAATAAACCCATAAGGATATTTAGGTCAACCAAAATCTAAGGGCTAGGATAGATTCAATCTAATGGCCTAGATTAAACCCTACCTCACTTAAGTGGAAGCTATTTTTGTGGGAATGAAATTTAATTAAAAAGTGCATGGGTAATGGGGTGAATGGGGCCACTTAGTGGCTAGACAAAATAATTAAACTTTTGTGTTAGAAAATAAAGTAATCTTGGTGCATGATAATTAATTAAACTAATGGAAATTAGTAAATGCTTTAAACCATAAATATTCTTAAGATGTAAATCAATAATATTTAATTAATAACTTAATTCCAACTTCCACAAGGTCATGTGTAAACCTTAATCAGAAAATTTTCAATTGTGGATAATTTCTAACCTTGCAAACCTCTTTTAGAAAAAAACAAATTTCACCGTAATTTTGACTATTAAATTATTAGTTTCTATTTTGTTTTGAGAGTAGAATTTTGTGGGCGTTACACTTGGTATCGAGCCTTGGGTTCAACGCTGGACCCGTGCACACTTATAAATATGAAACACAACAAAAAGACCTAGCGCTACTCCAAACCTAGAACACACAATGTATTGCATGATATTTTAAAAGAAACAAAAAACTTAGAAAACTTAAACAAATCCTAGATAACGATAAAATAAATCTTGTCTTGGTATGTGAAGGAGGCATGGACTAGACAAGGGGTCCTTACACATGAACCTAGATCTATCACCCCCGCATCAAGTAGTGGAAGTTATACTTGCCTCAAATACTATAGAAATTATAGGGTGTTAATTCAACTTTATACAGAGGATCTTTAGGAGGGATACCTAGCAGATAGACAGAGAGCCATCAATAAAGGCTCATGATATTTCATGTCACAAAGGCATAGGATATGGCATATCACTCCCACATGGAGTCGGTTTGACATGAGTCACCACCTAAAGACCATAGAGAGGCATAGGGGTCGACGAATGACAAAGTGGCATATCACATCGAGAGATACGAAGTTACACCCACCTCACTTTTTTAGAGACATGGGAGGATTTCAGTGCCAAGGAATTGTTGTTAGCTTGAGCAGATGCTTCAAGATATTTCCTTGTACTAGCAGCACAAAACATCATGTTGTTGTCCACCTTCTAAGAGACGGAGATAGAGTTTGGTCAAAGATCGAGGAGCATAATCTCCATATGGATTTAGAGATAGTTACTTGGGAGCTCTTTGATGATCATTTTAGGAGTGGATACATATCCGTGGAGTTTCATCTAGTAGTGGATCAATGAGTTTCGTGATCTATGACAAGCTTCGATGATGGTAGCAAAGTATGAGGGTCGGTTTTTAGATCTGCTTCAATACGTGGACTACTTGTAGGATGAGAAAGTTAGGATTCATAGGTTCATCAGGGGCCTGAACTTAGACTTGGGTGGGGAAGTGCACATTCATTTCCCACAGACACTATCAGAGGCCATGGAGAAGGCCTACATTGTAGAGGAAACTAGGGGGAAGACTCAACAGGCTCAAGATAGAGTGAGGATCTGTATACAACATTTGCAAGATAGTAGGTTGAGGGGATCAACTCCTCCTCCTCATGGTGGACACATTTCAACAGAGTATTTATTTATGATTCCCCATCCTTAGCAGCAATAGAAATAGACTCGACCATCCTTTCAACCTCCACGGTGCCATGATGCTCGGAGGAGGGGTAGTATGCAACCTCTAGTTTGGGGGCCAAATAGGACTTAGGCTCCATCTTGTGCATAGTTAGCGGAGTACATCCATCATGACACCAACAAAGATATATAGTAGGATCATCAGGTTCCATAATATGGACTAGCGGGCCACTTGGAGGAGTATCTTCTCAGTGGAGAGGACTAGGTAGTTTCTATGGGTGTAGTGTACATGGTCATCATTAGAGAGAGTGCCCTCAGAACCCTGATAATCAGGGTAAGGCACTTATTTCTTAGCCTACAATTGTTGACATGGCTAGGAGCCATAGGATTTATGTTGTGGTAAAGAATCACTGTGTTGAGCACCAAGGAACAATGATTGAGACCATAGGTACCATTGGTAGCAGATTTACCCCTATCTTATTTGATTCAAGCTCATCAGATTATTTCATTTTTCCATCATTAGTAGAGCGCGAAAGGCTAGTGGAAGTTAGGCATGACCTTATTTGGGATATTAGATGGATTCTAGAGCCAAAATTTTAGTGGAATCCTTAGTTAAGGAGTGTGTAGTGGACCTAGGACCCTTCACCACAAATTTGGATCTTTGTATCCTTCCCTTGGGTTCATATGGAGTTATCTTGGGCATGGATTGGTTGTCTACACAAAAATCTAGAGTTTATTATTACAAAGTAATTTTATATCTTATTCGGATGATTTTGGAGTGGAGTCAATGATTTTTAGAGTTAGGAGATCCATATCTATTTGCATTGTATCCATTATCTAGCTGAAGTGGTGTGCATGATGGGGTTATCGCTATACACCATAAATGTTAGTGACCAATCAGATGATGAGACTCATGGACCGTCACTTGATGACCACCCCATTTTGTAGGATTTTTCATATGTTTTTCCTAGGAGTTGCTAGGGTTACCTCCCCCACGTGAGATAGACTTTCGTATTGATTTGGTTCCAAGAGCGGAGCCTATCTCATGTGCACCATATAGGATGACCACTCCTGAGTTATGTGAGCTCAAGTTGTAGTTAGATGGCCTTATTAAAAAAGTCCTAATCCATCCTATTGTATCTCCTTGGGCTGTACAAATGATATTTGTGAAGAAAAAGGATGGATCTTTGCATTTTTGTGTGGACTACAAATAGTTGAACAAAGTAATGATAAAGAATCATTACCCCCTTCCACAGATAGATGATTTATTTGATCGATGAATGGGGCCACTATATTTTCTAAGATAGATATTGAGTCGCTACCATCAGGTTGAGTATTTTAGAGGAAAATATCCAAAACATAATATTCTACATGAGATATAGCCACTACGAGTTCACAATGGTACGTTTTCATCCGACGAACGCCCTCCAAAGATTCATGAGATTTATGAATGGGATGTTCAATATGTTTTTGGATCTCTTTGTGCTCATGTTTCTTGATGATATTATGATATATTCACATATGTATGAGGACCATGAGGGGCACCTTCGATAGGTTCTATAGTGTATTTTTGAGCATCAACTATACAGGAACCTGGAGAAGTGTGCCTTTTTCAAGTCAGAGGTTTAGTACTTAGGTAAAATTGTTTCTAAAGAATGTATCACTATCGATCCTTCCAATATTAGAGTTATTATGGATTATCTAGTGCCAACCAATGTGAGTGAAGTGCGTAGTTTCATGAGATTGGCAAGTTACTACAGGATATTTGTGTAAGATTTCTCTAATATTACACACCCCATCACTTCCCTTCTACAAAAAGGAAGAAGTTTGTTTTTTCTCGATAGATGTGAGCACACCTTTAATAAATCAAGGAATTTCTTACAAAATCAGTGATTATTACAGTTTCAAAACCTCAAAGGGATTTCTTCATGTGTATAGATGCTTCTTTGGAAGTATTAGGAGGTGTTTTGATGCAACAGTCCGTGTACTAGCCTTTGAGTCTCCCAAAATCAAGGATTATGAGCTCAATTATATGACTCATGACCTTGAGCTTACGGTAGTGGTGTATGATTTGGTGTGTTGGTGTCACTTCCTTCTTGGTAGGAGGTTCATTCTTAGAACAAACCATTTGAGATTACGTCACCTCTTCACGCAACCCAGTCTCAATGCTCATTAACGACATTGGATGGATTTGTTATGCGATTACGACATGGAGATAGAGCATGTGAAGGGGAAGGATAATGTTTTTGTAGACACTTTGAGTTGACAGAGACATTTTTTTATGGCTACTTCAGTGGGTACAGACTTGCAGAGTAGGATTTTGTGACAACTTCCACATGACAACTTCTACCTTGTAGCTAGAGTAGAGATTGAGTCTCGTATACCTCCCGAGGGGAAGGTTGATGGATTGGCATTAGATTCGATGGACTTCTTAGACATAGATGATAGATCTATATATGTAGGGATGGAGGTTTGAGATAGGATATCTTGGAAGAGGCCCATCGTGCACCTTATTCAACCCATCAATGGGTGAAGAAGATGCACACAACTTTGAGACAGTTGTACCATTGGAGAGTAATTTAGAGAGATGTATCTCAATTTGTGTTGCATTGTTTGGAGTGTCAGAAGGTGAATGATGAGCATCAACATCTAGCTAGCCTTCTCTACCCACATGTTATACCGGAGTTAAAATGGGACACCATTTCCATGGATTTCATAGTAGGGCTACCAACGTCGAGATACCACCATGATGCCATCATGGTCATGGTGGATAGATTTTTGAAAATGAATCATTTTTATCCAGTGAAGACCACCTTTATATTTAGTGCAGTAGCGTGAGTATACTTAGATTAGATTTTCCAAGTGCACGAGATTCCATGGAAGATTATTTGTGACCACAATCCCTTATACACCTCTCATTTTTGGACTACCATGTAGCATGCCCTTGGGATGAGTATCAACTTCAATACAACATATCATCTAGAGACAAATGGACAGATGGAGTGGGTGAACCATATTTTAGAGGATATGTTTTAGATGTACATTATGGACCATCAGTTCAAGTGGGAGGAGTATTTGTACTTGGTGGAGTTTTCTTATAATAAAATCTTTCAAATTTCTATTAGTACAACTCCATTTTAGACACTTTATGGTAAGGAGTGCAAGAAACCACTAAGTTAGGATAGATTTGAGGGTAGAGTATCTCTTGGGCCATCTTTATTATAGGACATAGAGCGATATGTTATTTTGATTAGACAGAGGTTATACGAGGCACAAAATAGACAGAAGAAATATGTAGATCTGAGGGAGTTGATCATAGCTATGAGGTCAGAATGAAGGTGTTTCTTCGTTTCAGACCTCATATAATCCCTATCTACTATGGAAAAGTCTCTAAGTTAGCTCTTAGATTTGTGCATCCATTCGAGATCTTGGAGCGGATTGGTCCCTTAGCTTAACGTCTAGCCTTTCCAACCAACGTTTCTCGTATACATGATGTATTTCATGTTTATATTCTTAGGATATACATTACGAGATCCCTCTCACATATTTGATTGGACGTATTGTAGGTGTTGGAATAGGGCAGGTGACTTTATATCCCATGCGCATCATAGAGCATAGGACCCCGGGCCTTCAAGGCTATGAGATTGACCAGGTATGAGCCTAGTGGGATATGTATGATGACACCGAAACCACATGGGAGGATGCTACTTTTTTATGGGGCTAGTTTCCTCATCTGCTTTGATGACTTCCGGAGTAAGTCAAGTCTAAGGGGAGGGGGATGTAGTTCCCACTACTCTTCGACACTATTTTTATTTTAATGATATTATTGTTCAATTGATACTTAGACATTTCTATTATTACATCTTGATCAGTAGATTATAAACTATGTAGATATTTTGACTATTCACATGTTTTGATTTACTTTTTGATTATGATGCCCTAGATGACGATGATGAATAGATATATATGTTGATTTTCCATATTCGATTTTATACTAACATGTCATATTCTAGATGCATAGCCTATGTTGGATATTTTGAGTAGAATTATGATGTTATGGATGTTAAAATCAAATTAAATTGAATGATGATAGATGATAGAATTACTAATTTTGGATGATAATTATTGATTTCTATATGTATATTATTCTCGATGTTGTTGATACGGTCACAAGGCTAGAGAGGTATTATGTTTGTGTTGCAGGGACATTTTATCACATACATTGAAAGGGGATAGGGGACCAACCACGAAAGGATGTTGGGTGTTGCGCATGTTGCGCAACATGGCCAAAAAATTTCAACTTGTGTATAATTTTATGTTGTGTTGTTTTCTTTTTATTGGTTGATTTTGATTGATTTTGGGTTACTTCCCTTATTTTATTCTCTTTCATTTTTAATATTTTGTCTAAGCTTCATACTTGGAGTTTTTATTTTTAGAGTTGCATCTTGGATTGAGCTTGGGTGAAGGATTCAAAGGCTTATTTGAGAAAAGGAATTGGAAGCTTGATGGAGAGGTAGGATCTCCTCTTTTTGCATATTTGTATTATTGTATTTGATGTAGAAATGGTGTTGTTTTTTTATTGTATGAGTGTTGTGGTTATGTTGTTTGTAAATGGGTAGCTTGCCTTAAGTTGTGTGTGGGAGATGGATTTATGGGACCATTAGGGAGGCAAAAGGGAGATATGAGGGATATATTTTTGAGGGTGTGTGTGTTTGAGTTCCACCTATGGGGAGTGAAAAGAAGGTGGAACTCCTACTTCACTTGGGAAAGAAAAGGAGGTGGTGCCCATATTCCATTTTTCCTTCTTGGATTGTTGTAGTCAAGCATTGGTGTTTGTTTGGGGAAATGTTGTTTTGTTTGGTTTGTTTTGAATGTGTTATTTGATTGTGTTATTATGGAATTATTGTTGCGGAAGCCTCTTGTAAACGTTTTCAAATGGTTTTATATACCCCTCATTGTTCTTTGGTTAGGGATTGGGGGCCAATAAGGGGATGGCTTCTTCTCTTGTTAAATTATAGCTTGGGAAGAGAGTGTCACCTATACTCCTTTATTTTTATTGTGGTTCAATTTTTAAGATTTTAAGGATGCACATTGAAGCTATGAATCAAGAAATGACTTGGAAAGAAGACTTGTGTTTTCATATTTTTGGAAGAATTATCCATGTTATAAATCATTTTATTTTTCCCACTTAGAATGGAAGATTGTAAATTTTGTATATTTAAAGGAAATGTTGTAAATTCATTTACTCCAATTTGAAGTATTATAGTGAAAGAAGCAAAGTTAGGTTGTTCTTGGGTTGAAATAAAAATATCCTACACTTATATGTTATTCAAAGTTGTAGGATAGATGTATCTTGGAAAATAAAGTTGCTATCGAAAGAAAGTATTGTTGAGTTCTTCATTGTTTTGTTGTAAGATTGGTTATGAGGAAAAGAAATGGATTAAAAGTTCTTGTATTGCAAAAGGAAGTTCTTGAAAATTTCATTACCATATTTTTATTGTTTAGTAAAAATAAAAAAAAATCTCAAAGTATATTTGTATATAAAAAAAGACTTACATTTCATATTTTTTAAGGTTGTATGTTTGAATGGAAAAGCTATGCATTTGGTAATTTTAAGTTATGAAACTAAGATATGATTTGAATATATCAATTAATGAGTGGAAGAAACCTTAATTAAAGTTAATATTGCATTAAACACCAACCTAAGTAGGAAACTGTTTGAAAATGATTTGATTTAAGGTTATGTTTTCCGGAAACATAACCGATGCCCCTGTACAGAGCGGCAGTTTAAGAACCAACTCAAAGCGGTAGTCAATGAACCGCCCCCTTGAGAGGGTGGTTATCAAAGGACCGCTGGTCTACATAGGGAGGTGGTTTCCTCACTTTTAACAGAAAATTAAAAATCTTGACTTTGAATAACCTAGATTGAATTTTAATTAAAGTCTAAGTTTTAAACCTTCAAAATGAAATTGCCAACAACTTGTAATTGATCAAATTTATTTTTTTAAGCTTATCAATCCTCTTATGGGCATCCAAATGTGTAAAATTTCATAGATTAAATGAAAGATGATTTTTTTCTCTAATTGTTGAACTCAAAGAATGTTTACATTAAATAAAAAAATAGATCCACGGTGGGATCTCTACATTAAGCAAATGAAGAACCTTACAATAGAAAACCCTTGTCTAAACTAAACTATGAAGAGAAGAATGGGGGAAGATTTCTCCATTACAACTTGAACCAAGGAAATTTCTCCATGGTTGCACTTCTTACTTTCATGGCTTCTCCTCCTTCTCCTCTTCTAAACCTATAAAACAAGAATGAAAAAATGAGATTGTTTTAGGGAAAATAGAAATAAAAAGAAACCCATAAGGATATTTAGGGAAACCCAAATCTAAGGGCTATGAGAGATTCAATCTTAAGGCACAAATTAAACCCTACCTCACTTAAGTGGAAGGTATTTTTGTGGGAATGAAATTTAATTAAAAAGTGCACAAGAAACGGGGTGAATGGGGCTAGTTATTGGCTAAAAATAATAATTTAACTTTTGTGTTGGAAAATAAAGTAATCTTGGTGCATGATAATTATTTAAACTAATGGAACATAGTAAATTATTTCAGCCGTAAATATTCTTAGGAAGTAAATTAATAATATTTAATGATTAATTTAATTCCAACTTCTACAAGGTCATGTGGAAACCTTAATCGGGAAATTTATTAATTGTGGATAATGTCTAACCTCGCAAACCCTTTTCAAAAAAAAAAAAAATTACCATAATTTTGACTATTAAATTATTAGTTTCTATTTTGTTTAGAGAGTAGAATTTATTGGGCGTTCTAATTTCAAAATTTAGCCTTGTTGTTCCGCATTTTAGGGAGGCTTGTTCACTTCCATTTTCAAAGCATTATTTTGAAATGGTTGTGTAATATCTTATTATCTTTCCTTATCACTTGAGAAGAAGAAATTGAAACATTTTACTGTAATATTCTTGTTATCCTTTTTACTAGAAGTCTTATTATGTACTCTACTCTAGTAAGTGTGTTGTAAGTTTATCCTTGTTATCTTGTAAGGTAGTTGTTTTGGAGAAACTTTCTCGCTTGTATTGTATGGAAAAAAATAACTCATGATATTTGTATGTATATTTTCCTATAATCCTATTAAGAATGTGGCACTTTTTGATTCAAGGAATAAAATATAAATAGCAAGTTTATTCTTTATGTATGCTAAGTTTATTAGTTTTTGTTATTGAGTTACCATTTGTCTATTCAACAATTAGTGAAAGTTAGATTATTTATAGTGGTTCTTTTTGTCAAACCATATTATTATATCAAGGGCCTTAGGAAATTATAAGAATGGAATTTATTTTTATCGCAGCATCTTATGATTTTAATATCGAATTTGACAATGTTATAAGGAAAATGTTTTTGAGAGAGTTTAATTCTTCTTATGAAAGTTGATCCCATTTATTTTTAGTTTGGTAAATAAGATAATTTATGCAATGAAATATAATATTTAAATTTCTTCCCTTTAAGAAATATAATAATAATAATAATAATAATAATGGATCTCTTTATATATATATATATATATATATATATATATATATATATATATATATATATATATATATATATATATATATATATATATGTGTGTGTGTGTGTGTGTGTAAATGTGGGTTTGTTTATATAAAAATAATAATAATAATGAAGTGGCATTTTATCTTTTGCAAAAAAATGTAAACAAAAAATAAATAAGAAATCGATTGATTTATTTTTATATAATGAAAAATAAATAAATAAAGCAAAGGCCTCAATGATAAGAACCCAACTAGCTAAGATAATGCCTAAATGACCCGAATCCCAACCGTGATGTTACTCCCAAATATAGTTGGAAGTTCTTTTCCACTTTTTAATATGTATGATATCATACTTCAACTACATTAAATATATTAAACCACATTTAATAATCTCATTAAATATAAAAATAATTTCAATTTATTTTACAATTGATTGAAACAATGTACATGTATTGGCTAGACTTCATTTGTAGCCACTTCCTTTTGAAAAGAAATTCATCTATAAGTATGAATTTTTTTCTACTACCAAGGTTGAATATTTTGTCCATAATCTTGGACTTGTTGGAAAATTCAAGTATTATATTTTATATTTTACTATTAAATAAATTTAAATTGAACTCGTCTTAGAGAAATTAAGTAAGATAAGGTGCTTAAGCATTCTCTATTAAAGCCCATTGGACTTGTTAGTTTTTCCTACATTGGACTAGTAGGAACATTTCAACTATCCCAAATTGTTGGTACCCAAATTCATTCTCCCTCAAAGTCTAAGCAGATCACAAGTTTTGGTAGGAAGCTTAGAGATAGATAGATCACAAGTGAGTCATTTTATAGCTAGTGATTGGATCTAACTCGGCCCTCTCGTCACTCAGATGTGAAGAAATGAATAGCACCCTCAAGAGGATTTGATCTATCCTCACTATTTTAGGTTGTGCCTTTCAACCAAGGTAAGAGAACCCTTTTGTAGCCTATTTTTATGGAGGAGATGGATATGTCCTTCTTAATGAAGTTGTTAAGGAGACCTTGAAGAAAATATGATCAATGCAACAAAATCTAACTCTCACAAGTTGTCACTCTAGATAGTGGAGATATTCTCTAGGCAAGGTTCAGCTACTAAAGACATTTGGAATCCTGATTGTTTCTATATGTTTTGGTAATAAAATTTATGCATTTGTATACACACATGACAAATAGGGGTAGTATGGGTAGGATTAGTTGTTTTTAAATAAGTTTTGGTGGGAGGTGAGGTAGAATAAACTTGATTTGCCAAATCTTTGAGAACTCTTAAAAAATGGAAAGTCTAGATAACAGAATGCTTCAAAATAGCTAAAATGTTCCTTTAACAAGAATATGTACTTTAATGGAGGCCCAAATTAGCAATTTTTCACACAATATATGAGATTTTAACACGAAGGCTTGAGTTAGAAAACCCAATAAAAAATCAAAATCTAAGATCAATCATGCTTGAGGTACACCCAGAGGCTTATAAACAATATCTATCAACAAATGAAAGAAAAGTGATTTTAAATCATTTATTTCACTCCCAGATGAAAGCTATTCTAAGAAATGAGATTACAGATGCCACTAAACTATCACAAGGATTGAGACTTGTGTGATTAAGACATATTTTGATACAATATTGTAATAAGAACAAGAAAAACTATTTGCAGACATTCAAAAATGAAACAAACACATTTTTCTCAAGATCAACATAGAATAACTTGAGTTTGATTAAATTTATCAATAGGGGAAAGTTTCTAGAACAATCTCAGAGCTTGTCAATGGTTGTACACTTGTAACCACCTTGACATGATCAAACTTAATACAATATAGATACATAGGATTCTCATACGTCTTCTCAAAAGACAGACTTTGTCAAATTTTCCCCTTTGGAATTTTCTTCGACCTCTAACACTCTAACCATTTGCACAAAAAAATTGTTCCATTTATAACATTTACAATAGAGCCCCTTTCCCCCCCAAAAATCCCGACATTGAGTGCTACCAGTGCTCGCCATGATCATGATAGCAATTTCCAGAATCAGATTTGTAAAAAGTCGCTAAGTGCTCAGGGGGAAAATCTCTTTGAATATCTCCCGCATTCAACTCCTCCTTCTGGTAGATCACTCTTTCTTCAACTCGCCAACCACTTCCACCCCTAATTTGTCAAATCTGGTTCCTTGCGTGCTTGGGAGAATAAAAATGGAAAATCATATCGAGCCCGAGAGTCAGACCATTTTAATGGTGAAAGACGTCTCTAGATTTTCCCCACCAAATTCAGATATCAACATTAACTCTCCCCTCTATTTAGCATGTAGGAAATACCAAGAAATCATGAAGACTCACACTTCCATGTGTGTTTTAGTAAAATGGGGGGAAAATCAGATTCAGACTCTCAGCTGCCATTGATCTTTACTTTGAATTTGGGTCATCCACATGGAAGATTCAATTTAAAATGGGCCTGGGAATTTCCTTTGACCTTTTACAAAATTTTGAAGAAATGGAAAAATTCCACATTTTGTTCCGCACCTCCGCCCTTGAGAAATGATCCTGACACATGTCCTAAGGTGGGTCCCAATGGAACCGTGGCCAAATTATGCTATTTCACCTCATTTTTGGAAAAGGGAAAATTTTCCAAGTTTTCCCCGCAGCTCCACCCTTGAAAAATGGGCCTAACATGTGTCCTAATGTGGGTCCCAGAGAACCGCACTTCCTTTTTCACTTTTAACTCTTTTCTCCCAAAGGAATTTTTCCAAATTTCCCCGAAAGTCTGCACCTTTGTCGTTGACTGAGCAAGCACCGACCTTTCCTCTATTAGGCTTCGGGCTATTTTTGGTATTTTGACCCTTTTGAGCATAAAAGGAAAAATTTTAAGTTACCACCGATGGTGCACTTCCCCGCCTCTTCGACTTTTCAAACTGCCATGCATCACAATGGCGCATCTTAAGATGGTTCCCAAAATTTGAGACTTTGAAACAGCTTTGGACTCGCCACGTGTCCTTATCTCACCAAACTGTATTAGCTGCATAAACCTTTGTCTAAGTCTAGGAAAAGTAGCGGAAACTTCCACGTGTCCTCCTGACATTACTCCAAGGCCAAACAAAAAAGTAAACCTTAAAATGATCATCGTTCCTCCACATGGACAAATTTCTAAGTTGAGGCATTTCATAAAATTTTTGAACCACCCAGTTGAGCTGCGTCCAACCAAAAGAGGCCATGTTTCCTGATGATGCAAGTATCAAATTTGACCAAGAGAAATGCCTGTTAAACTATAAAACACAGAAAAACAATCATTCGAGCCCGGAGATGAAATTTTCTCTAAGGATAGAGAATTCAGAGATATTACAAGGCTCAATTACACTCTTCCCAGCTACATCCATTCATTTTCTTCAAGTATTTAGGGGAAAAATGACAAGGGTAGAAAATCTCGACTGTAAAAATGGAAAGAATGGGAGAGCTCGAGTTTTTAGATGAACAGAGAATGAGAGACCCAAATTACAGACCTTTGCATGATCATCGG
Organism: Taxus wallichiana var. yunnanensis; assembly: GCA_018340775.1. Classification (NCBI taxonomy): domain Eukaryota; kingdom Viridiplantae; phylum Streptophyta; class Pinopsida; order Cupressales; family Taxaceae; genus Taxus; species Taxus wallichiana. Next base: position 789,263,982 of record CM031234.1, read on the forward strand.
CCCAAGGAAAGATTAATTATGGCAGCAAAAGGAAAATAAAGAACTTTCGTGCACAACTCGGGGGATAAAATGTGACAAATGCCGTAAAAGGACATATTTCAAAGGAAAAATGGGGCGAGACTATTTTTAGCACCAAAACCAGCAATTTATTTGTTTAATTCATGCTTTAGGTTTATATCAAGGAGGTATGAAAATATTTTTTCTCGTATAAACTTGAGTAGGATAAATTTTCATATAAATTAAAACATGTGTAATCTTGAAATATATAATATTTCTTAGAATGATAAAGACAATATGTGAAATTTATAAATTAATATTATTTACCTCCCAATAATTCTCCATTATTGGTAGTCACAACAATGGAACATATTTATATTAATAGATACCTACTAGAACTACATTAAATTCTTTCTCAGCTTTCGGAGAAAGCTTGAATTTTATTATTCCTTGTTGCAAGAGATCCATCTGGCTTTTGATTCTCAAAGTATTCCAAATAGAGACATTAAAATTATTATTATTCATATGGTTTTATATTGTCTAAATGTGTTTCGTTGACTATTTAAAACTATGAGTATCCCATCCCAATTTGGCCTCTCAACCATGGGATGATATATATTGCATTCCACATTATTTGCATGTGGTTATACCTTGTTTATTTCTATTTATCATAATGGAAATCCCCTCTAACTTTGAGATTTATACAACATAATCTAAGTCATTTGATTCCCAAATGTTTGTACCTCTATCTCCAAGAGTCTTCTCTTAGCTCTTGTGTTATAATCATACTTTGCTTGTGATTGTTTATGTTTGTTTGTCTAATTAGTTGCACAAAAAAATTCATAGTTATAGTAAAATAGAATCACTTAAACTCTTGATGTAGATTATTTCGAGGACTTTGTAGTAGGATTTTGTTTCACCAAGAAGATATTTAATATCAGCGATTGTGTTCTAGCCCTTTATGTGGGAAAGTATTAGATTCATGAGTTTAGGAACAAGGGTAAAACAACCTCATATATTTATCTTATATGTTATTACTAATGGAAAACATGGCTCTATTGGGGTTGGTGAGAGTAGGATGTATTAGTTCTTGAGGGGACCTCGTCGGAACCATTTGATTTTGAGGTTGAGTTCTATTATGTTGGTAACCAATTTAATATGGTTGATAAGGATTAGGAGAACCATGGGGTTTTTGCCTTCTTAGAAAAATAATATCATTAGTTATTTTCTTAGGTGACCTCATCCATCTTATTTGATGAATTGCTATGGATGGATTCCAATGGTTTCAAAATAATAGGCTAGCAAAGCTACAATAGGAGGTATTAAATCTAACTTAATAGAGGAAAGTGGGTCTTAGAGATAACGTTTCTATTTGGATTAGTTAATTCTTACCTAGGATATTAATATAAAATTCATCAAGGTCTATGTTGATACTTTCATGCATATATTTCTTCTTCTAGCTCCAGAGCTTTGGTTCAATACAATATGCATGTGTCTTCTTCCATGTCAGAGCTACGGCTCAATAAAATATATTTGTGTGTGTCAATACTCTTGCTTGTTCGAGATATGAATCAATACAATCCTTGTGTAAAACACTTATAATTGCCTCCTTTATATTGAGGTCTTTCATCTAACAATAGAACATCTTAATAATAGAACTATCAGCTAAAAATAGTGCATGCTTTTGTGCATGAATACAAATCTTTTTGATTTATTTTCTTTTCCTAAAAATAGTGACATCTAATTAAAACTATCATATGCATGGAAAAACTATTTGCTTTTTTACTTTTCCTAATAATAGAAAAAACATGAAGGGAGAAATTATCTATTTCCAACACTCCCCCTTAATTTTGACCTTCAAACTTTTATTATTTTGGACCTAAGTCTACACTTCCGGATATAATATATTCCCGATCACAAACTCCCAAAAACTTCTGAAATATTACTTTTCTTTTGTTGAGGCCATTCTCTAGGTGCTTGCTTGAAACCATAGAGCATTTTTTTCAAACTCTATACTTTTCCTTCATGAATTTCAATCTCATAACCGTCTAGCTGATTCACATAATATTCCTCTTTAAGTTTTTTTAATAATTATGATTTTACATACATCTGAAAAACCACGCTCTGATACCAATTTGTAGACGCTTTCTAGGCATATATTTCTTCTTCTAGCTCTAGAGATTCCGCTCAATACAATTTGTGTGTATCTTCTTCCATGTAAGAGCTACGAATCAATAAAATATCTCTATGTATGTAGATATTCATTCTTGTTCGAGCTATGGCTCAAGTAAACCACTTCCAATTGCCTCCATTCTATAGATGTATTTCATCTAACAATAGAACATCTTAATAATAGAACTATCAGCTAAAAATAATGTATGCATTTTTCCATGAATACAAAGCTTTTTTATTTATTTACATTTTTGAAAAATAGTGACATCTAATTAAAACTATCCTATGCATGGAAAATTTATGTGCTTGTTACTTTTCCTAATAACAGAAAACCATGGAGGGATAAATTATCTATTTCCAACACTCCCCCTTAATTTTGACCTTCAAACTTCTATTATTGAGGATCTAAGTGTACACTTCAAAATCTAATATATTCCCGATTACAAACTCCCAAACAACTTCTGAAATATTACTCTACTTCAAGTAAAGTCATTCTTAAGGTGATTGATTGAAACCATAGAGTATTTTTTTGAACTATATACCTTTCCTTCATGACTTTAAATATCATAACCGTCTCGGCTGATTCACTCAAACTTCCTCTTTACGAAAACAATTTAAGAATTTTGATTTTACACCCATTTGATAAACCGCACTCTAATACCAATTTGTAGATGCTTTCTGTGCATATATTTCTTTTTCTAGCTCCAAATCTTCAGCTAAATACAATTTGTGTGTGTCTTCATCCATGTCAAAGCTACGAATCAATAAAATGTCTCTTGTGTGTAAATATTCTTTATTATTCGAGCTATGGCTCAATTCAATCCTTGTGTAAACCACTTCCAATTACCTCCATTCTATAGAGGTATTTCATCACAATAGAACATCCTAATAATAGAACTATCACTAAAAATAATGTATGCATTTCTCCATGAATAAAAAGCTTTTTTATTTATTCACATTTTGAAAAATAGTGACATCTAATTAAAACTATCCTATGCATGGAAAATTTATTTACTTGTTATTTTTCCTAATAATAAAAAAACCATGGAGGAAGAAATTATCTATTTCCAACATACTTTGGACCTCCCATGAATTGAATTATCATAAAATCTATATCCATGTTAAGATCCCTTCATAAGTACACAAAAGAAAAGTGAGAAGAAGACCGTACTAAAGGCAAGATTCTATGTCATGAATAGTCATATCCCTTATGAAAAAAGTGATAACCTTTACAGAGTTCAAAATTCTACTTCAATTTTTTTAGCAAATATGAAAAGTGTCATAAATTTAAAATATTTGTAATTATTAAACAACTTGAATAAAAAATATTTGATAAGGAAAGTTTAAACAATCTAAAATTTAATGTTGATAGATTCAGCTATTTGTAACTTCATAAATGTTAAATCATCGAAGCTAATGAGAAATGAGCAGAACAAGAAGAAAACGGCTCTTAACCATGTTTGCATATAAAAATCCTTAAAAGTGTACAAATTTTACACCGTGAAATTTTTATTTCCTCCTTAATGCTACCTTCATTTGATGTTTTTTCACAAATAGATATCCTCTCTTTTCAATGATTTTAAAAGTGTTAAGGTCTTTTATATGATTTAAAGAGTGTTAATGTGTTTTATTTTTAATAGCTTGAGGACACTTTAATGCATTTTATATTCAACCACATAATAAACAATACATAAGCACACCACCTTAAAAACCTGATATGCATTGAAATCAAGGGATAATCATGAATAATCCTTTATTTACAAGAATTTTCTATTCCCTTTTTTTCAGCAAGGGACTCGAGAGACACATATTTTGTTTAAGAAAAAAACACACAAGAATAAAATAGATTTGTCATTTATGAGCTGACATGACAAAACCACAAATCAACACTTTCAAGAATTGGGAAAGAGAAAATAAAATAAAGGGATATTAAATGTTTCGGTTAGACCGTCTTTCCCACAACCGTGACAAAAAAACCCTTTCCCACAACATGCATAGATGAGTGCAAGACCAGCAGGTGAATTTCCAATAAAAATCATTAAATGGACCCATGTCGTTTCATTAAATCATGAAACAACATGAGTATGATGATACATCTGATCGGTTGTAAGGAATTCTGGTGGAATTTTACCCGAATTCAAGTAGAAAAGATATTTAGTTCTCCAAATTCTGAAAAATTATCGGACAACTTCAGTCCATTCTCCTCTAGAAATTCTACCTTGATTTCTCCAAAGGGAGGATCCATAAACCTACTTTGGCCATCCTCCTCAGCTGTGGTCTGGAAAAGATAAAATGGAAAAATAACTTGGTTATCAAAATCAGAACAATCAGGCTACCTCAGGCTTGCGGTAATAATTCAAATTTCTTCCGCTTAGATTTTTGAACAACCTACCGATTGCATTCCGGTGAGCTTCCGAACGATGGAGCAGAAATTGGCTTGGTCGGTTTTGATAATCGTTGGTGGAGAAACTTGCACAATTCATATGGTCATAGTGATTCTATTACCCTGACATGAGTTGCTCAAATCACACATCAAATGAATAAATCTATTCATGCCTTTAATGGAATTGCAAGATCATTTAATTTTAAACATTTTGTAACGACCTCCTTTGATTATAAGATGGATTCGATTTTAAGTAGCACGTGGTATGACATGGCCTTACCTCCCTTAAATAACCTACCAGTTTCTATTTTTTAATAGTAGACGATAATGTTTTTAATCTCCTCTAGGTTAAAATATTAGTTAGTCTCCTAATCATTTTAGGTGAAGATGGAAAAACTTTAAATCCTAAATCTCTGAAAATTGATGTAATTGGGGAAAAAAAAATTAAGACATCAATTATTAGTAGTCGAATTTACCTTGCCAATTCTATGCCCAATATCTAGCTAGATATTGGGCATAGAATTTAAGATCATAACATTCCATAAAATATATCTAGCTAATTAACATGTAGCTAGATTGAATCTATATATGACCAATCCATAAAATATTTACGAAAAAATGATTGATTCAAATTAATATTTATTAATATTGTTAGAAAAAGAGTAATTTTTCCCCTAGAAAAGAAAAAAGTAGTTTGCTTTTTACATGCTTTTAATATTAGATGATTTAGTTTTAGATTCCTAGTTTTAGGAAAAGCTATTAAAGAAAATAAATCAAAAGATTTGTATTGCACAAAAGCATGTGCTTTTTAGTTCTATTTTTAGGAGAGTTGAGTGTTTTATTGTTAGATGAAGCCATCTATTTATTAGAGGAAATTGTAAGTGTTTTAATATAAAACACATTCAGAGAGATTGTATTGAGCTGAAGCTCTAAGAAGGAAGGAGAAATATATGCACAGAAGTGTTGATTTGAGTTTGAAAAAAACACGCAAGAATAAAATAGATTTTTCATTTATAAGCCGACATGACAAAATGATAAATCAACACTTTCAAGCATTAGGAAAGAGAAAATAAAATAGAGCCAAGGAAATGAAATGTTTCAGTAAGACCGTCTTTCCCACAACTGTGAGAAAAAATAAATCCTTTCCCACAACACGCATATATGAGTGCAAGACCAACAGAAAATTGCCAATAAAAATCATTAAATCGACTCATATCATTTCATTAAATCATGAAACAACATGAGTGTGATGATACATCTAATCGGTTGTAAGGAATTTTGGTGAAATTTTACCCGAATTCACGTAGAAAATATATCCAATTCTCCAAATTTTGAAAAATTATCAGACAACTTGGGTCCATTCTCCTCTAGAAATTCTACATTGATTTCTACAAAGGAGGATCCATAAACCTACTTTTTCCATCCTCCTCGGTTGTGACCTAGAAAAGATCAACTAGAAAAACAACTCGATTATCAAAATTAGTACAATCAGGCTACCTTAGGCTTGCGGTAATATTGAAGTTTTCCGACTTAGATTTTTTTGAACAACCAACCGGATTGCATTCCATTGAGCTTCCGAATGATGGAGCGCAAATTGGCTAGGTAATTTTGATAATCGTTGGTGGAGAAACTTGCACAATTTGTATGGTCGAGTGATTCTATTGCCTCGAGATGAATTTCTCAAATCACCCATTAAATGAATAAATCTATTCATGCCTTGAATGGAATTATGGGATGATTTATTTTTAGACATTTTGTAATGACATCCTTTGATTATAAGATGGATTTAATTTTAAGTAGCGTGGTATGACATGGCCTTACCTCCCTTAAATAACCTCTCGCTTTCTATTTTTAATAGTAGACGATAATGTCTTTAATCTTCTCTAGGTTAAAATATTAGTTAGTCTACTAATCATTTTAGGTGAAGATGGAAAAACTTTAAATCCTAAATCTTTGAAAATTGTCATAGTTGGGGGAAAACAATTTAAGAAATCAATTATTAGTAGTAAGGCATGCATAATGTCAACGTTGTAGCATGAATGCATCTTGTTTGCAATGTGGTATCGAAAATAGTTTTTGTTTGGGTGAGTAGACCTTTGAGTCAACATACATCATTATTGAAAACAAGTTAAACATTTGTGTTTAAATTAAACCGTTATTTCAAAACAAAAGTATTATTTAAATTAAAACTATAAAAATATTTAATCAAATAGTTATTTTACTTCCCAAAAAAAATCTTATCAATTGCCCACACAATAGTGAACTTCTAATAAGTCACCTCAATTTAAAAATATGTAGATTATAATTTCTTTGAACTGTAATCCTAAATTTTTACACGCATTACAAAAACCTTAATAATTTGAAACTTCCATAATATTTAAATCTTCAAGTATAAACAAATTTTATCATGTTATTGACATCTTAGATCAATAGTTGGAAGGTGGTAGAGGTTGTAATATTTATAGATATATTCATCAACAAATTAAGGGCTATGAGTACCTTTGGTAATACTCGTACTAATGTCTTCTATAAATAAATAAAAAGCATTATATATTAGAGAAAATAACTAACCGTAACCAAATATTTGATTACTCGATATGTTATGTGTCTATCATCTAAGGAAAACTTGTGCAAAAAAATTATTTGTAGTTGTCAATACCTAAATTTCTCTACTAATTCTAACATACAAGTATATCATAATCCTGCTTTATTGATATCTTTCCCAACTATTTATTCTCAAGTTTCGTACGAATTCACATTTTTTTATCTCTCTTCCCAAAATAAATTTCAAGAATTTAAAACAATACAAAGTATTAAAAATACAAAAGCATGAATAACATTTAAACGAAAGGCACTCTCGTAAATTTTAGGGCCAACTAAATATAATAATTTTAATAAAATTATTAAAAACTAATATTTTTTCATTGAAGTGAATCAATTTGGTATGTAAGGGTGGCCACTAATTGATACTATCATAGATGGTTAATAAATTGATCCACTATTCATAGAAACCTTGATCAAATAAATTAAATTGACACTCCCTAAATGGTGACAAAGATCTATGAAGTTTCCTAGTCCATCCAGAGCCTTAACCACTCTCTAGATATATTGTTAATTTATGATCTTATATTTGACTTTTAAAAGGTAATTTTTTTGTTGTTTTGATAAGGAAATCTAAAATTTGCAATATTTTGGGCATACGGGGCTTTTTGGAACCCTTTCCTCTCAAAACTATTTTGAAATACAATATGGTTACATAGTTAGATTGAATCTATATATGACCAATCCATAAAATATTTACAAAAAAAAAGGATTGATTCAAATAAATATCTATTAATATTCTTCAAATAAATTTATTTAAGATATTTATATTAGTTAAATATAAAATGAACCATCAAAATTAAACATAATATAATATCATAAACTATAAGTAAAATCACATTAAACATAAAAAAATTTATAAGATAAACCAAAGACATAAACATGCTCGAAAATAACACTTCTTTATACAAATAAATGTAATAGTTAGTATTTATGAATCGATAAGGAGTACGTTTGTTGTAGGATTAAGAATAAAATTACGGCGTTAGTCATTGTAAAAGGAGGAGCCTTTCAGCTAGATTATACCATTGTTCATGTAAAGCTAGATGTATTCATTCAAAAAGAAAAGTGAAGATTTTTGGTGAATCTTTGTCTTTGTATTTCTACAAATTTTAATATTTATCAAATCAAAGCCACACTAAACCTCACTCCCTCGTGGGAGTATTCAAGAAGAAGAGATCATGTTGGATGAAAGCTGTGTAGGTGTAGGATAACATATATCATGGCTTATGAGAGAGTGTTTTATTTTGTTACAGACTATGTTAGTGTTGTACAAATAAATATGATTTTTGAGAGAGCCATTGTATTTGCGAAGAGAAATCAAGATACTTTCATTCATGTCCGAGAAGATTTGTTTTTGTTGGGTCCATTGTTTCAAAGAGTACTATATTTATGCGTAAACTACTATGTGCAAAGCCCACTTCTATCAATTTGATTGGTTCCGATCGATATGCAAGGGATTCAATGTTGTAAGAAATTGTCGTGGATATTTTGTGTGGAAATTTTCCCATAGAATAAGAATTAAAATCCATCCACATATAACATCAACTATTGTTAGAATGTTTTCTTAATTAATTTTTTTGAAATTAGTAAAATAGATTTTTGAACTATTGCAAACATGTTAGAATTAGCCATGGTTGATGAAACAAGTGATGAATATGACGACAATAGAACATGAAATTACATTTATTATGAAGATAAATAATATTTGAGGTGAGAGCAAGAGTACAAGGTTTAACTCAATATGAATTCTTGATTAAAAATTTGAGTGTTCCAAATTTTAGATTTTGGGAAGGTGGAGATCAAAACTTGGAAATTCAACCACATGGAACATATGAACTATACCCTTATAAGAAGTATGACAACATTATGATGTTTAATGCCTGCAATATTTTGAAATGATTAACTTGGGTTCAACTAGATTAAGTTGGTGATATTTTTAAAAAATTATGTTTTCGACAATTTTAGAATTGTATCCTTGAGAGGGATCATTAGAGAATAACTCTCCAATACAAATAGATGTAATAACTAGTATTTAAGGAACGTATTTTAGAGTGTTCAAGAAACTTATACATGTGTGTTGCCAAGAATAGATTCACCGCAAGATTAATGTTGAAAATAAGGTATTTTATAGTTAATGTAGAACAAGAATTCTTTCGGTTAGATGCTACTAAATATTTTCATGTATAAATAGTTGTATACGTGATTAACAAAAATTGAAAAATTTGTGTGTTTCTTTGTCTTTGCAATATGTCAACTCGATTCATTTCTTTTGTTATTTAATAAAATAAACTATAAGCATATATTACATATTGTGCAATCATTGCATTTATTATTTATGAAATTTTAAAAAAATTGTCTCACTTTTCCTCTTGAAAAATCATGTATTACATTGTGAATGAAAAATATATGTGGCACACTTTTATATAGAGAAGTGACATGCATTTCCTTAAAACGGATAGCTTGGGTAAATTTGAGTGATGATAAGTGATACATCGGTTTAGAATTTACAGTATATAAGCACTTAGCTAATTACATATGACTTCGTAGAGATTTGGGATTGTGCACTATTAGAAATGAGTAATCTAAACTTGGGTAACCTTCGAACTAAAAATGTGATTATGAAAATACCTAGGCAGGACCGTACCAAACAACCAAGATTGTGCCATATAGTCTTGACCCAATTATAATGTCTTGGACCTGCTCTAATTTAGTTTCTATAAATTTCTAGGTTTCTCTCCAACCTGGATTTGTCTTACTATCAAACCCTAGTTTTCACACATGTAGAAAGGTTTTGAAAGTTGATTAGTCATCATCTTAAACCATAGCCATGGATGAATAGTTCTAAAAAAACATTATAAGGGTTTTGGGGGCCCCCATGTATTGTTGAGATTGGCACTACTACTCAAGAGGCATCAAACTACACGTCATTCTCAAACTCGCATGTGATATCTAAATAGATCAATCAGATTTGGAATTTATATTTACCATACATGTTTTGTCTTTTATCTTGATAAAATTCTTAAAGAGAGGATGCTTCAAGAGTTCTTCTAGATGAGAGATATGGTTGAATTGACATGGTTTGTAGCTTCAAACCTAATGTGGGTGTTTCCCAAATGAATTTAGATGTGACAGTGTAATATTTAGGAGCTTTGGATGCCTTTTGCAAGTGTATGAAGTGATTTATCTAGTGCATTACCTTAGGAGTTCCAAGTTAGCAAATGAGGTATTTTTACTTACTTATATAGGGTTTCGTAGATGATTTATCTAGTAAAGGCTGACCCAAATGACTTTTATAAAACCCACAAAGACATCAATTTGAAAGTATAGTTAGAGGATATATCAATCTAAGACCGTACAGATGGATCAAGACCGGATATAAATTCCAGACAAAATTGTATGATCTTAATCGCTGGGAGTGGGAAATATGCCAAATGAAGTTTGGAGTTGATAAACTGATGTTTTTCTATCATTTTTTTTCATCATATTCTTAGAATGTGTCAAAATGTCACTTTGTAATGATAAACAAAGTAAATAATGGACCTCATAAAGTGCTAAGTAGGAATGGAGAATTTTTATTTATCATAACAAGAATGTATAGTAAAATCAAGTGTTTCCATACCATAAATTACCAAATTTGAGTGTCTACATTTTCTCTCCTTTAAGTATGAATTGAAAATTACATGCTTAAATGAAAATATACCTAGGTTTATGAAGACACTTTTCATTTGTTTGAATGTTGATTTTCATTCGCATTGATGTGCTTGGTATTGGCATACTCTCTGATGAAACCTATAACACAAAATGCGGTTAATGAATGTGATAGATCTAATTGACCATAGCTCAAATAAAACATGTAACATAAAATATTTTTATTTGCATATATATGAAGTTAAAATATATAATTAAGGAAATAATACACAAGTCTTTTCTCTTCCTTTCTTTCAATAGGAGATTTGTATTGGTTGAACTTTGTTGAAGGATTGGGGGTGATGAGTCCCTATATGTGCGGAGGATAAACCAAAGTGTTGAGTGCACACAACCCAACTTAAAAATTTAAAAGAGAGAGAGAGAGAGAATAAGAAAGATGTAAAAATGTACCCCTACGAAAGAAGAAGACCATGTACCAAATTTATTCAGCAACTCTGATATCTTCGCCTTTAAGTGTAATACAAGAGGAAATTTTTTCCATGAATCCTGTAATTGTTTTTCTACATTCTCGTACCTCAAGGATCATACTTCTATAGAAGAATCTAGACCCGAATTCAAAAATAAGGACATACAATAAAAAATATGATGAGTCCCCAAAACTCTCCCTATATGTCTAACAAGTGAGTTTAAGATGAATAAATGTTGAAATATATTGAAAGTGTGCTAACAACATTAGTCTAGGAAGGATATCCATGCCCCCAAGATTCTTAAAATTGGTCTTAAAGCTAAGTTTCGATGTAAAGGAGTGAAAATTTTCATACCCACTTTACTGATATGAACTTAACATTATGGATGTGCAAATTTATAGAAAACGTATGTCAATAAGTGAAAATCTAAAAAAGCTAAAAACTTTCTAAAATTTCCCCTAGTCGAAACACGTGGGGTCAAAACCGTATTGTATGGTTCTGACCAAACTTTATGGTTTTGACCCTATGCTCATTTTTCCAAAATTATGTGTATGAATGCATTTATAGGTGCATGTACCATGTTTGTATTTGCATATTCCCCAATATTATTTATATATCTACTAAAAATGTAAAATAAACCTAGATAGATTCCCCCTTTTTTTAGACATGTACAAAAACTAGGTTGAGAATGTGTCTCAAAATAAATAGGTGTGTACTATTCAAAAATACATATGAGGAGTTTTGTAGAGTGCTAAAGACGTGGGCATGATGGGGATCCTATACCTACAAAAATAAAGGTTTTTGATGCATGGCAAGAACCATAGACCGTAAAACAAGAAATGATAGTAATAGATAAAAAAACCACATAGCCAATAACAATAGTAGTAAAAATAGATGGAAATAAAATAACAGTGAAATAAGATGTAAGATATATGAACACAATGCCACATAAAAGGGGTAAATCCTACACACATGGGACACCCATGATGTTATAAGACAATCAAGGCACATAGGCCTACAAACAAAAGAAGGTAATTACAAGAAAGATAGGAATGATGATGTAAACATGGGACACCCACAATGTCACAAGAAAATCATGGAACATAGGCCACAAGAAAGTAAAACAAGAAAACAATAGCATACACATACAAACAAGTATTCATGAAACAAGAGTGTTAAAATATGATAATATGATGTAGTAGCCAACATGGGTGAAATATGTGAAATAAGAGATGTTAATGTTACACAAGACACATGTGTTAGTTTTTTTATTCTTAAAATAAACAGGTACACAATGTTTATAATTCACCATAAATGAGGAGGTAAAAATGAACTATAATATAATAATAACATGTGCAAAATGTGGAGGCATTTCTCCCAAGATGAGAATGTAAAAAAACATGAGTGATCCTATAAGCATGTATCGATTTGAGTGTCCTACATCTAACTCATACCAAGTTAACACGTGTCAAAAGAGATAAAGCATGTTATCTATCAAACCAAAGTGTAAAATGACATGTGTAATGTAAAGTGATAACAATACAAGTAAGATGCACATGTCTTGATTTTAAATTTTTGTAAATATTTGAATGTTATTGTATTATCATAATGCATAGATATGTACAAAAAAAGGATAGCTAGAGATCTATCTAATGAGAAACTCTTGAGGAGGTGAGAAATTTTCCACAAACGATGAATATTTCAACCTCGGTGATGATGCAAAATATAGTGGGACTATTATAATAACATATTATAAAGAAGGTTTAGTAGATTATCACTAATATGTCCATAATGGTGTTAATGTAGTGAATTAGAGGAACAAGTGTTTCAACCACTAAAAGGGAATCGAGAAGATATGGGCGTAGTATGTGCACTATAGGACCGATTTGAGTCTTTTGGGACTTGTGAATGGTGAGATACGGTGCAAAGGGATACAATCCTATGAGGCACCTAGATTCATGAGATGTAGAGTTTGCAACCGAAGGCCTATTGGTAGACCTAAGATCAACACCGTGTGAGAGGAAGTGTGTACAACAACGGGCCTATTAGAATATACACAATTAGATATAGAGTGCAAGATTACTTTCCTAGGGAGTAATGTAGAAATGTTGGGTTCCTGAGAGACATTGTTCATAACCAAATATCAATCTGCATAATTATTAGGATGAGGAATTTTAGAAAGAGAACTAGGCATATTAGGAGGGAATCCAACCTCTAATGGTGATAATCTGATGATAACAGATGAACTTTACACATTTATTTATAATCAATTGAATGACATTAAGAGTGCATAATGAATGGATACCTAATCTGCGGTACATCGAATTGATAGTATAAGCAACCAAGAATAAAACCAATGTAGTATTAGGACCAAAAGTGATGGATACCGTGATGCATCGGTAGTGATGATTCTTATCAAGTTTAAGATTGTGCATAGGAATGGCCAAATATTGAATAGGCATAAAAGAGAAAATATTTTCCTTATTGTGTGGATTGGAAAAAACACCTTGTACGGTATGTGATTGATGTGAAACAAGAATGGAAAATTGATCATCATGGGAGAATCGGTAATCTGTATATATTTTAAAATTTTATTCTAAGGAAGGAGGTGCACATAGTAAATGAAATAGACTAGATATGTAGTGGGTAAGTTCATGGAAATGGGGGCCAAAAAGTGGACTCAAATATGTTTTTGGCCATTTTGGACATAACGCACTCATGTTATGGCTCTATTGACTTATAATGCAACAAATAAAATGTAGGGCTGCATTATAACGCGAGTTATTATTTATTATAGTTTAAATTCATTTTAGTAAATATAAGAAGTTAGGGTCACTCTGCACCTTATGGAACTAATCTTACAACTCCTTCGTAATGGTTTAGAAGATCATTTTTCATATTCTAATCTATTCAATACATAGGTATTTTTAGGATTTCAGCATTTATCCTTCAAGCTTTTATGGTTTAAATTATACAATCACTTTTTATTTTGTGAAATAATATATTCTTTGTTTAGGTCTTGGTGCATTTTGGATTGGTTATTGACATTTGTAGGAGTGTTAAATATGTCAAAATTAGAATTTACAAACCTCACAACTTCTAAAGATAGTGATAACTGATCGAACATGCGGAATCATGCAATTCCTTATAACAAATAATAAATCAAAACACACATGTATGTTTTTATTGATTCAAATAATCAAGGGAATGGTCATCATGAGGTTTGTGAAGAATCAAACATTATGAGGTGATGTAGAGCTCTAACAAATTTACATGCATTCATAAACTCATAACAACAAATTTCAATCATTCTCATTAGTTTATTCTTTTTAGAAGTCTTTCCAACAAACTCTATAGGATCAAATATGCAAAAATGTCACAATAAACCTAACAATTAACCTTCCAACCCCATATCCTACTCTCACATTTTGTACAAAATCCAATCAACTGTTGAAGTGAACCCTAAACCCTAAGTGCTAAACTATAAAAACTTAATCCCTTAACCTTGAACCCTACACCATAAACCCTAATCCCTAATCCTTAATCCCTAATCCTTAAGCCCGAAGCCCTAAAATTTCTTAATTTTCAAGGCCTCCATAATTAAACCTAGTGACCAAAAATAAAATCCATGATGCTCAAACCATTTTTTTGATTATCTATCACTTACTGAAAATAGGTATTCACCATATAGATAGAAGGATTTATCATTAAATGAGATTCTAGTCATGTGGCCACCCCTATTAGAATTAGAAATGAGGTGGTTTTAATGTTATTCCTCCTTTGAAGTGTTATCACACTACAAGGTTCAAATGAGTGATAGATCAAGTGAAACTTAGAGGATTTCTCATTCTTACATATATGGTGATCTATATGAAGATCATCTTGTTACCCATCCTAGCTCAAAAATTCTGCTCGGATGGAATCAACTTCAGGATACTCATAAACCTCTTTTCTCATATGCCTCTCGTAGAGATATATGATGCCTTGATCCTTGACACATTATGGTCATGAATGTCTTGGTTACTTTATTATCTCATCTTGGCTTGTTCCTTGAAGAGGTTTGAATATGATAATAGAGTCATGAAATGATGATCCTCAAATTACTCTATGAGATTACCATTTTACCTTTGAACATGATGAAACCCTATTTATCATCACAATTCACTTCCCTAACTAATATATCACATTATCATTTCGAAACATGCTTTTAGTATCTCTACACTTATTTTCTTAATTACTCATCATGGAGATAGGTTTCCATCTTCTTGAACTCCAAATACATTGAATAACTTTGAAAGACACTCTATAAATTGAATCACCTTGTTCATGAGAGGTGGGACATGTAACTAAATGGATATGGCATCTACCTTGAGTCTTGCAAGGAATATTACACATCTCAAGAAAACATGTTTCTCCCCACATATAATTGTGGTCTTGAATGTCAATTTCTTCACACTCTGAAACAAATTTCACATTTCTCAAATTTCCATGTATGATATTATGAAAGCAAGGATGACCCATTAGAAGATGGAAAAAATAACCACATGCTCATATTCACATTCATGATTCACTTTGATACATGTTCATATTCACAAGAACCTCTTCTTATTTGAAAGTGCCTGTTAATCTCACTAACCCAATAAGGATTACGCATACTCTAGAAACTTCACACTTCTCATGAATGATATGCTCGTTTCCACATATATATTCACCATTGTTGTCCAAACTATAAAAATGATCCTCGTATTTTATTGAAGAGAAAATATTCAAAGGATATCAAGAACGCTTTGAGGTAATTATTTGGGATCATCGCAATCCGCCATGGAAAGAAGCTATTTAATTAAATTTAAACATATATCAGGTGTCTGAATTAGAATGTCTTTGCATCTAGAGAAACATTTTCAGACGTTGGAGTAATGCATTTTAGAAAATAAAATTGAACCTCTAAAATGCTCTAGATTTTACATCTTACATAAGCACTAGAAATATCAAGCTTTGTTCTTCAATGAAACATTCGTCACCAATATCTTGTGACATAAATAATTATTACAAAGAGCATCAAAAATGATCAAATTTTCTCGGTATCCTAATATGTCGGACCCATAAATATCACTAGACTTATTATTCTCTATTTATAACACTCTTAGAGCTCCAAATATTTTGGAATAAAATAGAAAGAAGTAGATAGCTCTATTAGGTAACATTTCTTTGTCTTGAATTATTCTTAGATATCCGACATTTCCCTCCTTCAAAATATGATCATACAAAAGGCATCAAATTGTGATGACTCTCTTTGAATGTTCTTCCTATGAAACAGATGAACCCTTTTTAGTTGAATACTCTTTTTAATACTAATAAGAATGGGTAAGACAAAATAACATTACGGTGAGTGAGATTGTATTCCTAAAATCTCACTAAACCTTGAGCCTTAAACCTTAAACCCTAAACACTAACCCATAACCCCTCAACCCTAAACCCTAACCACTAAACCCTAAACTCTAAGCCATAAAAGTTAAACCATAATCATTAAACCCTATACCATGTTCCCTAAATGCTAAACCCTAACCCTTAAACATTAAACCCTAATCCCTAAACCATAAACCATAAACCCTATAACCTAAACTATAAACCCTACACCTTAAACCGTAAGCCCTAAACCATAAAACATAAACCCTAAGCCCTACGACCTAAATAATAAACCCTAAACCATAAAACCAAAACCCTAAACCGATGAGCCCTAAACCATGAAACCTCAAAATTCAGCCCTAAACTCTAAACCCTAAACCCTAAACGCTAAGCCCTAAACCCTCAACCCTCAACCTTAAACCATAAACCATAAATACTAATCCCTAAACCCTTAACCCTAGACCCTAAAGTCAAAACCCTAAACCCTAAACCCTAAATCCAGAGCCTATACCCTAAATAGTTATCCATGTACCCTAAATACTAAACCATGAGCCTTAAAACCTAAACCCTAAACCCTATATCCTAATCCCTTAACCCTTAACCCTAAACCCTAAACCTAGAACTTAAACCATAAACGCTAAACCCTAAACCATAAACCATAAATGTTAAACCTTAAAATTTTATCCCTAAGCCATCAACCCTAACCTTAAACCCTAAACCCTAAACCCCGAGACTTAAACCATGAGCCATAAACCTTAATCCCTAAACCCTAAACCCTAAACCCAGAGCCTTAATCCCAAAACCATGTATCATAAGCCCTGACCCTTAAACCTTAAACTATAATCCCTAAATCATAAACCATAAACCATAAATATTCAACCCTAAACCTTAAATCGTGAGCCCTAAACCCAAAACCCAAAACCCTAGACCTAATACATAAACCCTAAAACCTAATTCCTAAACCTTGAGCCCTAAACCCTAAACACTCAAATCTAAACACTCAACCCTAAACCCTAAAACCTAAACCATTACTTGTATAACCTAAACCATGAGCCTTATACCCTAAACCATAAACCTTGATCCGTAAAACATAAACCCTAAACCCTAAATCCTAATCCATAAAACCTAAACCCTAAACTATAAACCCTAAACCTTAAAACTTAAACCCTAAGCCATAAACCCTAAACCGTGAGTGCCCTAAACCCCAAGAGCCTTAAACCCCGAGCCCTAATCCCTAACCCTTAAACCTAAATCCTAAATCGTAACCCTACACCCTAAACTTGGACCCTTAAACCCTAAACCCTAATCCCTAAACCCTTAACTCTATTCCACAAAGCCTAAAACCTCAACCTTAAACCTTAAACCCTAAGTCATAAACAATAAACCCTAAGCCCTAAACCCTAAGCCCTAAACCCTAAACACTAAACCATAAATCCTAAACTTATAAACCCTAAACGTGATCCCTAAACCTAAACTCTCAAATAAAATATAAACCCTAAACTAGAAAGCCTCAACTCTAAATCCTCAAACATAAACCCTAAACCCTTAACTCTAAACCTTGAGCCCTAAACCTTAATTCCTTATCCCTGAGCCCTAAACCCTATACCCTAAACCTTAATTTTACCACCCTAAACCCTTGTTAGGAATATCTATGTTGTAGTGTGAACATAGAATATTATGTAAGTGATTATATTATCTAGGATGATATAATATGTGTTGTAATAATTAATTACATTATTGTAAATGTAATTATGAGTGGGTGAGTAAATATTGTTATGATTTTTGAGTAAACAAATCATTAACAATATTAGTTTTGTGAGAAAACAAAATCTCACGTAAAATAGCATAGAGTTGTTTTAGGAGTTATGTGTGGAGATATTTATGGAGATTATATCTCCTTAAATATAGGAACAAAATCTCCTATTTAAATGGATGTAATACTTCCTATTAATGTAGCAAGAATAAAGAGTAAGATTTCGAATTTTCTTTATGCAATTATGATATTAATTTTTCATTTAGTAACAGAGCAGGTTTGATGCAAGAAATTTCAGTGCTTTCATGATCAAATCTGTCTCAAAGAATATATCATAGTTTTCGTTTCCGGATGTGGGTTTTTCTATAATTTTTCGTGCAGAATCACATGCTGGTCAAGAAACTACAGAAGAAATTTCAGTAGAACCCAGTACGTATTTTGGAAGAAATACGGATTTTACTATGCAGATATCAAATTAAGCACTTCAATTCTTCTATTGAAAGTTTTCTCCAATTTTCAATAATGTTGAATTGTTAATACAAGTTCTTGACTTGCTTGGAGGTTAAAAGGTATTCAATATAAAATTTTAAAGTACTTGATTCAATTTTGTATTTTTTTATCAATATTGTACAAAATAATGGAGAAACTAAATCTGATTGAAAAGTTTGAAGGACAAGATTTCCATACATGGCAACTACGAGATGCAATTACATTTAATAGAAAAGGATCTATGGGATGTGGTGAAGTCTAATTCAACTCCACCCACTTGGAGGAAATGAATTGGCAAAAGTGGAATGCAAAAGATCGTGAGAGCATTGGGTACCATTGGTCCGGGCTTATCAAAAGCCTATCTACATCATGTGGATTTCACAAAATCTACAAAAGAAATTTGGGAGTCTCTTAACAAATTTTTGGTTCTGAAGCTGAAATGGAAAAGACTACATCAAGCAACGCTTGTACGGGTTGAAAATGGAAGAGAACTCAAAAATGGAAGATCATATAAGTAAGTTTCGTTCTTTGCTAAATCAACTAGCTGGAATTAAAGAACATGTAAAAGATGATGATGTTAAATCTATTCTTCTTAATAGCATGCCTAAGAGTTACTCAAATATTGTATTTACTTTGAGTAAAATTAATATTAGTCTAGAAGGAGTGATTTCTACATTGTTAGAACAAAGCAGTCATGAAGAACATGAAGAAGTACTATATGTAGGAAACAAACCTAGCTCCTCATCTAAGAAGGAAAAACATAAACCAAAGAAGGTTCCTTCACATGGAAAAATAAAATGCTTTTATTGTAATGAGATTGGGCATGTAATACTGAACTATAAAAAGAGAGCTCAGGATCTTCTTGATGACAAGATAGATTAGAAAGCCCTTCTAGCTAAAGTAGAAACTGATTGGGAAGTCTACTCAACTGATGAAGAAATTTCATGTCCTAGTGATGAGGATTTCCTATGGTAGACTCTTTTCTTATTAGAGGAAGGAGGCAATGGAGGAAGGAGGAAAATCAACATCCTCTCGTCATTCACCAACGATGGGGTCGCAGACAGATGTGGTGATATTTTATTTCAGTTATGTGGTGTGTTTATACACAAGGGGGTGAAACTAGTTTCATGTTTTGATTTTAATGTGTTCACATAGACTAACAACAGTTCCTGAGTGTCTATTTGGTGTGGAAGAAGCAAACTACTTGACTCAGCTTACAGGGGAAAATCATCTACGTACGGTCCTCTGACTGCCATACTTCGGTGGAAGGTACTTCATTGGAAGGTGATCAGTCGATGAAGATGTTCATACGACAAGGATGATCATTAGCAGCAAGATCCAGATAGCAAGATCCAGTAGCAATGGCTACTCCAACAAGTTTGATGTTTCCAGGAGCTCTTACCCCATGTTCACACTAAGGGGGCGAATGTTAGGAATATCTATGTTGTAGTGTGAACA
The DNA here is from genome assembly GCA_018340775.1 of Taxus wallichiana var. yunnanensis. Taxonomy (NCBI): domain Eukaryota; kingdom Viridiplantae; phylum Streptophyta; class Pinopsida; order Cupressales; family Taxaceae; genus Taxus; species Taxus wallichiana. Next base: position 789,284,359 of record CM031234.1, read on the forward strand.
TAGAATATTATGTAAGTGATTATATTATCTAGGATAATATAATGTGTTGTAATAATTAATTACATTATTGTAAATGTAATTATGAGTGGGTGAGTAAATATTGTTATGAGTTGTTGAGTAAACAAATCATTAACAATATTAGTTTTGTGAGAAAATAAAATCTCACGTAAAATAGCATGGAGTTGTTTTAGGAGTTATGTGTGGAGATATTTATAGAGATTATATCTCCTTAAATATAGGAACATCTCCTATTTAAATGGATGTAATACTTCCTATGAATGTAGCAAGAATAAAGAGTAAGATTTTGAATTTTCTTTATGCAATTATGATATTAATTTTTCAACCTAAACCCCTAAAACCTAAACATTGACCCCTAAACCCTCAACCCTCATCCCTAAACCCTAAACCCTAAACAATATTCCAAAATATTCCAAAATATCCTCGAACACTTCCAAGATTCCCTCGAAATCGCTTTGTAGATGCTTAATATATTTTGGAACTCTCCTGTAAGGTGTTTGATTAGCTCATAATGGCCTTTTTATGCCTCCAAAGGAATTTATCTTCAATCAAGTCACACTAAACTCATCAATCATCATATCCAATCATATTTGCACATTGAAACAAACTTTACAAAAATACTAGTAATAATTTCTTTTGATCCAAGTTGAGAATGGTAATGAGGTAGGTTGGCCATAGGAAGGACGCACCATTGACCAAGAAGCAAAAGATGCATTCTCTAATCTTGTAAAGTAGGTACTAATCCATGGAATGATTTTACCACATTCTAAGAAAAAATTAGTGATTCAACTCCATGCTCATGGGAAAATTCATGAGTCCATATATTCGATCGATTTGTCACTACCTTTGAGATTTGTGAGGTTTGTAAATTCTAATTTTGACACATGTAACACACTTTAAAATGTCAATAACCAATCCGAAATGCCACAAAACCTAAAAACTCGACTATATTCTTTCACGAAAAAGAAATTAATTTTATAATTTAAACCCTAAAAGCTTAAAGGATGAATGTTGAAACCCTAAAAATACCTATGTGCACGATCATATTATAATCTTAAAAACTATCTTCTAAACCGTGATAGATGGAGTGTGAGACTAGTTCTACAAGGTGCAGAGTTACCCTAACTTCTTATATTTACTAAAATAAACGGTTTGAGTATAATTTTTTCTTTTATTAATCTTTATACTTTATTATTTCTTATAATAAAATAATTATAATGTATAGAAACAATAAATTATAAAGATTAATAAAAAAAAACTTATACTCAAACCATTTTTTTATAAAATATATCCCTCCCATAAGCACATAAACCACATAGAAAATAGGAACATGAGCACATTATAACGTGAGCGCATTATAGAATGTTCTCGTTATAACACAAGCATTTGTCATCTTCTTTGGGTTTGTAATTCCCAATCCATAGGCTTAGATTTTCCTTTGATATCCAAATCAATGGGTTAGACTATTTAATCTGTGAATAAATATGTGTTGGATAGAAAAACATCAAAATCTGACATGTGCACCATGTTATCTCATGCATTAAAACATAATATTTAAAAATTAATTATACTATGAGGTCAAGCTCGGTTTTACCTTGATGACAATATAATTCTTTCTAAAATCCTATTACTTTAAGGCTCACATGCATAATTTCTTTTACTAGTGCCTTCTTTTCTTGTGAAAACCTATGCATACATTTTGGTGCACAATTTATGATTTCTTCATCCAAACTTTTAAAAATATTTTTTTTTGTAAACTCCATTTGACACACACAAAAAAAATGAATTTTTTTCTCAAAGTTCTGAGGGTTCACACACAAATATTTTATTTTCAGGATATCTACACTTTGAAAATTAATAAAATATTATATATTTATCCCAAAATTCTAAAAAATTAATGGGACCTCATACATGGAATTAGATAACTTTCTACTAAATGGATTTGAAAAATAATTTATAAAAATAAAAAAATGGGGGGCTGCACACACAATAGGTTCTTATCTTTTTGACATAAAAATATACATACTTTGTGTGCTTACCGCATTTGACCCTCCTAATTTCCACCATTTTCAAAAAAATAAAATTAGAAACTATATTCTAAGCTCTACAAGTACTCATTCTTATCACTTTGTCAAAGTTTGAGCATATGCATGCCATATTATTATATGAATTTTAGGTTTTGTTGATTTCAAGAAAAAAGTGTCCCTTTTTCACCCCCTTTTGGCCCCCATTTCCATGAACTTACCCTAGTAATGGGATGAAATGAGAGACATATCAAAGTGACATAGATGTGTGTGAATATTCCAATAAAAGGAAATATAATATGTGTAGAGTAATCACTTAAGGGTTAAAATGAAAATGTGTAAGTGAACAATGGATTCCAAATTAGTAGTGACATGGAGTTTTAAGATCAATTCTCTCTACTACCAAACCTAACAAAGTTGGCCGTCATAATTAATGCACCATAGTTCAAATTCAAGATTGAGCGGGATTATTGAAGGAAATTCAAAATTCCTTAATGGGCAGAAATATTATATATAAAACATACTTGAAGTCATGTTTTAGAGAGCCCCAAGAGTGAAATTGAGAGGTGTGTGTGTGTGTGTGTGTGTTATCGTTTGATGTTGCGGATGTCGTAAGGATCAAGTGAATGAAATATGAGTCATCTAAAATTATATTTTTGTTGTGTTTACTCTGGAAAAGATGGTCTTGAGGAGTACTCGTTATAGGTTCCATTGTCAAAGAGTGGTTTTAGAGCCTATCTACATAACTTGGAGTTAAGTTGGGATGACAAGGACTGAAATGATTACAACTCAAAGGAAACTAGTCAAGGAAGAGAAAGGATGCTACAAAAAGAGTTTTCAATATGGGCACATCAAATACATGTAATGCAAAGATTATGGGAGCACTAGAGTAGGTTATTACAGAGCTAAGGGGTGTGAGACTGAGAATTCAAGTTATTTATGAAGATAGACAAGGAGGATTTATGTCCCAAGGTGAATAAGCAAGGATGTATAAACACAACATAGAATTTGTTGAGGATGTATAAGAAGAGGTTGAAGTCATAAGTGTAGGAGAAGCATGACTACTTCAAGTAATTTTCAAAATGTTGCATTGACCATGGATGGATGTCCTATAATCCTTTAGAAGATTGGACCCAAAGGTATTCATAGAGTAGTTGAGAATTATGGAGGAATATTTTGAGGTTGAGGATATAGTTGATCAACATCAAGTTAGAGATTATGGGCTCAACCGAAATTGCATCCACAATTTATTACAACACTCCTCCATGTTTGGTACTTTATAATAAGAGTTCAAGTCTTAAGATAAATAATTCCAATGGAAAAAGCATGAAAAAACAAGAACTTTTGCAAAAAATGGCACTCAAAATTGAGTTACCGATCAAAAGTTACAAGCTTTACAAGATTATGCTCTACTTATTTATTTTATTTGCCACTACAACTAAATAAATTGTTGTTGCATTCACCACACATAAAATTAAAGGGCGCTGAAGCTAAGCACCTACTAGTAGGAATCACAAGCTTTAAGCCCTCGTATGACCACACCATTCGGCCTCTTGTTCCACTTTCTATACCTTATGCATTGTTATGCTTGTTGTTTTGAGCATTTTTCTTTAGTAGGTGTAGTGTATCGCTCTTGTTTGTTGAGAAATTTTGTATCTGTATTTTCGAGAATTTTGGCATGTTGACAATATCTCTTATGGGGATTTTTTGGTGCATTCCGGTGTTAGTTTGTCGGTGTTTGAGTAGTTATTTTTGGCATCTCAAATAGATTTGTAGCACCACTCCACCCATTCAATAGTATGGGAGGGTGTGGTGTTGATCCTACTTCTTTGGGTTTCATGTCCTTACCTTGTTACCTTGGCGTTTCTTGGATCGTGACACTTTGGATTTTGTCCTTGCCTTGTTTCTTTAGTTTTTGTTCTTGGATTGTGGCACACCTATTTGCAGCAGTTGATCAAATTATGTTTGGTGTTTCTTTTTTTGCACTTTCGACATCACTCTGTTGACAGTGCCCTTGTATGGAGCTATTATGGTAAAACCCAGTGTCAGTTGTTTTTGAGTTTTGTAATCAAGCAGTGGATTAAGACCATAGTGCACATCAAACTTCTTCAGAATTGTACATGTTTTTGAGCTGAGCTTCTTGGGATGCCTTGGAGCGGGTTTTCTCTCTCTTTACTTTGTTGTTACTAGTTTTGGGTACCTTGCGGTGTCCCTTTTTCCCTAGTTATTGTACATGAGTACCTCATCAGGCTTAGTTGTCAAGACTCATAATGTGGACATGCCACATCTATTTTGGCCCCTAGCTTCACTTGAGGGGGAGTGTTAGAGTAGGTATTTACCTTAGCTCATGTTCACCTAGGTACTTTATTTACCTTTATTGTATTTATCCTCACCCAATTATGTGTGTGGATATTTCTTTTATCTTATTTAGATATTAGGAGATATTATCTAGTTGTTAGGTATAGTTCTTTCCTTGATCTATGGTATTGACTAGTTCTTTCCTAGATCTATGGTATTGACTAGATACTTGATGTCTAGTTCTCTCATAAATCTATGGACTTGACTAGTTCTTTGATGACTAGTTCTTTCTATGATTTATGGCTTGATATACGACCTTGACCGGTTCTTAGACTTTTTTTCCTTGCCTATATAAGCAAGGCCCATTCTCATTGTATTTCATTGAGTTCCATAATAATATATGATATTGCTGCTCATTTATTTCCAAAGGTTTTATGTAAAGTTATTACGTGAATTGCTTCCATCTTATTGATCGTGGTGTTTGATTAGCATCGTGTTCTTGGCTTGGTAAAATTTAGTTATTGTTCCTTTTAGGTCGTGTAAATGAGGAATATGTTCTTGCCATGAGACTGCTAAATGATGTAATTTAATAAGTTACAAAAGTTGAGATAAAAGGAAATTTCAGTTAAATGATACACATATGAATTCCACGTGATCCTTATACTATCTGGACATGCAAAATTTGACCAAGAGAAAGACGTGTGATATGTTAATGGCTTGCTGTTTGGAATTCAAGAAGAACTCAATATTTTGTGCATTCAAATAGTGAACCAAGTCTATCAACTAGCATTGGATGTGGAAGATAAATTGGTACACAAAATTCATAACATATCCAAAATAGGAACTTACAATGTGCACGATTTAGGAGGAAGAGTCGAAAATATAATAAACTGCAAGAAGATGAGCATAGTAATGTGTAGAAGCCATCCCATAATAGTAATCTGGATAATATAACATCATATTCTTTAAGAGGACACGTGATATTTATTCAAGGATGAGGAAGAGGAGGAGGATTCTCTGGGACATGTTTTGAGTGTCAAACCATAAGGCATCACACATTCAAATTTCCAAATTCCAAAAGTGAAATCATGAGTAAATAAAAAACATTTAGCGCATATATGGCATATGGAAATGTAGAATAAATAGAATATGAGGAACATTATGAGATACCAGAGCATGAAGAGGCCCGATGATAAGGAAGGTATTTTTGAAGACATCTTAGAAAGAATATGAACTTGCAGAGAGGAACTTATTTAGGACCATTTGCAAGTTAGGGGAAAATTTTGTAAGATAATTGTTGATAATGGAAGAAAAGACAACCTTGTGTCCTATGAGATGGTGGAAAAGTTAGGGATGAACAATATTGCACATCCCAACATGTACAGAGTATCATGGTTACTACCGACATTTCTCACGCATGTTTGATAGGTCAACTAAAAACTATGTTTCTCATATTGAAGTGATTAAGATGGGTGATCTAACTAAAGGAGAAGGGCTATGAATTCTTACCATTTTTTTTCATCATCGAAAAGGGGTATACAAAAATTTCAAGATGTCTTTGTTCAATGTCGATTGGGAAAAATATAGGTAGTAAACAACTAGGCATGTTGTTCCTAAATGCTTACTCGTCACATTTGAAGCCATTCCAGTTGTCACTTTTTCCAAGAACATGTATCACCTCTTGTAACTACTGTAGGATCATGAAAAATGTGGATAGGAAATCAAACATTAGAAACTAACAAGTGGGACAACATGTTTTCATGTTGCAGTTTCCAAATATCGAAGGAAAGTACAATTACATCAGGTGTCATCACTTGTGTTTTGGATCAAATGAAGGTACAATTGATTCATTTTATTCATTTATGATTAAGTAAAATTGCATTAATGTGTTGAATTACATGGATTCATTCCATAGTTATATTTTTAAATAAACATTAAAAGAGACACAAACAACTCATCGAGATAAATGTAATTTTCATTTATTCGTAAAATAATTGTACACTTGTCTTACACAAGCCAAGGGATATAGTTGCAAGGTAAAAGGATTTAAAATAAAATTTAGAAATTTAAAGGGTAAGAGAAACTGTCATTTCTTGTTGGACGTGATCATCTTCCTTGTGAGCTCCTTCTACATAACCAAATTCACTACTTCATTGTACTTGAAAGGAGAAGAACAAAATAGTTAGAGCTTGGGGTTTATCTTTCTTGTTATATCTCTATCTTTGAATGTAAATACATTATTAATAAATAATTGAATGAATACAGATTTTTAGTGTAATCAAGTATAAATCTCCGGACTTCCAACATATAGTAAGATCATTAAAATACTTCAAGGAATTTTTCATGGCCCTTATGAAACCAAAGCAAGATCAAATTACAACAACAGAGTTCTATAATGCTAATTTCAGATCTACAATAGATCTAGTTCTATAGCAATAAAGAAAATGCATGGAGTTCATTTATAGCTCATTCGAAGAAACATCATCCTTTCCCCAATAAGAATAAATTTTACACATGAGTATGTTTGCAACATATCTATAAAAGTAATTCTTACACTTTGGCAACAATAAAAGATGAAGCTATCATATTGAACAAATAAGAACAAATAGGTGTTGCCGCCATCAAGGAAATAAGCTAAATATAATATTTTTAGTAGTTTCTTCAGCATGGGAGTGGTGCCAGGGTTGAGAAGTTGTAAGAGTAAAAGCATACTTCCAGATTTACATTATTCATCAACAATGCATGGGAAAGCTATAGCAGCTGCATTTTTCCAAATTTTCTCCGATTTATCATCAAAAAACAAGGAAAGATCTCATATTCATGACACGTAAAAAGTTTTAGGTTTCATGACATATCAATGGAAAGTGCATTTCGAATGTATCGAGAGAACACTATAGATCGAAAGCTAAACATGTATTGAGTTCACAAAATTTTCCTTATATAATGATTGATATGTGAAATTAGGAGTTTCAGAATATAATGCAAAATGAGTAGTTTTACTTAGAAACTTGATAAAGGGAGTTCATTAAATCATTATCTCCAAGTTCAAAAGAGTGATGATTTTCATTAACCATCAAGAGGTATTATTACACTTTAATCGAAGCAAGAGAATGAAAGGATACATACACTTCAATATGCAAGATCAATCAAACAATAGAAAATCCATAATTGGCTTGAGTGATAGAACAAAATTTACATAAATATTTCAAATTTGGAGAGAATGACATTCCTTTCTTTTGCAAAACAAGTGAATTCTAAGGAGAAGCGAATTGAAGCTATAACAAGCGAAGGGAAACAAAAATTCATATTCAAGCATTTTATGCAAACCCACCAATGTGAAACCCACAAAATGCAGGGTATATGGAACATAAAATGTAGGTACAAATAGAAAGTCAAACACGAGCCATAAATTTTGCAAAAATAATGTACAAGCCCAAATCCCAAACTATAAAATGATGCAATTAGCCAATTATTTAAGATTCAAACCATAGTTCGGATTACAAGGTATAAAGTCCTACCAAAGTATAGCAACCCGAGCCTAAAATTTGTGTAAATGGCTAGTAATATGAAGCTAGATTCCATCGCAGAGATAAGAATAATGGCTGCAGAGCCAAATTTCATTGAAAACCCTTGGCATGTGCACACAAAGCTTCAACATAAAGAAATAGAGGTTGGTAAGTATAAAAGAAAATCAAGCACAAATCTTCAAATGGACATAACGTGAGATCAAGATAAACCCAAATCAAAGGTAAGAGGAAAGAAGGTAATGGTGACTCATTTTGTGAATGAAGATAGAAGAAAAATCAAGAAAATATTTTTGGGTAAAACCATGCATAACTATCACATAAAGAAAACCCCGGTCCAAAATGGAAATGGATTTTTATCCAAAAATACACAACATAGAGAAAACATACTAAGTTAAGGTGAAATTAGAGCTTGAAGGCCCTCTAGAGTGGAAACCATAGTCAAAGTGGAGCCCATCTTAACACAAATCCAGTTACATAAAAGCTCCACCCACAACCATCAAGTTGGGTGGGTAAAATCCCTTTGAAATCATAAACATGGAAAAAATGAGTTCCCCAACAATAGATGAAACCATTCAAACCAACAAAAATGGTGTTTAATGAAACATCTTTTAGAGAGAACCAAAACATATCTTAAATAATAATAATGGCAAACACAAATCAAAAATACTTGAAGCGAGAGGATAGAGAAACAAAATATTTATGCTTGATAATGTCATCTATAACTATTTTGAGAATTTTTCCACGCATGAGCACCGAAAAAGACCTCCAAATTGAACCGAAAATAGACCTCAAAGCTCTTTCTCATGCTAGCAGGGAATAATTTTCCATATTTTACCCTTCTTTCAAGCTTATCTAAGTGTAATATGCCAAATGAAAAAATAATAGATTTTAGGGTTTGAAGTTCCCTACCTTAATCTTCTTGATCAAGGGTTAAGTTTTCTTTGATGGTAGTTTTAAGGTTTCTTGTTAGTGTAAAATCACAACACCCCTGAATGGCCTCATGTGTGAGTGGGGCATTCGGTGTGATTGCACAACATAGGTAAGAGGAAAGAGAATGCCATTACAGATCCGTGAAAGGAGGTTTAGACTTTGCATTCTATCCTAAGGAAGAGAGAGAGGGGGCAGAGAGGAAAAAGATGAACATCCATTTGAAAATTCCCCTCCTTCATAATATATGGAAATAACAAGAGAGAGAGGGGGAAGAATTCAAATCTTACTTTAACCACCTTAAGATATGCATTTAATCCTTCTTTGAAAGCTCAACAACCATCAATAATTGCCCCTCTCAAATATTCCTACAATCTATCGATTCCAGCTTCCCTATGTCCATTTGGCATGTTTAGGAAGAAGAACATGGTAGATCAAATCAAATATAATCACAGTAATTGAAGCAATCTAATTACAGTATTAATGGCTTGAAAGACATTTTCCTATTTTTCACCCACAAAATCCTACTAAAAATATTATTTTATGCTTCCATGGCATAGAGGGGTCGACATCTTTCCAAAACATCTTCTCCTTCCCAAATCTAAGTTTCATGTCGAAAGATATGGTCATGTCTCGAAGATCGGGGTCGCTAGCATGCAATGTTTAAATGAGTCAAGGTTTGTACCAGTCTACGTGGTAGACCTGCACTCATTTTATTTTTCCCCTTCCCTCACTCTTTAAATTGCACCCACGAGACACGTGGCATCATTTGTGGATTCCCTATTTCGACTGAGACATGTGGAGGCTTCGCGCATGTTTGGAAGCTACCCAAGACCTTACCTTTGGAGTTACACAAGATGAGACATGGAGACCTCTGGGCCTTTGTAATTTTCAACAGCCACTCTCACTTTTTGGACTCCCGGATACTTGGCAAACTAGCGCTTGTTTGGGGTTTTCCTTTTGCGTTGCACCTTTGAGATTGCGTTGATACATCATGTGGTGTTGTCATCTGGATCTCTATACTTAGTCATTTTTGGCCCGCTCTGTCTCCCTTTTCGAACCTGGGACATGCGGCAAGCATGCGCTTGTCTGGAATCACCTTTTCTTTGACCCTTAAAGGTGCGTCATTTGGACATGTGGCACCTTTTGTTTGCTCTACCCAATTTTGACTTTTCACCGGCCGATTCTATTCCTTTTCAGACACAGGGATACATGGAGGCTTGGAACTTGTTTGAGTCTCTTCTTTGGGTCATGCCTTTGAATGTGCATCATTAAGACACTTGGCGTCTCTGCTGTCTCTTCCATGCTTACTCAAATTGGGCCTGTTTTGTATCTTTTTAGCTCTAGGACATGTGGAAGCTTGATGCTTGTTTGGGAACCACTGTTTTATTAACCTAAGTTAGATAAGCACCAATGAGTCACATGGAAGCTTCCACCGATTTAGACATACTTAACCAATTTTTCTCGTTCTAAATTATTTGTAAAGCCCAAAGACTTTAAGCCTTTCTCTGTTTCTCTCTATGAGCCTCTGGTTTCCTTTGACACCATTTGATCCTTTGGGCCTCTGGTTTTCTTTTGTGTTATTTCGCCTCATTTTTTACCATGCTCTTCCATTATAGAGCCTGTTTGTAACCCGACTGTCTGATTTGCAACGTAGGCTTGTTTGGCGGAAACACCTCTTAGAATTCTACCTGTGCACGGTCAGGTTTGATCAATGTTGCATTTTGGGAAAATTTGAGATAAAATTTACCTTACCAATTTTTTTCCACAAGGTCCCCTTTGGTTGATGGTTTATTTTCAAATACTTTGCATTGGGAAAACCCACTTTTACAAATTGTCAAAGATTAACCATACCTAATAATCAATTAGAAGATCGAGTGCCACTTCCTCATGTTGCATACATCAAAGCGATAGAATTTTAATTAATTATCCATATGATTGACACATGCATGTTTCCCTAAGCACAATGAGCCCATATGTACCTTAGTCAATTTTATGTATGCCCGTAAATACATGATAGGCCATGCACTTTTAGAATACGAAAAAAATTACTTTTGCATGTGAATCAAAAATACTTTTTTTTTTAGAAATCTTTGTAGTATTGTGCATTAATGGTAGTCATTTTTGTGTCTAATATTCATCAATTGATTAAGTTTAATGCTTAAACTATCTACCTAACTACAAAAATAAGGTTTTTGATTTATTTTAGTCTCTATGCTTTGTAAATTCTTATTGTGAACAATCCCTTAGAAGTTTCAATTTTTTCCTTGAAATCAACCCGAACCCTCTACATTGTGCGTGTTTAATAATTATTTTCATCAAATTATGTATGTTCCTTTGTAAGAAACCCTCAAAACATTTGGTTTGTCACCTCATTTTACCTTTTTCAATTTGTTTTCTTACAGGTCAATCTCAACAACTTAGTTTAGGGATACACCAAAAGGGAACCAACCCTTTAAAATCTAGAGATTCACCTCACACCCGGATACCCACAACCCATGAGGTGTCTCAATTATATATATACAGAAGTGAGGAAGGAGAAAGATAGACAAATCTACCATTTTTCAGACAGAGCACTTCGCTGAGATAACTTGATTCAAAAGGTACACAACGTCCTAATGAATGAGAAAAGCCTTGTCAATTTCTAGATTGGGAATTATTACAATGAAGTATTGTCTTATGTGATGCCAATGGATGTTTTTCATGTACAACTGGGAAGGCCTTTGAAGAATGATGGGAATTATTTCCATGATGGGCATGTAAATGTAATTCACATAGAAAATTATGGGTGCAAGTTTAACTTATCACTATTAAAGGACGAGGATAAAGGATAAGTGCATAGTGGATTTTGTGTGAGAATCCTACTTGCATCAGGTAAATATTTCTTGTGAGGACTTGAGGAAGGAAAGTCATGTTATGCACTCGTCCCCAAAGAAGTACACAAATATTGTGCAAAGGAAGAAGTACATGTAGAAGTATGTAAGGTGTTAAGTGAGTTTGCAGATATTGTAATAACCGAGTTGTTGCAAGGAATACCACCAATGTGCGGTGTCAACCATCGATATACCTGATACCCACATCAAAATTTCCAAAAAGGCACCACATAGAATGACCTTATAGGAAGATGAGTAAATGTGTAGAAAAGTGCAAGAATTTCCTTATAGAGGAATGGTGCATATAAGTTTGAGTTCATGTGCGGTACAATAATGCTAACATTGAAGAAAGGATGAGAATGACACATGTGTCTTGAATCCAGAGCCATCAATAAAATCATGATCAAATAAAGGTTTAAATTATCTAAGATGGATTTTCGTAGTGCTAAATGGTGTTTTTCAAACATTGACCTTAAGAGTGGGTATCACCAAATTTGTGTCGAGAACAGGATGAGTGAAAAAATGCATTGAAGACAAAGGAAGTGGATGTTTGTTTCATTTTGATTAACCAATTACCCGAGAACCTTAATGAGGTTGATGAAAAAAGTAATGAATATGTTCCTTGGGAAATTTTTGATTGTATATATGGATGAAATACTAGTGTTTAATTAAACAAAGGAGGAACACCTTGAAAACTTGTACAAGGTCTTACAGAAAGTGAATTTTTTGTTAAACATTATGAAGTGTAACTTTATTCATGAAGAGATATGATAATTGGGATTTGTGATATCGGAAGAACTATGAATGGACCTAGAAAATGTGCACAGAATTATGGAGTGGTCATTTCCTAGGAGTGCAACTAAGGAAGGTAGCTTTCATGGTTTAGTGATCTTCTATGGGAAGGTCATAAGGAACTTTGGTGGAATATGTGTAGCAATCACGAAAATAATAAAAAGAGATCACAAGGAGATTTTGTGGAAAACATAAGTAGAGCACAACATCTAAAAATTAAAGCAAAGGATTATAGTGCACCCACTGTTAGCATTGTAAAGTTTCAAGAATGTATTTCAAGTGGAATTTCATGCGATTGTAACCACCATTGATGCAATGTTAAGTCAAGAAGCAAGACCCATAGCTTATTATTATCTCAAAATCACAACACCCTTTGTCTGCATAATTGTGTTTGCTTGAGATCATGGTGTGACTGGATAACATGGGAACTATCTCCAAGTTGTAGGAATTTCAAGTTGAGATAGACCTCTAGAGAAAGTTGGTTCCTGCTCCTAAACTTCCCGCCACAATCTACACTAATGCAGAAAAATATCTAATCCTAGTCTAACTTTCCAAGAGACCAAAGGTGAGAGAGTGTGCATGAAAAAATATCCTACACTAAAGCGTGATACACAAGAAAAGGAGGGAATGAGGATAGCTTTCCAATGTGTTAAAATATAAGCAAAGTGAATACTAGAATGGGTGATAACGATCTCCATAGTCTAGAACCTGCATTCACAACAATATTTCATACACACACAACGATAATGGATCCCTGCAACAACATAAAATAGACATAATATATTTGCAATGAGTTTGAAAGGGAAAGAATAATGCAAACAAACACAGCAGGGGAAGATACATCAACAAAATTGTATTTATTACTTCATGACATGCAAAGTCCAGTCTATTACAAAATAAGGGGCTAGATCGCCATGCAAGAATCCCACTACAAGGGCTTGTAGCACATTGGCTTCACAAAACAAATTTGTAGAGTTTTCTACTCAAAAACTACCTCCCTTTATCATGAGCCCAACACTCCAATTTATAAAATTCTGAGAGGAGAGAGAGAGAGTGAAATGAAAATATTGAAATCTTTCCTTCAACCACTTGCAAGAGGTAGTAAATGAAGTGAAATTATGGTATGTTTCTTACAAAAGGCCTCTCATACTGCCCCATAACTTGCAACGGTGAAATATGTCACCCATGCTTCATCGTTAATGTGTCTCAACCACCACTTAAATAATTGTTCAATCGGGCATGTTCTTTTTGAAATCACTATCTATTCCTCAAAAAATTCTAGATTTCTTTATTTTTGTGCATTGAAATTGGAACACGATTCCAAAGGTACCAATTTTGTGTGATTTCGTTGTGAAATGCAAAAATTATGGCCTTCTAAGTGTGGGCAAATGTTTTGGGTCTGCCTGAAGCATTTTTTGTCATTTAATAGGAATGAGAATTTAATTTATCATGGCTGAAGATGTTTCCCATTCCCAAAAGTCAAATTTTGTAAAAGATGGAGCTCTGTGTCAAAATTTGTGTCCGTTTAAAGTTCAAAGGTCGGGCATTAATTTCCCTTTACATTTCAATTATTTCGGGTTTTGGGGAAGTCATGTCCCAACATTCCACGAGACTACTTGGGCCTCCTTTCTCCACCTTTTTCTATTCCCTCTTGCTGCAGAATTTATTGGCTTTTGATGTCCCAACTATCCCGATGTTGACCAAGTCATGAGGGCCTTTGACTTTATCCTTTTCCGCATCTCCCTTACTCGCGGTAATTTTAGGTTTGTGGGTCTCACGCATTCCTTTTTCCTAACTATCCCACGGACCATGCAGGACAAAAACTTACTCCTTTGCTGATTTGAACTTCCTACAACGATTTCAAAAATGCACGTCCCAGTTGTCCCTTTGTCCTGTGGATTGCTTGGGATAAAATTTTCTGATTTTTCCTATTCCTTTGCATTTTGCCCTCAAACTCGGTATGACATCCCTTGGTACGATCCATACTGGTACAATCTATAGCCTCCGGACCTGTAATGCATTAAAATAGGCCTAGTACCTCGCTTTTAAGATTTTTGCAATTTTTACTAATTCCTTGGGTTTTTCTTGGACAAGGGAGTTACGTGAAGAGCCAAAGAGACCCCCAAAACCTAATTTTTGTACCTCAAACCAATTCTGCTTGCTCCAGCATGAGGAAATTATGTAAGTTATCCAAATTACCTCATGGGGTGAATTTGGGATAACACTTATTTCAGTGAAAAGTTGAATAAGGTAAAGAAAATATATTCCATCTATGACCAAGAGTTGTACATGATAGTATAGGAACTAAAGAATTAGAGACTTGAATCATTTCCAAAATATTTGTTTGTATATTGATCATCGGCATTAAAATTAATCAATGCAAAAAAAAATATGAATCAAAGGCACATGAAGTGGGTAGAGTACCTATAGATCTATTCATTTGTGTTGAAGTACCGTGAGTGGAAAGTCCAATAAGGTCATGAATGCGTTGAGTAGGAGAGGATTGGTATTGATGGAAATGTGCAATGAAGTCATGAGACTTAAGACCATGAAGGAGATATGCACTATAAAAGCATTTCAAGGAAGCATGGAAGGCATGCAATGAATGAACGTGCATGGATAAGAAGCCTTTGTTATATTATTTTATTTAAGAAGGGATGTTGTTTCAAAGAGCACATTTGTGTACTACAAGGATAAATGCACAAGAATATGATTAAGGAAAATCATAGTGGAGGCTTAGTAGTTCATTTTGGAGGTGAAAACACTTTAGCACAACTACAAGATAAGATTAAACATTATTCATAAAAATAATTAAAATGAGAAAAATGAAGAAACAAATTACAAGATGGTGTGCTTTTAAATGTAAAAATGGTATTTACAAATTTATCAAATAAAAATTCATTTATTCCAAAATGTGGATATTTTATTATCTCATCCATGCCTGAGCACAATTGTAATTCAAATATAAAATAACCCATAAAACACATTTTTAAAAATAATTAAATAAGTTATTATGTATCAACCTCACGCAACATAGTTCTCTTAGCCTAAATAAATTAATGTTCTAAAAATACATTTAAATTTGATGTTGAATATATATTCAACTAAATATTTTTATGAGTTGTGCGGGAGAGACTATGCATTACATATGTTTGCAAGGAAGACTAGTCAACCAAGAAATAGTGTGTTTTACCATTTTGTAATAATCTTTCGGTATAGATTTCGAACTACAAAAATAAATGAAATTTTGAAAATAAATAAAAAACATTTATAGCTCAGAAAATTTTGAGGGGAAACCTCCTTTTAGATATCTTAATACAATAATATTTGTAGATGCATTATTTTGGATTTTTGAGGGTTAATTGGTTTTTTTGCACACTTGCATATTTTGGTGATTTTGCTTGAGTTCTTGTTTTGGAGCTTGGCAGCTTGCTTTATTATTGATTTGGATTAGAGTTGGAGAAAGCTTGATTTTTTTCCTTGTGGATTGAAGGTTCTTACAATGGAAAGGTAGGGTCTATACCCTTGCATTTTATTTTACTTGTTGTGTATTGTTTTGTAAAATGAATGAATGTATGTGTTTGTTTTGGATTTGGGTAGTATGACCTTAAGGATGGTGTGGGGAGAAGAAAAATGGGGATATTTTGAGGTAGGGATAAAATTTTAGTATGTATATCTGGAGGGAGTTTGGGTTGTGTTTCCCACCTTGTGAAGATAAGAGAGATTCTTGCTTAGCTTTGTATGTTTTACATGAGGGAGTGCTAAGAGATTTGATGGAGTGATAAGAGATTGAGGGAGTGATAAGATTTTTGGTATGTGTGGAAAGAGATTTTGGAGGTTTTTAAGGTGTACAATTAACCCATTGAGAGGTATAAGGGATTCTCCATATTTCTCTTCTCCTTTGGCTTGGAATTTAAGCCTTTGTGTTGGAAAGTTGTATATTGTTTCTATTTTTGTTTTTGTGCTTATTGTGTTGAAAATTTTGTTGGCATGTATGTATGTATTGTGGAATACTTTGTAAATATTTTCCATGGTTGAAAACATTCCCTATTTCTCCATTGTTGGGCCTCACGGGCCGTGAGAAGGGTGGCACCATCTTATTGTTGGAATAAGGTTGGGAGGTGAGTGTTTCCTATACTCCCTTCCTTGTTGTTGTGATTTGGAGATGAAGAAAATAAGGAGATAAAATTTGATTCCTTGGATGTAGTATCTTTGTAGAAGATAAAGAAAGAGAAAGTTTACTTTTGTAAATTTTGTCATGTTGTCTCCACCTTTGAGTAGAGGGATTTTGTATACTTGTATTGGTAAGAAACTTTCTTGGAAATTTATTTATTGAACTATTTATTGTAATGGTTGAAAGAATAATTTGTAAGTTATATCTTATTGAAATTGTGACTAATTCCAAAAATGAAATTTAATAAAAAGGTTTGCATCTTGTTTTCATTTTGAAAGTGGTTTTCTTGAAATTGGAAATACTTGAAAATACATGCTCGTGTCTCCCTTGAATTTTTTTCATTCTTGTTTGCAAAATAAAAGAAAATTATACTTAGGAGATGATTAAATTTATTCCTTTCTTTTAAAATAGATGTATTTGTGGTTGAAATGTATCCTTGTTGTCAAATTTTAAACAATATTGCAAAGGAAAATGTATACTTTTAGCTCTCTTAATCAAGAAAGAAGTTGTCTATTTTCTATTTGAGTATTCTGTTTAAAACTAGTAAGTTAGAAACCTATTTAGATATATATAAATATATATATATTTCAAAATATATACGTTTATATATATCCTATTTTAAAACAAACTATTTTCCACAACAGTGACCAGTGTCGGTCACCAACCGGCATCGGCGTAATGAAAACCGACATCAATCTTTGAAACATAGTTACAGTTCTATATTTTCAACTTTTAAACTTAGTTACATTGATAATACTTCAAAAACAATATAATAGATATTGTAATATATCTGAATCTTGATAAATATGTATACGAGATGTATATATTGGATAATATATATATATATATATATATATATATATATATATATATATATATCTAACTATATATATGTTTAAATAAAATACGTTGGATTCACAAAGTGACCACGTCGGTAACACAGAGAGAACTGCGATAGGTTAAGCAATCAGCACCAGATCGCTTTGTGCGTGAACTCTTTTCAAAAAAATGTGATTTTCAATCCAAACTGGTATCTATAAATAAATATCTCGTAAAAAGAATGTAGATCCATCCTAGTTACATATATATACATATATACATGCATGTATATATGTATATAAGTGTATATACACCCTAGAGAAATAAAATTGGATTTACCCAAATGATTCAACTAAATAAAATGTGAGAAAAAAATACCCACAACTAGATTGTAGTTGAATCCTTGTAATAGAAATAAAAGAGATAAATACAAATTCAACCCTAAGAACAACTAAACTAAAATGGATGGTAAAATGGATGAAGCCTCCTCCCATTTGCAAATCTTGAACCAAAATAAAACCTCCATGGTTTCACCTCAAGTTTCCATGGCTTCCACCTCTTCCAACCTGTAAAACATAAATGAACAAATGAAGATATTAGGGCAAAGAGAAGAATAAAAAGGGTAATATAAGGATATTTAGGGATTTTATGGAAAACCTAAAATCTAAGGGTCCATATTGATTCAATCCTAGGGTAGAGATTTAATCCTACACATTTTAAGTTGTTGGCATTTTCATGGGAATGGGATTTAAATAAAAATTATTGGTATTAAGTGAATGGGGCAACCTAGTGCTTTAGACATGACTATTAAATGGTTAGAATAAGTGGTGGCCCTTTTATTATGGACCAATAATTAAATAGATGAGATTTGATCATAAGGTTGATTAATAAACATTGTGAATGGGTGTTTTACATAATGTTCTAAAAAGGATAAAATTAATTAAAAGTAGAATCTATAGTTAAATTACTAAATGATGGGTATGGATATTAAGTTAATGTGAGAAGTAAATTTTAAATCAACTTAGGAAATGACCCTTATTAAATTTAAAGGAAAACTAAGAGGATTAAACAATGGAATTAATTTAGAAAATATTTAAATAAAGTAATGGAACTTAGTAGAAGGATTTTAAACCATAATACATTTGGGGAATAAATTAATAATATTTAATTATTAATTTGGTTCGACTTCCTTTGGGATGTGTTGAACTTATTATGTAGAAATCGGTGGATAGAAACTAATGTTTATTTCCTTAACTTAAGAAAATGAATCCCCTTAATTTTCCTAAGTAATTAATGGGGTTTGACATAAGTTTGGTGAGTCAAAATTGTGGGTGTTACTGAACTAGAACAAGCGAACCACAGGAGACAAAGTGGTGACCAAGTTGGAGTTATATTTGATTATTTGAATTTTTTATTTTAGCATTGTTTGTTACGAATAGAAGAAATAGATTTATCAATCTTATCCCATCACTTCCTATAGACCTCAATATTTCTTTTCAAAATCTTACGTGTGTAGAACTTCTTCCCTTGATATCCTACTCCCAGCTCATCTCGATGGATCCACGCGGGAAGTTGGTTGGAGGAAAAAGTGGTAATATCTAGATTGTTTTTATTTCTTCATTGCCTATTTATTCCATTAAATTTAAAATCAATTAAACCAAAGTGAAGGTTATACTGCAAAGACGAAATTGCTTCTTAGAAGCTTCCCCTTCCGGAGAACTTGAGGTAGATTTTGTGCTTGAAAAATTTGTGTTTCAATAAATAATATCTTTCGAATGATTTCCCAATAGATTAGTATTTACATAGAAATCCAACATAACAATAGTCATACATGGTTATTTTCTATTTTAGATTTATTTTATTTAGTTAGAATTAATTGTATATTTAATTTTTAATTTGTTGTGTCTTTCAAAGTAGTTTTATTTCTTTTAAATTTTCCCAATAATAAAAACACTAGGATTTTAATTTTTTTAATCAATTCCTTTTTCAAATTTCTTTGTTAAAAACATTTTTGAAAAGAATTAGAATTTAAGTATATTTGTTTATTTTATTTAAATGATGATAAAAGTGATCTAGTTAATTAAAAGGGGAAAACAACTTGTCTTTTATTTAAACTAGATTTATTTTACATTTCATTTAAAATCAGAGCTTAGAGTAGTTTAGAGAGTTAAAAACAACAACAAACAGAGTCATTAGAGGCTCACAATATCAGATTATAGTCCATGACCGGTCTTTGATAGTTTCCTAGATTCTAGTTCCCTTGCTCACGAGTTGGTGCCTTCACATGACCATTCCTAGTCGGCCCAACTTTATAGGAGGATATTCAAGCCTATCACTCACCCACAAAAAACTAATAAAAAATAAGGAGATATAGATCTATGTTTATGAGCATTAATTTTCCAAACTTCTCCTTTACCCCCATAGATTATCGGGTTAATTCTAACTTATGTGACCTTCCAACAAGGTCTCGCACACCGTGGCTGACCCCTCACCCAAATTACACTTACCATACACAAGGATTAGTTAAAAATGTGTTTCCATAACACAACACCCCTGAATGAATTCTCTAGTGCTACTCCTCCCTATATGCACATGTATTTTAAATCCACATAGCCAAACATGTATGTGTTTCATGGATCATTCACATAGTGTCAAGGAGGCTCATATGTCTCATGCGGTGCCAATGTCATGACCTTTTCACCTCTAACTCCACCTCTTCATCGGGAAACCTCTATGCTAGAATCCTATGGAATGGGTTCTTATGTTGAATCTTTCTAATAACCCCTTGAATTACCCATATAGGGTGTCATGCTTCTATGCCCATTTCTGGATCTTCCAAAATTAAAGGACAAGGAGATCCTAATGCTCGTATCAAGGATTTCACCACAACCATTAGGAGTTGCTTCCTTAAGATGCAATGGTGGATAAGATATTTCCAAATAATTTTGAATGGATTGCCTTAGACTAGTATTATTAGATCCTTGAAACTTCCATACATTTCGTAAACAACTTATTTAAGAATTCATGAAAGTGTTTAATATGAACAAGGTGTTCTAAATGGGAATCAAGGAGTTCTTGCATATCAAGCAAAAACAAAACGAATCCACTTGTTCATTTCATGTAGAGATGGTGTCAAGTCCTCTACTCTTCTATGTCTGTACCTAATATGGATAAAATGGAACTCTTGTTGAAAATTAATGTTTAAATTACACTTTGAATTTAAATAAAAAGAAATATTTTGAATTAAAATTCAAAGATTTTACTAACTAAAATTAATATTCACAATTTCCTACCCAATAGTGCTTCTAATAAGTGAATTATACAATATTGATATAAATTTTTTGGAATCTAATCCTAGAATTGAACATTCACACTATGAAAGCTTTTGTAGTAATTTGACAATAGAATCCTTTAAAATCAAATTCAAACAATTTTTGTTATGTTATAGTTATCTTATAATGGCAATAAGAGGATGGTGGCTATATTAAGAGTCATGGGTACATTTTTAATTAGCTATATTAAATTTTACATCTGTTTAATTTTTGAATTGTAATTTTTCTTTTTCTTTGGATAATACAATTTAAAATTTGTGATATCTTGAGAATATGGGGAGTTTAGAATGGCTTTTATTTACAAAAACATTTCTCATGTGCATATAATGTTGTAGCTACATTGAATCTATCTATCATCAATCCTTAGGAATTTAACATAAAAAAGTGATCAATTGAAATTGATATCTATTATTATTTTTCCAATAAAATTATTTTAAAAATTTATATTGATTATCAAGTGAATTATTTAATATAAACATAATGTTATACAACTAAATTAATGTAAAATAAAGGTAAAATTTACACTAAACATAGAATAAAATATTAATATTTAAACTAGAAACAAAATAATATTGGAGAATAACACTTCAATAAATTTATAAATGTAATAACATGTATTTCTGGATCCTATTTTATCTCTTCTGATGTAGACGATTACTAGATGTGTTATTAAGAGTATATCTCTTTTAAGGTTGACATAAAAAAATATGGCGATTGCTCATTGAAAAAGATAGAGATTTTCAAGTGGATGCTATTATTTATCATTTATAAATAGATGTATTTGTGAAAAGGAAAAGTGAATATTTTTTTAAGAATATTGTGATCTTTTTATTGTTGCATTTTCTTTAATCTAATTATTTAATATAGTATTAAAGCATGATGTTATCGCCAAATAACTGCACTCCAAATGGTCTAAAAGTGAACACAAAATTTGGTGTGATTGGGTAACATGGGATCACCTCTCAAGCTGTGGGACTTGGGGTCAAGGTGAACCTTTAGAGATGGACGACTTCCTCTTCCTAAACTAATCACTACACTACTCCCAATGTAAGAAAATTGGCTAACTAGACCTATCCTAACATTTCAAGGGATTAGGAGAGAGAGACTTGCAAGGAAATAAAACCTATTCTAGAAGTGGTGATGCACCAAGAAATGGTTTTTATAGACTCGAAAGGGTTAATTTTAAGAGGGTGTGTGCAACACAAGTCATTTTCATCTACTGAACTTAGAGAGGGTGCATAATACCACAAAATAGGAAGCACGCATTCCCTTTGTTAAACTCAACCAGAAAAAATAATCTATGAGTCTTCTAGGGAAGAAGGATGAACTTGATAAGGGTGAACAAGCACCACAACTCAGCTCCATGTAATACTCCATCACTTGATAAACACAATGACCTCAAAACTCTCAAAAGAAACTGGTTGCACATTTCACCTGCAAACATGATAGAGGAAAATAGAAATAGAAAAATCATGAAAGGACATATAACTGATCACAAAACATAATTTCCATTACTTCAATCACTTGCACAGTGCATCATTACATCAAGGAAAAGGCATAGGCTGCCATTACAATTTAAGAAGAAAGGCTTGAGAGCCTACAAATTCATAGCATCTCAACTTGTGAAGAGAGGGGAAGCTTGGAAAGAATGTCTCACTCCCTATAATAAGCACCCCTTTTACATTTATAGAAAATTTCTGAGTGGTTAAGAGAAAAAAGAAGAAACCCTAGAATCTAGGCCAAAATGTGGGAACTCATCTATCACTTTGTTGTCGTCCATGCTTTCTCATTTATTGCATCTCCACCTTTCAAGGCAAGACTAAAGGAACGAGGAAAACAAGAAATTTTCTAAACTAGAAAAACTTCCACAAATTCATCTTCTGGAAATTCCATTGCGTATCTCTTGTCCTCTCGATTCCAATGATTGTAATTTTGTGAAAAACGGCAACCGGGAAGAAGTTGGGGCTTTCTAAGTAAAAATTTCTTATTTGGGCATTCCAGGTATCAACTCTCTGATGATGGCTCATGATGTTACATAAATTCAAAACTTGAATTTATCTTCATTTAATTAAAATAATATTTTAATATATTATGGAGTCACTTCAATGTACTTTGTGGGGTCTAATGATTATGTTTTCCTTTGAAAGGATCTTTAATGTTGCTTAAGTTGATGAACTCGCACTAGATCGATGATTTGGTTGGCGAGTTTCTTCACACATCAGATGACAAAATTTTGTTTATACCACACCTAACTTGTTTTCCCTTGACCTCATAAGCTCCACTTGTTCACACAAGATATTGGTCATTGTGTGCATTAAATGATTGATCTTCGAAATACACTATGCATTGAATTACGATGATTCGTGGCTTTTATTGAATGACCACTTACTATTTGATTAACCTTAGAGAGTTTATATTGGCATCATGCCTTAACTCAACCAATCATTCTTATCATATTTCTAAGCCCACATGGCTCACTCGGTGATCCACTTTAGTTAGCTTCTCCCTAAGTATATGGCCATTTTTATGTTTTGCATTGATTAGATCATGATTTCTTTCCATGTACACTTCATTGACATCCCTAAGATTTGGTGACCACCCATTCTTGGAAGGTGAGTTACTTGTGTCAACCGAGTGGCTCGGCTTAAAATGCTACCAACTAGACATATATTATACAAATTGCATGTCCGTCCCAAACTCAACTCCACTCCGAGTTATTGAGTTGCTACACCTCCAACTTTCCCACCTAACTCGATGACCTCTGTGAACTTTCCACCAAGTTAAGGCCCTATACATGTGTTAACTAATTCTCATCATTTAACTCGGAAACCACCCCGAGTTACGGTGACTAAATCAAATCAAATTTTGGAAGTTCCCAGGGTTCTACGAAACACCGATCTCAATCAACTTATGAATCCCAAACCCCAAATGTCTAAAAGTAAAAATTCATACTTTCGGACTTGAGACATTTATTTTTGGTTTAACAAATTCACCTCAACAACTTCAAAAAGGTGATCCTCGAAAGCTCAAAAAGGGGAAAATTCCTTACCTAGTCCTCTTTACACCGACACAACTCAACCTTCGCATTTTTACCAATCCTTCTAACTTGACCATGAGCTCGATGTCGAGCCATCATTCATCTCTAGCCAAGATAACTCTAATGGCTCATTTGATCCTTCATGTTTTGAACTTGGCATTATCCCTATGAGCACTCAATCACATACTTGCGAGCTTGGCCTCACAATGACTCCATGACCTAAGATACTTTCATGATGACAAACTAAGCTTGTAACATGACTCGCAAGATCCTTTGATCCACCGTGATTCACACAGCTGAATTCACCTATGCATTCATCCTGAGATCTCGAGCTCCTCTTCTTCTTCACATGAGACTCGACAAGCTCGGCTTCATTCCTAGCTCGATCCCTATACGAGACCAAGCTAGCTTTACCTAAGCACCGAGTTGGTTTCCTACGGAAAACTCACCGGTTCCTCACCTATTGCTCTTCCCATACATATAAGAGTCTGTAGAGCTTCCTTGCATGTTTTCCTAGTAATGCTCAGCCTGTAGATCACTCCAAGATTGGCCAATCTATTTTGTTCTGGGCTCAACCAACTCCCAACTAAGCCATTCCAATACACTATGGTTTCTTCTCGCATATGTCAACGGCCTTCAAGCTAGGTTCTACCTAGTGATACATTTTCAAGTCTATTACATCAATTGGTTTGGATGACATATCTCGGTTGAGCAACAAGTTCCTATTGCTAACTTTCATCGTTTCTCTATCTTATGACCCCTTGAGGTATCTCATTTAACGGCCACTAATCTCTGTGAGTTATTTTTCTCTTTGTCTTGAGTTGATTTCCTTCACTGCACTAAGGATTATTATTGCTAAATTGAACCTTGGATATTCTACATGAACTCCATACTTTTGAGAACACATTTTGCATGGAGCCCCTTGTGATTAAATCTTCACCTTTTTATCTCACGTGGGCCACGAGTTGTGCTCTTCTTCAACCCTAATCTCTATACTCGACCATTATGTGACTCAAGGAATCAAGTTAATCACCTTTCACTATACAAGATCTGAAATTTGCTACAAATAAATGATCGTCCAACACAAACTCTAATGTATGTAGCTTGATGCACACTCATATGCAATCCCAAGCTTGATATACCTGATCTCCATCACTATCTTGACTAATAGGGTGATTTGAATCTTTCGTTGGTATCATATTGGGTCACCAACTAACTTTCTTGATTTTACAATTCAATACTTCAACATAGCTTGGTTTTCGCTATCAAGATGTGAACCTTTTCCTTTAGGATCTAAGTGAAACTTGGAAATGTGAGGAGTTGAGTTCATCCTTAAATCCAATGTTGCCTCAAACTCTCTCTCACCCAGACTGGCCCAAGTTAATTGTTTAATCCTTCAACCTGAGCTATTACACCTGAGCCCAATGAAATTTCCCCCTATGTGACTCGAATCTCTTCTTGACTGACTAATTTACTTTCTTTTGGCAAGATATTAGCCAACCTGATGACGTGTTAAGTCCTTCAATCATACTTTGAGTTTATTTGCTAATAACTAGAAAAGAAACCCTAAATATTTTGAACATGTGATTGCTAAAAATTAACTCACCCTTGGATGCTACTTTATGTGAGCTCTGCTATCCCCACCTTACTCGAAGACTACAACTCAGTCCTCTATATTAGTTAAAATTGAGCTTTAAATTCATCCTTTGTAGCGATCATCCAAACACAATAATCCATTCGCAACCTTACCCAAGCTAGCACAACAATTTAGTTGTTGTTATATGACACCTTCCTTCCTAGACACCAATACCTACACTGCGAGCTCACTTTAAAACTTTGCATCATTTCCGCGAGCTCATGGAGTTGTACCGTGACTTCCCATGTTGACCTATTTGATATCATCCTAATTTGGAGCCTTCGATGTGATCAACACATAGCCCATTAAATTTTTTGAGCTCAAGCTCTAGCTTGATGCATCAACCCATTCTTTAGCTTGGCTCTCCTTTTGAGCTTGCCATTATACATCCATTAGGGAGATATGACTTTTTACATTGTAAAATTACTAGATCCTGATCTCTAATGGAGGGTTTCCTGTGAGAGTGTTTAACCATAACCTTGAGTCTTTCACATAAAGGAACACTTGCTTAACATAATGTTTATGTAATTAAACTTTGTTTTATAATCCCATGATGGCCAATACTTCTTTTTCTTAGAAAATGCTTCTTCAATTGTCACAGGTGGTGCAGGTAAAATCTAAAAATAATTTTCAATGGGAAGGTTATGCACGTAACCTCACTTTCTACTTGAAATTGAAAAGTACTTCAATCCACAAACTCGGGCTCAATATCATAAATTTTACCACCATTTTCCATTTTTTCCCAGGTGAGCAAAAATGGAGAAAAATTTTGTGACCTCTTAGGGGTGCTTTCTTGCTTGCTAATAGTTAGTCCGGTATCCTTGTGTATTCATTAGGCATGGAGTCACTTCACATATAAATCCAAAAATGGATCATGAATCATGAGTTTCATGTTCCCAAGTTAACAAAACATTACTACATCCTACATCCCAAACTTGGAATGACTTCTACAGAATGAAGGATAATAAATGAACCCATCATGAATCCCCTGAAACATTGTCGATCTTAGAACTCCTGGAATGATAAGCATGAAGTATATCTGAATCTCATGAACACTTCGTGTTTAGAGCATACTGCAGAAATTTTATTGAAGAAGCCAAGGAAATGGGGATATCTTGAAACTTTCTCTGAAACCTTGAAATTTTAACTTCTTTGAAAAAAAAACTCCAATGATGAAATAACGTGCGAGAACAACACGGGAGCGACAACGGAAAACAAAACACACACAAAAACAAATCATATATGTTTCAAATGAAACATACAGAGTGTACTAGGAACTTATTCTACTAAAATAAAACCTATTACTGCCCTACACTAATTGGAAGCACAAGTGAGATAAACAAACCCTCCAACTGGTTGTGCAAAATAACTTCCTGTCCTTAGAATGTGCAGCCATGTAGATGATGTGGCAATGGACATGGCTGAAACTAAAAGTGAAAAACTGAAGCGAGACCAATTCTTCACCTAGTCCACCAAAGAATCAACTGGAAAGAGAAAATATGCCTCTTTTAGTTGCTCTGTATTTGTCTTGTAGAGGCATAGCAATTGATTCTTTAGACTATGAAACTCATCCTCACATCCTGAAATGAATGTGATCAATTGCAACCTCTCTTTTATCTCCAAAGAAGTTAAATACCTTATGGGACATGGTCTAACCTGTTGAATATTCCTGTTGCTTTGAACTTCAACTTTAACAAGAAATTCTTGTTGAAGACATCCTTGAAAAAGATGGTTATTCACAACTGATTTTCCTCTTGTTTCCCATTTACAAACAACTTATCTTTCACCTGGATGGATGGTATTGTAGTGACATCTCCCTCGTTCGACATGGAATTTGAAAATTCAAACCCTCCAATTTGCAGATTTTGAAGATTGTTAGGGGAAGAAAAATATTCAAGAATACTTTCCTCCATCATAGACTCGTTAACCACAATAGGTTTCATAACTGAAAACAGAAACCTCTCCATGACGTAATCTTCATTCAATCGTTCTAGATCACTCGTAGCTTTTCCTATTTATTTCTCCTTTACCTATGATGAGGGATGCGAGAAGACTCAATTCCTCCAATTCTAATTCCAAAGGAAAATTATGAGTAATAAGTCTTTCTTGAGCATGTCCCTCTATAGTACTCGGTACTTTATGCTGGAAAATATGTGATGTAATAATAAGATTATTAAGTTCTATAGGTTCCTATCCATCGAAACATTCTTCCAAATCTGATAGATAATCTACTTCTTCATCCTCTAACTATATCAAAGGTTCCTCCTCAATCTGAGTATCCTCCGAACTAGAACCTCCTTCACCTTGATATTCTTCATTCTCAAACATGAAATTAGAAATATCAAATTCCTCTAAAAAATAATATTTTTGAGAAGGTAGAGAGGGAAAAGGATTTGGAAGCCACTTCATGGTCTCATCCACATTCTTGATCTCTAACTCTGTCTTACTCTCATAAAAAATTTTGTGGCAGATTTTAACATCTAGATGATGACCTTAGAAAGATACTACCACCTTCTAGAAGCACTAAAAGTTCTTGACATGCATGGAAATTAGGATCATTGCACTCATTAGAATTAGCTTGTACACTTGAGAGTCTTTCTTCTTTAACTTGCACATGCTTTTCTACTACTGATTTGGCCATTTTTGGTAATCCAAAATCCTCTGATGATATGGAGCTAATATGAATACTACATTCTAAATAGGTAGACAGTTGGTCTTCATCCTTCAAATTTTGATTTTTCTCGATACAAAAAACTAGTTTATTCTGCCTTTTCTCGAGCCTTAACTTTGGAAGGAAGTTTGTTCAAGAGGTGATTTTTCTTTATGTTCAGTTTTACAGCCCATTCCTTTAGATTCTTTGCATGCTCATCCTTACTAAGCTCCTTAACATTCTCCTGTTCATCTTCAGTATAATCATGTTCTTACCAAAATGGATTTAGAACTATAAAAGGAGGTGTGGTTTGGGATTCAATGAATCCCCTCACTATTTGAGATAGCGGAAGAGCTGCAACTTCTTGGCTTGGTGGCCTTTGCGAAAGGAAGGAACTTTGGAAAGGTGAGGAACAAAAGATTCATGATGGGATGGAAATATACGAAATGAAGGAATGGAATTCTTGGCATGAGAAGTGGTGAAAAACTTGGAATTTGAGGTTTAGACTAAAATGACATTAACTGGGAAGTGGAAAGAGGACTATGAGGTGGTGGTGTAGGACTTACCCATTGAAAAGGATTCCTTACATTGAACTCATAAGCCTCTATCTCTTCGATCCAACCTTCAAGTTAAGGTAGTAATTCAGTCATGAAACCAATATTTTCCTGCAGGTCGTAAAAAATTGGCATAGGGCCAACCCATGGATAGGCTACCTTGAAGCCAATCTTGAATGCCTTTATTTGAGTTATGGCTCTAGATTGTACCATGCATGCCTCCATTCTTTGAATCTTAAGTTACAACTTTACATCTTCATCTATAGGATATCCTCCATCATTTGCATGCTCCTGCTCTTGAAAATATGCATAGTTAAGTGAACCATCAAACTGGCCATGACTCTGCTCATCGAGATATGCATGTTTTTTATTTTCATCATAAAATGGAGCTCGAGGTGGGTTAAGATATCCTGAAGATGAAAGGTAATGTTGCTGGTGCAAATGGGAACTCAACTGTGGAAATGAAACCATGATTGAAAAACTTCATGAATGGGAGAAAAATGGAAATATGTTGAAGGAAATGGGTAAAATTGAATGTCTACAACATAGAGAGTGGGGTACTTTTACTAATGGAGTCACAAGTTATGCTAGGGTATACCTCCTAAGGCTGAAATTTCTTTAATATCACAACAACTTAATGAAATGAAGTGAACAAAAATACACAGATTTGTGAAAGATATGAATCTTGTATTACAATGGGATACCTATGAAATGTATAAATTTCACATATTGTCCCACTGATCGTGCCAAAAATTGTTATAGCCAAATCAATTGCACCCCTCAAATGGCTTGAAAGTGAACATGACATTCGGTGTGATTGAGTAACATGGGATTGCCTCTTAAGCTGTGGGACTTGGGCTCAAGGTGAACCTCCGGAGAAGGCCAAATTTTCTTCTTTAACTAAGCACTACACTACTCCTAATGCAAGAAGATTGGCTAGCTAGACCTATCCTAACATTTCAATGGTTTAGGGAGAGAGACTTGAAAGGAAATAAAACCTATGCTAGAAGTGGTGATGCACCAAGAAATGGTTTTTCTAGAATCGGAAGGGTTAATTTGAAGAGGGTTTGTGCACCACAAGTCAACTTCACCTACTAAAACTTAGAGAAGGTACAAAATTCCAAAGACTAGGAAGCACACATTCCCTTTCTTAAAATCAATCAAACAAAATAATCTATTAGTCTTCTAGGGAAGATGGATGACCTTGAGAAGGGTGAACAAGCACCAAAACTCGGAGGCGTGCAATACTCCACCACTGATAAGCACAATGACCTCCAAAACTTGTAAAAGAAACCCCGGCTACAGCTACACAGTTCACCTACAAACATGAGAGAGAAAAATAGAAGCAAAAAAATCACGAAAGGACATATAACTTATAACTAAACACAATTTTCATTACTTCGAGAACTTGCACAAGTGCATCATTACATCAAGGAAAAGGCATAGGCTAACAGAGACAAGGAGAGAAGAAATACAAACATAATGACAATATTACATTGTGTATGATAGGGACAAACCGAACAAAACAAATTTGTATTCATTCATATGTCAAATACCAATCTGACCCAGGATAAATAAAAGAAGAGAAACACGGTTAAGAAAATAGTTATAAAGTAACTGCTAACCGTTGTAACACTTAAACCAATGTAATATATGCTAACATTCCCCCCCTTATTACATTATTCATACAAACATACATTTCCTGATACTGGATGTCCCCCCCTTAATGAGAACACCACAAAGAGGGTCTTCACACGAGCAAGTGCCTACATGGTCTCGATAAGGTTGACCATAAACCTAGAGGGATAGGAGCACTTTCCAACTGTTCACCTCAATGGTTTTACAGGATTACCATGAACCAGGAGGATTTTACCTTGGTAGTTCTACATGTGTACCACGAACCCAAGAGGATGATACCTCGGTGGTTTTACAGGATTACCACGAACCCAACTTCGAGTACCATGCGTTGCTTTCAGTGCTTTTCTACTCCCCATGATGCTCTTCAATTAGAAGGTCCCAAACAGGAAACTATGCATCATCTGTACTTTATTGAACAACCACACAACATAGGAAAACAACAACATGCACTAACAAATATTCCACATTCACTTCTAAGAATCATAGAAAATATGTTCTCAGTTGTAGCCACTGATGTCGATCATTGTTTAGCCAATCTTCAATAGCAAAGGAAACAAATCACTGCCACTGGATGTTGCCCTTGACTAAGTCATTTTCACCCATAATGTGAAATGTGAATACTGAGAAAGAGACTGCATCAAGAAACATGCTATTGACTGGATCTCACCACTTAGACCTTGTTGCACATGGTTCATGTTGCAAGTGAACGTATTCACAAGTGAACCATCTTCTTTTCAAGCACGGCACTCAGAGGATCAATTCAAAATGAAGAACCATTGGCAAACAACTATGCTCCAGAGTAATCCATTTTTAGCATCTGATCACAAAACAACAAAACACGGAACAAAACAGAAACTGAAATAAACTCAAACCAAAAATTGAGGAATAGGTCCTCAATACCTTATTCGCCACAATATATGTCAGTGGCCTTGTCACTTGTGGCTTGCAAGAGGTCGCTAGATTTCCTCCAGCCTCCATTATCCTCTATCCTCCTAAACGTATTGCTACTTACTTCACATCAGAATTTTCAACACCTTCAACATCTGGCGGGTCTTTATCAATTTTCATTGCACCCATTATATTTTTCTTGTCTACATGAACATCAACAATGAAAGCAAGGCTATCGTTGTCCTCAATTTTCTTTATTGTAGACTCGGTTGCGAGGGGATAGTTCAACACAGTGTAATGATCAAGTTTCTTTATATCGCCGTACGCTACACATTCTTCCTCTTGATCTGCACGCTTCTCCTAACTTGCATGCTAAACATTCTTCCTTCGATCGCTCTGCAGAAAATGGTTGGAGACAGTTACAAGATGGTTGAAATCAAAATTTCAACTGTTTGAGTCTTCCACACCTGCACACTCTGAAATCTCTTTCTCCTTCCGGCTCAGTGTCAGGGCTATTGGCATGTGGGAAAAGAAAGAAAAAAGGAATAAGAAGCCTCAACAGTGAACATAATAGATTTGTTGTTTTAATAACTCACGACTTTGTGATCAATATTGGCTGAGGGAGAACAGAGAAGACATCTGAATCCACAAATGAAAAACAAACTAACTTCTTCTTGGCCTTATCCAGTAGGAACTATTCTTCACGTTCTTGCAAATAACTATTTTGGCTTTAGAAATAACAGTTTTGGTTGAAACTTTCAAGCACTGGCCCAATGACAATGAGGAAGACGGAAAGAAAAAATAGTTTGTAGAGATGCTTCAAGCCATCCATGGAACTAAACATTTGAGCAGCAGAACTGTGTGACATCCTTGCGTGGGGGAACATGCCAAAAACTAAACCAGAATGCAATACTATTACCTACACAATGCTTTCGATGCATGGATAATGATCTATCCCATTTTGCACACCAAATGTAGACTTCTCATCAATTCCTTATACGCCGAAAAGTCTGTTCTATGCTCGATACCATTGGTAAGCGAGGAGATAAGAAATACAAATATAATGACAATATTACATTGTGTATGACAGGGACGAACTCAACAAAACGAATCTGTATTCATTCATATGTCAAATACCAATCTGACCCAGGATAAATACAAGAAGAGAAACATGGTTAAGAAAATAGTTATAAAGTAACCGTAACCATTGTAACACTTAAACCAATGTAATATATGCTAACATAGGCTTCCATTACAATTTGAGAAGAAAGGCTTGAGAGCCTAAAATTCATAGCATCTCAGCTTGTGAAGAGAGGGGAAGCTTAGAAAGAATGTCTAACTCCCTAGAATAAGAACCCCTTTTACATTTATAGAAAATTGCTTTGAGTCATTGAGAGAAAGAAGGAGAAACCCTAGAATCTAGGCCAAAGTGTAGGAAATAATCAATCACTATTGTTGGCCATGCTTTCTCATTTATTGCACCTCCACCTTTTGAGTAACCACTCAAGGAACGAGGAAAACCTTCTATTTTTAAAAGAAAAACTTCCAAAAATTCATCTTCTTGTGATTCCATTGCGTATATCTCATCCTTCTGATTCCAACGATTATAATTTTGTGAAAAACGAGCAAATAGGGAGGAAGTTGTGGCTTTCCGAGTAAAACTTTCTTTTTGAGGCATTAGGGCATCGCACTCGATAATGGCTCATGATGTTTTTAATATATTATGGAGTCCCTTCAATGTACTTTTTGGGGTATAAGGATTATGTTTTCCTTTGAAAGGAACTTTAATTATGTTAGGTTGACCAACTCGCCAACTAGCTCGACGAGTTGGTTGGCGAGTTCCTTCACACATCACACAACAAAATTTTGTTTATACCGCCCCTGACTTGTTTTCCCTTGAACCTGACACCTCCACTTGTTCAGACACGGTGTTATTCATTGTGTGCATTAAATGATTGAGCTTCAAAATACACCATGCATTAAATTACAGTTAGCCGGGTTTTTATTGAACGAGCATTTACCGTTGTATTAACCTTAGAAAGTTTACATTGACATCATTCCTTAACCCAACCAATCATTCTTATCATATTTCTGAGCCCACATGGCTCGTTGGGTGAGCCATACGAATTAGCTTCTCCCGGAGTATATGTCCTTTTTTATGTTTAGCATTGATCGGATCATGATCTCTTTCCACGTACACTCCATTGAACTCCATAAGATTTGGCAACCATCCATTCTTGAAAGGTGAGTTCTTTGTGTAAACTCAGTGGCTTGGATTAAAATGCTCACAACTAGACACATATTATACAAATTGCATGCCAGTCCCGAACTCAACTCCACTCCAAGTTATTGAGCTGCTGCACCACCAATTTTCTCCCAGCTAACTCAATGACCTGTGTGAACTTTCTGACCGAGTTAAGGCCCTATACACGTGGTGACTAAGTCTCAGAAATTAACTCGGAAACCACCCCGGAGATACGTTGACCGAATCAAATCGGATTTCGGAAGTGCCCGGGCTTCCGTGAACCACTAAGCTCCATCCACCACTGAATCCCGAACCCCGAATGTCTGAAAGTCTGAAATTTGGACTTTCAAACTTCAGACATTTGTTTTTGTTTTAACAAATTCACCTCAACAACTTCCGAAAAGGTGATCCTCGAAATCCCAAAAAGGGGAAAATTCCTTACCTAGTCCTCTTTGTGCCGACACAGCTCAGCCTTCTACGTTTTTACCAATTTTTCCACCAACCATGACATCGATGTCGAGCCATCATTCATATCTAGCCAAACTAACTCCAATATCTCATTCGATCCTTCATGCTTTGAACTTGGAATTATCCCTATGAGCACTCCATCACATACAGGTGAGCTCGCCTAGCGATGACTCCATGACCTGAGATACTTTCACGATGAGAAACCAAGCCTGTAACAAGATTCGCGAGATCCTTTCATCCACCATGATTCACACAATTGAATTCACCTATGCGTTCATCCTGAGATCCGAGTTCCTCTTCTTCTTCACCTGAGACTCCAACGAGCTCAGTTTCATTCCTAGCTCGGTCCCTGTACAGCCGAAGCTAGCTTTCCCCAAGCACCGATCTCTCGCGATGACTCCGGTGAACCCCGACTTGGTTTCCTGCAGGAAAACGCATTGGTTCCTCACATATTCCTCTCGCCATACATAAATGAGTCTGTAGAGCTTCGTTGCATGTTTTCCTAGTTAGGATCAGCCTGTAGATCACTCCTAGATTGGTTATTCTATTTTGTTTCTAGGCTAGACCAACACCCAACCCAGCCATTCCAATTCACTATGGTTTCTTCTGCATAGCTCGACGGCCTTCGGGCTAGGTTCTACCTGGTCATACATTGTTGAAGTCTATTACATGAGTTGTCTTGGATGACATAACTCAGTCGAGCTACAAGTTATTGTTGCTGATTTCCATCGTCGCTCTATCTTGTGACCCCTTGAGCTATCTCATTTAATGGCCACCGAGCTCTGTGAGTCATTTTTCTCTTGTCTCGAGTTGATTTCCTTTTCTGCACTAAGGATTATTATTGCTAAATTGAACCTTGGATATTCTACATGAACTCCATACTTTTGCAAAAATCATTTTGCATGGAGCCCCTTGCGAGTCAATCTTCACCTTTTCGTATCATGTGGGCCAAGAGTTGTGCTCTTCCAACCCCTAACTCCATACTCGACCATTTTGTGACTTAAGGAACCGAGTTAATCACCTTTCACTATGCAATCTTTGAAAATTTTCAACGAATAAATCATCCTCTAACACAAAATCCAATTTATGTATCTCGATGCACACTCCTACGTGCTCCCAGGCTTGATATACCCGAGCTCCATCACTAGCTTGACTGATGGGGAGAGTTGAATCTTTTTATGGTATCATTCGGGGTCACCAACTAGATTTCTTGACTGTACCATTCAATACTTCCACATAGCTTGGTTTTCTCTATCGAGCTGTGACCCTTTTCCCTCGATATCACTGAAACTTGTAAATGCGACGAGTTGAGTTCCTCCTTAAATACGACATTGCTTTAAACTCTCTCTCACCCTAGCTGGCGTGAGTTAATTGTTTAATCCTTCAACCTGAGCTATTACACCCGAGACCAGTGAGTCTTCCCACTAGGTGACTCGACTCTCCTCTTTACTGACTACTTTACTTTCTTTTGGCAAGCATTAGCCAACCCGGTGCCATACTCAGTCCTTCAATCATACGTTGATTCTATTTGCTAACAACTCGAAACCAAACCCTGAATAGTTTGAACTTTTGATACCTAACAATTGACTCACCCTTGGATGCTACTTGATGTGAGCTCTGGCTATCCCCACTTTGCTCGAAGACTACAACTCGGTCCTCTATCTCAGTTAAAATTGAGCTTTAAATTCATCCCGTGTAGCGATCATCCAGACACAACGATCCATTCGCAAGCTTACCCGAGCTAGCACAACAATTCAGCTGTTGTTATATGACACCTTCCGTCCTAGACCCCAATACCAACACCTGCGAGCTCACTTTAAAACTTTCTTAAAACTCTGCAACATTTCCGCGAGCTCATGGAGTTTGACTTTGACTTCCCATGTTGACCTGCTTGATATCATCCTAACTTGGAGCCTTCGATGTGATCAACACATAGCCCATTCAATTTTTTGAGCTCAAGCTCTAGCTCGATGCATCGAGCCATTCTTTAACTTGGCTCTCCTTTTGATCTTGCCATTATATGTCCATTGGTGAGCTACCACTTTTACATTGTAAAAGTACTAGATCTTGATCTTCAATGGAGGGTTTCCCTGTGAGAGTGTTTAACCAAAACCTTGAGTCTTCTCACATAAAGGAACACTTGCTTGACACAATGTTTATGTAATTAAGCTTTGTTTTATAATCCCATGACAGCCAATAGTTCTTTGTCTTATAAAATGCTTCTTCAATTGTCACAGGTGGTGCAGGTAAATTCTAAAAATGATTTTCAATGGGAAGGTTATGCACGTAACCTTGCCAAACTTAAAAGTACTTCGAATCCACAAACTCAAGCTCAATATCATAAATTTTACCACCATTCTCCATTTTTCCCTGGGTGGGCAAAAATCGATAACACATGACATGGCTAACTCCATGATGGGAGAGCTCAAGAAGATAAGATATTTTTTGATACACTTCATCTAGGTATAGGATAACATAGATGATAATTTAGGAAAAAAATTGAATGTGTTAGTGTTGTACAAATAAATACGATGTCTCAGAGAGCCAATTTATTTGTGAAAAGAAAAGATACGCTACTATCATTCATATTAAAGAAGGTGTTTTAAAGTGTATTACATTTATATGTTCTTGCAAATTCGGAGAAGTGTAGACTACTGTGTGAAAATCACATTAATGTCAAGTTGATTAACCAGATTGATATAGAAGATATTGAGTTTTAAAAGTAATTATAGGATTTTTTTGGCCATAATCCCATGGAAGATGAATTGGAATCTATCCACATTATGGAGTTTGGATTGTTTTAGGATTGTTTTCTTTGTTAAATGTTTTCTATAATATATTTTTTTAGCTTGTATAATTATCCATAGTTAATGAAATAAATGATGAAGATGATAAAAATAAAACATGAAATGATTTCTTATTTTGAATATGAATATTCTCTTAAGTGAGACCGTAAATTGGGAAATATGATTTTTCACTACCTTACGAAATGCTTGGAGTCAACAATCCCTCTTTTTTTTAGATAAGGGTAAAAGGGTTTTTTTCATGAGACCCAACCAAGCAACACAATAGGGGTCAACACCCAAGTAAAAATCAAATCCAAATGACCCAATAAGAATTATTGTCATCTAACAACAAAGAAACACACAAGAAGAAAATCAATTTCCTTGCAACCAAAAAAAATATAGACAACATCCGAGAAACAATAAAAAAACATCTGAAAGGTAGTCATCCCAAGGAACAATTTTGAGATTTGAGAGGTATTTGAGATGGGGATTTGTGCATCTTATGATGAATTATTTTCTTGTTATGGAAAACCATCCACTCTTCCTTGAAAGAATCATCAACATAATCAGGGCCACATGGAAAAAGAACTTCAATGGACTTGATGGTGTAGTATTAAATCTTAGAAGGGAAAGAGGGGATTCCCTCTCCTTGACTATCCCAAGAGATATCTGATGTGGAATGGGAAGAGGAACTTGATGAGGAGTCTCATAAATAATAGAGGTAGTTTCAACCCTTGAGGGGAACTTTTCTAAAAAGAGAAGTATCATCAACATGATCGGTGGGGCACTAATGATGAAGTGAGAAGGGGGAATCCTTTCACCAGCTGGCTAGATTATCCACTCTTTATTGTTAAAATATTCTATACAAAAATTACACATCACATAATTAGAAAAATCCTCATAACCATCGGCACTCTCAATCCTTTACATGTTATTTGTTTTATCATCACTTGTGGAAAGAGTTATTATAAAAAATGTGAGAGTAGTGAAACCAGCAAGGGGATCTATTATTTATACATTTGTAAGCACAACGCATGCAAAACAACGGGGTTAACTAAAGTGAGTATTCGATAGTATTTGGAAATAGTATTTTAAATACAACCATTCAATGTTTAAAACTATGAAATTACATTAATTATCTTATTCAAATCAATCCAAAATTTAGATTAACGTCTCACTAAAATTTCAATGGTTGCTTCCAATTTCATTGATAACTTGTAATTCTATGTCAAACAAGTGATAATTTAGTTTTGTGTAATATTAAATAAATGTTCCTAACTAGATATAGGTTATTGAATATTTTGAAATAACTAATCATTTAAGGATATTAATAAGTGCATTTTAAAGGAATAATAGATAATGGAAATGATGTCTTTATCAATATGTTAATAAAAAAATATCATACTCTACTTTGATGAATAAAGGTTTCAATTCATTCCTAAAGATTCAAGTAGCATACGATGACTAAAAGAAACTATTTGTGAACAAGATTTATCTTTATTGAAATGCATGAAGTTGGATGTAAGCTAATAGTGAGGGAGAATTAATGATAAAATCATCCCTATGTTTCTCGAAATGCACCATACTCTTATCCGAACCAAATTCATCTCTTCCTTTCATGCTAATCTTTATATTATATTATTACAGAGCTCTATATTGTTATTTGTTATCCTATAAAATTGACAAGGGCAATTTTGCAGGTAACCATACCAATTTTCTATTCTTGTTCCCCATTGAGGTCCCTTAGCATTCGGAATGACAAAAATCCCTTCCCAGAAAATCTAGTTTTTAGAAATTGGTCATTTTTATCCTTTTTGGGTTGGGCGTAGTTTTTATTCACGTTACATCAACCAAAACTGCGCCCCCTCCTTTCCTTTGCACATCGAATGTTGCGCCTGGCGCATCAAAGATGGCTTGTCGACATTCAAAATGTTGTGCCACTTAATATTGCGCTAAAAGCACCGAAAAGGTAGTGTTTACGGTCTCAAGGCCGCCCCTATGGCACAAATATTTTCATGTTGACATCTATCTGGGTGTGCCTTAGAAAAAGTTGGTGGCGCATTTATTGCACCTTTTGCTATATATAGGCGCATCCAACCTATCATTTTCACAATTGAAAAAAACGTGAAAAGGTTATTCTTCGCACTTGTCGGGCGCTCTATCAAACCCCGTGTGTTGCTTTTCATCGCATTCGTGGGCCCCACATCATTTCCTCTACCTTATATATTCTAGGTAAGTGGTCCTCACTTTTCTTGTGGTTTTGTTGTGGTATCTTTGTTGTTTTTGGTGGTTAGTAATATTTAAAATGAAAAATGAACCTAAGAAGATAATGCAAACCAGCCCGTTTTACAAATCACCCACCTTCCACCAGTTTTACTCTCCTTCTAGATTTGCTAGCTTGGAAGGCCTTTTCTCAAAATGGATCCTTGTCCCTCTTTCCTCTATTTCCCTCACTGTCAAAATCTGAGTTGAAAGAAGCACAAGAAACCACACGCCTGCCAAAAGAGTAAAATATCTAAATTTGTTGCAAATCAAACCCACAGTTTTCTTTGGCACAAACTTCATTACTGTTACACTAAACACAGTCGCACCAAAGAGGCGCACTTGTCCCCCGCATACAACATTTGTATTTTCCACACCTTGAAAAATTCCTAAAGCACTAACACGATGCAAGCACAACCATAGCTAAACCTACATTTGAATGTCATGCAGACCTACCCGTGCCGCACAAAGTAAATATCTTGGCACAACTTACCTCAATGATTCACCCTTTGAACTAGCGCCCCTTAGCGCATCATAATGTTTTGCAACATGTGTCACGTCTGCGCTAAAGGCGCACCCTGAGACCTTTCTACACCAAAAATATTTGCGCTTAGTTAAATCCCTTCATATGGCACAACCACACATTCTATGACACCAACATTTGAATGTTGTGTGTAGTCTTTCTGTGCCCTGTGCCCCTTTCAACATTGTTTTCTCCCATACAACACTTTCCAAAAGTGTGCCTTACTATTCTGAGACCACGTAGCTTGCGGTAGAAGCTGCGCCTTACGCCCGAGAGGCTTGTAAATTACTAACTTTTCATTCTATAGGCTTTGATGGATGACTTAACAGCTAACATGGCTCTTCCGTGATGGACTTCCTGCTTCTTCTTGCATTTCAACAAGCGAACTCGGATCCACACATGTCTTCATCAAGTAAGAAGCCAACCAAGTCTAAAAGTAAATTCAAGCTAACAGAGGAAGAAATGAAGTATAAATACCAAAGCGTCGGGATGTCCGAGTCCCTTGCGGTTTGTAACACAGGATATCTCCCGGGATTCAAAGCTCGGCCATATTGACATGGAGGACTTCTGGGCCGAACTTAAAAAGTCACCGGCAGCCCATGGATGGACAAATTAGTCGGCGATGGTCCGTATTTTGCTGCAAGAATTCTCGTGAGGGTAGTTAACAACGAGTTCATGATGTTGGTGGGCCGTTCTATAATAAGGACACAATATGTGTCAAGAATGAGAAGGGAAAGGTAATAATCAACCTCACTACCCGTCATTTCAAAGTTATGTTGGGTATCCCCCACCACCGGCATTTTGTAGCCATAAGCCAAGACGACTGCATGAAGGCATGGAATGACAACGAAGACAAATGCATGCAGCTGATGAATGAGGTATACCTAAAAAACAAGAAGGTAGTGAGTAGGTGGCCACAAGTCATTCATCGCAATGAATTCTGAGAAGCGCTGAGTAACACCATCACCTTCCTGAGTAGGGTATTTGGGCTTCCCGATGCCCATTACTTTCACAAGTGGATGCTCAGATACTTAGAAACAATGAGCAAAAATGTCCCGGATCAACATTTTGAATGGGTGGAGATTATCAGCAGCACAATCTCTCGAGCAGCTTCAACAACTCTCAACAACTGGGAGGTTCTACATGAACTCCTATGTAGTGTACGTTGTTGCCTCTGAAAGAGACTACCCAACACTAAATCGATGCGGGTATGGCCCCGGTCAGAATATATGAGTATTATCTAGAGTTAAGGCTAGAAAACAGTATAGCTCAATTCAGCAAAATCAATGATGCCTTCTTCTATGGCATCATCTATGTCTTGAGGCCTAATATGACCGACGGTCGTGACGACCAAAAGTGTGGTAACTACCACAGAGAAATGGGGAGCATTATTCACACAATTCCCACGTTCACCTATCTTAGAGCCGCCAACTTCTTGGGGGAGCCCACTAAGTTACCGAGGTATGCGAGACCTAAGTTGATCCTATTGGAGCTGTCTAGATAGCTTATCACATACCATGAAAAATTTTGAAAATAAAGAAGGGTAGAACGTCATTTCCCCTCACGGTGGCGGGTACAACTCACGCTTCACAAAGCAAAGCTTTGAGAGATAATTGTAGAGCTTGAATTGCTGAAATTAAAGCATAATTTCTGACAAGGCCAACCTTCGATCCTCGTAATTACCTTAAACAGGCAAATCTCAATCCAATCCACATTCCCCAAATCGAAGATATCTACATCGACCTGTATCATGAGGTCGAGCTCAGGTGAAAGGATCACTCCCGGCTGGCCCTGACAGAGATCATTCAGTATGGTGTGGCCATCGTCCCAAAAGATTTCCAAACGACTGATCAAGAAGTTAATCAGGTTTATCTAGACATGGATGGGGACAATTGGCCATTTTCTGACA
This sequence comes from Taxus wallichiana var. yunnanensis, assembly GCA_018340775.1. Taxonomy (NCBI): domain Eukaryota; kingdom Viridiplantae; phylum Streptophyta; class Pinopsida; order Cupressales; family Taxaceae; genus Taxus; species Taxus wallichiana. The sequence continues at coordinate 789,325,739 of CM031234.1, forward strand.
TTGATAGAACTAAGGCACCCCATACTATTGAGGAAAGGGTTAAGGGCACTCTACAGTGTACCGAGCATTGGTGCAGGAAAAATGGTCTCATCTACCTTGGGGTAGACTTCACCACGTCTCCCTTGGGTAATGCACCCGCTAGGCCGAAGCACTTGCCAAAGGAAAAGGGAAAGATAAAGAGGGAGAGACAAGCACTATCCAAGAGGAAGCTCCTGGGAGCCCTCCCTCCACTGCGTAGGCAGGTAGTAAGCCTGATCTCCCTAGAAGAAGAAGAAGTGGTAACTATTCCAACGGGCACATCCACTCAGGATGTTGCCACTACTGTAACTACTGAGGTTCCCACCATCCCATCTCCCGCTCCTCCTTCCCCTCCTCATGTCACTCAACCAACCACTCCTTTGGTTGTGTCTTCTCCCCCTGTCTTCTATTGTTCCCCCTTCCTCTTCCTCCATCTTCTCTTCTCTCGTGGATCTGTCCCCCAACATTTCTTCTCTCATCTCTCAGATCCCTTCCACCCCCATGGTTTCCTCTCTTGCAGTGACTCCTACCCCGATAAGCATTGGAGGGTCGGCTTCTCTCTCAATGCCGCCACCGAGCGTCTTGACACATTTCCCCGTGTTCACTGTAGTTGCTCCTTCTTCCAGCCCCGTTCCCCTTTCTTCCTCTAGTCCCACTCCCTTAAGTCCAGAATGGATCTCCAAACACCTAAGCTAGCACAAGAGGAAAGTCCCCATTGCACCTATGGACTTCTCCGTGATTCCAACTAAAGGAGCTAAGAAGCAAAGGCTATAACTCACTTTTCCCAAAGTGATTCAAGTGAAAGATTAATTGAGATCGCATACCCCGATCCCACAAAGCGTAGAAAAAGGATCTATCTCCTACATATTTTACAGTGACTCAAGTCACAATGGGAACATCCTCGAAATCCTGCAGGAGAGTCCTTATCCATGGTGGATGCCCTTTGAAAAAATCTTCAAGAGGCAAAGAAAGAGAAGAGGATATTGAAAAAGTAGACCAAACATCGCCTTCAAGCCCTGCAAAAGATGGGCAATGCACCTCCTTTAGCTGCCACCGAAACTCCTAAAGCCCTTAGTCAAGAGAAGATAAATGAGTACGCCAAGATTGGCAAGCAAGGTGTAGTAGTGTCCACCTGGAGAGAGAAAATCCTCAAAGATAGTGAGGAAGTGATTGTAAAGTTCACAGAGTTGTATCAGAATATAGATCAAGCTAATAAAGAACTCCAGACAATTGTAGGACCTATCTTTGAAGAGTTGGACCATGCCAAGTTACAACACGAGGCATTCCAGAAGATGCTCAACCGCCTATCCAATGACTTAATGAAATTCGACGTCTTTGATCATCCAAGAGCACCCAACAAAGTTCTTGCTGCTTTGGACTATCGAGTTGACCAAATGGAATTTGTCTTGGAGAAAATAGATAAAATCAAGGAGGAAGCCTTGGATGCAATGCATCAAATGGAGCAGATTGTCCTAAGGATGTCTCTGAGTTTGCTCACCCCATCATATTCCTTGAGGAATGCATATGACACTATTCGGCTCTTCAAAGGGATTGCGTCACAAGGTTTAGAGTCAGAAGTCACTTTTGACGTGAAATCTATCACCAACCTTTTGACTGCTCACGACTTTGTTGGATACCTGATGGAGGTAGGTAATGAATACTTCAAACTCCCGGAAAGACTCAAAGATGAACGGGAGACTTGCGAAGTCATCGGAGATCACACCAAGGGTCCCACTCAGGATCAACTTCAAATGATGGTTAGCAAGTTCATGGAGTATCGTGCTCAATTTCACATTTCCTCTCCTGAGTAGAAACAGGATACTCCTTTCCAGCCTAGGGATGATGACAAATAGGCTCCCTCCTCCTGAGATTTATCCCATTTTTGTTAAATATTTAAAAGAATGTTGGCACAAATGGTGACATCATCCTTGTTACACCATGGGATGTTGTCATCACCAAATTACCCCAAAGTCAACAGTTGACTTTTAGATATTTTGTAAATATTTTGTAAGTAGTTGTTGTTTCCTTTTTCCCTCTTTCTCCTTCTCCTTCTATAAATACTTGGATACTTGTTGTATTCAAGTGGTGGACATTTTTTAGATGAAAAATAGAAGTGAGAAGAAAAAGGCTTTGTACTTTTTGTAACAGAAAATATTAATACAAAAATTAAGACTTTGTGCTCAATGGATGTGTTATGTGCATTAGATATTTCTTAAGTTAGATCTGTGTTGCTTTTCTGTTAGATCTATCTCTACTTTTTTGTCATTTTCTCATCAGTATTTCTTTGTTCATTTATGCAAGTAGGTTTGGCTCTGTTTACTACCAGCCCAAAACATAAACCCTCTGACCTTTCTGCTTTGGAATTCATTTCTTTTCTCCCTTCGGATCTATCCTATCTCCGTTCCTTTCTTCATTCCTTTCTGTTCACAATCGAAACACCCCTACTGGGATGAGATCCCAAACCCCTGAAGGCAGAATACTATAGGACTTGCGTAGATTCCTGCTGGTAGAATAACAATAAACTAGTTTCACTTTGTTGTCTCAAAGAGGGGCTATGCCCTACACACTGTTGGCTCGTCTATCCATAGATCTTCCCTCCGACATATTTTCGAACCAACATTATTATGGACCACTATCGATGGACAATATTTATGGACATTTAATAATCAACATTCTATCTAAATCCATATTATAATAAAATATATATTATAATCATAAGACAAATTACTAAATTTGATGAAAATATTATTAATTGAAAAACCCTAAATGCTAGTGTGCTACAAAAATACCTAATTTGCCATTTGGTTTAATCCATCCTTGATAGAAATATGATGTTTATCTCAATATAAATTATTTTTTAATAATTTGAGTGTTACAAATTTTGGATTTGAAAAATATTAAATTGAAGAACTCTAGAATTCAACAAAATGGAACATGAAAAGTATACCTTTATAATAAGGGGGAAAGATAGATTGATGGACTACAATATTTTGGAATGCTCGAAAGGGCCAACATGGTTAGAATTTGAAGATTTAAAATCTATGTTTTTTAAGTTGTTTAATTTTGTAGCATTAAATTTGGGTGTTGGATAATAACTCTCTAATACAAACAAATGTAATAACTAGTATTCATGCATCATGTTTTAGAATATAGGTGACTCATACATATGTGTTGTTAAGAATAGCTATAAGATTAAGAGAAAATTTTAACTCACTCATAAGTTTTTAACTAAATAATGTTGAACATGAAATTAAAGAGACAATGAATTAATGTGCAACTTAATTGACACGTTAAAAATGTCATGATAGAGATATGTTATTGTTCTAAAAACCATTGCTGAACCTCTCATGTTAATGTCATCCTAGAGAAGTGTTACGTAAATATTAAGTGGGAGGCTAGCTTGTATTTAGGAAATGACTTAATATGCAACTTAAATATGACTTAAGTTTTACTTTAGTTTTATCTCTATTTTTAGCATAAGATCAAAATCCAGTTATTAATATATATGTTACCTTAAAATTTTACGCTATGTGTAACTTTGATTGCCATTAGAAGGATATTAGAATACTCTACAAGGTGGAATAATCAACATTGATTTAAGGCTTAAATGTTTCTTTTGGTAATTTAAAACTCTGTAGCTTTGCCCATCCCAGGTTCAAAATGAAATAGGACCTAAATTTTAAGTTGTGGGTAGTATTAGATTGATCATAAAATATGATTTATAGTGTTTCAGTGTAGTTTGGAGGTCAAGAACATGAAAATCATCCTCAAATTTCATTCAATTATTCATCCTTCATATCAAGGAGGAAACCCATTTCCATGAAGAGAAACTTGAGAAAAAATGTTTCTAAGTACCATTGCATGCTTACACGCAGGTGTCATCTTAGTCAATAAATTGAATTTTGAAGAAGTCATCATGTTTGAAGATGAAATTTGGATCTCAAGGAATGACTTAATGATCATCATATCCCGACTCTATCATTGTACCCAAATCTCTCCAAAGAACAAGCTAAAATGAGCTACTCATGCCACCAACGTATTAAGGACCATCATGTGTGAATTATTAAGGCATCGTCTGTCTCCATGGGAGACATATGAGTAAAAACATGTATGAAAATCGAGAATTTGATTCCATGAAAGGATGATTTTAGAGAAAAAAATGGTTAGGGGATGGTCTTTATATGTAGCACCCTGTTTCTACGAAGGAGCAATCATCTGTGTTCACTTGATGCAATTTTTAGTTGGTATTATTTGTAAAAACTCATTCAACACCTAGTGGTGTGATCACACCTTAAAGAGGAGGCACATTACAATCACCTCATTTTGGCCATAGGATACGAATCCCATTCAGGGAGCAATCCTGTATCTACAAAGTGAGGATCTCATTTTAGTAAGAAGTAGACAAGCATCATAGAGTTGATTCATGGTCACTAAAGTGAATTATGGACCAAATTAAAAAATTGGTACCAATTCAAGTAGTGGTAGGGACAAAATCCATTCTAGAAGATAAACAAAAATACAAAACGACTATATGCTTTCCCATAACAAAGACCGAATACAATAAATATGCCTAGAAAGTTTTAGGGCCTTCGCTAAAATCTTGAAAATGACTATGTATCTTGACCAGCATTAGTTTTGAAAAACTATCTTCTAGATTATAACTATGATAACTACGGACCACTTCCATCAAAGTGCGAGTAACCTAAACTTCTTATATTTAATAAAATAAATTTAAAGTATAAGAAATAATAAGAGTGTAAAGAAAAAATAAAAGAAATCTTAAACTTAAACATTTATTTCTATAACTATAATCCCCCATAAACACATATATAGTCCATACTATACAAAAATGCATACGCGTTATAATGTATACATTTTTTTCATAACACGAAATGCGTAGGCATAGGCATTATAACACATAGGAGTAGGCATTATAATGCATAGGAGTAGGCATTATAAGGATTACACATTTAAGGTTCGGGATTTATAAAACCAAGACTTATAAAACATGTAGGCATTTTTCTTATTTTCGGACTTTTTCCCACTTTTTGGCGCCCCAAAATTATGCACTTACCCGATGATAGTTGTCACTTCACTAGGCCCATCCTAGGAACTTCCATTACATATTTAAGTGTGTCCACTTTTATGTACATCCCTAAACTCTATTATGATTCACTCGCCATGTGTTAGAAGATATCTAGACTAGTTCTAAGTGTAGGGTCATTGGTCAACAATAGTAGGGAAGTGGGAGTTTAACTTCATGTTAACTACCAATTTAATCCCATATGCATGGGGAGATGATACAAGAAATATTTTATATAAATATTGTCTCCACATTATGGTAGATACATGGAAAAATATATTCCTATCATATGTCATGCCTAGCCTTGATATGTGGCAAATGGACATAAGCCATGTGACTTGATATTTCCCCATCCTAAGAAGGTAAGTGGAAAATAGAGTGGAGGTTTAAGGGGAAGACTTATGACCAAGATTTAATACAACAAAACCTAGTTGAGTGCCATACAACATTTCTAGGTTGATAGGTGGTAAATGCACATAGGGCCCTTTGAAAGTATTTCGCCATCTTAAGAATGTAAGTTGAAAATAAGGAAAAGGTTTAGGGTGAACATGAATACATAGGGAATAAACATAGAATATGTACAAGAGCTAATACAACCAAACCCTACCATGAGTCATATAACGAAATACCCTTTTTAGTCAAAAGAACATTAAATTTTATTATAAAATTATAAAATTATTACTTTATATTTTATTAATCTTTAAATGGTGAAAATTCTCACAATTACAGATTACAAAATATTATTTCAAAATTATGATAATTGCTCCTCTCGCCACTATGCGGAGGAACTAAACTTATCCTCTGCCATCACAAAGTGACTTGAAAACTAAATGCCTTGCAATGAGGTGACATAGCTACAAACAAAATGACAAAGGATAACTAGGAAAAACTAACTACTTGTAGTTGCATTGACTCGTTTACACTAAAAAAAGACACATGATTTAATATTTATACCATACCTATTCACCGCATCATTTTTTTCTCTCTCTAATGATACCCTTCCTCCTATCCAAGGAAATTTACACACAAACAATCAATAAAAATTCATCATTCATTATGCATTTCAAAATATAAAATTGCTTGAATTAAAGTAAGCAAAAATATATAGCGAATGAACCTTCTAAATGCTTAGACTTAACCTTCTAAATAGCCTTTTGATAGGCTTTTACCAAATAATTTTAAGGAAAACATCCTCGTACCCTTCTATATTCACTTAAGATTACATCCCATTTACCCGCATTCATTTGTTTTCTTTGAATAGGCTTAATAATATTTTCTAAGTGCTTTACACTCGCACCTTTGGTAGATTAAATCCCACATTCATGGGATGTGGATTATGATAGGAAATTAAGAGTAGCGGAACAACTTCCTACGCTAATCTTTGAGGAGAGATATTATGCAAAACTTTCAACATAGTAAAATAGTTACAGAAATATCAGCAACATATTCATAACAAAACACAAACACTAGATATACGTGGGGAAAATCCTTTCGGATAAAAAACCCCACACTCCAAAAGCCCACTCAATGTATTTCAAATCTAATAACAAGATTACATACACTTGCAGAGCAAGTTTCTTACAGGAGTTTCACCAAAAACAATTCTAGGAGAATTAAAACTCACTACTTCAATTGCTTCTCCAAGCCTTCAATTTATAGACCTCCGGTTATACAAGAAACCATCTATGGTTTACAAAACCATGTGTCAAACCTCTCATGAGGTGGACAGCATTAAAGAGCAAGATTTTGGTCTAAAATTAGGCTCCCACGTCCACAATATTCTCCCCTATTTTTTACCCTTATAGATGTCATAAAATCTATCATAATATCTCTAAAAATAGTCCTTCCATGATATACTATCATATGGGAATCTTTTGACAACTCCTATTTCTATTTTTAGAGCCTAGATAATGTGAAACAGTTGTAGGAAAATATTAAATGAATAAACCAAACAAGGTTGAGACACCTCATTTCCAACAATCTCCCACTTGTCGAATACCTTGCAAGGGCCAAGGGAAAGATACCATCATGGATCAACTTCTAGGGGCCGAGAGGCCCATAGACTCGGAACACCACCTGAATTTTGTTGTGCTCACGGGCTTAGTTAATGCATCTACAACATTCGCAACTGTCTCTACCTTTTCCAACTTCACCCTTCCATCCTCGACCATATCTCTCACGAAGTGATACTGAACATCAATGTGTTTGGTCCTGGCATGAAAATTTGGGTTCTTTGCAAGGCAGATTGCGCTCTGACTGTCACAGTATATTGTAACTACACCCTATTTTAATCCAATATCTGAACACAAACGCTTTAGCCAAATGGCTTCTTTACAGGCATGAGTAGCTGCCATGTACTCTACCTCAGTAGTGGACAAAGCGACCACACACTGTCATTGCTCATCCAAATAATTGCACCACCATTAAGAGTAAACACATATGCCGGTGGATCTTCCTGCTATCAACATCACCACCTTGTCAATCAATCCACAAAACCATGAATACGTAGGGAATGTTGATCTCCTCTTCCATGAAAACATATAGAGTACTCTGATGTACCCCAAAAATATATGAAGACCCTCTTAACTGCATCCCAATGCACTCTTCCAGGATTAGACATAAAATGAGAAAGAACTCCCACTGCTTGGGCAATGTCTAGTCTTGTACAGACCATAGCATACATTAAGCTTCCAATTGCACTCTGGTAAGGCACTCTGCTCATTTCTTCCATCTCCAATGGGGATGATGGACATTGTGAAATGGAGAGCTTCGTTCCCAAAGTAATAGGAACACAAAGTGGTTTACAATCCTGCATGTTGAACCTTTGCAAAATAGAAAAAACATACTTACTCTGGCCAAGCCATAGCTTTCTGTTCTCATGGTCTCTTCTAATCTCCATCCCAAGTATGTGTTTTACTGCACCAAGATCTTTCATTTCAAATTTCGCAGAGGGATGAGATTTCAATTCCACAATAAAACCTTTTCCTTTCCTAATAAACAACATGTCATCAACATATAAAGTAATTACCAAGAAACAATCACCATCAGATTTAAAATATACACAGTGATCAGATTTAGACCGCACAAACCCCAAACTCAACACATATGAATCAAACTTTTGGTACCACATCCTAGGACTTTGTTTAAGGCCATATAGGGATTTCTTTAACTTACAAACCATATTGCTTTTACCTTTCACCATGTAGTGCTCTGGCTGTGTCATATAGATTTCTTCCTCCAAATCACCATGAAGGAAAGTAGTTTTCACATCCATTTGTTCAACCTCTAGGTCATAAGCTGCTGCAATAGATAATAAAAACTGAATGGATGTCATTTTAGCAACAAGAGAGAATATCTCACCATAATCAATACCCTCAACTTGAGAGTAACCCTTCGCAACCAACCGTGCTTTATACTTTTCAACATTTCCATCTGAACCAATCTTTTTCTTAAACACCCATTTACATCCAATAGGTTTCCAACCTTCAGGCAATGGTACAAGGTCCCATGTATCATTATTTTTAAGGGCTGCCATCTCTTCATCCATGGCTATTTTCTAGGACTTTGCATCATTCATACCCAAAGCCTCTTGTACAGATCTCGGTTCATCAATGTTAGTAGTCAAAGCAAATATACACTTCCAATCATCAGGAGAATACCCATACCTTTCAGGTGGTTGCCTTTGCCTTGTAGACTTTCGAACAAGCTGAGGTGGAGATTCTTCCACTTCTTCCTCTTCTGAAGATTCAGAGCTTGGTGAGCTCTCCTCAACTTCTTGTCTATTTTGGGGTCTCAATTCAACTTTCTCAGGTGTAGAAGGAAGTTGAACCACATCCTTTTTTTGTTCATTTTCTTTATGTTGTTCTGGCTGAAAATTAATAGGGAAAGATTTAATCTCTCTAAAAATAACACTTCTAGAGTATATTACCTTTTTTGCAATAGGATCCCAAAGCTTGTATCCTTTCACACCATAGCCATATCCGATGAAGATACATTTGACATCCTTAGAATCCAACTTTGTTCTCTTCTCCTTAGGCACATGTGCATATGCCTCACAGCCAAAAACTCTCAGATGTCTAATTGAAGGATTTTTCCCGACCATGCCTCCATTGGCATTTTATCAACAAGTGCTTTGATGTAGGAGATCTATTTATCAAATAGCAAGCAGTGGTAACAACTTCAGCCCAAAACCTCTTTTCTAGACCAGCTCCAATAAGCATGCTCCTAGCCTTCTCCATCAATGTTCTATTCATTCTTTCTGCAACTCCATTCTGCTCTGGAGAATACAAAGTTGTCTTTTGTCTTTTAATCCCACAATCTGTACAAAATCTGTCAAAGTCTACAGAATAGTACTCACCGCCATTATCATATCTCAAACACTTAATTTTCTTCCCAGTTTGAGTTTCAACCATAGCCTTAAATTCCTTGAAACAACTAAAAACTTTAGATTTACTTTTTAAAAATATACCCATGTTCTCCTACTAAAATCATCAATGAAAGTAACATAGTAAACTGATTTAGCAATAGAAGCAACCTTAACAGACCAAATACATCTCGAATGGATTAGATCCAAGATACATGAAGACTTATGAGTAGACGAGTAAAACTGAACGCGGTTCTGTTTGCCATAAATACAATGTTCACAAAAATCAAACTCCAGATTGCAATCATTCAACCCCTCAATGAGGTTCTTATTTTTCAGGGCTTTTAAACCCTTCTCTCCAATGTGGCCAAGCCTTTGGTGCCATAACATGGTCTTCTCTGTAGGTAATTTTGATTCAGTAGACAGAGCACCCTTGGGTACCCAGAAGCCACGACCATCCGCAAAGGAGGAAACCCTCTCCTTTTTCAGTGAAGTAGTTACTAGCTTAGTTTTATCTAAAGTGCTATTGCACTCAACCGTGCATGCATCAAGTTGGTACAATGTACCCAATCTACTTCCTCTTGCTATCACCATAGCACCTCTCACCATTTTCACACCTACTTCAGAAAATTGTACATGCACACCCGCATCTATTAGCTTACTAACAAATAATAAATTTCTTGTTAGTCCTGGGATATGCAAGACACCATCAAATCTTCTAATTCTACCATCAAAAAATTTCACCTGAATACTACCACAACCAACAATTTCAAGGAAAGAATTATCACCCAAATACACCTTACCACCATCATAGTTTTCATACTTACTAAACCAATTTTTGTTAGGGGTCATGTGGAAAGATGCACCTAAGTCTATCAACCATGCATTATCACTTGCACAAGTGGCCAAAGCTGCACAAACGCATCTCCATCTTCTTTTTATTTTTCTTTTCTTTTTTGCATTCCCTTTGAAAGTGTCCAGATTTTCCACAGTTCCAACATATCGCCTTGGACTTACCAGGGGATTTTGATCTCCCCTTATTCTTGGAATGGCCACGCTTCTTCTCATCTTTGCCTCGTTATTTTGTTCTTCCTCGAACACTCAAAGCCTCTTTGGCGTTCAGAGAGACCTTCCTTATCATCTCTTTGGAGAGTAGAGAACCAACAACATCCTCCATCTTCAGAGTGACTGAAGTGCTCCCAATGGCCATGACTAGGTTGTCCCATGAGTTTGGCAGTGAAACCAACAACATTTGGCACCTTTCTTCTTCGTCCATTTTAACCCCAACCGAGCTCAACTGAGTCACCAACATATTAATGTTTCCATATGCTCAGATATCTTTCCACCTTCTTCCATTCTCAAGGAAAACAACTTCTTCCTCAAGAAAATCTTATTTACTAGAGACTTAGCTTGGTATATCTCACCCAACTTTTTCCAAAGCTTCTCCGAAGTGGATTCTTCATGGACATTTATTAGGATAGAATCTGCAAGACATAGTCTAATAAGACCTTTAGCTTTTCTATCCATTACATCATATTGTGCAGCCAAAACTAGATCCGTAGGCCTATAGACCTTCTCATCCACCGCATCCCATAGATCTCGATCAACCAACAAATCTTCCATCTTCAGCTTCCACATTTCAAAGTTTGTGCCGAAAAAACTTCTCTACGTCAATCCTCCCAGATGTGCTCGCCATATGAAAAAATATCTGTAACTAGATAACAAAGTATTCTCTGCACAAGCTCCCACTCAAACCCGGATTAGCACAAAAAACCCAACAACCCACAACTGAAACCAAAGGTGATCAGGCTCTGATACCACTTGATAGGAAATTAAGAGTAGCGGAACAACTTCCTACGCTAATCTTTGAGGAGAGATATTATGCAAAACTTTCAACATAGTAAAACAGTTACAGAAATATCAACAACATATTCATAACAAAACACAAACACCAGATATACGTGGGGAAAATCCTTTCGGATAAAAAACCCCACACTCCAAAAGCCCACTCAATGTATTTCAAATCTAATAACAAGATTACATACACTTGCAGAGCAAGTTTCTTACAGGAGTTTCACCAGAAACAATTCTAGGAGAATTAAAACTCACTACTTCAATTGCTTCTCCAAGCCTTCAATTTATAGACCTCTGGTTATACAGGAAACCATCTATGGTTTACAAAAAAGATGTGCTAAACCTCTCATGAGCTGGATAGCATTAAAGAGCAAGATTTCGGTCTAAAATTAGGCTCCCACGTCCACAATATTCTCCCCTATTTTTGACCCTTACAGATGTCATAAAATCTATCATAATGTCTCTAAAAATAGTCCTTCCATTATATACTATCATAAGGAATCTTTTGACAACTCCTATTTCTATTTTTAGAGCCTAGACAATGTGAAACGGTTGTAGGAAAATATTAAATGAATAAACCAAAAAGGTTGAGACACCTCATTTCCAACAGATTAAAACAATTCTTGTAAAGGCTTTCTCCTCCACCATTTAACCATTCATTCTGTAATATGCTTTCATCATATCAATAAAATTAAATGATTTACAAACACGATTAAAATTAAATGATTTACAAGAAAGTACAGCTATTTATAAAGTTCACAAAAATCAAAAACCTCATCTGTTGTAAATAATCAAATAAGTTATTACGTCTCAAGTTCATGCGGCATAGTTCTGTTAACATAGATAACTGAATGCTCTGAAAATATATTTGAAGGCGGTGTGAAATATTGATTCAACTAAATATCTATACACATCTGATTTCCTAACGAGGATGTTACAACTGCAATTCTTAAAGAACTAATGGAAGGGAAATTGCCCATAAAAATCATTAAATCCACCGCCACTCTCTACATGAGTGTGAAATTCTGGTGGAATGGTACCCGAATTCAGGAGCGTAGAAAATATATTCAGTGTTTCAAATTCTGAAAAATTATCGTGCAGCTTCGGTCTGTTCTCGCTCTCTTCTGGAAATTCTGCCTTGATTTCTGCGAAGGAGGATACATAAACTTGGTTATGCCTTCCTCCTCAGTTGCAGTCTGGAAAAGATCGACTGGAAAAACAGCTCGGTTATTAGAATCAATATTGAAATTCTTCCGCTTGGTTTTTTTAAACAGTCGACGGGATTGCAATCCAGTGAGCTTCTGAACGATGGAGCGGAAATTGGCCGGGTCGGTTTTGATAATCGTTGGTGGAGAAACTTGCACAATTCGTATGGTCGGAGTGATTCTATTGCCCTGAGATGAGTTGATCGAATCACCCATTAAATGAATAAATCTATTCACGCCTTCAATGAAATTGTGGGATGATTGAATTCCAGACATTTTGTAACGACCTCGTTTGATTTATAAGATGGATTCAGTTTTCGAAACATGGTACGACCTCCCTTAAATAACCTCCCAGTTTCTATTTTTTAATGTTAGCCGATAATGTCTGTAATCTTCCTTAGGTTAAAATAGTAGTCTCGTAATCATTGTAGGTGAAGATGGAAAAACTTTAAATCCTGAACCTTGAAAAATCACGTAGTTGGTAAAAAAATGTTAAGACATCAATCACAAGTCGTAAGGGATGCATAATTTCAACGTTGTAGTATGAATGCATGGGCACATGCATCTAGTTTGTGGTCTGTGTTAGCATTAAATAGTTTTTGTTTGAATGAATTGACATTTGAGTCAATATATACATTATTATTGAAAGTCAAATAAGTATTAGATGTCATAACAACCACGTTGAATATTTATGTTTTAAATTAACCTATTATTTCAAAGAAATACTATTTGAATTAAAATTCAAAAATATTTAATAAAAAATGAGTTTACTTCCTAAAATAATATCTTAACAATTGCCTACACAATAGTGAACTTTTAATAAGTCATCTCGATTCTAAAATATTGAGATTATAACTTCATTGAAATTTAAGCTTTAAATTTGACACATTACAAAAACCTTGATGATTTGAAACTTCCATAATATTTAAATCTTGAAACATAAACAAATTTTATTATCTTATAGTCATCTTACAACAATAGTAGGATGGTGGAAGAGGTTGTAATATTTATGGATATATTGTTAATTTATGATTTTAAATTTGATATTTATTTAATTGTCAAATGGTAGTTTTCTTTTTTGTTTTCTTTTTATGAATAGGATCTTATATTATAATAACAAGTAAAATGATATAAGATTATTTGGAAAAAATCGGGTGGTATGGAAGCATGCCCTAAAGCCACGAGTTCAAACTAGACAAACAAAAAGTATAGGAGTACATCGATTACAAAACATCACAAAACAAAGAAGCAAAAGAAGTTAAGTCGTTGTTGCAAATTGTTGACTAACAAAAGACGGATCTTGAACATGTCCCCAGAGCACAGTAGGTCCTTGCCACTATCTAGCAGCGTCTCAACTAGAGCCGGGTTCACTTCCTTCTTGAATGTCTTTAGCAATGGCTCAAGTGGGCGAGATTGCAAGAGACGTGCTAGGAAATTTTTCGATCATTGGTAGAAGGCTCCAACCGCCGTGAGTACGCACTTGGGGGTAGCAACAAGCCCAAACAAGTTGACTAGGCGATGGAGGGGCATCTGAATTTGGGGATTTGAACCCTTTTCTCTCAAAACTATTTTGAAGTCCAATGTAGTTATGTACATATATAGATTGAATCTATCAATCATCACATCCATAAAATATTTATGAAAAGGAATGATTGATTTAAATTAATATCTATTAATATTCTTCAAATAAATTTATTTAAAATATTTATATTAGTTAATACTAAAGTGAACCATCAAAATTAAACATAATATCATATCATTAATGATAAGTAAAATCAAACTGCAGTGACCTAATCCCTATTTTTTCCAAAATGGTGGTGACCTGAAAATTGGTGAGCACGTGATTGGAAATGTTGTGGTGGCGGCGGTCAGTTTTCTCCTTTAATCAGTAACTCCTACATCCCTGGTCAAGATTTCAGATCCAAAGAGGTTTCGATTCTAATCCCACTATTGTGGTTGGTAATAGTGATTGATGAAAGTGAGAAATCCGGATGGACGGGGGATGAGGATGATTCTTCTTTATGACATGGAGGAATCTACGGAAACACATGAAGTGGTATCCCTAGTTCCAACAGAGAAATTGATGGAAATAGTAGACTCGGTTGAAGAAGCGAGATCGAAATATTATTAGGGGAAAAACAAGGTCCTTAAGACTTGGAGTAAATCTAAAAGTTTCAAAACCGAAGGCTCAAATCCGGCTATGGGGGAAACCCCGTTAGGTAAATTGGAGGTTGCACTGAAATCTAAAAGGAGGATAAATCGAAACTCCAAACGTCTAAACCCCAAATCAATCTAGATTCCCTAAAAGTTCTAGTCTTTTGGGAGGGCAAGAGACATAGAGATTACATTAAGGAGACATTTGGGGAGTGGTTGATCCGATGATGGAGGGCACACAAATAAATCCGAGAAGAATTAAGTTGAACACTGATCAAGTTTGCAGGATTTTACCGCCTTTGGGAGGGCATGTCTCTTCTGGTTTGTCATTTGTGGACCTGGTCTTTCTTAAGTTAAGATATTTAACTCCCTTTGTGGTCATGTTTAACCTTTTTTCTCGTTGTTGGGTGTCTTCACAATGCATCTTCTTATGTAAGGCCTCTAGGCGCTGATCCCTTTTCTTACCTAATGTAATAAAAATAAGTAAAATCAAGGTATAATTCACATTAAATATAAAACAAAATTATAAGATAAACCATAGACATAAACAGGTTGGAGAATAACACTTCTTGATACAAATTAATGTAGTAGTTAATATTTATGAATCGCTAAAGAGTATGTTTGATGTAGGATTAAGAATAAAGTTATGGCAGATTAATCTTTGTAAAAGAGAAGCCTTTCGGCTAGATTCTACTATTGTTCATGTAAAACTACATGTATTCGTGCAAAAACAAGTGACTATTTTTTTGAATATTTGTCTTTACATTTCTACAACTTTTATATTTATCGAATCAAAGAAATACTAGATCTAAATCCCTCATTGGAGTACTCAATAAGAAAAGATATTGTTGGATGCAATCGGTGTAGGTTTAAGATAACATATATCATGGCTTAGAGAGTGTTATATTTTGTTATAGATTGACGGTTGTGTTAGTGTTGTGCAAATACATTATATAATGCCTAAGAGAGTCAATGTATTTTCGAAAACAAAAGACAAGCTACTCACATTCATGTCTAAGATAATTGATTGTTGTTGGGCCCATTGTTTCAAAGCGTACGGTATTTTTGTGTAAACTATTGTTTGTAAATCCAACCTTTGTCAACTTGATTGGTTGGATTGATATGTAAGGGATTCAATGTTGTAAGAAATTATCATATTTTTTTGTGTGGCAATATGCCCATAGAAGAAGAATTAAAAGCAATCCACAAATATCAATTGTTGTTGTTAGATTGTTTTCTTTATTAAAGTTTTTGAAATTAGTAAAATAGATTTTTGAACTATTTCAAGCATATTAGAATTAGCCATGGTTGATCAAAAAAGTTATGAATTTGATGACAATAGAACATGAAATGAAGTTTATTTTGAAGATAAATAATATTTGAGCCGAGAGCGAGAATACATGGTTTAACTCAATATGAATTCTTGATTAATAATTTGAGTGTTTTAAATTATAGATTTTGGGATGGTGGAGTTCAAAACTCATAAATTCAACATTGAACATACAAACTATACCCTTATGACGGGGAGGACAATATTATGATGTTTAATTCATGCAATATTTTGAAATGATGAAAGGTTTCAACTAAATTAAGCTCCTACTTTTTTAAAAAAAAATCAACGAGTTTAGAATTGTAGCCTTTAGAGGAATCATTGCAGAATAACTCTCCAATACAAATATATATAATAACTAGTATTTAAGGAACGTATTTTAGAGTGTACAAGAAACTCATATATGTGTGTTGTCAAGAATAGATTCACTACAAGATTATGGTTAAAAATAAGGTATTTTATAGTTAATGTAGAAGATGGATTATTTTGGTTGGATGTTACTAATTATGTTCATGTATAAGAAGTCATATCCATGATGAATGAAAAGTGAAAATTTTGTTTGTTTCTTTGTCTCTCGTATTGCATCAACTCTATACATTTCTTTCATTATGTAATAAAATAAACCATAGACATATATTACATATTGTGCAATCATTATATTTATTATTTATGCAATTTTATAAATTTGTGCTTCTCTTTTTCCTCTTGAAAAAACCATGTAGCACAAGGTGAGTGCAAAAATATGTGGCACATTTGTCTATAGAGAAGTGACATGCATTTTCTTAAAAATGAGAGTTAGGGTAAATACGAGTGATGATAAGTGATACATCAATTAGAATTTTACAATAGTGTAATATATGAAACAAAGGAATTTATGTGCTGAATACTATTATATAAAAAAAATTAAAATAAAAAATAGTGATTTAACAAAAATATAACTTTTTTAAAACCCTAGATAGGATATTTCAAAGTCACAACGATAAATAAAGTAATAAAGTACATGAAGACACACAAACAATAAGCAAAATGAATGAAATTGATTAACCAAAATTGGACTAACTATGTAGTGCTAAGATAGGTAATCTAAGTTATCTACAGATTGTACTAAAGTAAATAAATGTAGTAAGGAAGTATGCTAATGATCTAAGAAAATATATAAAATGAAATACTAAACCCTAATGTGTAAGAGGGAAGAGGAAAGAACTCAAATGATAACAGATGCTTTTCGGACTGTGTCATAGTGATGAAGAGAAAATCATAAAGGAGGAACGACTATGTCGGGATTCTGCAGAGGACATATTTGGGTGATGTGGCTGGATGGGGCACCCACGGCGCGCTCTAGTAAGCAAAATAGGCACCCTGGTCTAGGAAAAAGGTATGGGACTGGTCTTTATAGGTTTGGGAGATGATTTTTATCCTTCATTGCTTGTCGTATTATTTTCTTTATACTACGCCCAATGCTCCAAATATTGCAAGAGGAATAATACCTGTAAAGACCCAACATGAAGTATCAAAACCCTAGAAAAGAAAAATGCAAATGAATAGGTCAGACTAACCTCAACTGCCACAACAGTGGGCTTACTAAACTGAGTGTTGCACTATATTTCAGACCCAAATGTAGTTTTGGTGAGTGTGTGCATGTTGTGCCCTAGGTGCTCTTGTGCTAGTTGCACTTTATGAAATAATGAGCAATAGATAAATGTAGAAAATGTAATAGAATGTGTGCATGGAATAGAATAGAATCCCTCCCCCTATGAAGTGTGATGCAGATGTCCTAGCTTGTGCCTTGATGATGGAGCTATGTGGATGCCAATGCAATAGATGGATGCAACTCTAGATGGAGTGATAGTAGTAAATGATCTTAGGTCCCTTATTATGGTCTCATAAATTTATATTATAGTGTTCTCTACTCTAATTTCGTAATTAACCTGAAAAGGCCAACCATAAGAAAGATAAAGATGTAAAATGGCTAGAAAGAGCCCAAAACGTGGCGGGAAGGTTTGAAAAGAATCGGGGCACCCCAAATAGGACCAGGATGCCCATGGGCGCCCCAATACTAGCTTGGGCCAGGGATAATTTTAATGGTGAATATTCATAATATGGAGAAATTTTCATTTTAGGAAAATTTGAAAAAGTGAAATTTTTGGAGAAGGTCAGTGTCCCATTAACCTAAAATTTACAGTATATTATTTTGTAGGGGTTAGCTTCGCCAAAATTTGAAAACATCTCCTATAAAAACCTAGGTGATTTGTTAGTTACTATACTAATAATTAACTACTATTTGAGGTATCTACATATCAAGTACTGTGAACTTGTATACTCTAAGCACCAAAGGCACAAGTGTAGATCTATTTTAAATTGTGTAGCCGGGTGACAAGTGTTATTTATTAACTCACGACAAGGAGATTTCACTGACACGTGACAAGGATATTTCACTGACGCGTGACAAGGAGATTTCAATGACGCGACAATGTGATTTCATTGACACGCGAAAAGGGTTTGGTTGTTAACACATGATACTACTACTAGTGATGCACGACAGTACTCTTGTTGACACATGACACAGTATTTCTACGATCCACAACAAGGATATTTTTTCACGTAAGATTTAAATTTTGTAGTCATGTGACAATATGTTTGTTGTCATGTGACAAAGAGTTGTTGTCATGCAACAAAGTAAGTTTACTATCGTCTGACACATCAACCTGCTATTAGGTGACAATAAGGTCTATGTCGCATGACAACAAGATTGTTGTTGCGCATCAACAAGGATGTTTTCGTCGCAACAAGAACCTTGTTGTCGCATGACAAAGACCTTATTGTCTCCTGATAGCAAGGTTGTTGTCACACAATAGTAAACGTGTTGTCGCATGACGTAAACCTTTTGTCGCATGTCTTGGCCCAAAGCTTCTTTTGGCCAAAAATTTTGCACACAAACCCCAAAATATTCTCTTGTTTCGTGAAAGTGGTTTTGGGCATATTTTTTAGGGATTTTCCACCTTCTATTTCCCAGAGGTATCTTAAAATGAATCCTGGCGTGGGCACCCCAACTAAGGCTAAAATGAAGAGAAAGGACCGAAACCGAATGGGCATGTGGACTAAAAGTGGAGGGAAGGATGAAGTAAAAAAAAAAAAGATGGCCAAAAATGGGGGTTTATTAGTACTTTTTTCACTCAAGAACCTTCTAAATAATAGTATGAGATTGAGATAAATAATGTCTAAAGTGCATGATTTTGTGACTACGTTTTGCACCCACTTTATGTTGGTGCGCGGAAAGATTGGTAACATAAAGTAAATAGAGATGCATACCTAATGTCCATGAAGAGTATAATAGAAAACTATTAGGATAAATTAATTATGCATTATATGATTAATTATTTAATTAATGTTATTAATTAAATAATGTTGTTATATGGTTTTATCAACCATATTTGTTTTATTTCTTCACGGGTATAATATTATTGTTATGCTTCCCGGATGTAATATTGGAAGCTTATGTAATATGGAATATGGTTTCACTTGTGCAACTTAGTTTCTTGTTTGTATTTGGCTGTGCAATATCTATAAATATTGTAGCCCATTCTTTGTATTTTTGGTTGATTGAGTTTAATACAATTATCAGGCTTCCGCCCCTGTTGCTCAATCTACATTTGGTGTTAGAGCAGGTTGAAGGATATTGGAGGATTGCAGCAGAGTTTGAGGAGCATTGGAGAAGCTTGTGTAAGAAAAGAGAGCCAGAGTTGCCTCTGCAACTTCCCAGCCCCATCCCCTATAATACCACCATCAAATTCCTCAAAACTGCCATCAAATTCCTCAAAACCACCTTTATTCATTGCAATTAAGGTTGAGGAGGATAGAATTCACCAAGGAAGAGATTACAAGCTCAAAGGAAGGAAGAAAAATGATCTAAGGTGCCATACACACTCAAAATTACCTTCATTCTTGCCAAAACCACCTGTCATTTTTCTCTTTGCTGGAATTTTTGTTCAAAACCACCTTTCCAAAACCGTGGTTTTTTGAAGAGGTATGGTTTTACAGTTTGGAAGTGTTTAATTACATTTTGCTCTTTACATATAATTGTTTAGCTTAGCCGCCCAAGTGGCTAGCATAACTTTTGTAAGACACTTCCCATCAAGAGAGGTCAAGGGGTCAAATCCCCCTCCCTCACCCACTACCAAATTTCAAGGAAAATTTAGTGGAACCGCTAACTTTAGCAGAAAATTCAAATTTAGTTATAACTAACTAAATTTAGCGAGAAAAACCCTATTTTAGGGGAAAAAATTCTTCCACTCTGCATATTTTTACATTCTGAGCACTTTTTGCCAAAGGAGGGCTACCTAAAAACTTCATTTTGAGCTATTTTTTTATGGTTGTTTGCTCAGCAAGCCGTATTGGGCTCCGAAGGCCACCAGGGCCCCAAAAATAAAAAAATTCCTGCCATTCTTTTTTCCAAATTTTTGAATGTAATTGTATACTTCAATGTATTGTACTAATTTGCAGGTTATCATAGTCAACTATAAAAATTATAACTGCTCAAAAAATGGCAGAGAATTGTAATAAAAAATAGTAAAATTTAGTTTTGAAACACTCACGAGATCCTAGATCTCATTCGCAGCATTCGGTATATACGGTGCCTCTAGGAAGCACTTACGAGTAAAGTCGTCACGACTACTACTACACTTAATGCCTAATATAGCTGCAACAATGTCATCTGGGCATCAACCCTTTAAATCGATGAGGAGTAATAAGGTCACAGTGCACACACTATGAGCCATCTCATCCGTCTATGAATGATTGCATGACATAAATTCAGACATGAAATTATCCAAGTATATAGTGAAGTTACATGTGTGTATGAGAATATTTCTTTGATCTCATTTGTCAATAATCACACAAACCCCTTTCAGTACTATCTTGGTACCACATATTGAATTATTTCACGTACGTTAACGCCTCTTTCATGTACCGCTGGGTATATAGAAAGTTCAAGCTTCTTCCACGTACTCACCGGGTATATCGGAAGGGCGTATATAGAAAGGTTTGCTATATCAAACTAATGGTATATAGATTGTGGGAGACCTTATACCCGGAGGATAAGAGCCGCACCACATGTCGGTGATCTCTGCAAAATGGGCACCAAAGTGCTCCAAATTTTTTTCTTTCGAATTCACAATTACTCGGAGGAAACAACTATGCTGCATGGAAGACACAAATTAAGACACAACTTGAGTTTGAAGAGATTTGACCTGCTTGTGAATGGTAATTTGACGAGATCAACTACCGATAAAGCGAGATCATAAGGCTAAACTCATCATCTTGTTTGAGTGTCACGAAGATGTGCAACCCCACATTAGAGATGCCAAAACAGCCAAAGAAGCATGGTATAGGTTGAGCACATTATACGAGGCCAAGAACAAGAATGTTATACTAAATTTGTAGAGTCAGTTACACACATTAAAGTTCAAATAGAATGAGAAAATCGAAGCTTTCTTAAGAAGTGTTTCAGAGTTGATGGCTTCACTTCTAGCCCTAGGAGAAGCGGTCTCAGATGATTCTCTCATTCCCATTGTTCTGAGATCAATCCCCTCTTCTTACCACATTTTTGTTACAACACTAAACATGTCAGATACGACCGTTAGTTTTGATAAATTTGTAAACTTACTGCAATAAGAGGAATCCATACATAATAAGGATGATGAAGAGGAGTAGGCACTTTCTTCACATCAAAAATGGAAAGGAAAAGGTAAAGGAAAACCTAATTCCTATCAAAAATTTCAAAATTAAAATCAGTATCAAGGGGACAGACAATAGAAGAAGCAATGTCCAATCTGTAAAAGAGGACATGACCTACAAGATTTTTGGTATAATACTTACAAGAAAGGTTCATCAAAAACTCTGGACCTCCACAAAAATCTCACAAGGGACATTCTAACTACAATCAAGGGCATAAAAATGGGAACTGGAAAAGAAGACCTATCAGTAAGGAAATATTGTTGAGCAACAAGAACAGTCGGGAAATGAAGACTACTTGTTCACTGCTCGAACAAGTGAACCATCCACGTCATCTAATGATGTTTGGTATGTTGATTTGGGGGCCACTCAACACATGACCGGCCAAAAGACTGGTTTATTTCAATGAGGGACACACCATCGAAAAATCATGTTTCGTTGGGAGATGATTCTTCATATACAGTTCAGGGGATTGGGAACATTTCTCTACCCCTTGGTTCACACAACTGTAGACTATCAAATGTCTTATATGTCCCTAGGTTGACAAATAATCTTCTTTCAATCAGTCAACTCCTTGATCACAACTTAAAAATTGACTTTGATAGTCATTCCAACAAGAAAACGTGTTTGATTTGAGATAAATCACGAGGCTTGAAAATAGTTACGAAAGCCTCTAATGTGGGATGCATGTTCCAACTTGATTTTTCCATAGAGATGATCAGGAACTTATGGCTAAGAACTCTACCTCAACACAGTTGTGGCATCGGAGACTTGGTCATGTAAGTTTCAAGTATCTCGAGACACTTCACCGACACAATATGGTACATGGGCTACCATCTCTTCAGAAGGATACAGACAAGTGTCCTCACTACCTAGTAGGAAAAAAACACAGAGTGTCATTCTAGAAGAGTACATATCGAGCTCATGGTCAGCTTGATCTAGTTCATACCGATCTTTGTGGTCCGATGCAACCAAGTCATTCTAGATTTCATTACTTCATGTTATGTGTTGATGACTATTCAAGGAAAATGTGGATTTTTTGTCTTCACAAGAAAAGTGAAGCTTTTTAAACTTTCAAGAAGTTCAAAGTAGCAGTTGAAAATGAAATTGGTCGTCACATCAAAACTCTCTACTTAGATCGAGGGGAGTTCACCAATAATGAGTTCAAATACTACCTACGGACTCATGGGATTTTTCGACAAATGCCTCCACACACACCGCAATGAATGGTGTTGTTGAGAGAAAAAATTGTACTATCATGGAAATGGTGCAATGCATGATCGATGATTCTGGAATTGCAAAGACATTCTGGGTAGAAGTAAGCAAAAACAATAGTTTATTTGTTAAACAAAGTGCCCACAATGCTCTTGAAGGAGTAACACCACAAGAAGCATGGTCAAAATGAAAACCATCTATTGCACACCTTAGATTATTTGGGTGCAAAGAAAGCATGCACATACCCAAGAAAAATAGAAAGAAATTAGACATGAAGTCACAGAAACTCATCTTCATTGGGTATAGTGAAGAGACTCTTGGGTACAGATTAATGGATCCTAAGACCAGAAAAGTCTACACCAGTAGAGATGTTGATTTTTTCGAGAAGAAGGAAGTAGAGACTCCTCCTCCAGACTCACCAGATGTAGATTTTTCACCAGTTGTAAAAATTGAAGCTGATGTTCCCTCAGAAGATGAAAGTGATGATGGGGATGATGGTGTTGATCAGATAGAACCATGACCCATGAGAACAGTTTAGCATATGCCTAAGTGGTGTACTAGCACATTACGAGATGCAAGAATGGATGCTCCACTAGATACATCCATCCCTGGACCATGGAATCGTAGTAAAGCAAGAGAAGAAGTTAAATTTGCTTTGATGAGTAGAGTTATTGAATCTGATGATCCCTCTACAGTCCAAGAAGCCCTACAGTCAAAATCTTAGAAAGATGACATGGATTCTAAATATCAATCAGTGATGAAGAATAAAACTTGGTAGCTTGTCGATCTTCCACCAGAAAGAAACCCATTAGATGTAGATGGATATTTAAAACAAAGTACAAAGAAGATGGGATAGTGGACAAGTATAAAGTGAGACTAGTAGTAAAGGGGTATGCACAAAAAGAAGGCATAGACTATGAGGATACATTTGCTCCCATAGCTAAGATCAAAACAATCAGAATGATCTTTGCTCTAGTTACACATTTTGGTTATAAATTCCATAAGATGGACGTAAAAAGTGCCTTCCTAAATGAATATTTACAAGAAGAAGTCTACATGACTCAACCTAGGGGATATGTAGTATCTATTCAAGAAGCAAAGGTGTGCAGACTCAGGAAATATCTGTATGGCCTTAAACAGGTACCCTGGGCATGGTACATCAATATTGATAAACATCTCGTATAACATGGATTTGTTAGGAATCCATATGACCCCAATCTCTACCTAAAAAATAAAGGGGGGAGATTGTGATTGTTTTTATCTATGTCGACAATCTAGTTATCACTGGTAGTTTAGTGAAGATGATCGATGCAATGAAGAAAGATCTTAATTGATCGTTCGACATGACAGATCTTGGGCTAATTCGTTATTGTCTTGGATTGGAAGTATGGAAAAAAGAGAATCACATCTTTGTTTCTCAGATGAAATATACCAAGACAATGCTTGAGAAGTTCAGGATGATGGATTGCACACTAATTGCTACACCTATAGAGAACAGTTTGCAGTTATCTCATTCAGATCCATCTCCTAAGGTAAGTACCACTCTCTATCGGCATTTGATTGGGAGACTCATTTACCTGACCTACACTAGACCGGATATCGCTTTGCATAAGCTATCTATCTAGGTTCATCCAGGAACCCAAAGTGTGTCATTGGAAAGTAGCAAGGTGCATCTTGAGATATCTCAAAGGATCAGTAGATCTTGGTCTAGAATATAAGAAGAATGAAAACTTATTCTTGTCTAGATATTTGGATTCAGATCATGCAGAAATATTGATGACAGAAAATCCACTTCAGGATTTGTGTTCTTTATGGGATCTAGACCAATATCATGGGGAAGCAAGAAATAACACTTCGTTTCTCATTCTTCCATAGAAGTTGAGTATCGTTCTACAGGAGAAGTTGTCTATGAAGCGATATGGCTATGTCGCATACTAGAAGGACTTGGAATACCACAGGAAAAACTAACCACCATGTATGTTGAAAATGAAGGTGTTCTCAAACTTGTTTGCAATCCATTTTTTCATGAGATAAAAAATCACATTGAGGTACAGGTTCATTTCATACGTGAACATGTGTTGAAGCACAATATCCAGCTTCAATTTTTTCCAACAACTAAACAACGAGCAGATATCTTCACAAAGTCACTTGCACGTGACAAATTCAAGTTGTTTAGAGAATTCCTCTCCTCATCCCTTGAGACAATGTTATTAATTAAATAATGTTGTTATATGGTTTTATCAACCATATTTGTTTTATTTCTTCACGGGTATAATATTATTGTTATGCTTCCCGGATGTAATATTGGAAGCTTATGTAATATGGAATATGGTTTCACCTGTGCAACTTAGTTTCTTGTTTGTATTTGGCTGTGCAATATCTATAAATATTGCAGTCCATTCTTTTTATTTTTGGTTGATTAATTTTAATACAATTATTAGGCTTTTTCCCCTGTTGCTCAATCTACAAAAATGCAATCAAGGACTAGACAAAAGCATGGAATGACAAATATATGGAGAAGCGTGGAAACTATAAATGAAAAATGTGCAAAGAAAAATTGATGAAATTAAACCTATGGTGGAATGCATGTATATAGTTGCCATAGTGTGTAGTGTACTTATATGGTTAGTAAAATCATGTATGATACCGCAAAACATTGTTGTTGTTGAGGTTGTTGTTGTTGTTATTGACGTTGTTTTTGTTGTTGCCCCTAATTTGACTACTTGTTTCTCATACAACCAGACCTACAAGGAGAAAATGATCAAGTAGTCAAATATGTATGTATGTAAGTGTAAAAATGCTATGTAAAATATGCATGTATATGAAAGTGTGAAAATACGCAAATGTAAAATACATGAAAAGAAAAGTGTAAATGGAACATGTGCACCTAATCCATGTCAAGAGAAAGGGTGTAGAAGGATATCCTAGTACTACAATTTTTTTGGGTGATCTCATGCCACCCTAGCTGAAGAAGTGTAGGGAGGAAATGCTCTATGTCCTCCAAGCTCTAACCACTTCTGCTAAAATGTGTGTGAAGAGATCTTTATATTGTCCTAGTTTTTGGTCAATCCAATGCCACTGGATGAAGTAGTGTAGAGAGGCACACCCACTATAACCTCTAAGCATGTAATTGCTTCCTAGAAATGCTAAGGACACCATGTCCTGTAAAATCCAATGTGTATTCAATTTGTAGACATGTCCGAACCCACTCACTATGTATACCCGAACCAAAGTGTAAATATGTTTTGTTAGTATGTAAAACTCCCAAATGATTCCCCCTTCTTTGGGGGTGCATGCAACATCGCTGATAGGAGACATGTGGCCCCAAAATAGGACCAAATGTATGCACATTATAACCCTGAAATTTCTTGGTAGAAACAAAGGCACACACAAACAAGAAGGCTAGCCAAAGACAAGTGTAAACAAACAATGCATGCATATAGAAAACATGTGTAAGCTATGCAGATAATGTAGTAAATGTAAACATACAAGAAAGAAAGTAAGCCACACAAAGTAGGATGAAAACATGGGACATCACTCACGATGTTGCAAGACACACACAGGCAATCGTGTCCACAAAAATAAGCAAGTTTGTACACAAAGTATAGGGAAAATCCCGCATACAATTTTCAAACAAAGGAAGACAAGTAGAAACAAACAAACAAGTAGTCATGGATACATAAAATCCTACAAAACAATTTTTTCACATGGAACACCCATTAATATGTTAGAGAAATAACCAATATGTCAAAATTGTGTATAATCAAGTAATGTAAGATGCTAAGTACAAAATGAAACAATAGCACTTGGAAGAGACAAATGTGGATGCCCTCAAATGACTATATTAGGAAGGGTAGAAGGTGATAATCCATGTCACGTGTAGGATAATTGTATCTGTGATCACACTAAACAAATGCATGAATGCACATGTGTGGATGGTATAGATAATGAAATATAAGAAATCAATCTAACATGTGTAGTAAAGTGATCATGTAAAACACTAGAAACAAGAATAAATGTTCCAAGACAATACATTATGCTATGGATGGATGGAATGGAATGCAAGATGGAATGATAGGATTCATGTGCCCCCCGAGTGAATGGAAGTGTATGCAATGGGGTTATTTTTATTTTCCCCCTCAAAGTATTCAATAATGAACAGGTGAACGAGAGTGTGTCATCGTTAAATGGTTGAATAATGTATATTGTATCTAACACACTTTGTGATGAATGTATAAGTATGGTGGTGAAATGCAACCTAGAAATGATGTGTGCATGAACCCTATAGCTGAAGCGTATATCACAACTAGATGAACATATAAATGATTATCTAGCCTAAACGTATATCAATATAAGATGAATGGATAAGTGATGATGTAACCTAAGGTGTATACCACTATTAAATGATATATTAGGTGATGATTTAGCCTATAATGTATGTCACTACAAGATGGAAGGAGGGAGTGGTGATGTAACCTAAGGTGTATACCACTACAAAATGATAGAATAGGTGATGATTTAGCCTAAATCATATGTCACTAGGTTAGAAATGTCGCATGATGAAAGGTCAAATAATAAATATGTGATGAGTGTAAGGTCCATTTGATTTGTAAACCCTCGGCAATCAAGTATGGACCGAGGAACTAAAGTGCATCATAAGGTGGTGAGTGCAGCACGTAGAATAAAATATAGTATATGTAATGATGAAAAACTACCATGTGATGAGTAGAATATGTAAATACATAGTGTGTAAAATTCTAATGCAAGATACAAGGTGATTAGAACATGTGAATATGAGATATGTAATATGTGAATGCAAGAGGTGTAGAATGTGTAAAATGGCATGTATGTAGATGGACTAGTAATGTATTATGAATGAATGATGCTATGATAGGCTAATATAGGACGAAGAAGAATAGGATAGTATGTAGAATATATGTGAAATTTTATGGTGTAAAATGAATGGTATGTAGATAAATGGATAATGCGATATGGAGGATATGTCGACACTAAAATTTTCCTCCATAATTTCTATTTCATTAATGTATGTATTAGGAATAGGATGTTGTTAAGTATAATTAGTAGTAGTGTCTGATAGAAGATAACGGCGCCGTCAGTACGGTGTCGCCAATAATGTGGAGTACGGTAACAGTCAAAGTACAATAGGAATGTTGTAAAAAGTAAATATTTGTCGTAAGTGGTCCAATAATGTTAAAATGTCAAAGTTTGGGTAATTAGAGAAGTAGGGTCTACATGATTAGGAATTAGAAATATTATATTGGTAATAAGGACAAGGAGTGAGGTCATAAATATTTTGTGTATTTTATTTGTAAAAAGTCTAAAAATGTGGAACCCATGTAAAATGATAAGGTTTATCTTATCTTAAGAGATAAGCTTACATGTACAAATAAGAGTTAAGGTATGGAATATGATTCGTCAGAGTGGATTTCTTATCCTATCTTAGAGATAGGATGGATAAGCTTGGAAGTTCTATAAATAGAGAGGCCACCCCCCTCATTTAGCATAGAAAGAAGTAGCGAGAAATATTGTAGGAAGTGTGCAAAGGAAGCCATCAGTTAAAGGTGTGTTGAAGAAGCCATCGAGAGGTGTAATTGTAAAGTTTCTCCCATAGTCTTGTTGAAGTACCTCATGGGTGAGATTGTAACAATTTCATGTTAATATTATAATTTACTTTGATATTTCAGATTTGTCATCATTCCGTCTTATCATAGTCGATGGCATTCTTGTGTTCGGTTTTTGTTTTGTTTCCAGATTACATCCACCAAACTAAAGGTTGTTCATTAGTAAATAATCATAAAGACGAGGAGTTCCCGGTGAAGAATTATCATAGTGCGGATTGGTGATGACATTTTGGTTCCGTTGCTGGGACCATTCCTCGTTGGTGGATTTTCTCGAGAGATATTCCCACTTAGTCAAAAATCAATTGAAGGGTAACCTTGTTTTTAATGTGCATAGTAGTTACCATGGTAAAGTCATTTTTACCGTGAATAGTAGTTACCATGATAAAGTCATTTTTCTGTGAATAGTATTTATCACAGTAAAGTCAATTTTTACCGTGAATAGTATTTACCGTAGTAACTTCACTTTTTACCATGAATAGTGTTTACCACAGTAAAATTAGTTTTTACCATAGTAAGTCAAGTTTTACCATAGTTTACCGTGGTCATTTCTATAGTAATTCCAATTATTTGTGCACATAGGTCTTGTTGATTGTACTTGTGGGTTGGTATTTCACGGTGGTTACTTTTGAAAATGGGAAAGATTCCTGTTTGTTCAGCTTTCAATCTAATGAAGATGCTTCTTCTTTCATTCAAGAGTTTAAGCAATCTTGTATTTGTAATGGCCTTATAAGAAGGGAACAATGGACTGAATTTTTTCCTACCTTTTTGGATGGTTCCGCACGTAGGTGGTTTGAAACACTAGGTGATAATGTGAAAAACTCATGGGATTTATTAACTGAAATTTTTCTTGAAGAATTTGGTGAACAACAGAAATATGCAGATCTCATGATTGAGATCACAAAGCTAGCCCAAGGAGAGAAGGAGAAGATAAGGGATTATCATGCTCGTGTTCTAGAGCTAAGGAGGAAGCTCGATGCCCGATCCGGAAGGAAGGACTAGCGGATGGGTTGATGAATGGCGTGGATAATCTCCTCTCTGTAAGCACTTCATTCTTGGGATGAAGCCGAGATCGACAACGAGTGAAGTATGACTACCCAGCTACCATTGAACAAGCAAAGGAGATTGCAAGAAGGCAAGAAGAAAGCATGGAAGAGGAGCCCAAAGAAATTGTTGTTAAAGTAGAGCCTACACCAGCACCTTTGGTCCAGAATCCACAACCACTCTCGGTGAGCACAAATATTTCTCCTAGTACATCTACTGAGTATGAAGATCTGCTTAGGAAGATGGGCCAGTTAACTATTAATCTTCTTCAAGGAAAGGAATTTAGTTCTCAGGGAGGAGATAGAGGTCCAAAAAGAAATATTTCTGAAGTTGTTTGTTATGGTTGTTATAAAAAGGGTCATTATAAGTATAATTGTCCAGATAGAGCTTCTACATCTGGTACAAGAGATAATGATAAAGGAAAAGCACCTGTGAATTCTCTTGATGTAGTAGATAAGAGTAGAAATAATGAAGTAGATGTGTTTGTAACAAAAATAAAGAAAGAAAAAGATAATCAAGATGGAAATGATCCTAAGAAGATGAAAGAAGAAACTAGTAAGAAACATAGGAGAAGAAAGTTGGGTGTGCAGGATTTTCTGATTTCACAGGGGCAAGGACCATACTCCATCTTGGAAGATCTATCCAAAAGGCCTACAAATATTACATATGGTCAACTCTTGGCTATGTCTTCTGAGAAGAGGCGGGAGTTGCGAGGTGGACTCAATGCTCGAAGAAGGAAGGAGGTTGAGGTCCCTATTTTGGAGGTAGAGGCAGATCCCTATGCTCCACAAGCTGAGGTATTATGTAATGGTATTTCAATTCATGATGTCTTAGTTGATGGAGGTGCTGCAGTTAATGTAATGACCGAGTCTGTAATGAATATGTTGGGTTTAAAATTGATCGCCCTTCAACACTTATGTTAAGGTCATTAAATAAGGGAAAAACTAAACCAGAAGGTGTAGTTTCAAATGTGGCAATATCTCATTATGGGTGTTGTATGTGTGGTAGACTTTCGGTGATGAAAAATGGTACTTGCGTACTCCAATGTCACTGGGAAGACCATGGCTAAGGAGAGTTCATGCAAGAAACTACTAGAATGAAGGTTTCATGACACTTGGATGTGGTAGAGAGAGGGTGAAGATAAACGTGATCCCTTGACATCATAAAGCAGAACCTGTGGATTCAAGTGATGAAACTGATGATTGGACATCCTCTGATTACTCTAGTACCAGTGAAGTGGACACTGAAGATGAAGAAAGCGAGGTGGATGTTTCAATCATGGATATCCCGCCACCACACCAACTCATGACCCCATAAAATTATCTAAAGAAGAAGTTGATGATCATCTCCAACAAATAAAGATTGGTGATGCTATGATGGAGAGTGAGAAGGAATCCTACCTCTAGCTCTTTCGAAGGTACATACACCTATTCACTTTTGATTACAAGGAACTCCATCAAGTAAGTTGGGTAGAACATTGTATTGAGCTGGTAGATGGTGCTAAGCCCATAAAGCAAATGCCATATAGAATGAATCCTAATTTTTCCAAGACTGTAAAAGAAGAAATAGATAAGTTGCTTGATGCAGAATTCATATTTGTTGTGGAGAATTCAGAATGGGTTTCTCCCATTGTGATCTCAATAAAAAAGAATGGGAAGCTACGCATTTGTGTTGATTACAGGAAGCTCAATAAGGCAACAAAGAAGGATCATTACCCTCTTCCATTTTCAGATCAGATCTTGGATGAAGTAGCTAGCCAGGAGTGCTATAGTTTTGCTGATGGATATAGCGGCTACAACCAAGTTTGTATAGTAGAGAAAGATCAGCTGAAGACCACGTTCACCACTCCTTGGGGAACGTTTTCTTATAGAGTTATGCCTTTTGGGTTGTGTAATGCTCCGCAACATTCCAAAGATTTGATGAATAGGGTGTTCGAACCCTACATTGGGACCTTCATCGAGTATTTCTTGGATGATTTTTGCATCTATGGGAGCAAGTTGGACCACCTGCACCAAATGGAGACAGCATTTCAAAGGTTAGATGAAGCACAAGCCTCACTAAACCCTACAAAGCACGTGTCTTTGGATGTTCTAAAGGTGTTTTGTTAGGGGATGTTGTATCCAGAGATGGTATTGGTATCGATCTCCCCGATAAAGTTTCAAAATCAAAGATTTACCATTTCCTATGAATAGAAGTAAGTTGAGATCATTTTTAGACCATGTGGGTTACTATAGAAGGTTCATTAAGAATTTCTCAAAGATTGCATGACCACTAACCCAGTGTCTTGAAGAAGGATGTTACTTATGAACTAGGAAATAAGGTGCATGAAGCTTTTGGACAATCTGAAGGAAGCCTTGGTGTCTTCACTGTTTTGAAGAATCCAGATTGGAGCAAGCCATTCATTGTGTACACGATGCCTCGGATACAAAGCACTAGGAAGTACTTTGAGCCAAAAGGATGAAAATGGGAATGAGCATCCAATTTACTTTGGGAGCGATAAATGAGCAATCTTGAGGTAAACTATATCAGAATCGAAAAAGAGGCTCTAGCTATCATTTTCTTTGTAAAGAAGTTTAGAAATTACTTGCTAGGGCAGAAATTTATAGTTATAACAAATCATCGTGCTCAAATATATTATCAATAAGCCTAACCCATCATGGAGGATAGCAAGATGGATAATTTTTCTACAAGAATTTGAATTTGATATTATAGATAGGCCAAGAAAGAAGCATGTCAATGCAGATGCACTCTCTCGAGCCTATGATGGTTTAGGATCATCTTGTGATGATGATGATTTCCCGATGCAAAGATTGTTATCCCTTGACACAATCCCTAGTGAATACATAGATATTTGGAATTATCTCAATGAATTCAAATTTCCCGATGGTGTCAATGCAAAGACTAAGAGAAAG
This sequence comes from Taxus wallichiana var. yunnanensis, assembly GCA_018340775.1. NCBI lineage: Eukaryota > Viridiplantae > Streptophyta > Pinopsida > Cupressales > Taxaceae > Taxus > Taxus wallichiana. Next base: position 789,358,286 of record CM031234.1, read on the forward strand.
ATTACTCAAGCTAGTCGTCCATACTCTATTCTCGCATGGAGCATTATTTCGAATAGGACCGATGGACAGACAAGACGGCGGTTGGACGTGATCAAGGAAAGGAGCTGCTAGAAGAATTCCACAATGGTACATGTGGAGGGCACTTCTCTAGACAACTTACAAAGCAAGAAGGATCTTGGATGCAGTTATCACCGCCCACTCTTTTAAAGATTGTTATAATTATTGTAAGACATGTGATATTTGTCAAACACATGGTAACCGTAAGACTTCATCAGCTCCATTATGTCCTATTCTTCCACTTGGTCCCTTTGAAAAGTGGGGAATAGACATTTTAGGTCCACTTCCAACTACATCACGCCAAAATAAGTATATTGTAGTTGCCACAGATTATTTAACCAAGTGGGTTGAAGCTAGGCCATTGAAAACAGCTTCCATGGATGAAGTGGCAAGGTTCATGTATGAACGCATTGTCACCAGATTTGGTTGTCCATTAGAAATTGTAATAGATCAAGGAAGCCACTTCATTAATGAGGTGGTAGAAGCCCTAGTCAATAAGTTTTCTATTAAGCACAGGAAGGCAACAACATACAAGCCAAGCACAAATGGACAGGTGGAGCGAACAAATTTTGTGCTATGTCAAATTCTAGCAAAGATGCAGCCTTGCAGTACATAAATGGGATAAAAGGATTCATGCAGCATTGTGGGAATATAGGGCAACATCAAAGTCAATAACAGGATACTCCCCATTTCAGTTGGCCTATGGCATTGATCCAGTTCTTCCTATTGAGTTTGATATTCCCACTATGAGAGTTATGAAAAATGAAAGGATGGATGAAAGTGATTCAGTAAAAGAAAGGTTGGTACATCTTCATTTTCTAGAGGAAATGAGGGAAATAGCTAAGGATACAAGCTATAAGAATAAAGTGAAGCAGAAGGAATACTTTGATCAAAAGATCCAGTGGTCTCCATTTCATGTGAATGAATTGGTCCTAGTATATGATTCCAGATACAAAAAAAGAAGACAGAGAAAATTTCTTCCAAAATGGATGGGGCCCTACAAAATAGCAGTTGTGCATGAAAATGGTACGTACCGACTGGAGGAATTGGATGGCACTCCCATTATGAAATGGGTCAACCACGACAATTTGAAGATTTTCCAAGCACCAAAATAGTCTACTCCAAGGACGGAGTAGAAGCTAGGAAGGGGGAAGATGTCGACACTAAAATTTTCCTCCATAATTTCTATTTCATTAATGTATGTATTAGGAATAGGATGTTGTTAAGTATAATTAGTAGTAGCGTCTGATAGAAGATAACGGCACCGTTAGTACGGTGTCACTAATAATGTGGAGTACGGTAACAGTCAAAGTACAATAGGAATGTTGTAAAAAGTAAATATTTGTCGTAAGTGGTCCGGTAATGTTAAAATGTAAAAGTTTGGGTAATTAGAGAAGTAGGGTCTACATGATTAGGAATTAGAAATATTATATTGGTAATAAGGACAAGGAGTGAGGTCATAAATATTTTGTGTATTTTATTTGTAAAAAGTCTAAAAATGTGGAACCCATGTAAAATGATAAGGTTTATCTTATCTTAAGAGATAAGCTTACATGTACAAATAAGAGTTAAGGTATGGAATATGATTTGTCAGAGTGGATTTCTTATCCTATCTTAGAGATAGGATGGATAAGCCTAGAAGTTCTATAAATAGAGAGGCCACCCCCCTCATTTAGCATAGAAAGAAGTAGTGAGAAATATTGTAGGAAGTGTGCAAAGGAAGCCATCAGTTAAAGGTGTGTTGAAGAAGCCATCGAGAGGTGTAATTGTAAAGTTTCTCCCATAGTCTTGTTGAAGTACCTCATGGGTGAGATTGTAACAATTTCATGTTAATATTATAATTTACTTTGATATTTCAGATTTGTCATCATTCCGTCTTATCATAGTCGATGGTATTCTTGTGTTCGGTTGTTGTTTTGTTTCCAGATTACATCCACCAAACTAAAGGTCACATGCATTAGTAAATAATCATAAGACGAGGAGTTCTGTGAAGAATTATCATAGTGCCGGATTGGTGATGACAGATACATATTGTAGGATGTAAGGAATGTAGAAAAAGATGTAGATACAATACATAGGTGTCAAAATGTTGTAGACTAGATTTAGAATGTAGGATGTATGATGAGGTGTAATTTGTAATGCCTATAGTTGTTAGGTTGTGGAGCTTGATTACTTCACGGTAAGTATGGATTACATGTGGCTAGTTTACATAGTAACCGCGTCAATCAGCATATTAACCATCATCGGTCATCATATTAACCTTCATTGATCAGCATTAGAACCAACATCGGTCAACATAAGAACCGCCATCGGTTAGGTAACCATTGTCGGTTACCTATGTGTGAAAGTCTATATTTAACTCACTCAATTAGATATAACTTTGTTATAAAGTTGATCTCAAGGTTGTTAATGCATAGCTAATATTCCCTAAGTTTGTAGATGCTTATATGAGCATGAAAGCTAGGGTAAGATGTTATGATGGCATGTAATCGATTATTATTGCATGTGGAATCCTTGATTGAGAGGATGAAGAAGAAGAGAAAGAAAGAACGGGTTACATGGAGACAGAGCTTCCATGAAGAGAAGTTGGATAGAAGGAAATAAAAGGTACATTCGAATGGTGAGAAGATGGTAACATCTTCTCTTGCATTTCCTTTGTATAGTTATTGTCTCATTGTAATGGTTTGCATAGTATGCAAATCACATAGAGTTTATTCTTGTAGATCCACATGTTGGTGAAATCTTGTCTTATAGATCCATGTAGATCTAGTCTTATATTGTTAGATCCACAAGTTATTGTGAGATCTTGTATTATAGATCCATGAGATCATATTGTATTGTTGATCCATATAGATCTAGATATTGTACAAGAGGTTGTCTTCATGTTTTCACAGTCATGCAAAGTGATGGAGAGACAAACTTACTTCTTGGTGTACATTCATTGTTCCACATTGGAAGACCCATGTGAGATATCTTATAGTAGATCCACAGAGAAATTGGTAACAGTTCGGAGATGTAGTAGTTCCAGGTTATGTGAGATATGATGGTGGTTTTTGAAGGCACATTGTAGTGCACTTATATAGATATGTTTAGAGATCTAGACTAGAGGATATACTCTTAGAGAATTTTACTCTTATATTAAAGAGTTGGTTTGTACTCTTGTTATATTATATATATGAGATATCTATCTTTAGTGGACGTATCCTGCATTGGGTGAAACATGGTACACGTTGTGTTATGTGTGCGTACTTTGTTTTGATTTGGATTATTCTAGTTTATACGTCCACTATTGTATATTTTGGAAAATCTGTTTAGATCATGTGTGCATGATTAGGGTTGTTATTGAATCATAACACTATTATGTAATCCCAAATTCCCAACAAATGGTATGAGAGCTTGGTTATTTCAGAGCAAGGTTTTGCTTCAAGATATTTTTAGTGGTTTACTAACACGTGGACTATAGCAGGTTTGTTTTACCTAATAAAAAGATCACAGGAGAGATTCAATCTCAAGTGGAATATGGAAGAGTGAGGTTGCTTTAGAGAATACGGTGGCCGTAATTGGTTAGGTGGCAATCGGCATCTACGGGGTGATCGTGATCAGCTGCAGGGTAACCATGGTTAGTTACATGGTGAACGTGGTCGATTACTTAGGAATCCTGGTTTTAAATAGAAAGTCACAAATTTAAAGAGTTAATAAGATGCATGGAATGTGTCTTGTTTTTCGAGGTGTCCCTGGTTCTTGGAGGCACAAGCATGTTGGTCGATTGCAAATCACGGGTTAAGGTATGGTTTTATCTTGGTTTTACAATGCTTGTATGTTTTGGTTGCACATGCATATTTGGGATTACATATCTGAGTATGAGATAGAGGATAATTTATGCATCCTTTGGTGCAGTTAGATGCATGGGCTTCGTTAGATAAGTTGAATATAGTAGCACGAACGAAGATGAGGTTTCTATTAAAGAAGCATGTTCTTCATTTACGATTCGGTTGAGTATATTGGTGCTTTGATAAGGTTATTTATTTCATCTTGGTGTAATTTTATTACATGTATTATTGTTGTTTAGTTTTTTTGTAAGATTTGGGTGCTTCTTGAAATGATTGGCTCAACACAACTATTGTCTTTGGTTGAGTAGGCACCTAGTTTGGTGACATATGCCAATTTTTGGCGTTTTGTTCGATCCAACAAAGATTGACGTCAATTAGGGAACTGATATCGGTCATAGAGAGTAACCAGTACTGGTCAGCAAACCATGGTCGGTATCTATGACAACAGGTTTGCACGAGGTTTCTTATAGTAGAAGAGGGCATGGATAGTTTAGTGTCCTATTTTGGATGATCAGGTTTCTGGCACAGTGTGTATAGGAATAAATAGTGCAGATCACTTCAATGTTTGGATAAGAAAGAGGAAAAAGTTGGCTTGGTTAGTCCAGTGAGTCTTTTGGTCAGGTATATCTATATGGTTCATGTTTTATTTCTTTCATTTGGAGAAACTGATATTATGTTTGGATAGTGTGCATAGATTTACACCATGGTTTTTTGGTGTTGTTTGACTTTTATTTCCTGGTTGTGTGGAATCTTGAGGACAAGGGTATTCAGTCTAAGGAAGAGATCCTCAATGAAAAGTTGTGTTTAGACATAGTTTCATAGAATGAAATATGTTGAGTACATAGGTTGAAAATAAGTTTATTCACCTACTTCACAAGAAGTCCGAACTTTTGTGATGTAGAAGTATTCTCGAGAGAAGAAAGGGAATCAATTTTATAGTTCTTTCATATTGTTTTATTTCTCACCGACATATTAGATTTTGACATTGGTGTTAGAAGTAGTGCAAGGGAGTTCGGGTTAAGTGGGAGTAAGCCATTGTTATTGGCATTACAAGATTGGATACATTATACACATACGGAGTGAGAGGAGATTACTACTATCCGTGAGTGGAAGAGGAACTAGTTGGTTTTGGAGGGCAAGCACAAATTTTCGGTATCTTGATTTTATTTCTTTGTGATGTCACTTCTAGTTTTTTTGTGTATGGATATTCCTTAGGGATGTCAATTGATGGTTGATTCAGCTGATTTTAGATGATAGACCAAGTTTCATATTTTAAAGGGTGAAAAAAGGATAAAATATTATAGTTATAGAGAAGTATTATCACTATTTGGTAACCATGGTCGGTCAGGGCGGTGACCATGGTCGATTAGGAAACCATGGTCGGTTTTGTCACAAGTTTGATAATAGTGTTTATTTACCATTTTTAGATGGTACCCTTGTTTATATTTCATCTTGGTTGCTTTGCGTGCGGTATGTGTATAACATGTGCTTGTATTTGCACTTGATATTAGCTGCATAGTTTATTATGGTTGTTTATTATTGACAATGATGAGCATAGGATTTATATTCAGATTTTTGAGCTAGTCGGTGGCAGACTTTGAGCTTCGGAGAGAGCTGGTGATATGGATGGATGTACATGGTGAGTTTGTTCATGTGGATAGATTTAGTTTTGTGAGTCTATGATGATGAAAATATTTGATTTACACATGGATTCCTATGTGAATGGTTTAGATTCCTTGAGAATGAGTAGGGAATGTTTGTATTTCCTATTGATTACTATGTTACTCCATGGGAGATGGTATCTACAGATGATTGTCTTAGACATGCTAGTTGTTTATGCAGGGTTGGATTTGCATATTGCAGTGTTTGGATTTCTTTGAGTTAGTGTTTGTGGATTGATCACCCACTATTGCATGTAGAACTCATTCGGCTTGTTTTTACTCGGGATCTTGTTTTTCTTTTGCATATTCTAGTATTGACTTGTCTTTAGACAATTACTTTTGTGGTTGCATGGAGACATGGATAGATGGATGGAGAAAATAGTTAGTTTCACGGTATGGCTAGTTGTATATTTTGGGAATTGTTTAGATCATGTGTGCATGATTGATTTTTTTATTAAATCATAGCACTATTCCACAGTCCCAAATTCCCAACAATAGTGTAGTGTGTGGGGTTCGGTGTAATAATTCCTCAACATTCAAGTGTGAACCAAAGCACAAGAGTGTGTCATCGAGTAATGAAAACATTAAAATGTGTAATGATTTTTCCTATGAATGATAATGCAAATATGAAAGAGATGCACCTATGTTAATATGAGGAGGGGGAGATTGTGTTAGATGCCATGCCCCCAAGTATGTAAGCGATGGAATTTTAGTAAAAAGACACTAAGTGGATCTGTAAGGAGTAGTTTCCTTAACAAAAGTGATGGGACGCTGAGGTGGTAATGTTGCAGACAACTTGAGTGGAGGGGTATTTTCTTTAACAAGATGATTAGAAAATAGAAGTGGAGTAGGATGGCGAGAAATATTGAATGGTGGCATATTTGGTGGTACTTATCTTTTCAAGGAAGGCATATGAGAAATGATGGTGTGATGTTGATTAAGTGGATAAGAAGAAACATCATAAATAGGAGAATCATGTGATGGAACTATAGTATTTTTCTAACTAGGAGGAGAATCATTATGCACATGTGAGTGACTATCAATATCAAGCATGTAATGAATAAGAGAATTATCTAGAACTTCCTGAGAAATATTAGAAGGAGGCTCACTAGTAGCCACATAACATGGCTGAGTAGGGGGTGAACTAATTTTGATAGGTGGTTGAATTTTTGACTTGGGGATACCATAGGTGATTTCTTAGGTGGATCGTGACTAACCAAAGAAGGAGTAGCCTTAGGAGCCCATGTGGATGTAACCTTTGGAGAGGATGATGTAACATGACATTGGGAAGTGAATGAGATAAACCCTTGACACTCAAGATGTTTGACTCTACGTTGTAAAGCATAGCAATCATTGTCAGTATGTCCATTGATTCGATGATAATTATAATATGGATGACCCTGATACTTTGTTAGCCAATAAGGAGGATAGTAATGAGTAGGTGGCAAAGTGATCAATTAATGACTAAGGAGGTGAGTAAGAATGTCATGTGGCATAGTATTGTTCTCAAACATAAGAGGCTCAAGAAATGGCATGTCTTGAGGTTCAGCTAAATGACATGTAGTGGACATAGATTGCATATAAGATGTAGAAGGAGCACAAACATGTGATTGAGAAGCATCCTTAAGTTGTTGAATTTTAGATCTAAGGGATGTAATGGTTGATTCCATAGCCTTAAATTTTTCTTGAAATAAATCATGTAGATATTGAATTGAATCTAATAGGGGTTGAGTAGATGGAGGATCACTAGGATCAGAGTCATCAAATAAATGATCGAATATAGAACTGATTTGGTGTGGTGGCATATTGTCATCTAGATACATGCAGTCTAGCTATTTTTGTAAAATACCTAACAATGAGGATATCTCTTAAGTAAAGTAGATAAAGAGACTTGAGAAACTTGGGGAGCCATGATAGAAAAGATAATAAAATCCCTAGAATGAAGGTGGATTCAAAGGTCGGGTTCACCAAAATGATTAACTAAAATTGGACTAACTATGTAGTGCTAAGATATTTAATCTAAGCTATGCAAAGTTGTACTAAAGTAAATAAATGTATACTAAAATATATAAAATAAAATACTAAACCATAATGTGTAAGAGGAAGAGAAAAGAAATTAGGCGATAACATATGTTTTCCAAACTGTGTCATTGTGATGAACAAAAATTAGAAAGTGGGAACAACTATGTTGGGGTCACACAGAGGACATATTTGTGTGATGTGGCTAGACAAAAGCTGGGGTGCTTGGGAGAGGATTGGGGCACCCACGGGCTCTCTAGTAAGCAATATAGGTTCCATGTTTTGTGAAAAGTTCAGGGGACTTGTCTTTACACATACGGGAGATGATTATTATCCTTCGCTCCTTGTCACATTAATTTCTCTATACTGCACCGAATGCTCTGATTAACTAAAATTAGACTAAACTATGTAGTGTTATGGTAGTTAATATAATTTAGGAGGACATAAATTCTATAAATAAATATGTTAAAGCAATATAAAGTAAATAAATAATTAAACTAATGGAAATAGAACACTAATGTGCAAGAAGAGGGTGAGGAAATAACTCAGCTGATAACAGATAGTTTTCGTACAATTTTGCAAAGATGACTGGATGGAACAGGAGCAGGAACAACTACACAAAGGTCCTATAAAGGCTATATCTAGAGGATCTGAGCATACTGAAGCTCCTAGAGAGGTACTGGAGTTCCTATGGGCCCCACTGGTATGCAGAATTAAACACCATGGTCTTTGAAAAATCTCTAATATTAGTTCTCACGGGGTTAGAAGATGATTTGTAATCTTTATTGTGTGTCTTGTCGATTGATGTACTACACCGAGATACCCAAATATCCCAAGAGGAAGAATAACTGCAAGAGACCAAGAAGAAGCATCAAAACCCTAAAAACTAAAGTTACAAAATGAATGGGTCAGAATGACCTCATTTGTGTTATAATAGTGGGCTTACTAAACTTATTATTTTACTACATTTCAAACCCAAATATAGTTCTGGTGTGTGTACATGTTGTGTCCTAGGTCCTCTTGTTCCATTCACACTATGTGAAATAACAAGCAATATCTAAATGTATAAAATGTAATAGCATGTTTGCATGTAATAAAATAGAATCCCTCCCCTAATGAAGTGTGATGTAGACTCCCTAGCTTGTGTCTTAATGATGAAGCTATGTGGATGCAAATACAATAGATGGATGCAACTATAGATGGGTGATAGTAGTAGATGATGTTAGGTCCCTCATTATGGTCTCATAAATTTATATTTATAGGGTTCTCTTGATCTAATTTTGTAATTAACCCCAACATGGCCAACTAGGAAAAAGATAAGGATGAAAAATGACTAGAAAGAGCCCAAAAATTGGTGGAAATTTAGAAAAGGATCGGGGTTCCCAGTGTGCACCGAGGTGCCCATGGGTACCCTAAGACTACCCCATGCTCCCAGCCGAGGCTAAAATGATGGGAAAGTTCCAAAATAGACTGGGCATGTAGATAAAAATGTGTGGAAATGATGAAATAAAAGTAAAATAAGATGGCCAAAATATGGGGTTAATTATTACTTTCTTCACTCAAGAACCTTCTAAATAGTAGTATGAGACCGGGATAAATAAATGTCTAAAGTGCATGATTTTTTTCACTACAAATCCAAATATTCCAAGAGGAAGAATAACCTGCAAAAAGACCCAAAAGGAAGTATCAAAACCCTAAAAAAATAAAGATGCAAATGAATGGGTCGGAAAAACCTCAATTTGTCGAATAGTGGGCTTACTAAATCTGAACGTTGCACTACATTTTAGACACGAATGTAGTTACGTGAGTGTTTTTATTTTGTTCCCTAGGTGCTCTTGTACCAATTGCACTTTGTGAAATAGAAAACAATAGCTAAATGTAGAAAATGTAATAGAATGTGTGCATGGAATAGAATAGAATCCCTCCCCTATGAATTGTGATGCAGATGGCCTAGCGTGTGCCTTGATGATGGATCTATGTGGATGCAAATCCAATAGATGGATGCAATTCTAGATGGAGTGATAGTATTAAATGATGTTAGGTGCCTCAATATGGTCTCAAAACTTTATATTTATATGGTTTTATTGATCTAATTTCATAATTAACCCCAAAAAGGCCGACCGTAAGAAAGATAAATATGTAAAATGACTAGAAAGAGCCCAAAACATGGCGGGAAGATTTGAAAAGGATTGGGTCACCCTGTCGACCAGGGCACCCGTGGGCACCGCAATACTAGCCTAAGAACCCCGAAAAGGCTAAAATGACAAGAAATGACCGAAACCGATTGGGCATGTGGACTAAAAGTGTCGGGAATGACAAAGTAAAATAAAATAAGATGGCCAAAAGAAGGTGGTTAATTAGTCCTTTATTCATTAAAGAACCTTCCAAATAGTAGTATGAGACTGGGATAAATAATGTCTAAATTTCAAGGTTTTGTGACTAGAGAAACCCTAAACGCAATGAAGAGTTAGAATACTTAGCTGATTTAACAATAATCTTAGACGTGCAAAAAGATAGAGAACTAGTAAAACTAATACATATGAGGTCATAACCGAACCCATAAAAATGAAGAAATGTAGAAGAAGGATAGACCAGGATGCCAAGGGAAGTACTTGGGCACTTGGGTGTTAGTATCCTTGTTCGAGCGCCAAATTTTGTGCGAGATGCTTAGAAAATAATCTTCGCAAGGTTGATGAGTTATCACAATCCTTCACAATCTATCGCTATAATTGCACACAGTGATCATCGATGTCGTTGATAACCTGTAATTAAGATATGACCTACAAAACCCCAAAACATAACAAATCCTAAAAATAAAATAATGCAAAATGGGGTCACCTATCCTCGGTTGTCAACAAAGTGATCTTAAGACCGAGCATTGTACTACATCTCAAACCCAATGTAGTTCTATGTGTGTGTGCAATGAATTGTGCCCTAGGTGGCTCTTGTGTGTGTCGTACTTAATATCAAGAAAGTAGATAGATGTAGAAAATGTAGATAAATGTGTGCATGAAAGAATGAACTTCCCCTCCTATGAAGTGTATGCGAAGTAATTGTCTCTTGTCCCTTGTGTGTAGCTAGATGGAGTCTTGAATGCTCTTGATATTTCTCATGAGATTCAACCTTAGGTGGTGATAGCTAATGCTTAGTAATTTGACCTTTATTATGATCACATAACTTTATATTTCTATGATTCCATTTCTTAAATTTTGTAATCAACCCCAAAAAGGTGACAACCAAAGATAACATGCCCAAACAGCTAGAAATGACCCAAAATCATGAGCAAAGTAAAAAGAGGTGGGGATCTCCCAAAGGGGATAGGGGTGCTTAGTTACGGCATTTTGGCTAGGTGCTAGTGGCTAGACCGAGAAATGTCAAAGTATGAAAAGATAAATAGGACAAGAAGGATTGTAAGACCAAAAGTGGAAATGGGAAGGAAGAAAAGATGGTCAAATACATAGATCAATTAGTACTTTTCTTATTTAGTAATCATATGAATAGTATTATGTGATGAAGACTATATAGATACCTAAAGTGTGTGATTTTGTGTCGACATGTGGCCACAAAATCATGCACTTTAGGCATTATTTAGCCTGGTTTTCATACTACTATTTAGAGGGTTTTCAAGTGAATAAAGTACTAATTAATCCCCCTTTTGGCCATCTTGTTTTACATTTTATTTCATCTTTCCCACACATTCCCACATATATGCCCAGCTAGTTCAAAATTTTCCCATCATTTTATCCTAAATCTAGGCACCCATGCCTATCTTCAGGCATCCGGTGGCACCACAGTCCCACATGGGGCGCCCCAATCCATTTTCCCACTTTCCCGCCTCTTTTGGGATCTTTCTAGCTGTTTCTCATCTTTATATTTTCATGGTCATCCATGTTAGGGTTAATTACAGAATTAGAGAAAGAAAACCCTATAAATATAAAGTTATGAGACCATAATGAGGGCCCTAGTGTCACACACTACTATCACTCCATCTAGAGTTGCATCCATTACATCACTTGCATCCACATAGTGTCATGTATCAAGGCTAGGATATATACATCAACACATACAACATAGGGGGAGGGATTTGATTCTATTCCATACACACATGCTAGTACATTTTCTATAATTACTATTGCTCATTAATTCAAAAGTACAACTGGAACAAGAGCATTTATGGCACAACATGCACACACACACCGAACTACATTTGGGTCCGAATGTAGTGCATTGCTCAGATTAGTAAGCCCACATTTTGGTAGTTGAGGTAAATCCAACCCATTCATTCTGTATCTTTTATTTTTCCTAGGGTTTGATACTTCCTTTTCTCTTACAGTCATCACATCATTATTCAAGACATCCAAAGACAAACCCTGCAAGTCCAAGTGACAGACGACAGAAAGTATTTCGATCATCTTGTGACCATACAAAATTCATATTTTGAGAATTTACGATATCATGGCACCTAATCTACAAACCATGGCACCCCAATACCTTCCAAGGCACCTCATTCAACTCGGATCCTCTAGATATAGCCTTTGCGGGACTTCTAAGTGGTCGTTCCTACTTTACCAATACTTTACCAAGTGGGTCAAAGTGAGTCCCCTTTAAACTACCACTAGTACGGATATTTTCCACTTTCTCACTACACATATTATCACACATTTTGGTGTGCCTTCAGCTATCATCATTGATAATGGATCTTCCTTCAAAAATAAGGACGTTAAGAAATTTTGTGCTAAATTCAAAATCAAACAATCCTTCTCTACACCCTATTATCCATAAGGCAATGGTCAAGCTGAGGCCACTAACAAAACTCTTGGGAAAATTTTATGTAAAACTTTTTACTCTAGAGGTAGTATTCTACATGTTATGGGCTTATCGTACTAGTGTTCACACACCTACTAACACTACCCCTTTTTCTTTAGTTTATGGTTTTGAGGTTGTTATCCCATTGGAATTATAAATACCATCCTTACGAATTTCCTTAAAAGACATCCTCAAAGATGACACATACTTGTGAAAACTAATTACACGAACTAGAAATGTTGGACTTGCATCAAGTACAAGCACTTGAGCATCTCCGCACATAACCAATTTCTCATCACTAACACATACAACCAAGAAAATCACTTGCAAGAGCTTCACATCTCGTGACCTCATACTCAAAGAGAATCAAAATAATACAAATGTTGAGGCAATGTTAGTGCGAATCATAACACCCTTGAATTTCTACAGCCGGATGGGTTAAGGCTCTTAGTGTGATTGCACAACATGGATCATCTCTCAAAGTGTGGGACCTTGAGAGTTGAGAGAGCTCTCCGGATTAAGGACAGCTTCCTATTCCTTTGTTTAGGTGCACATAAATTAATTTTGCAGAGGATCTTTTATAAGCCTACTCTATCATACCAAGGAGATAGGGTTGAGAAGATATGAGAAAATAAACCTAATCTAATGATGTGAAGCACCAAAGGGATGTTAATCACCTATTTTGCAATTGAACACAAACCATAGAAATGTAATACTACTACCATGCATAGATAACCGAACTATAATGAGAGATCAGAAGGCAACAATGAACACATGAAAGGGTTGAGAATCATCCACAAACATATATTATTGCTCCAGAGTTGATACAGTACACTACAGTAGCCAAGAGGCAAAACTTTGTATTACAACTCGAATGGGAGGTTTAAAAGCTCCAAAAATTCTCTTGCAGACAAGGGAAGAAGGGAGGGTGCAAAACAAAACTGTCCAACCCTTTACAATGAGCCCCGCCCCTTCTTTTATAGATTCAAGCACATAGAGAAGAAGGAGAGAGGTGGGAAAACTAATTTGAAACTCAGCTACTAGCCATCAATGCCCCTGTAAATCCACCCACAATCTATCAAATCTACCTCAATTACTTGTTTGGTGTGTTGAAGGAGGAAGAATTGGTGGATCAGATCAAATCCAATCTGGTTGTTGGAGAAAATGGATCCTATATTAATGGCATGAAGATGTTTTCCATTTTTCCCCACCTAACTTCTTCAAAATTAAAGTTTCAGATTTCCATGATGTAGACGAGGTTGAGATCTCTCCAATGGTGCCAAATTTGTTGGATTTCGGGAACTAGATAAAAAGATATGCCCATTTGAAGTTTTTTGAATCAAGTCCGTACAAAAAATGGTGGAAAAAGTTAGCAGAACGGGTCCACGGACCCAAAATTCACTTTGCGCCCCTTTTGCACAAAAATACAAAAATGTAAAAAATTACCCCGTAGCCCTGCAATACCTTTTTGTTAAAAAACCATCTTCAGGTCCGTTGGTCTACATTTTTCATTTGGGAAAAAAATCACTTCAAATCCCATCACCCCGTATGTAATTTAGGCCTGACATGTGGCTCCTTGGGCATCGGCGGAGGCATGGCTCATTTTTATACTTTATATCTCTCGAGAACGAAGCCCAAAAGTTAAAATTATCTCCAACGACCCACCTTCCTGCTTTCACTTAAAACATGGCCACATGGAGTGCTAGTGCTCATTTGGGGACCTCTTTTGGATTTTGCTTTTGAATTTGCATCAGGCTGACACGTGGCTCCTTCCACAGCTTTGCTATATTCCTTTATGTTTTTTACTAAGTCCTTTTGTTTGGTGGGGCCATACATCTGACCAGGGACACGTGGAGGCTTGGTGCTTGTTTAAGGACCTGCTTTTAGATTTATCTTTGAAGATGTGTCGGGTTGACACATGGAAGCCTTGTTCTCATTTGAGTCTCTTCTTTGGGTGCCTTTGAATGTGTGTCGTTAAGGCACATGGCGCCTTCCGCCTACACTTTTATGCTTAGCAAATTTGGCCCCACTTTTATATTTGACCTTTGTTGACCCATTGCCACGTGGAGGGCTAGCGCAAGTTTAAATCTCCACATTAGGCTCCCATCTTGAAATTACGTCGAGCTGACACGTGGTTTCTTCCACTTGTTCGAATTTTCAACAGTTGGATCTATCCATTTTAAGGCTTGCGACATGTGGAAGCTCCGTGCTTGTTTGGAGACTACTTTTGAGTTTAATCTTTGGAGATGCGCCAATGAGGCATGTGGAGGCTTCCGCTGATTCCTCCATACTTAGCCAATTTTGGGCTCATTCTGAACCATTCGTAGAGCCCGAAGACTTGGGTTTTTCTCCATTTCTTTTCCTTACGGCCTCTTGTTTTTCTTTGACACTATTTTCCTCCCTCCCCGACCCTACTACTCCATTGTAGAGCCTGTTGTTACTTATCTATTGGATTTGAAGTGTGGGTTCGTTCGACTGAAACCGTTTCTTGAATTTCTTCCTATACAGGGTCATGTTTGATCAATTTTTTCAAGGGAAAATTTGAGATAACAAGTTGACAACTTACAAGGATGTCTGCACTTTGCTAGATGAATATATCAATTTCCTTGTTGTATCCATTGGTCACGGAGTCATGGTTGGTGTCCTAGTGCTGGTTCTATTCTTCTTGAAATGAACACTTTAAGACCCGATTTTAGTTGCTCTATATTTTTTCTATTAGAAAGCAAGTAATTTTTACGGCAACTATGGGTCTCCCTATTGCAAAATGTCTTTGAAGGGCTCGCAGATTGTCCTAGAGGCACATTTAACTATATAACGACACAAACTTGGAGCAACAAAAACCTATGCCACAACACTTAGGGAAACAAAACCTATGCTACAACAAAACAATGTGCATATGCACTTAGGGAAATTAAAATTCTATGCTAATATTTACAAGGGTGAAATCTTCCTTTTCAGTAGCAATGTTTGAGATAGATCCCATTTACTGGGATCTACAATTCTTCACCATCCAATTTAGCTAGCTGGAAGGAATTACTACTCTTACACCTTGTGATCATGTAAGGGCCACTCCAAATGGCATCAAATTTGGAATGATTTTCAGTTTTTCCCAATCTGCATCCCACTTTAGAACTAAGTCCCCTTCTTGAAAGTTCCTTGTTCTCTCTTTCTTGTCAAAACTCTTCTTGATCAATGCTTGATCCTTTTCCATGCTCTACATTACATGCTCTCTTTCTTCTCCTACTTCCATTAGCTCTACATACCTGATTGCCATGGGTTCAAACTCAGATCAGTTCCAACTATTTCATGATCTTAAAAGCGGAAACTCAAATGATATGGGCAATAATGCCTCTTTTCCATATACAAGCTTGTATGGGGAGCTTCTTGTGGATCTTTTGGATGTGATCCTATCAGCCCATAGAGATGATTTGATCTTTGTATGCCAAGTTCTCTAATTTTCATCAAGATTCCTTTTGATAATCCTTAATAGGTTCTTGTTTGTGGACTCTACTTGGCCATTACCTTAAGGGTAATAGTTTGATGAAGTGCTAAGGTATACACCATTCTTGACAGCCCATTCAGTGATCCTTGTACCAAGGAATGCCAATGCATTATCTGATATAATAGTGGCAGGGACTCCAAACCTAGTGGCTATTCCTTCATAGAAATCCAAGATGTTGGATTCATTTGCTTCCTTTAGAGCCACTGCTTCAGTCCACTTGGTGAAATAGTATGTTGTTGTAAGTATCCACTTGTGGCCCTGGCTTGAATTTGGGTTAATCACTCCAATGAAGTCTAATCCTCATTGTATGAATGGTGATCCATTGAAATTGAGAAAAGGGGTAGGGCCACTAACTTTTCTTTCCCTGTGAAGAATGCACACTTCTTGCACTTCTTGATCCATGAGTAACAGTCCTTGAACATTGTAGGCCAATAATAACTAGCTTTCATGATCTTGAGAGTTATTACTCAAGGATCAAAGTGACCTCCTGCTTCTCCATCATGGAACTCATGCAACACCTTCTCAATTTGGCCTGTCCCAATGCACCTCAATAGAACAATATTGATATCCCTTTTAAATAAGACACCACCAACAAGCACATATGGTATGGACTTTAGTCTAAAGTATCTCCTCTTTGATTTGTTCAATTCTAGAGGGTACAAACCTATTTGGAGATAATGCATCAAGGCTTGAGTCCAACATGGAATAGGTGCATCATTATCTGGTTGATCTTGATCATTCTACAATAGCAGGACAACCTCTTTTCTATCCACTGACTCATCCTGTTGCTTGGAGGCGAGATGTTTACAAAGACCCTTTCCATGAACAAGTTTATTCACCTTGATCTCAATGTCATATTCCATTACCCGAGTGATCCAACCTACTCTCTTCTCATTCAAGTCCTTGTTTAGGAGAAAATCCTTAACACTAGCATGAGATACTAGTAGTTGAATCTTATTGTTTGAGACCAAGTGTCTGAACTTCTTCAAGATCCTAATAACAACAAGGACATGTTTTTCAATGAAAGAGTACTTTACCTTGTAGTCCTCCAAGCTTTGACTAAAGAAGGATATTGGTTATTCTAAACCTTCCTTGTTGGGCTGGACCAAGATGGATGAGATGGTGTTTGACCCTCCAAAAGCATACAACATGAAGTCTTTTGAGAATTCTGGGTTAATGAGAGTTGGGGCTTGTGATATTGTGAGCTTAATGGCCTCAAAACTCTCTTTGCCTTTTGTTGTCCATTTAAATGCAAGAATCTTATTTAACATCATTGTTAAAGGCTTCACAAGAGTGGAAAAATCAGGTACAAACCTACGAACAAATTTTATCCTCCCTAAAAAGCTTTGGAGATACCTTTTGTGTTGTGGTAATGGAAGTGTCCAGATAGCTTCGACTTTTTCAGGATCAATTGTCAACCCCTCTCTTGAGACAATGTGGCCCAACAATTTCCCCTCATGTGCCAAGAACACACACTTATTTGGGTTTAAGGACACTTTGAACCTTCTACATCTCTGGAATACCTTTCTGAGAAGGAAGAGATGATCTGCAACATTCTTTGAGAAGATGATGATATCATCTAGATACACTAGGAAAATATTGTTGATTAAGATTTTGAATGCCATGTCCATAGCTAACTAAAATGTTTCTCTAGCATTTAATAGTCCAAATGGCATCTTCTTATAAGAATATGTACCCTATTTAGTGGTGAAGGTTGTCTTAAATTGGTCTTCCTCTTTCACCATTATCTGGTTATAGCCTGAGTATCCATATAGCAATGAAAACCCCTCAGAGCTAGCTACAACCTGTAAGATATGTTCCATTGATGGGATTTTATAACGATCCTTAAGTGATGCTTTGTTCGGATCATGAAATTCCACACATAGCCCGATTTCTCCATATTTTTTTCTCACACAGGCACTAAGTTTATAACCAAACTTCAAAGGCTTGATAGGGAAGATGATGTTGGCCTCAATTAGCTTGTTTAACTCTTTCCTCATGAGAGACTCAATGTGAGGATTTATGGGCCTTTGCTTCTTTCTGAAAGGCTTTGCTCCTGGATCCATATCGATAGTGTGTTGTGCCAACATTGGGTTGAAACCCATTAAATATTTATAACTCCAGAAAAAGACATCGAGAATTCTTGAAAAAGTTAAATGAATTCAGTTTTTTCTTGTTGAGTACTTACCTTTCCAATCTGAAACGTTTTATCTTCTTCTATGAAAATGGGCTCTAAATCTTCACCCTTTACCTGAATTTTCACCTTCTCCTTTTGGAATTGATCATTTGGGTTGAAGATTGATTCAAAAGTAACAAGACCCTTTATTAGTTTGTTGGTCCTCAGCTGCACCACTTGATCACCATATTGTTGCTCCAGTCTGTCTTGGTTCCTAGAGGAGAACTCATCTTCTTCTTGTAAAAAGTTGACAATTTGCTGGTCATTCTCGAAGACCTACCAACTTGTGTTATTTTTTGGGACAGCTGGTCTCATTATATTGATTCGGGATTGAAGAAAAGTCATGTTTGAGAAATCAAATAAGGGTCCCCTCATATTTGTCTAACTCCCGGCTGTCCTACTTCTTGAGCCAAGAGAAGTAAGTACCTCAGAAAATGCTTAAAAAGGGTTCAGAGAAGGAAAATAGGTAGATCCGGGGAAAAATCGTGAAAAATCATGGCTAAGTCTGCTCAAGGTCGCCACACTTTGGGGCGTGTGGGAATTTTGATAACAAATAGCGCGGGGTGAAAAGGCCATGTTTCTAGGTCCCCTCATATTTGTCTAACTCCCTGAAATCAGTTCTGAGAAATGCGAAAAAAAGGTTCAAGAAGGCAAATAGGTCGATCAGATCCAAAAAGCACAAATGGGACAATCGGGCCAAAAGTACGCGGCGGGCGCGAAAAGCCGATCCGGCCGAAAAGAAAAAAAAAATTGGCTAAGTGTTGCTCGGGACGTTTGGGACAAAAAAGACCCGAACCGGCCGAACGGCCGAAATGAGCAGCGAGCGATAAAAAAAGATTGGGACATTTGGGGCCAAAAAGGCCGAACCGAGCAGGCCGGCCGAAAGCCGAAAGTAAAATTGATCGAAAGGCCAAAATGCCCGAACAAAATTGTCCCAAAGGTCCAAAATCAAAATGGGACGTCGGGACAAAAAGACCCAAATACACGCGAAGAAGCCACCGGAGCCGAAAGCCAATCGAAAGTCAAAGGAATGCCACGTGGGACAAGTGGCAAAAAAGGAGGCACGGCAAGCCCATTTCGGGCGAAAATCAAAGCCTGAGGTTTTGTCCCAGTAATCAAATGGGACATCCGGACAAAATGGAGGCGAAATGCGCGAAGGAGCCGAATCAGCCGAGGACCAATCAGAAGCTGCCACGTGTCACGGGGAGGAAAAGTCAACGTTTGGTCCGGAAACTTCAAACGGCCATAACTTTTGACTCTGAGCTCCGATTTTGATAAAATTGGACTTTCTGGAACGAGCACGACGTCCTCTACGCCACAAAAACTGGATTTCTTATTTTTAATGAGGGTAGATATATTTAAATTAAGGAAACGTGTTCGGCTCCAGTCAGTGAATGCTCTTTCCCGTCAAATGACAGAAAACGCCTGCCAGGCCCAAAAGCTGCCTGCACTCAGAAGGCCATAACTTTTGCATTTCTCAACGAAATCACACAAAATTGGTACCGTTGGAATCGTGGTTCCGAGCCCGATGCACAAAAATCAAGAAATTCTAGATTTGATCAGAAATTGATTGAGATTTTTAAGAAAACGTGGCCGGGTTCAGAACAGTGTTTTATTTGGTAGCTGGGAGTGCAATTAAGAGGCATGGTCATCATTCCTTCTCTGCTGCAGCACATGGGACAGTATGGGGAGCCTTTTGCAAGTAATGTATACCCATTCCACTCAATTTAATGCCTCTTACAGGTGGTTGAAGGACAGATTTCGGGATTTCCATTTTCCCTTCTCTTTTCCTTCTCATTTTTCTATAAATTGGAGTGTTGGGCTCATTGTAAAGGGGAGAGTTTTTGGGTAACAAAGCTCTGTCAAAATTGCTTTGTGAAGCCAGTGTGTTGCAGGCCCTTGTAGTGGACTCCTTGCATGGTGATCCAGGCCCTTATCTTGTAATAGATTGAACTGTGCATATCATGAAGCAATAAAATACCAGTTTGTGGATACATCTTCCCCTGCTGTGTTTCCTTGCATTCTTCTTGCCCCTTTAATCTTTTCTACAAGTATATTGTGTCTATTTATTATGTTCTTGCAGGAATTCATTATCATTGTGTGTGCTTGAAATATTACTGTGAATGCATTTTGCTAGATTGTGGAGAACTGTCATCACCTCTTCTAGTGTGCACTTTGCCTCTGTATTTCACACATTTGGAGACTACTCTCCCATCCTCCTTTTCTGGTGTATCACCGCTTTAGTGTAGGCTTTCATTTTATGCATTCTCTCTCTCTGGTCCCTTGGAAATATAGATTAGAATAGTTAGTTTCTCCTGCATTAGAGTAGATTGTGGCAGGTAGTTTAGGAGCAAGAACCAGCTTTCTCTGGAGGTCTATCTCAAGTAGCAAGTCCCGCAACTTGGAGATAGTACCCATGTTATCCAATCACCTTTGGATGCTTAGAGTGATCAAACTAGAAATCGATCAACATCCGGGTCTTTGTGATTCGGTGATAACGATTACGCACGCCGGTGGGACCTTAGAGGTCTTCACTTTCATTGCAACAAGATTGATGTGCACTTGTTGTAAGTTCCAGCTTTGAAGGAGCTTTAAAATCGCACATCTGGCGACTCCAAAAGAGGCATAATCCGCTGGTTTACTGCGGTCAAGCTGACAAATTTATGAGAAGAATACGAGACCGGATCAAGAACTAGGGAGGAAGGATTGTTTGTTTATCTGCATCTATCTCCTCGGGCGAAAGAAGGGGAAGAAGAGCTCAAAGATCTGCGTCTCCACCTAATAGAACTTTGTCTACACCTCCACCTAGTAGACCTTTTCTCGCATCAACAAGGGTTCTCAGGCCAATCAGAATGGCGCAACCACTAAATCCCTTTGTCAATTTCAGCGGCGGCACCCACTTGCCCTCGATGCACGAGAATCCGGTTCGATTGCAGCATTGAAGAACATTCCATTTTCACTGGAGAAAATCATCACCACTCACGGTGATCATGTCAAAGACATTGCTAATCTGTCATGCGATCCATGAGATAAATGAAATGGATGTGGTACATCAAGCTTTTGGCATCATCGTTGAAAGGAAGGCATTGCATGGTTGAGCCTTGAAGGCTGGTTCTATCACAAATTGGAATCGATTATGTGCATAGTTCTCCATGAGCGATTTGGAGAGAAGGAGACAACTTGTCTCTTCTAGAACAATTAACAACTATCAAGAGCTCCCAATGAGCGGTGGCCGACTTCAACTTCAGATTTCAAAGGTCTTGGGATAGGATTCCGGTGGCGGTCGAGGCCAACGATGAAGGTGCTTTTCTATACTATCTTAAAGCTTTGAATTCGATATTTCTATGTTAATTCAATCTATGGGAGGCACACCTTACTGCTTCTTATAGCATTGCCATTAGGGCTGAAAATTGTCTTATTCAAGTGGTAAGCTAGCTCCTGGCCCCCATGCCATTATATCCAAGTTTAGAGCCCAAGTACTAGTCAAACACTGTCTTAGCTCTATTCCCACTCCTAGAAATCAAAGTTCAAATGAAGCTTCTACTTCATCTCTAGTGCCCCAAATGAGCTTGAGAGTTATGAAACAATTGCAAAATTTAGGTAATGAGCTGGTCACACTCAAGAGGCAATGACAAGCTCAAAGTTTTAGACCTTCCTATCAGCCTCAAGCTCAACCAAATAGGCAACCATATCAACCTCAAAGACCACCCAATCCAGCTGCAAATCAGAATCAAGCAAGGCCTCCTGCCAACAGACCATTTCAGCCCTACAACCCCAATGTTGCATCTGCATCCAGAGCTTTGGTGCCGGTCCAAAATAACATGGCCCAAGAATATGATTGGTGTTTCCGTGCGATCGACCACATAACCAATCAATGTGCTTTAACGGTGCATTAAATCGAGGCTCTAATGGTGCAAACCATTGGTGGGTCGCGAAGTCGACCACCACGAAGAGATCAGCGGCGAGGAAGCACCTCGGCAGGAACATCTCGAGCGAAACTACTCTTGTCAATTGGCGGTGAAGATTTACGTGGTATGAATCAAATACCCTCTCAAAGTGTTGCGGCCAACACAAGGTCAAAGAGGAGAAATTTGGGTGAAGGACACACCATTGGCTTCGAGTAATCCACAACCTTCTACCACTCCACAAAGCCATTTGTGGAAAAAAGCTGTAGCTCCCGAACATACAGGAGCACCTAAAAAGCGGCCCTAGGCCAACTCGGATGCCGATGTTCGCTGCCCATGTGCAAGGAATGAATGTGCAGGCCAAGGGACAGCAGAGGGATACTTCATCTCCATTCAACATCATTGATCAGATGAAGAAGACAAATGTCAACATATCAATGTGGCAATCACTATCCATCCCAGGCCAAAGAGATTTGCTACAAGCTGCCATGAAGGACTGGTCAACTTCAAATCAACAGGTCCAAATGCAAGAGGAGGTACTCACAAATGCTGCCCAGCCTGAAGGAAATCATGGAGGACAGCAAGGTAAAATGTTGAAGCCCCCTCCATTTTATGTTTCATTGATCATAGGAGATAAGCTGGTGCATAATTGCATGATTGACTCTGGGGCAAGTAGTTCAGTAATGCCAAAACAGATAGCTGACCAGTTAGGGCTTCAATATGAAGTCATCTCCAAGGGTGTAGTGCAATTAGATGGGACAGCAGTGACAACGGTTGGAGTAATCAAAGGTTTGAGCCTCACACTGCACGCATGTCCCAATGTAGTAGTGTTGCAAGATGTGTCGGTCATAGACCTACCACCACTCTTTGCATTATGCTTGTCAAGAGACTTCACTGCTAAAATTGGAGGCTATCTTTCGGCGGATTGGTCACACATGCTGTTCAGAACAAGGTATGGAACTAAGGCTACAATCAGGTCTGAACCTATTGCAAACTTCCACATTGAGCCTTACACTCCAAGCCAAATCAATACCAACTGTTCAGCGTTTGATCAAGAAGATTATCCAAGCACTGATGAAGCTGACACCAAGGTTGGAAGCATCCCAGTTGACTCTTGATGAATGGGCAAGCAAGGTGCATGCTTTTGATCCTTATCAAGAAATAGAAGAATCTGAGCTAGGAGTCTATTGCATACATGAAGAAAGTCAACCTATTCCCAGCATCACCAAGCCAGATCATAAGGACAAGAATGAAGTATGGCAATTGTTCTTTGATGGGTCAAGGAGTAGACAAGGTGCAGGAGGAGGAGCTATGCTCATTTCACCGCAAGGTATAAGGTATTACTCAGCCTTCCGTTTCCAGTTTTCCTGTTCAAACAACACAGCTGAGTATGAAGCCTTAATTCATGGGTACTGCTTTGGGCAAAAGAAAAAGCATCGAGAATTTACAAGTGTTTGGTGATAGTGAGCTGATCATAAACCAAGTCAAAGGAAAAAATGCTGCCAAAAATGATCTGTTGAAGAACTACAAAAATCGGGTATGGGATCTTATTGAAGATTTTGAAGCTTTTAGCATCATTTCCATCCCAAGAAAAAGAATGAAGCTGGCTTGTGTGGCTGGCGGCAATTGGGGCTGCGTTTGATGTTGTAGAAAGTATCAAAAGTGAGAAAACTCAGCCTCATATCAAAGTGGTTGTGAGACCAGCTATTCCGGATAACAACACAAGTTGGCAAGTCTTCGAGAATGATCAGCAAATTGTTAATTTCCTGCAAGAAGAAGCTGAGTTCTCCATGAGAAATCAAGACAAGTTGGAGCAGCAGTATGGTGACCAAGTGGTGCAGCTGAGGACTAACAAACTGCCAAAAGGCCTCATAACCTTGGAGTCGATCTTGACCCGAATGATCGATTCGGAAGGAGAAAGCGAACATTCAAGTAAAGGGTGAAGATTCGAGCCTATTTAGTAGTGAAGAAGGCAAGACATTACAAATTGGCAAAGTAAGTACTCCACAAGAGAAATCTGATTTTGTTCGACTTTGTCAAGAATTCCCGAGATGTCTTTGCTTGGACTTACAAAGATTTAAGAGGTTTGATCCCAAAGTTGGCACAACATACTATTGAGTTGGATCCGGAATCCAAGCACATCGGGCAAAAGCAAAGGCCGATGAAATCCTCATATCGAGCCTCTCATGAGAAAAGAGTTAGGCAAGCTCATTGAGGCCAGTATCATCTTCCCCATCAAACACTCAAGTTGGGTTGCAAACTTGGTGCCGGTAAGAAAGAGAAACGGAGAAATAAGATTGTGTGTGGACTTTCGCGATCTAAATAGAGCATCACTCAAAGATCATTATCCGCTTCCATCAATGGAACAAATATTGCAGGTTGTAGCTGGTTCAGAAAGGTTTTCATTGCTAGATGGATATTCAGGCTATAATCAGATATTGGTGAAAGAAGAAGATCAATTCAAAACGGCCTTCACTACAAAATGGGGCACGTATGCTTACTGAAGATGCCATTTGGGTATCGAATGCCGGAGCAACATTTCAGCGAGCTATGGATATGGCGTTGAAAGGCTTGATCAACAAGATAGTCTTGGTATACTAGATGATATCACTTTGTCTTCTCAAAGAATGCGCGAGACCATCTCTTTCACCTCGGAGACAAGTGTTTGAGGTGTAGAAGGTTTGGAGTGTCATTGAATCCAAAGAAGTGTGTATTCTTGGCACACGAAGGCAAAGCTGTTGGGCCACATTGTCTCTAGGGAAGGGCTAACAATTGATCTGAAAGGGTTGAAGCCATCCGAGCGCTTCCATTACCACACCACAAGAAATCTCTCCAAAGCTCTTAGGAAGGATAAACTTTGTCCATGAGATTTGTGCCTAATTTTGCCACTCTTGTGAAGCCTCTAACTATGATGTTGAAGAAGAGTCGGCATTCAAATGGACAGCGAGAAGGCAAAGAGAGTTTGAAAATATCAAGCATGCAATATCACAAGCTCCAACTCTTATCAACCCAGATTTCTCAAAGGACTTCATGTTGTATGCGTTTGGAGGATCAGATACAATCTCAGCTATCTTGACACAGCTGAATAGAGAAGGTTCAGAACAGCCCATAGCATTCTTCAGCCAAACCTTGGAAGATTACGAAATAAAGTATTCTTTCATCGAAAAGCATGTCCTTGCTGTCATCAGGAGCTTGAAGAAGTTCAGACACTTGGTCTCAAACAATAAGATTCAAGCTGCTTTGGTGTCTCATGCTTTGGCGTCGAGGACTTCCTCCTAAACAAGGATTTAAATGAGAAGAGAGCGGGTTGGATCACTCGGGTGATGGAATATGATATTGAAATCAAGTGACCAAGCTAGTTCGTGGCGAAGGCTTGTGTGAGCAGCTCGCTTCCAAACAATCGGGCGAGGCCAAAAGTGAAGAGGATGTTGTCTCTGCTTCTACTGAGAATGATCAAGAACAACCGGTGATGATGCACCCATCCCATGTTGGACTCCAAGACTTGGTGCATTACCTCCAAACAGGCTTGTGCCCCAGTGTAAGTGAGCAAAGCAAAAGGAGATACTTGAGATTACAAGCCATTCCATATGTGCTTGTTGACGGAGTTTTGTTTAAAAGGACATCAATGGTGTTCTATTAAGATGCATTGGAGCAGTCAAGTTGAGAAGATCTTACGAGTTCCATGACGGGGAAGCGGAGGCCACTTTGCTCCACGAGTGGCAGCTCTCAAAATCATGAAAGCTGGTTACTATTGGCCTCTCTGTGTTCAATGATTGCTACTCATGGGTCAAAAATGCAAGAAATGTGCATTCTTCACGGGGAAAGAAAGGTTAGCGGCGATTGCCCCTTCGTCCAATTTCAGTAAATCAGCCATTCATGCAATGGGGATTGGACTTCATTGGGTCATCAATCCCAATTCAAGTCGAGGCCCACAAGTGGATACTAACGACAGACTATTTCACCAAGTGGGTGACGGTGGCGCTCGGGAGGCGAAATGAATCTAATATCTTAGATTTCTATGAAGGGATAGTCACGAGGTTTGGTGCCCTGCCACTATCATATCCAGATAATGCATTGGCATTCCTTGGCACAAAGATCACTGAATGGGCTGTCAAAATTGTGTGTATCTCAGCACTTCATCAAACTATTACCCTCGAGTAATGGCCAAGCCGAGTCTACGAACAAGAACCTACTAAGAATCATCGGGAAGGACTCTTGATGAGAATCAGAGGACTTGGCATGCAAAGCTCAAATCAGCTCTATGGGCTGATAGGATCACACCCAAGAGGTCTACAGGAAGCTCTCCATACAAGCTTGTATATGGGAAAGAAGCAGTTCTACCTATATCACTCGAGTTGCCAGCATTGGAACTCATGAAACTTGATTGGAACTAGGCTGAGTTTGAACCTATGGAAATCGGGTATGCGAGCTGATGGAATTAGAAGAGACAAGAGAGCACGCAATGCGAGACCATAGAAAAGGATAAAGCATTGGTCAAAAGAGTTTTGACAAGAAAGCTAAGGCCGAGGATATTAAAGCTGGAGATTTGGTACTGAAGTGGGATGCTGATCGTGCAAAACCAGGAAAGCACTCCAAGTTTGATGCCATCTGGAGTGGCCCATACATGATCATTGAATGCAAAGGTAGCAATGCTTTCCACTGGCTAAGTTGGATGGTGAAGAATTGCAGATTCGGTCATGGATCTATCTCAAACGTTCTTTACTAGAAAGATAGCTTCTCACCCTTGTAAATATTAATTTAGATTTTCCATTCCTCTAAGTGCTTATGCACATTGTACTGCTGTTAGAGTAGTTTTTATTTCCCTAAGTGCTTGTGCACATGTCCTATTGCTTCTAGTATGTGCATGTTTGCAGTTCACCAAGCTCCTGGAAAAGAATTTGCAGCCATGAGAAGACCAGCTCAACAAATGTTCAAATGGCTCAAGGACACAGGTTTTCAAATTCCAGATCAGCTGAGAGGCCATCAAACAGACTCCATGCCCAATGGATTGCTTCAAACAGCTGGTCGTTCCTCATCTAGCAGGCAGATGACCCCGCTGAGTCGCCAAAATTGTTATCCAAAATTCACCCCAAGGTAATTTTGATAACATGCATCAAATTCAGTCCCAAGCAATTATATTGATTCGGGGCAAAAGTCATGTTTAGGGTCCCCTCATATTTGTCTAACTCCCTGTCCAGAGAGAAGAGAGTAAGTTACGAGAAAATGCGAAAAAAAGGTTGCAAAAGGCAAATAGGTCGATCCGGGAAAAATCGTGAAAATTGGCTAAGTCTGCTCAAGGTCGCCTCGGGACGTGTGGGACAAAAGGCGCGAACGGCCGGCGAAATCAGCACAGGCAAGCAGTCCAAAACGCATTTGGGACAATCGGGCAAAAATGCGCGCGGGCGCGAAAAGCCGATCCGGCGAAAGAAAAAAAAAAAATTGGCTAAGTGTTGCTTCGGGACATTTGGGACATTGGGACAAAAATACCCAAACCGGCCCGAACGAACCGGCGAAATGAGCCACGAGTAAAAAAAAGATTGGGACATCGCGGGCCAAAAATGCCGAGCGAAAGTCGAGCCAAATTGATCAAAAGGGTCCAAAATCAAAATGGGACGAAGGGGACAAAAAGGGAATACCGAAGCGAACGAAGTGCGGCGAAATGCCCGAACAGGCAAAAGGTGCCAAATGCAGCAGTTCAGGTCCAAAAGGAAAAAAGGGACATTGGACAAATGGCGAGAAGGCGAATTGCCGAAACCGCGAAATGGGAATGCGGGCCGCAAATGGGACATGGAAGCAAATGGGACGGAAAGGGAAATTGTCCGAAGCAGCGAGGAGGGACAAATCAGGAGGACGGGACCAGAGGACGAATCAGCCAAAATGACACGTGTCACGGAGGAAAAGTCAGCGTTTGGTCGAAACTTCAAACGGCCATAACTTTTGACTCGAGCTCCGATTTTGATAAAATTGGACTTTACGGAGCGAAACACGGCGTCCTCTACGCCACAAAAACTGGATTTCTTATTTTTAATGAGGGTAGATATATTTAAATTAAGGAAACATGTTCGGCTCCAGATCGGTCAATGCTCTTTCCGTCGAATGATGAAAAAACACGCTGCCAGGCCCAAAATAGCTGCCCGCACTCAAAAGGCCATAACTTTTGCATTTCTCAACGAAATCACACAAAATTGGTACCGTTGGAATCGTGGTTCCGAGCCCGATGCACAGCAATCAAGAAATTCTAGATTTGATCAGAAATTGATTGAGATTTTTAAGAAAACGTGGCCGGGTTCAGAACAGTGTTTTATTTGGTAGCTGGGAGTGCAATTAAGAGGCATGGTCATCATTCCTTCTCTGCTGCAGCACATGGGACAGTATGGGGAGCCTTTTGCAAGTAATGTATACCCATTCCACTCAATTTAATGCCTCTTACAGGTGGTTGAAGGACAGATTTCGGGATTTCCATTTTCCCTTCTCTTTTCCTTCTCATTTTTCTATAAATTGGAGTGTTGGGCTCATTGTAAAGGGGAGAGTTTTTGGGTAACAAAGCTCTGTCAAAATTGCTTTGTGAAGCCAGTGTGTTGCAGGCCCTTGTAGTGGACTCCTTGCATGGTGATCCAGGCCCTTATCTTGTAATAGATTGAACTGTGCATATCATGAAGCAATAAAATACCAGTTTGTGGATATATCTTCCCCTGCTGTGTTTCCTTGCATTCTTCTTGCCCCTTTAATCTTTCTACAAGTATATTGTGTCTATTTATTATGTTCTTGCAGGAATTCATTATCATTGTGTGTGCTTGGAATATTATTGTGAATGCATTTTGCTAGATTATGGTGAACTGTCATCACCTCTTCTAGTGTGCACTTTGCCTCTGTATTTCACACATTTGGAGACTACTCTCCCATCCTCCTTTTCTGGTGTATCACCGCTTTAGTGTAGGCTTTCATTTTATGCATTCTCTCTCTCTGGTCCCTTGGAAATTTAGGTTAGAATAGTTAGTTTCTCCTGCATTAGAGTAGATTGTGGCGGGTTTAGGAGCAAGAACCGACTTTAGGTCCCACAACTTGGAGATAGTACCCATGATCCAATCACACTTTGGATGCTTTCTCCGATCAACATCCGGGGTGGAGTGATCTATCTCTTGGGATATCATCTTGATCAAAGGTGAACAATTAGCATTGATCGAATGGGTACAGACTCCTGGTACTTGGAGATAGTACCCATGTTATCAATAATGTTAACATTTTCTTCTTCATTTGTTCAATGAGGTTAAATTAGTTATCCTTTTGCAGCCCCTTTCCCTGGTAAATTTTTCTCTTGTACATGGGTCGTTACAACCAAAGGTTTGAGTGGGTTTAGAAGGTGGCTTGGGCTGACTCTACATATTAGGAGTTGCATTCTCGGTTCAATACCTTTTGGAGTAATTGCGGGTTAAGGATTACAGAGTTTGGTGATGGTCCCTCTCCCATATTCCTTTTCTTAGACTATGTATTGGCAGCTACACTTTGAGAAGGGGGTTGATTTATACCAGAAATATATTTAGCCTATCAATTAACAAGCATAGTCTCACTTGGAGGTTCCTCTTCTGAGTTTCTTACTACTAATTTTCCTCTTGACTAGACTCTTGGGACACACCAATGGTCTATACCATCAAGGCCTAGTTTAGTGCACCATTAAAACACATTGATTGGTTATGGGGCTGATTGCATGGGAAACACCAATCATATTCTTATGCCATGATGTTTTGTGTTGGAACCAAGGCCCTTGATGTTGAAGTGTATTTGGATCATATGACCAAAAAGGCTTAGCAGCTTGAGGTTGTCCTTTGTTTTGGTTCTGATTTGCAGCCTGAGCTGGTGGTCTATTTTACTGATATGGGGGTCTAGCTTGATACTGAGTCTGAGGCTGATATGGCCTAGAACTTTGAGCTTGCTTCCTTTTGATAGTCACTATCTCATTCCCTAGGTTCTGCAGCTATTTCATAACCTCTTGTAGCTCTTTTGAAGTGCTAGAGGATGAGGTAGAGGCTTTATCTGAACTTTGATTCCTTGGAGTGGGTATGGGAGCTAATGTGGGTGTCTGACTAGTGCTTGGAGCTCCTAGTTCTAGATATAGAGGCATAGGTGGCCTAGGGGAAAGTTTACCAGCCTGGATTAAACAATTTTAAACTCTAATGGAAAGTTTATAGGCTGCAGTAAGGTTGTGCCTCCCATTAATTGAATCATTAAGGAAATATCAAAATTTAAAGCTCTAAGAAAGTATAAGAAAGCACCTTCATCTGTGGGCCTCATGGCCAATGGAATCCTATCCCATGTCCTTTGGAATCTAAAGTTGAAATCTATCAACTGCTCATTAGGAGCCCTCTTGATGGTTGTCAAATGCTCCAACAAGGATAGATTATCTCCCTTCTCTCCAAATTGGTTGTGAAGAGCTCTGCACAGATGGTCCCAATTCTAAATAGAGCCTCGTTGTTAGACTCCTAAACCATTGTGAAGCTTTACCCTTGAGTGAAGAGGCTAATAATTTGACTACAATGTCCATCTCAGTGATCTCATGAATTACGCAGACATTTGCAATGTCTTGAATGTGGTCACTAGGAGAAGTCTAGTTCTCTCCAGTGAAATATGGGATGCTCTTTAATCTGCCAACTAGGACTAGATTTTGTGCATTGAGAGTGAGTGGGCTATTGCCAATGAAGTTGACATAGGGATTGGGTGGTTGTGCCATTATGATTGGCTTGAGAACCCTTGTTGATTGAATGAATGGCCTACCAGGAGGAGGTGTTGACAAGGTTCTATTTGGTGGAGATGGAGACCTCTGGGCTCTTCTCCCCTTCTCCCTCTGTCTGGGGACAAGTGTAGATAGAAAAACAATCCCTCCTCTCTAGTTCTTGACCTTGTTTGTATCCTTCTCATGAACTTGACAAGATTGGACTATTGAAACAAGTGGATTATGTTTCTTTGGGAGTCACCACATGTATAATTTTAGAGCTTCTTAAAAGTGAAAATTACAACAAGTGCACATCAATCTTCCTACAATAAAGAGGAGGCCTATTTGGTCTCACTGGGCATGCCAAAACTGTTAGTGTAGAATCACATCACCCCTAAATATATGTAACTAGATGGGTTGAGACTCTCACTATGATTTCACAACATGGAGCATCTCTCAAAGTGTGGGACCTTGCTAGTTGAGAGATCTCTCTAGATTAAGGCCGGTTCCTATTCCTCTATTTAGGTGCAAGAAAATAAATTTTGCAAAGGATCTACTCTAAGCCTACCCTATCTTACCAAGGAGACAGGGTTGAGAAGATACAAGAAAATAAACCTAAGCTAATGAGGTGATGCACCAAAGGAATGTTAAACACTTGTTTTATAATTAAACATAGACCATAGAAATGCAATACTACTACCATGCATAGATAACTGAACTATAATGAGATATCGAAGGTGATAATGAACACATGAAAGGGTTGAGAATCATCCACAGACATTTATTATTGCTCCAGAGTTGATACAGTACACTATAGTAGCCAAGAGGCAAAAATTTGTATTACAACTCGAAAGGGAGGTTCAAAAGCTTGACAAATTTTCTTGCAAATAAGGGAAGAAGGGAGGGTGCAAAACAAAACTATCCAACCCTTTACAATGAGCCTCGCCCTTTATTTTATAGATTCAAAGACAGAGAAGAAGGAGATGGGTGGGAAAACTAATTTGAAACTCATCTACCAGCCATTAATGCCCCTACAAATCTACCCACAATCTATAAAATCTTTCTCAATTACTTGTTCGGCGTGTTGAATGAGGAAGAGACGCCATATTAAATCAAATCTGATCTAGTTGTTAGAGCAAATGGATCCTATATTAATGGCACGAAGATGTTTTCCATTTTTCCCCACCTAACTTCTTCAAAATTAAAGTTTTAGATTTCCATGATGTAGACGAGGTCGAGATCTCTCCAATGGTGCCAATTTTTTTGGATTTCGGGCACTGGATCAGAAGATATGCCCATTTGAAGTTTTTTAAATCGGGTTCATGCAAAAAATGGTAGAAACCAGTTATCAGAATGGGTCCACGAGCCTAAAATTCAATTTTCCCCCTTTTGGTACAAAAATACAAAAATGCAAAAATTGCCCCATAGCCCCGCAATACCTTTTGTCAAAAAAGCATCTTCGGGTCCATTGGTCCGCATTTTTTTATTCCGTAGAAAAATTCACTTCAAATCCCACCAGCCCACATGTAATTTAGGCCTGACACATGGCTCCTTGGGCATCGGTGGAGGCACGGCTCATTTTTATACTTTATGTCTCTCGAGAACAAGCCCAAAAGTTAAAATTACCTCTAGCGACCCGCCTTCCCGCTTTGACTTGGAACATGGCCACGTCGCAGCTTGGCGCTCATTTGGGGACCAATTTTGATTTTGCTTTGAAGTTATGTCAGTGACAGTGCCTCCTTCCATGGCTTTTCTTTGTTCCTTTATGTTTTTACTAAGTCCTTTTGTTTGGTGGGGCCATACATCTGACCAGGGACACGTGGAGGCTTGGCACTTGTCTAAGGACCCACTTTTAGATTTATCTTTGAAGATGTGTCGGGATGACACATGGAAGCCTTGTGCTCATTTGAGTCTCTACTTTAGGCCATGCCTTTGAATGTATGCCATTAAGGCACGTGGCACCTTCCACCTGCACTTTTATACTTAACCAATTTGGGCCCACTTTTAGATTTGACCTCTGTTGACCCCTGGCCATGTGGAGGGCTAGCGCAAGTTTGAATCTCCACCTTGGGCTCCCATCTTGAAATTGCATCAAGCGAAATGTGGTTCCTTCCACTTGTTTGGACTTTTTAATGGTTGGATCTATCCTTTTTGGGTTTGGGACACGTGGAAGCTTCATGCTTGTTTGGAGACTACTTTTTGAGTTTAATCTTTGGAGATGTGCTAATGAGACATGTGGAGGCTTATGCTGATTCCTCCATACTTAGCCAATTTTGGGCTCATTCTGAACCATTCATAGAGCCCGAAGACTTTAGGTTTTTCTCCATTTCTTTTCCTTATAGCCTCTAGTTTTCTTTGACACTGTTTTCCTCCCTCCCCAACCATGCTACTCCATTGTAGATCCTGTTATTACTTATCTATTTGATTTGAAGCGTGGGTTCATTCAACAAAACCATTTCTTGAATTTCTTCCTACACAGGGTCATGTTTGATCAATTTTGTTGGGGAAATTTGAGATAACAAGAATCTCTCAAAGAAAATTTAACCCCAACTTGCTTGGTCCCTACATTATCACTGATAAGCTTGGTGGTGGTCCATATCACCTTACTACTCTCTTAGGAAAACCACTAAAAAATCTACTAAACATAATGCATCTTAACGAATACTATTGTTAGTGTAAAATCACAGCACCCCCGAATGTCCTTGTATCTAAATGGGGCATTCAGTGTGATTGCACAACATTGGACCATCTCTCAAGCTATGGGACTTGCAAAACTTGAGATGGACCTCCAGAGAAGGTTGGTTCCTACTTCCTAAACTACCTACCACAAGCTACTCTAGTGCAAGAAGACCTAATCTATCCTAATCTAACCATTCTAAGGGGATAGGGAGAGAGAGAGAGAGAGAGAGTGAAAGAGAGCCTACACTAAGTGGTGATACACTAGAAAAGGAAGTGGCTGATCACATATCTGATTTCCTGAAGTGGAGAGAGGTGAGCAGAGGAGGGGGTGGATAAGATGCACCACAGACCAAAGATAAATGTCACATGGACACCACTTCAAGACCCATTAAGCATAGCTCCCAGAACCTGCAATAAACATCAGAGTATGCACGATATACACTGCAATGATGAGAGGTAAGAAGAGACAACAAAATAAGCAAGGATGGATAGATGCATCACGAAAAGATTTTATTGCTCTAAAAGTTCACACATGACATCGTTAGTGGGAAAGAGGTAAGAAAATTCCATTACAAAGCCATGAGAGGAGGCTTAGACTCTGTATTCTACCCTAAAGAAGAAAGAGAGAGGGGGGCAGAGGAGAAACAATGACCAACCATTTGAATATGCCCCTCCTTTACAATATATAGAATAATGAGAGAGAAAGAGAGGGAAATTTTGAACTCGCTCTAACCACCCCTCGCGATGCATTGAATTTCACTTACTCTAACCACTCCGTAGAAAGCATTGAAATCCATCCGTAAAAGTGATGGGATTTACTACAAGACCCATGCCCCATCATTGTTCCTTCTCGGGTAAGAAAGAGGCCTATTTTTCATCATGGCAAAGAGGTGAGAGACTTGATAGTCACCGCATTAGCGAGCTGAAACATTAATGGAGGTACATGAGAAACCAATGCCTTGATCTTTCTTAAAATTTCTCTCCCACCCAAATCCAAGTTTCTAGTCAAAAGATATGGTTTTCTCAAGATCGTGGTCACGAGTACACTATATTTTAAAGGGTTTGTTCATATAAGTGCCACGTGGTAGCCTCACGCATCTTAAAGATTCATCCCTTACCTTTCACTTTTGAAATTGTGTCAGATTGACACGTGGTGGATTATGTGGGCTCCTTTGTATTTTACCTTAGTCCCTCCTATTGGCAAAGACAATGTACCTTACCCGAGACACGTGGAGGATTCACACTCATTTGGAAATTACCCCCAAATTTTACCTTTGAATTTGCGCGGTCGAGACACGTGGATGCCACCGCATGCTTTTGGAATTTTCAATGGTCGCCCTCACCTTTTCAGGCTCTAACCATGTGGTAGGATGGCACTCATTTAGGAAATGCCTTTCGGGATGCTCCTTTGAAATTACACCAATGAAACACATGGCTCCTTCCGTGGCTCTTCCCTATTTCTTGTGTTCTGGCTAAGTCCCTTTTACTCGGCGAGGTCATATGTTTGACCCTAGACACGTCAGATCAGCATGCATTTGGGAACGCACTCAATTTTACTTTTGAAGTTGCACCTTTGTGTTGACACTTGGCTCCTTCCGCTGGTCTACCTCTACTTAGACTTTTCAATGACCGCTTCGCCTTATCAAGCTCTGACACATGGATGGCCAACACTTGTTTGAGTCTCCTCTTTGGGTTGCGCCTTTGAATTTTTCATCGATGCAAAGACGTGGCACCATATCCTTACTCTCTATACTTAGCCAATTTGGGTCTTGATCCATTTGACTCCTATTGGACCCAAGCCATGTGGAGAGTCTACACACATTTGGGAACCCGCTCTTTGGACCCGGCCTTAGTATTGCACCGACGAAACACATGGAGGATTCCACCGACACCCTTACACTTAGTCATTTTAAACGGCCAACTCGTCCCCTTTTGGACATGTTGGTTAGATATTTTTGAAGCTGAAATATGAGGTTCAACCACAATACATTAGATTATATCCCTCCTCAAAGACAGGTGAGGCTACCTGTTTATTACTAATCTAAAACACAACAGAAATAATATATAAAATATTCACACTATTCTCGACCATTAGGGTTGGGATAGAATCCTAAAATCCATATCCACACAAGGTGAAGATGTTACGCTTTAGAAATGGAATGGATTGGAAAGGAAATTATTATTATGGAAGAAACACAATGGAAAGGAAATGAGAGGAACATATTTTCTTTCAAGCAAACACAGATCACGAAATAATCATACGAGTTCCCGATAACAAATGAAATGTTTGAAACAATTAAAATAATTAAGAGTGTTAAACAAATAATAGCTTAAGATTCTAAACATAAGAACAATATATTAAGAGGGATGAATCTCACAACACAAAGTTTGTAAAATAGCATCGGTTTATATTCCTCAAATGATTAAAAGAAAACACGAAGTTTTTCTTCTTCACAATAGTTCTCAATATTCCAAAAATATCAACCCTTTGGAATGCATAAGTATCCCTTGGTCATTCTTCTTTATGATGACCATGAATTGATACATCCACCCTTAGAAGTCTCTCGACTCGGGGAGTCCAAATACTCGACTTAGCAGGGTGATGATATCACTAATTTCAAGGATGAAATCACTCCTAGGGACAAACTTGGGAAACCTAGAGATGGTTGGCTTGGCCTTGATCAAGAAATTTTTATTTACATGCCTGATGCAATCTTCTTGATCATTGTCCCAAGCCTTCTACACTGATTGAAGATTCAAATCAACATATTCTTGAAAGTTGGGCAATCTTAAGAGGTCATCAAAGTAACCTCCATCCAACTTCACTATGGTTTCTCCTGCTTGATTTCTCAATGAGCGGGAAGCTGAGTCATAATTAGAAGCACAGACCAGAATGAACTGAGGCATTGAGAAAACATTGGGAATCCTATGCAATAGGGAGGCCACCGCCACTATTGACTTCATCCAGGGACTCTGAGAAGAATCCTTGATTCTGTTCCAAAAGTATTCCATGTCTATATTACCAAGCTCCATTTCCTGGATGTCGTAATTGTAATCTATGTAGGAAGGGTACTCCATCTTACGGTACTTGTACTTCAGCTTTCCTGACATATCTGACTTATCCTTAGATTTTCCAGGATCCAACATGAGAATTCTTGAAGAAAGAATTCATAGATGACTTCTGGTTGAACAATCGGGCTTGAAAGCTTGCTGAGAAACCCTACAGACCCACCACACTAACCAGACTTTGGGACTTGCAAAGAACTTTGTGAAACTTCACACACTATAATTTATATCAGAAATTAGGTCGTGTCAAACACTTTGTGAAACCCGACACAAAGGTGAAACTTAGGGGATGTTAAGCACTTCATAAAACCTGATACAAGCAGAGCCAAGGTGATGTTGAACACTTTGTGAAACCTTATAGAAGCGGAGCAGAGGATGTTGAGCACTTGGAGAAACTCGATACTCTGTGGAAGCCGATGATGTCAGACACCCTATAAAACCTGAAACAAAGGCGTCGGGTTTCTGGGATGTCAAAACACGTAAAATTCCCACCAAGTTTGTAAGTTAGGATTTTTAGATTCTTCTCAAAAATCAAAATAGTATATCCCATGGGAAAAATAAGAAAACACCCAAAGGGTGAATTCCAGACAAAGAGGTTTCATGGGAGTACAACAAAAATGAAGAAAACAACCCAAAACCCTAAACCTAGAGGGAATAAAAAGAAAAGATGGAAAAATGCCAAATGAACACCTCAAAAACAACCCCAAAGACCTCAAAGTGGTAAGAAGAGAAAAATACCTTCAATAAATTTGAAAAAATGGTCGAAGAAACATGCATGAAAAATCCACACAACGAAAATATACTAGGTAAAAATGACGTGTAAAATCAAACTATTTATAAAGCCCTAGCATTAATTACACCTCATCCGACACGTGTGCCAACTACCAGATAACTTGACATTAATGCCATGTCATCATGCTCGAGTGTCTGAAAACCCGATACAAAGGTTTTACTATCAAATCGGGTTTCGAGAAACAATTGTCATGAAGCATGAGATGTTTGGATGTTATCAAGTTCTGAAAACCTGATACAAAGGATCATTTCAGTTCCGAGTTTCGAGAAACCAGCGACACGGAGCATGCATTTTGCAAGGTATGTTCTGATGCTTCTGATTTTTGAAACCCAATACAATGGCTTGTAATTGGGTTTCGAGTTTTGGGAAACAATTGACATGAAGCATGCAAAGGATATGTTTCCATGTGATGGAAACCAAAAACTTGAAAATCTCCTTCAAAGGGCATTTTTAGGATATTTTGTCAAAAAAATTCTATGGTTATCTCAATTTTAGCTAAAATCACTAAAAATGAGATAACAATTGGCTCCAATTGGGGACTTTCTTTGAGACATCAAAGGAAGAGAACTCATATATCAAAAAGCTTTATCCATTGGGCTATGGAGTCTGAAGAAGAAAAATCGAAAACAAACAAAGAAAGAAAGAAAAGAAAGCAAACACTCAACAGAAAATAAATATGATACAGTGCAAGAGAGCGTCTTGCATTACTGATGGAACAACTTCAGATGTTGACCATTGAAAGGTAGAGGGAGTAACTCTCCATCCAGATACAATAGACAAAAGCTATTTTCACCATTCAACTGATGTATTTTGAAAGGACCTTTCCATAAGGATTCAAACTTGTCATGCATCCCTTTCTGCTCTCTTCTCTTGTCCCAGAGAAGTACTAGATCTCCGACCTAGAAATCACGTTGCTTTGATTTTTTGTCAAATATATTTTTGAATTTTCTCTGATGATCTACAATGTGATCCACCACCTTGCTCCTTTCTTCTTCTAGCCTAGCTAGGTACCTTATCCTTTTCTCAATGGAATCTTGAAAAGTTTCATCTTCAATTGCTTTGGCCAACTGTAAGGCTAACAATTCTACAGAGATAGGAATCTCAACATCAATCCCATACAACACTTGGAATGGGGACATTCTAATAGCTTGCTTAGGAGTAATCCGATCTGCCCATAATACATCATACAATGCTTTATGTCATGTCCTCTCGATTCCCATAGACCAACTTTCGATTATGGTCACCAAGTTCTTGTTGTTTTATTCACTGACCATTGGCTTGGGAGTAATAATCGATGAATGATCCAATGTGATCCCAAAGCTATAAATAAATTTTGTCAACTCATGGGCCGAGAAATTGGAGGCGTTGTCAAGAATGATCTTGTGAGGTACACCAAATCTAACAATTATATTCTCCTTGAGAAATTTTCACACACTTTGGAGGTTTCTTGCTTGATTGGTGAATCTTCCACCCACTTGGTGAAATATTCTGGCGGTGAGCACATAATTATGACCAGCACTAGAGGCGGATTCAGCACTCCAATGAAATCAATTCACCATTGGCGAAAAGGTTCTTCAATCACCACAGTTTCAAGGAAAGAGCTATCAGCTTAGGATGACAAATGAAATGTTGACAAGTTTCACACTTGGCTACCCATTCAGCTTGAATCTCAAAAGAGAGTAGGCCAATAGTACCTGGCCTATAAGATCTTGTAAGCCATTATGGAGGAAGAGAAATATCCTTGGCATGCTATATTGTGGAAGGACTCTAGTAGCCTTACATGTTGAGGCTTATCAACATAGTGTAGGAATACACCATCAATACCTTTCTTGTATATACCATTATCCCACATAATGTATCTTGTAGACCTTAACCTAACTGTCCTTCTTATTTTTGGCTTAAATGCAGAGGTCATTCACCATAAGTTAAAAAGAAAGCAATATCTCGTGTACCATTCATCTATTGTGCTTACAAAAAGTGCCATGGGCAATTCTGAAGAAGTACCTTCAGTTTCTTTGCATTTTGTCTCAGCATTGTTTTCCGTGATCAATTGGCACAGGCCTCTTCCTCGTACTAACTTGGTAGGTCTGATGTCCAAGTCATACTCCTGGACTTTGGCTATCTAGTTACCCTGTTGACTACCCAACTCCTGTTGAGTCAAGATGGATTTAACTGTGGTATCAGGAACAAGAACGAGAGTGTGAGAACTCAACACATAATACCTGAAATGCTTCACTACTCTCACCACTACATAAGCATGTTTTTCAATTTGTGACATCTTCAATTCATGTTCCTTTAATGGGCAGCTCATGAAAGTGATGGGAGCTTCAATTCCTTCTTCATTCTCCTACATCAGGATGGTTGATACTGTATGTGCGGAAGCATAGTTGTACATGATGAAATATTTTTTGAAATCCTGCACACCAGGATGGGAGCATGAGCAATTTCCCTTTTGACTTCTTCAAATGCAAGCTTCCCTTCAGTGCTCCATCAAAATGGAGTTTTACCTTTCATCATCCCAAGGATATCCTTGGTTTTATTAGCAAAGTCAGGTACAAATCTTCTTAGGAAATTGACCTTCCCAAAAAGGAGTGCACCCCAGTTTTGCTTGTGGGTAGGGTAAGGATTTGGATGGCCTTCACCCTCTCTAGGTCAATCTTGGTTCCTTCTTTAGTCATGATATGACCCAAAAAACTTTCCTTTTGTTACTTTGAACATGGAATTTTTAGGATTTAATGAAATCCCATGACGCCTGCACCTTAAGAGTACTGCTCCAGATGATCATAATGATCACTTCACTTTTTAGAGAAGACCGTCAAGTCATCTAAATACACAACTATGACCTTGCCCATCAAATCTTTGAAATCTAAGTCCATAGCTCTTTGAAATGTGGCTCCGGCATTAATCAAACCAAAAGGCATCCTCCTGTAAGAAAAGGTTCCCCATGGGGTGGTGAATGTCGTTTTATGTTTATCTTCAGTAGCTACCTCAACCTGATTATATACCTCGAAAATCATGTCAAGCACGGATAACATTTCTGGTCCAAAGGATGTGATCTGTAATACTTGGTTCATGATGGGAAATGGATAATTGTCTTTCAATGAAGGTGATTGAGGTTCCGGAAGTCAACACAAATCTGGATTTCACCGTTCTTCTCGACAGGGGACAATTTTAGCAACCCATGTGGAATGATGGATTGCAAATAATCCTTACATCTAATATCTTCTAAATTTCAACAAGGATAGTCCCTCGGATCTTTGGGTTGAAATGTCTTTTCTTATGCCTGTAGGGTTTAACCTCGAGCTTTAAAGGATTGCTATGTTGCACATCCTTGGTCTTTAAAGACTTTAGATACACATATGACCATGTTAGGACATCTATATATCTCTTCAGGAGTGAAGAGAATCTTTCTTTTTCCTCCAGAGAAGATAATTTACCGATGTTTACCATCCGTGGTTGATCAGTGGAGCCCAGGTTAACTTGATCTACCTCTGACGAGGAAGCACCTTTAGCTTGCCTTTTATCCTAAATGAAATGGTCATGCTTGTCAAACAAAACTTCTAGAGAAACTAACCCCTTTGGAATCTTATTTCCTTTAATTTGGATGAATTCACCATCAATTTCTTGATATGAATTTGAGACGGACTCGCGGAAAGATGATTATGATCCTTCAAAATAAAGCTCACTAAAATTATCAACTTTCTCAGAAAAGGCAATATCGTTGATCATCATTAAACACTTTCCAATGTGTTGAATTATTTGGAACACTTGGACAATGCACAATCTCAATGGTATATGTGTCTTGTTTGAAATTTGGGTGAGGAAGGAGAAGAGATGCAGATACGGCTAAAGAATCAGCTTTATCATTGTAGTCTCTTAAGACTGCCTTAATGGAAAAAGCATCAAAGCATTCTATGCTCTCCCAAACCTTATTCCTATAATGTCTTAGGTGATCATTTTTTACATGATAGGTCCCCCTTACATGATTCATAATCAACTCGGCATCTTCCTGCACTTTAAGATTTCATATTCCTTTTTGTCTTGCCATTTCTAATCCTAATAGTAAAGCTTCATATTCAGCTGTGTTATTAGTATTATCAAACTGTAGCTTGAAAGCAAAAGGAAAAATCTCAAAATCTGAAGATATGAGAACCACGCCAAAGACTCGACCTAGTAGTTGAACAGCTCCCATCGAACTCAAGGGTCCAAACAACATTAGGATCTTCTTCTTTGACTTCTATAGAGGGCACCTTAGATGTCATGAAATAATTACCCAAGCCTGCATCTTCAAAGAGAATTTGAGCCTTAGGATCATTTGATTTAGTGACCAGGTACTTTGCTTGTGCTTCGGGGTGAAGGACACGAGGAACTCCATTTACTGGAATTTTAGCTTTGGTCCAATCCATGTTGATTTCTCCTCCAACATCTTTACAAAAACCTCTTCCCAAGAGAATACCATAAGCAACTGGGATATCAGCAACCAGGATAGTCATTTTCACTCTCTTTTCAGGGAAGGCAACAAATGCAAATTGTGCATCCTTGATTTGGCCAATCAAGGGGACTTGTTTGGTTTCCATGGAATAACACCACCCATAAGATTTAGTCAAGGTGAGTCTAAGGGCATGAGCTACTTTTGCGGGCATTACGTTATCAGAGGCTCCTGAGTCAATTATGCAATTGCTGAGTTTAAAACCATTTATAAGGACAAATAAAATGGTTCAATCTTTCCTGAAGAAGAAGCAGCAGAGGTCATATTACTCTAAGGTAAAGGTTGGGTGGGGCTAGGAAAAATTCCTTTTGAAGATGAAGGAATAGCAACCTTGCTTCTAATGAATTTGGCAAGTTTCTCAAATTGCTCAGGGTTGGACTGCAGGTACTCGGCTTCCGACATTTGGATTTTGGTTTTCTTTACATGATCAATGATGTTGAAAGCGGTATATGAAGGAATGATGGAGGGTTTAGTTCTAGTTACACTGGTCTGAGCCGAGGTACTGGCCTTGAGGGAAGGAGAAAAATAGTTAGAAGATGAAGTTACCTTTTTAGTTGTCTCCTTTTCAGTTTGCGCTACTGAGATGGGAGAGCCTCTTTTACCCATAACTATGGGAGCTTCTTTACTTTTCTCC
Source organism: Taxus wallichiana var. yunnanensis (assembly GCA_018340775.1). Classification (NCBI taxonomy): domain Eukaryota; kingdom Viridiplantae; phylum Streptophyta; class Pinopsida; order Cupressales; family Taxaceae; genus Taxus; species Taxus wallichiana. The sequence goes on from CM031234.1 coordinate 789,400,610, forward strand.
TTAGAGCCTTTAACCGACTTTCTGGGGTTCTGAGATTGGGATCGAGTGAATACTACAAATGATTAACCATCATGCTCACCTTCATCTTCCTCATACTCCAAGTATTCAATGTTGGAGTCACCAGCTGAATCTTCAAAAGACTCATTAGCATATCCTGAAGCTTCGAAAGCTTCATAAGAATCTTGATCTTCTGGTTCTTCACCCTCCTCAACTATTTCAACTATTACATTGACAGGAGGAGCTTCAATGGCCAGCCTGGTGGGAGAAGTGATCAACCAATTCTTGTCTCTAGCAAGAGCACCATTGGCATTGTTGAATTTGCCTAGGAATATCCCAATAAGGAATGTTGGTTGCTTGTTAAGAAATTTTCTTCTTTAAAGTGATCAAGTCATTGGCCATCTTCTAAATCATAGGATCAGTAGTACTCTGAGAAGAACTCTAATTTTTAGGCTTAGATGATTCTCTTCTGATCTTTCCAAATATAATAAGATCATCTTCTATTTCAGTGGTTGTAGCTTGAGCAGTGGCCAAATTGGGGATAATAGATCTTCTCAACAAGAAGCTCACATCAGGGGGCTGAGCATTGATGAAGAAACACTTTTGATTTTCAAGAGTGGGAATGGCTAGCTCTGGAATCTTATGAATTAGCTTGTTGAATTTGGCTATGAAATCCCGCATGGGTTCATAAGAATCCTTCTTCATGTGTGTAAGTTGTGCTAACAAGGCATGAGAGTCTTCATCCAGTTTGAACCTTGCTTCAAATACGGATCACATGGTAGTTCAGTTGGTAATGCATGCATTCGAAAGATGGTAGAACCATTCTACTGCTACACCATGTAATGTCTCAACAAAGAGTCGAATAGAGATTTCTTCATGAGCAACTCCAAGAATGCCACATGCAACAAAGAATGAAGCGATGTGTTCATTAGGGTGCTTCTTCCCATCACCGTTGAACATAAGAAAATTCTTATGTGACCCATGTGGTAGATCGTGCAATAGTGGAGTCAGGGAAAGAGGACCAATAGCCACACCACAAGCCATAGGTTGTGTTGCCATTCTTTTGAATGAAGTGCGTATAGGAATCTAAGTATCTAACAAGAATAACACATGGCAGGTTGCAGAAACTTCTTGTTCTTAAAGAACCCGAGTTCTTCGTATAGGTGAAGAACTTCTCGCTCAGCTAGATGCAACATTGTTGGGTGAAAGTCTGAAATTATGTTGCTGAAACAAATCAAAGAACAGATTAGTTTCACCCCTGGCTTGGCTTGACCAAGTGAAGATATTTCTGGCCAACTTGAACTGAAAAATAGATCTTTTTGAAAATAAGGCAAATATGGAGTCGTCAGACACCAATAGGATAAGCTTAGTCTTATCAATCCATATTTCCCCAGTGGAGTCACCAAAAATGTTCGTTGGATATTTTTTCAAGCCAAAATATGAGGTTCAAACACAATACATGGGATTAAATCCCTCCTCAAAGACAGGTGAGGCTACCTATTTATTACTAATCTAAAACACAACAGAAATAATATATACAATATTCACACTATTCTAACCATTGGGGTTGGGATAGAATCCCGAAATCCATATCCACACAAGGTGAAGATGTTGCAGTTTTAGAAATGGAATGGATTGGAAAGGAAATTATTATTATGGAAGAAACACAATGGAAAGGAAATGAGAGGAACATATTTTCTTTCGAGAAAACACAGATCATGAAATAATCATACGAGTTCTAGATAACAAATGTAATGTTTGAAATAATTAAAATAATCGAGAGTGTTAAACAAAGAATAGCTTAAGATTCTAAACATAAGAACAATATCTTAAGAGGGATGAATCTCACAAAACAAAGTTTGCAAAATAGCATCGGTTTCTATTCCTCAAATGATTAAAATAAAACACAGCTTTTCTTCTTCACAATAGTTCTCAATATTCCAAAAATCTTAACCCTTTGGAATGCATAAGTATCCCTAGGTCGTTTCTTCTTTATGATGACCATGAATTGATACATCCACCCTTGGAAGTCTCTCGACTTGGGGAGTCCAAATACTTGACTTAGCAGGTGATGATATCACTGATTTCAAGGATGAAATCAATCCTAGGGACAAACTTGGGAAACCTAGAGATGGTTGGCTTGACCTTGATCAAGAAATTTTTATTTACATGCCTGATGCAATATTCTTGATCATTGTATCAGGCCTTATGCACTGATTGAAGATTCAAACCAACATATTCTTGAAATTTGGGCAATCTTAAGAGGTCATCAAAGTAACCTCCGTCCAACTTCACTATGGTTTCTCCTGCTTGATTTCTCACTGAGTGGGAAGCTGAGTCATAATTGGAAGCGCAAGCAGAATGAACTCGGGGCATTGAGTAGACATTGGGAATCTTGCTGCAAGAGGGAGGCCACTGTCGGCTATTGAATTCATCCAAGGACTCTGAGAAGAATCCTTGATTCTATTCCAAAATTCTTCCATGTCTATATTACTAAGCTCTGTGTCCCGGATGTCGTAATTGCAACCTATGTAGGAAGGGGACTCCATCTTCCAATGCTTGTACTTCATATTTCCTAACCTATCTGACTTATCCTTAGATTTTCCAGGATCCGACATGAAAAGTCTTGAAGAAAGAATGCCTAGATGACTTCTGGTTGAACAATCGGGCTTGAAAGCTTGCTGAGCAACCCTATAGACCCGCCACACTAACCAAAATTTGGGACTTGCAAAGAACTTTGTGAAACCCGACACACTATAATGTATATCAGAAATTAGGTCGTGTCAAACACTTTGTGAAACCCGACACAAAGGTGGAACTCAGGGGATGTTAAGCACTTCACAAAACCCGATACAAGTGGAGCCAGGGTGATGTTAAACACTTTGCGAAACCCGATACAAGTGGAGCCAGAGGATGTTGAGCACTTGGAGAAACCCGATACAAGTGGAGCCAAAGGATGTTTAGCACTTGGAGAAACTCCGATACTTTGTGAAATCTGAGCGATGTCGGACACCCTGTAAAACCTGAAACAAAGGCGTTAGGTTTTGGGATGTCAGAACACGTAAAATTCCCACCAAGTTTGTAAGTTAGGATTTTTAGATTCTTCTCAAAAATAAAAAGAGTATATCCCATGGGAAAAATAAGAAAACACCCAAAGGGTGAATTCCAAACAAGAGGTTTCATGGGAATACAATAGGAAATGAAGAAAACAACCCAAAACCCTAAACCTAGAGGGAAGAAAAAGAAAAGATGGAAAAATACTGAAAAAAACCCCAAATACCTCAAAGTGGTAAAAAGAGAAAAATACCTTCAATAAATTTGAAAAATGGTAAAAGATGGATCACAAAATCAATTAAGAGGTTCAGTCGATTTTGGAGGTCGAAGGAACATGCACGAAAAATCCACACAACAAAAATATACCAGGTAAAAATGACGTGTAAAATCAAACTATTTATAAATCCCTAGTATTAATTACACCTCATCCAACATGTGTGCCAACTACCAAACAACTTGACATTAATGCCATCTCATCATGCTCGAGTGTCCGAAAACCCGATATAAAGGTTTTACTTATAGCACATTTATCCATTACCTATATTCTACATAGGTTGAATTTATATATGGTTATAGCTCTATATTTTATCACCACATATTCTATTTCTATCTACACCCATCGTCACATCTTACATATTCTACATTGCATTCTTCATACCACCCATTCACACACCCTATTCACCATTTGGTCACATATACTACATTTTTCTACACGCTGCACTCACCACTCTATGACACACTTTAGTTCCTCAGTCCATACTCAACTATCGAGGGTTTACCAATCAAATGGACCTTACATTCACCATGTGACAATTCATCATGCAAACATTCCTAGTTTAGTGACATACGCTTTAGGCTAAATCGTCACCCATATTTTTTCCATCTTGTAGTGGTATACACCTTAGGTTAAATCACCACCCCATTCATCTTATAGTGATATAAGCTTAGTGTTACATCATCACTTGCCCTAGTCCATTCATCATTAGTGGTATATGCTTTAGGATAAATCACCACCTCCTATTATAGCATCTTATAGTGATATACACTTAGGCTAAATCATCACTCATCCATTCATCAAAGTCATGATATATGCTTTGGCTATAAGGTTCATGCACATATATCCACATGTTACATCTCATCACCACTACATATACATACTCATCGCATTGCATTAGACACAAACAACATACACCATTCGACCATTTCTCGATGACACACTCTCATTTACAGTTCATTATTGACTATTGAGGGGGTAAACAAAATGAAACTCATTGCATACACTTTTATACACTCGGGGGCATGTTGCTCCTATCATTCCATCTTGCATTCCATTCCATCCATCCACAACATATTGCATTATCTTGGGGGCATTTACTTTTTCTTACTATTTTTTTGCATGATAATTTTATTACACATGTTAGTTTGATTTATTATATTTCATTATCATACACACATGCGCATTCACACCTTTATTTAGTGTGATCACGATACATGACTCTTACATGCAAAGATGGATTATTTCCTTCAACCCTTACTATATTGGTCGTGGGGCATCCACATTCATCTCATACAAGTGATATTGTTTCATTTTATACTTAGCATCTTACATTACTTGACCATACACGTTTTGAGATATTTTTTTATTTCTCTAACATGCTAACAGGTGTTCCATGTGCAACACTTATTTTTTAGGATTATATGTTTCCATGACTACTTGTTTGTTTGTCTTTACACCTTTCTTTTTTTTTTCCATTGTATGTGGGCTTTACCCTTTTCTTGTAAGCACACTTGTACGTTATTTGTGGAAATGATGGCCTTGTGACATCATGAGTGATGTCCCATGTTTGCAACCCGCTTTGTGTGGTCTACTTGTTTCTTACATGTTTACACTATTGTGCTTGGTAGTTCTTACATTGTCTACATATTTTACACTTGTCTTATTACATGCATGTGTTTTTGGACTAAAACTTGTTTTGGTTATCCATCCCCTTTTTTGTGTGCCTTGGTTTCTACCAAGCATTTTCCCTTTCCCCCTGTAGGGCATATTTTTATAATTCAGAGTGTGGTAGGTCCTCTTTTGGGGCCACATTCTCCTTTTAGATTTGTCACATTTGTCCCAAAAGGAGGGCATCATTAAGGGTTTTATCGTGCAATAACATAACCTATTTACACAAATTCAGTAAAATCCACTTTTTCCCTTGGAATTGTGGGTTTACATACAACGAGTGAGTTCAGACCAATCTACGAACTCCATACACAAATGTGATTTTAGAAGACATGGCATCCTTAGCATTTCTAGGGAGCAATTAAAGGTTGGAGGACACAAAGTATTTACTCCTATATTTCTTCGGCCATTTAGCATTGGATCACCCAAAAACCAATATGCTACAAATATCTCTTCAAACATTTCAACATAAGCAATCAAAGGTTAGAGGACACAGAGAATTTCCTCCCTACACTTCTTTAGCTTGTGGGTGGTGTGAGATTTCCCAAAAACTTGCAGCAAGACATGATATCCTTCTACACCTTTTACTCAACATCGATTAGGTGCACATGTTCCATTTACACTTTTCCTTTCATGTACTTTTCATTTGTGTATTTTACATTTTTGTCTTTTACATTTGTGTATTTACACTTGTGTATTTTACATAGCATTTTTACATACATAAATTTTTGACTACTTCATCATTTTCTCCTTGCAGGTATGGTCGTATGCGAAACAAGAAGTCAAATTTGGGGCAACGACAACAATGTAGATGATGAAAATAGTGCAACAATGACACTTCACGATGACACTTGCCTTTTACTAGCCATGCAGGTACACTACACATCACAGAAAATACGCATCCATTTCACCCTAGGTTCACTCTCATCACTTTTTCTATGCACATTTTTCATCTTAAGAATTCCATGCTCCTCCACTTTTTCTTTTTTCAATTCCACGTTTGAGTCTATTCCATCGGCATGTCTCTTCAATGATATCATGTATGTATTTATTACTTACTTTATCTTAACAAGATTTCTGCGACCAACATAAAGTGGGGGAAAACTGTAGTCACAAAATCTTGCACATTAGGCATTATTTAGCCCGGTTTTCATACTACTATTTAGAGGGTTTTTAAGTGAATAAAGTAATAATTAATCCCGCTTCTTGGCCATATTTTTTTACAATTATTTCATCTTTCCTACACATTCCCACATACATGCTTAGCCATTTCGGTAATTTCTCGTCATTTTATCCTAAATCTGAAGGCCCAAGCCAGGTGGCACCCCTATCCCACCCGGTGTTCCCGATCCATTTTCCCACTATCCCGCCTCTTTTGGGCTCTTTCTATCCATTTCTCATCTTTATATTTTTCATGGTCATCCGTGTCGTGGTTAATTATGAAATTAGAGCAAGAAAACCATATAAATATAAAGTTATGAGACCATAACAAGGGCCATAGCGTAACACACTACTATCACTCCATCTAGAGTTATATCCATTACATCATTTTCATCCACATAGTGTCATGCAACAAGGATAGGATATCTCCATCAACACACACAACATATGGGGAAGGATTCTATTATATTCCATGCACACATGCTAGTACATTTTTATAGTTACTATTTCTCACTACTTCACAAAGTGTGACTGACACAAGATCACCTGGGGCATGACATGCACACACACACACACACACACACACACACACCATAACTACATTTAGGTCCGAAGTGTAGTGTAGCTATTAGGTTAGTAATCCCACTTTGTTGGGCAATGAGATCATTCCGACCCATTCATTCTACATCTTTTATTTTTCCTAAGGTTTGCTACTTCCTTTTCTCTTACAGGTCATCACATCATTATTCAGTACATCCAACGTAGCTTCACAGATTCAATGTGATAGATAGAGAGTATTTCAGATCATCTCGCAACTATACAAAATTCATATTCTGAGCATTTACAGATATTAGGGCACCTAATCTACAAACCAGGGTGCCTTAGTTAGCTTTAATCCTCCATATTAGGCCTTCGCATGACTTCTGAGTGGTTGTTCCTACTTTGGGATTTTATTGTCAGACCTGTGACACTCTACGACAGATCTCCAAAGAATTATCTAAGTTATTTCTCCTTTATTTTCTTGCATATTATGTTTTTATTCCATTTAGATTAATTATTTAAGTTTATTTCATATTATTTTATTACATTTTTAATGTGTTTTATTCCTCCTAATTAGATTAGCTATCATTAATATTTCTCTTCCATTAGTTAATTTTAGTAAATCACCACATTTTCCCCACTTTATGTTGTTGAGTGAATGTTTGATAACATAAAGTAGATAAGATATGCATACCTGATAACCATGTAGATCAATGGAAAAAAGTGTGCCAAGAGAGACAAGGAAAAGCGTGGAGTGATAAAAATGTGAAGCGTGGAAGCTAAAGAAGAGGAAGTGAAAAATAATGATGATGACCCTAGGGCGAGAGCATATGTGTAGATGTCACACTATACCTATTGTTAATTTCATGCTTGAAGTGCAATTGATGTGTCTACTACTTCCCATAAGGACAGACATGGAAAAGAGAAGAATGAACAAGTAGTCAAATATGTGTATATAGAAAAATTTTGATCGAAATGTATGTAAAAAGTGTGAAACTTTATGAAAAATAGAAAAAGGAACATGTGCACCAGATTTTTGGTGAGTAAAAGAGAGAGAAAGGATCATAAAGATGTTGTACAAGAATGACTTTTCCGCATGATTTCATGTCAAGTGCTATTTTTTGGGGTGATATCATGCCATGGTAGAAGTAGCGTAGGGAGAAAGGTCTAGTGTCATTCTCTATCCTTTGACTACTTCCCAAAATTTGGACACCACTATAGATGGTGTGATCTTATCTTTCTCACAACTTCGACCTAGTTCCATCCAAAAAAGGAAGATAAAATGTGTACTAATTGTTGTAGGATTGTGCACTCGTAATGTGCTAATTTCTCTATGAATTGTTGATAACCATGTTGATCTGAGAAAAAATTTATATCTTCCCCCTAGTCATAGGTGCCTAGGAAGGCACAGAAGCGCCTAGGTGCCCAAGTTTGTATCTCAGGTGCTAATGGCTATGTATGAATAAGGACCCAAGTTTGATTTTGATCCCTATCTGAGATTGTAGACTGTGTTGAATCTATGTTGAAATATGCTTAATCATGTGATCAGTAAACTACTAAATGGGGTGAATAATTCAGCCAATAGATGCCCCCTCATTTGGGTTACATGTGACATCGCTAGGAGAATGCGGTTGAAAAGGCGACCCCAAGCTTTGAACTGATAACAATTGATATGTAGGAGGGAAATATTCTTGGTAAAAACCAAGGCACATGAAAATAGTTTCTAGGAAACAAATTTTAGTCCAAAAATATAATCACACATAGAAAACAAAGTTTAAGCTAGTAAAAGGAAGAAAATGAAGACTCGCGAAAAGTTGGTTACAAACATGTGACATCACTCACAATGTCACAAGAAAATCATGCCCAAAGTAGTCGAAAGCATGCAAGCAATGATCAAGAAAAGACATAAGGAAAATCCCACAAACAATGGCATACAATAGCAAACAAAAATAATAAATAATAATCAAATCATCGACACCCATTGGTGGTAAATAGTTCTATAAGAAAAATGATACACATGAAGCACCCGTTATCATGTTAGAAAGATATAAAGTATGTCAAAGTGTGTACAATTCAGGAGGGGGAAATGATGTTGATGAGATAGTGTCTAACATGCAAATAGCACCTTCAAGTGGTGGCAAGTGAGCCAGAGAATCCATAGGTTGTGGGTCATTAGTAGTAATAGATGTTGGAGTAGGAAGGGTAGTGGTTGAATCGTAGGTGCAATATTTGAATGGTTCACGATCACCGAAAACTATATATTCTACACCCTCATGTAAGAATTTAACACATTGATGCACTGTAGAGGGTACTACTTGCATGGCATGAAGCCATGGTCTACCAAGTAAGAAATTATATTGAACTGGAAATTCAATGAAAAAGAAAACCATATGAAGGGTTTTGGATCGATAGTGATGGGTAAAGTGATATGGCATATACATGGATGAACAGAACCATCATAAGTGCGAAGAGAAATGGATGAAGGACTAACATAAGTAACAGAAAGGATAATATCCTCAATGAATGATAAAGTGCACGATTAAGATCAGATCCATTATCAACTATAGTTCATTTGACACCAACATCATTGATGCGAATCATTATGTATAAAGGTGAATCATTGTCAAAAGCAACAAGATCAGCAAGAGGATTAGATGGAAAAGTGATGTGTTGAGAAAATGCATCTACAAATGTGTTATAGACTATATCTAGATGAATATCATAAGGAACATGAGTAGTATCCAAGAGAGTAATGATTTTAGCTCTTAATTCAGGGTTGATGAGCAAGAAATCATGAATAGAAATATCCATGATGAGAGGATCTTAGAAAAATGCAAGCGACAATGAAAGAAATACCCTAAAGGTGTTCAAAGAGGACGGGTTCACCAAATGATTTAACAAAAATATAACATTTTTTAAAACCCTAGATAGGCTATTTCAGAGTCACAGTGATAAATAAAGAAATAAAGTACATAAAGTGACACAAGCAATAAGAAAGATGAATGAAAAACTAAGTGCAATGAAGAGTTAGAATAAACTAACCTTGGATTGTGCGAAGATGGAGAACTAGTAAAACTGGAACACATGAGGTCGTAACCAAACCCAAAAATGTAGAAATGCAGAGGAAGGATGGACCAAGGTGCCTGGGTGGTAAGATCCTGTCTGGGCATCAAATTCTGCATAGATGCTCATAAAATTATCTTTGTAGGGTCACCGAGTTTTCGCAATCCTTTGTTCTTTGTCGTTATATTGTTGCATAGTGATCGCTAATGTCATTGATAACCTACAATAAAGATATGACCTGTAAAACCCCAAAACACATCAAATCCTAAGAAGAAAATAATGCAAAATGGGTTTTGGCTTGTCCTTTGTTGTTAACAAAGTGATCTTACAACCAAGCGCTGCACTACATCTCAAACCCAATGTATTTCTATGTGTGTGTGTGTGTGAAATTTTTCCATGGGCACGGCTCTTGTGTGTGTCACACTTGAAAACGAACAAGTAGCTAGATGTAGAAAATGTAGATAGATGTGTGCATGAAATAATGAACTTCCCATCCTATGAATTCTATGCATAAGTAGCAGTCCCTTGTCCCTTGTGTGTAGCTAGATGGATGTTTGAATACCCTTGATAATGCTCTTGAGATGAAACCTTAGGAGGTGAGAGCTAATACTTAGTGCTTGGTCCTTTATTATGATCACATAAATTTATATTTATATGATTCCCTTGCTTAGATTTTGTAAGTAACCTCAAAAAAGGCCAACTAACAAAAAGATAAGATGCCCAAACGGAAAGAAAGGACCCAAAATATGTGATAAAAGTACAAAGAGGTTAGAGGCCCCGATGTTGGCATCCTAGCCGGGCACCTTTGGTGTCCACAAGTGATAAATGCCGAAGTATGAAAAGATAGACAGGGAAAGAATGAGTGTAAGACCAAAAGTGCAAATGGGAAGCAAGCAAAGATGGCCAAAGACAGAGATCAATTAGTACTTTTCTTACTTATGACTCATATGAATGATAGTATGTGATCGGGACTAGATAGATACCCAAAGTGCATTTTTTTCTACAAATTTGTGTGTGTGTGTGTGTGTGTTTGGGCGTGCTTGTGTGTGTGTGTAGACATATACATATATATTGAATTTTTGTGTAAAAGCTAGTTTATATATGCAAATTGACACAGTGAGTGACAAATTCACACACTCATCTATGATGATGAAAAGTAATTATTACAAACAAATTTTAATACATTTTATAATTTCTATATTGTAGTATGAAACATATTTTTATAATTTTTGGATAAAAATATAATTTGTATTTTTAATTATTATAAACAAAATTTATACGAAGTTAACTTTTTTCACACAAATAATATCTCAAAATTCAAATAGTATAACTAGAAAACTATATATGGTTGTGTCAAGATCACATTTGTTATGAAATTTAATAATTTATTTATATTTTTAATTAAGTCTAAAAATGAGTAAAAATAAATAAACTAATGTAAGATTTTATTAAAAAAGATTGCTAAGTTAAATGAAATAAGAGCTAAAAACAACCACGCTTTTTTTTACATAAGTTCCCAAAATCTCTTTTTAAAAGCTAAATATAGCACATATGTGGAAATTTTGTGCTAAAGAATTTGAGGGTATTTTTGTTACCATCGGTGTGCCACAAAACTTCCGTTAGATACTTACGGTGTAGTTGTTACGGTCATAATTATTATGGTCGTGTGTGTTACAACACTTATATTCATACCACTTATAAAAATAAATATTCTATGTATATATGCTCACTTATCTTCATTATCCCATTTATTATTATTATTTTATAGGTTACGGCCATAACACTTATAGTTGTGACCTACCTATCCATGTAGGACCACATCCCCTATAGTCATAACCTTCTCATAATTTGTGTACCCAAAAATAAGCACACAAAATGTCACTAAGTGGGCAACAATTTCGTGGACCCATCTGACAATATGATTTAACATATTAATTTATGCATGTTGAGTTAAATTAGTTGCAATGGAAGTCACCCTAAAGTTTCTTTTTAAGTCACCTATAATTTGCATAGCTAAATAATTTTGAACTCCAAATTGCATCTATAAATTTGGATTTATTTTTAGAAAAACAAGTTGACAACGAACCAACTTGTAACCTATTTGACATATTTTAAAATTTCATGTTAAAGAAAGGTAAATTTATACCCAACATTTCCCCAAAATCCCAAGCTAAAATCATCCTAGGTATCCTTTCATACGAATGTTTTTTTCTTCAATCAAATCATGTTTAATGATGTACAAGAATTCAAGATTAACATTAAACATGTTGAAAATTAAATATGTGCATGCATGTATAAATAAAACATGTGAAAAAATATGTTATGTTTAACTATAATCTCCCAAGATACTTTGTGTGGAGGTGGGTTATTCTAAGATAGGGGTCCATCCCTTATTGAATGTTTCCTAAACCATTTTTAAAAATTGAGAATTGATCACAGTCCCCCTCATACTCAAATATTTATTTATTTAAAGAACATTCAATACAAGCACCAACACCATCGTGTTCCCCTTCTCATGACCACTCTAAAAAAAATCTTCATATGAGGTATTTTGAGATAACATTGATATTGAGTAAATGAAAAAATAGACAATAGGGTTTGACACATGACGTGCAACAATCGAACCAAAAAAATGTTGATCCAATTATATACCTCATTGAGAAATAAAATGAAAACATTGGTTTATGAATCATCTATCATGTTCTTTATCATCACTAATATAGAAGTGGTATTCCTTCTTAATACTTTAATTCTAAAATGTACTTTCAACAAAATTTAAATTTAACTATGCATACCTACAGCATACATGTGCCATGATAGTAACCTATTCAATTTGATAACATTGTTTCTGAATCTCCTTTTGATGAGAAAATGAGTAATTATTAGTAGAATCAACCATTAAGAATATGGAAGTGAGCGGGAATGTTTTCTTAAATTTCTTAAATTTAGTTTTCTACCACTTTGTGTAGTGATAATGTTTTATGTAAGGACAAATCACACCTTGAAAACTATTCATGAATGTTACACCAAGGATTTCCTATTTTACCAAGTCCAACCTCATAGAAGTTTTTTCTATATTTATTTTATTATTTGATTTACTCAAACATACATATATGACATGTAAATAACACTGGTTTATATTCATGTTCACTTGATTTCTATATCAAAATAAAATATATTTAATTTTAAAATATAAATTTTTGAAATAATCACATGATACAATTCATTGTTTGAACTATGTCACTATCTTCACCTCTTTTTGAAATATTTTCAAGTCCTCGTACGTGTCATAAACATGTTTAATGCAATTCATTAAATCATCAACATTATTAACAAATGTGATATAGATAATGGAGGATATGAACACACTCAATTTCTACATCAACATTATCAATGAAATTGAACGCGATGTGAAATATTGATTCAACTAAATATCTATAAAAATAAGACACTTTGAAAAATCCCATTAAAATCATTAAATCCTTCCATTAGTTGTTTAACATTCATTGTAACAAGTTTTATGGACTACCATATTTTCAAGAAACTTGATAACCTTTTATATGGTACAAAAATTCTAATTCAATTTTTTTAGCAAATAAAGAAACTTTTTCATAAATTTAAAATATTTGAAAACTATTAAACAACTTGAATAAACCAAAAGCATTTCATAAGGAAATTTTAATGTTGATAGATTCATTTATTTGTAACTCTATAAATGTTAAATCATAGAAAACAATGAGAAATGAGAAGAACAAGAAGAAAAGGGGCTTTACAATATTTTCATGTAAAACATCCTTAAAAGTGTAAAAATTTTGCTGTTGAAAATTTTCATTTCCTCCTTGTCTACCTTCCTTTTAATTTTTCACTAATAGATATCCTCTCTTTTCTACAATTTTAAGAGTGTTAAGGTGTTTTTTTTTAATAGCTTGTTCTTTCCTCATCCTGCTACCTAACTCATATTATTTTTACTTAGGCTTATTCTTTATTCCATATTTTAAAATATTTTCCATATTTCACATGAACTCACTATGAAATTAATATATTGAATCTGTCTTTGTTCAATACAAAAGAGTAAGGTGTGTCGAATACAAAATTTTATTCCAAACCTCTTTTTATGTTCATATTTTTAGTGCCTCAAAATAATGTCATATAAGATGTGCTCTAGATCCATAGTTACTCAATACGGTCTTTTGGAGAAAAAATATCGTATTTTATGGTTTTTTAATTGTATTGTAGAAAAACACAAAAATGTGAAAATTATTTTACATATGGAAACTTATAATTTAAATTAATTGAAATATTTATACACAAAATAAATATAATTAATTATTAGTTTCTAGTGAATATATTTTGAATTTATCTTTGGCCGCACTTGTTTTTTAACATTTTTTTAATAATTATCTATCATATGACTATTATGATATCAATAATTGTAATTGTGATAAAAATATCTTTAAATTTTTAAAAATATTATATTTTTTTAAATATGTAACTTACCGTATTATACACTCGATATGAAAATTGCTACCTTTTCAATATCTATATATTAGCAATTGCACGCGAGAAATGCGATGTGAATGCCAAAAGGGAAAGGGAATCTAACAAAATTATAGTGGAGGGAAACTCAACACTAAAAACCCGGAGAAAGAAGACCAAAAAATCTAATACTTTGTGAAATAGGAGAAACCAAATGTAACATTTATAAGTAATTTACAAAGTAGCAATCCAAAGGACATAAAGTAAGAAACAAAATAAGTGAAAGGATAATGGGAAAGATGGAGGGAAGGATAGGGAAGGGAAGGAGGAATGGATTCAAAAGAGAGGGAAAGGAGCAAGGGACTGAAGGCATGATTGGTCTTTTAAACGAGATTGAAGAAGAGGAGTTTTTGACATGCTGGAGTAATGTTTGAATGAAAATGGTGGAGATATTTGAATTTCATTCAAGGAGGGGACCCTAGAAATAGCAGTGAAAGTATGTCATTGGATTTTGGTGTTCCCAATGTCAACGGTTGCTCTAGGAAGAGTTAGTCCTTGAGATTTGTGGATAGATAATGCCCAAGCCATTTTGAGGGGCAATTTTGTACGGGAACCTCTGGAAATTGGTGGGATTGGAACATGGAAAGGATTGTTTAGATCCGAAGAAGGGCCAGTATACCGATCACAGTCAATGATAACAAATAAAGGAAAATGAGGTGGTGAAGAGGTGCTTTATGTAAAGTTTGAGTTCAAAATGAGGATGTGCGTAAGAAAGAAATCTAGAGGAAGAGGGAAGATCCATGACTATTAAATGACGTAACCATGCATGACGGTGCTCTAGTATGGTCCACATACATATTCCATGAGGACAAACATCTAAGATTATTTTTATTGAACAACTCACAATGCCCGTATATTAGCACATTTTACATAATTATCCCCGGTATTGGCATTAAACTATCTAACAAAAATTCAGGTTTCCATTGTATTTTTATAGAAATATATACATATTTTGAAACTCCCATATATCATATTTTTATAGAGTTATATAACATATTCCAAAGTTCATATTTCATTAGTGGAATAGGTTGAATAATAATATGCATTTCCAGCACTATAAAATTCATCATGTGATCCAATTTCATCCACCACCAATCTCAATTCAATCCCACCATATCTATGAACATATTTTTGTACTACACATAGTTGTCATGACCCCATTTCATGTATCCCTAGCCATCGCAGAATCGCATTTCTAAGACAACCTCTCCCAAAGACCTATTTTTTTGAAAAGTTCATATGTAATGGATTCTCCCATGTTTCCATACTAGCCATGGAAAATCTCTTATTTTTATACATGCATTGGGTGAAGGCTAGCAAGATTTTTGTAGCTAAAAATTCAAGTTGTTGATTGCATTTACTACAAATATTCTAAGGTTGAATCTCCACCAATCACATCAACCCACTCTCATTCACCTATTTCCCTCTCTTGAAATCATTCCAATCCCTATATACATAATTTTATTATTATTATTATTATTCATGTGAGTTCTCCAAGTCAATTTCTATCTTAAACTAGCCCCTCCCCTTTTGATCTATTCTCAAACAATGCCTTAGTATTTATCATTATTATGTGTGTCACACATAATGTATATGTATATATAAACATTATTATTATTAATTTTATTATTATTATTATTATCAATCATCTCAATAATATATGGATATGATCAATCCTTTGGTGGATATAAGATATATTAAGTGCATCTAAATAAATTTAATGAGACATCAATCTAGAGATCATTATCTAGTATCATTATCATACCACTTTTATTAAAAATTATATTCTTTCTTTGATTTTCTCTTATGGAGTGATGGTAAATTCCTAAAACGGGTTAAATTCCACCGTATCACCAAGATATTATAATTAACTCACCTTCCCCATGAAGGATAGAAGCAATAATTGAATGAAAAAAACAAAGGAGAAGGGATACACAAGAGAGGGGAACTACAATGTTGAACACGTTCTTTTAATTTTGTGAAATTCTTCTTCACAAAGTGATGCACATTTTTCATAGGAAGCACTTTCATAACTTCTATTGTGATATTTGCATATGATTTAGGATTGGGGATCTTCCATATCTTCATCACTTGTATAGTAAAAATAAAAAGGTTACACAACATACTAAATCTTGAATATTGACAATTTATAATAAAATATTTAAATTTAAACCTTAATTTACATGTGTCAAAATGTATATAAGATACTTTGTTCAATGCAATAAAGATACATATTTTGTTTAAACACTAATTTTATATAAACTATTATTTCCTTAACTTTTGATATTTGGTTTAAACCCAAAATTTAACTAATTTCTCTAAACTTTCTAAAGTTTTTTAATCAATCCATATATATATATAGGGTAAAAATGGTTTGGTGTTAAGGGGAATTCAAAGGAGAAAGGATATAACATTGATGTTCAAATGAAGAGGCCTCTACTAGTAGCCAAACCACTACATAAAAGGGATCAACAACCATGTGCAAACCAAAAGGTAGGAAACAAAGCACAACATGGTACAAAGTGAAGCATGGTCCTAGACCAAAATACAACACCCCTAGTAACATCACCCAATAGAGATGATTACCCAAGAGGCACACATCCATGGGATCTCAAATTCATCTGAAGAGGAGCGGTGAGAGTCCTTACTTTTTTTCTTTTCACGTTTTTCCAATCCTTAGTATTGTTAGGATTCAAGTTTTCATCTGAATGTATCGGAACTAAGATCTCCAAGCTCTCGATGTTCCCAACATTTGATTTTTTCAATAAAATCATTCCATACGGGGACGGGTTATCCAAAGTAGGCTGTAATAAGACCGTCCCACTAACCCTCACATCATGAGAGGGATCGGGATTCCCTACAAGAGACTGAGTCTCACCATTATCGGTCTCTCGAATACTCGAGTAATAATCGTATCATTTCCCACAACCAACATATTTTGCTGAGCATCCTTCCACCAAGAAACCTTTCCATTCATTTTTCTCACACTCTTGCATTTTGAAGCTAAGTGACCAAGACCAAAGAATTTCCTACATCTAAAGGGTAACCCTTCATAATCCAAAGGTTAAGACAGAATTCAATCCAACACCCTAAGCTCTATCAAGGCCAAGTAGATAAACCGAGGTATCCAGTGTCTACCAAAATACAAGTATAGGTAGTGTGAGTAAACAATTAAGTTTTAGAGTCAATGTCCAAAAATTTCCCAAAGCATTTCCAATCGCAATCGCTTTCTTCCAACCAAAAACGCAGTGGGAGATGAGGCAAATGAACCCATACTATTCTAGCATGGAATTTTTTGGTGAGTGGGTTGAAGGAAGGAAACCATGGTTTCATGAGCAAGAGATGGTTTTGGAGTTCCCAAAGCATAGAAAATATTTTATCTCTATCTTCTATTAGGTTAAAAACCACAATGAAAATCCTCTGG
This sequence comes from Taxus wallichiana var. yunnanensis, assembly GCA_018340775.1. NCBI lineage: Eukaryota > Viridiplantae > Streptophyta > Pinopsida > Cupressales > Taxaceae > Taxus > Taxus wallichiana. The sequence continues at coordinate 789,418,330 of CM031234.1, forward strand.
CATAGGGATAAATATCAACTCTACCTAGCATGATGGGTCTCCATTCGAGGAGATCCACAAATGTAGCCGAGGGAGCCACGACCACAAACCATTAAACCTACATATCAACCCTTTCTGTTAAATTTGTATTCAGCTTCAAGTACCTACGCACCAAAGGTAATGGAAGGAGATTTTATTGTTACATTGAGGGGTTCACTCTCAATATGGAAGTTGCGATTGCATAGGAATGTTGTAGCAAGGGTTCAAGAAAAGTTTGGCTAAAGGAATGCTCATAGCTCTTCTCTTACATGGAATTCATGTATGCGCCACAATTGAGGGAGCAAAGAACAGGGGATTTAGTCTTCAATTCCACGAGGGATCCTTTCGGCACCAAACCACTACAGATCTACCCTTTAGATGGGAAACAAATCTTGCTAGAATCAGGGCCCACCATGTCCAAAAGGGGGAATCGCCAATAGTCAAACCACCAAAGCAGGTAGAGAAATAGGGAAAATAGGGGAGGGGCATGATCCCACACCCAACCCTCCAACACCATCTCGAGACCCTTCCACTAAACCATCAATGATGCACAAGAAAGGAGGTTGGTGAACATCATCACATAAATGAGCAATAAAATATTTCGAGGCATTCCCATCACAAACCACGCTAAGTCCACCAACGCCATCATTTCCGCCAAATAGAGCACCGAAATGGGAACCCAATCTTCGCCACCGCAGAGACAAAACTAGGTTTAAGGTTTGCGCAGGGGAGCTTCAAGAAGACATAGTTAGATACTTTATTTTTCTAAATTTTCCTTATTAGTACTTGTCCAAAGGCGGTGTAACTATAGGTTTCACAATTACATAACTAGTTATTATTATTCATATTTTTCAACCAATTAGGGCTTTTTATCATTTTCATAAACTAATAAACACTTTTCACATCCATAATAAATATTACGTAAAGTTGCATATTTCTTAACAAAATAATTACAAAATTTCATTTATCTTCAATTTGATTGGCTTACACATTGAGATGTTATTGTGGCCTTCAACAATTTCGAGAAAAAAATGATGTCATGATATTTATTACATTGACAACAGGGAGTACAACATTTAATTAACTTGATAGTTGACACATTTACGTATCTCGTATCTCATTGAAAATGGCTATGGAAAAATTAGTTTAGGGAGAAGGGCCGTGTCTGAAACACTGGAGCCAATTCCTTGCCACGTAGGAGCGCCAATTTGACAGCTAGTTATAAATAAACATTTTTTTATCCTAAGCCTTTAATTTCGTATCATATTTTAATATTATTTGCTTCCATATGATCGATCAAATAAAATATCTCAAAAAAAACACATTTACTGGTGGAGACCCGAAGTGGTTCACCAAAGAGGACAGGTGTTGAGCATTAAATTTGAAATAAAAGAGGGAAATGCAATCTGTCCTCCACCATTTTGACGCGTAATAGATAAGAAACAAATAAATGCTCAACCACCATTTCTGTTGCTCATTGACGGGCCTTACGGTGCTCCTGCGCAGGATTACAGAAAATATTGGATATCTTGCTTCTGGTTGGACTGGGCATCGGAGCGACTCCTTTCATTAGCATTTTGAAGGACATGCTTCATAACATCAGGCGGACAGAAGACTTGCTCGTAAGTATTAGATTTCAGATTATAATGATCATTTGGGGAAAGAAAAGGGACTAGTTTTCATGTTGATCAGTATAATCTGATGGGGTTTTGGACATTAATCGAGCAGGATTTCGAACGCCGCTGTGAATTCTTTCAATACCGGCCAGATTCAGTATAAGAAATGTTTCAGTCTTCTCAGAAAAATCGAGGAGGAGAGAAAATTAGAAAGCCAGAGATCAAGAGTAACTTCCTTCTTCCACTGCTTTTTGACAAGATTAATAATGGCCAGCAACCAAAATCAGGGTTTCAGAACAAGTCGGTGTTTGAGCATATGCTAGCCGAGTGAAACAGGAGAGTCAAACTCAAACAACACTTCTCAAATCTTCTCTCTTTACTGCCTAGAAATTCCAAGGTATTACCACGATTTTCACTGCAAATTGTTTATGATACGAAAATTTGTCTTTTTTGTTAAGAAAATTACAGTTTTGTGCTTTGGTTCCACTGCAAATTAAGACCATTACAAAAATTTGTAAATATTGACAACATAACGATTCTGCTGCGGCTTCCTGATTTTTCAATCTGACCAAGTAGATAGCGGAAATAAGCAGTTTGATGAAAATTTGCGAAGTTGTTCCTAAATATATTTTCTTTCTCACTTTATAATTTCATAGATTAGAAATCTCTGCCTGAACTGCTTCCTGAAAAGATTCTACAAATTTGTAAGGTTAAATTGAAATCTATTCATGATAATGTTGTAAAATTCTACAACTTTTTCTTTAATTGTAAAAAAAATTATTGATAATATGAGGATACGCAGTACAGGCCGTTTAAGCTCCTTCAAATCTTTGTACTGCTTTAACTCCAGTAAATTTTCCAAATCATTAATCTTCTTGAAGCAAATTAGGTTTTTGTCTCTCCATTCTCTGACCTGGTCAAATCTGTTGCTGCTTCTTGATCGCATTCTCATTTTTCCATACAGGTGCGCACTCATTTTGCAAGGCCCAATTGGAGAAAGGTCTTCTCACGAATATGCACAAAGCATCCCAATGCCAAAGTTGGTGAGTATTACATCAACATGGACTTTGTGTCTGTTTCCCATTAGGTCCCTACATATATTTTTTGGCATTTCCGCACTCCATACGCATGGTCTAGTACAAGCTTCTAGAATGTGATGTTTATTATTTATTAAGCAAATTTTGTTTTTGGCTGGATGTGTAGGAGTATTTTATTGTGGAGCTCCAGTGTTGGCGCAAGAGCTGAGAACTTTGGAACAGCAGTTTTATGCGTCGAGATCGTTTGAAGCAGGGTGGAAACAGTGTGTATTCACACTACTAATACTCAAGGAAAATGTTACCTACAATTCTATGTTTTTAAGCCATATAGAGGTGAGGTTTCTACCTCACCAAGATTCAAATAAATCCTTGTCTTTCAGTTTTTATTTAACGGTGTTCATTTTAAGCTGCAACAATTTAACGTATTTTTTGAACAAATTCTGAGCTGATTTGGTTTCCACATCTGAAACAACGATTACATTTCGAGCAAAATGTATTAATATAAACTGCATGTCTTTATATTTCTTACATTTGGAGCAAAACATATAAACTTATACTGTATGTGTCCATATTCATTACATTCGGAGCAAAATATACCAACTATAACCTATAATCGTGAATGCAATAATGCATTCTCAATTGATTTCGATACATATTTTTCTGCAACACAAAAAAAAATTCTCCTCGAATGCTGCCATAATTTTGGGATCAGTTTGTTAGTCAATTTCCATGTCACACCTTCAAAAAGGCCCTGAGTTTGGACTATCAGGAACGATTGTATCATTGACAGATGTTGTTGGAGTCATTAAGAGGTTCACTGGATGAACCCATGGTGGAATAGGAAAACCAGATATGGTATGAAAGGTTGTATGTGAAGTAGGAGGTTGTGGGATAATGGGGTGTGTAGTTGGAGTTGAAGTTATTTGCATTCTGTTGGTGTCAAGGAAGTAAGGGTGGTAATCTGGGATAGGAACTTTCAACATATCTTGTAACATGGAGTTCTGTATGGGCATGGAATGATGCATGGGAAACAAAACCTGCATGGATTGTTGAACTTGTTATCTCTTTCTTGTTTCTCTTTCTCCCTTTGATGGCGAGTGGCTTCCTTCTGTTGTAATTCCAATTCCTTTTTTTGGCGAGCTACTTCCCATTGTTTCTCGCGCTCCTGTCTTTCAAAAAAATTTTGTAGATCCCTTTCTTGCCTCTCTTTAATGCATTGCAATCTCTCTTCCTTTTTTGCTCCTTTGCTGCCAACCTTTCTTGCTTTTTTGCCTCAATATGCTCCTTTTTACGTTGTTTCCCTTCACATATTTCTTGTTTTTTTGTTGTGTATCTTTTAACATCTGAACATAAGCATCAGATGTTAACAATTGTGAAGCACGACTTATCCGGAGTGCAGACATCACTCTTACCTTTGGAAGGATCCCGTACAAATTGTGTCGGTAACCTTAAAAATTTACCCAATTTCTTCTCATTTGCAGCAACACCATCATTTGATATACCACTTTCAACATCATGTCCAGTTGTCTCTTCCTCATTTTTATCTTTATCAATGACCTCAATTTCCTCTGTGTCAGCATAATAATGAGTAAAGTTTGTTGGTTCAAAGTCTGTGGCTCAAGGTTGGTTGGCATCGAAGGTAAAGATATACTTTCATCCTCAATGTTTCCAATCTGATCAAGTCCCAACTCTGCAATATGCTCTTGCAGCCAAGTAGGTTGTTCTGGTGCACTTGGCAATGAGAGATCATCCTCTCCAAATCCCTAGGCCTCAGTGTTGCAGCTGGATGTGCCTTGGTCACGAGTATTCACAATGTGGTTCACTTCATAATCTTTGGTCTGCATTATACTTTGTCTTTCTCCCTGTACACTTGGTTCCTCCGTCTCTGTATTAGCAACAACCATTGTTTCAATGGTTGGATGGAATTCTTTTGTTGTTGACAGATTCTCAACTGATTCCATTAAGTAATTTTCTCCAATTTTGTCACCAACTGGTGGAGCTACATCTCTTGACAAACTTAGGATGTTTTCAGCAGCATCAACATCTATTATGTTTTCAGTACCATCAACATTCATAATGTTTTCAGTAGTATCATCATCTGTGACATTTTCAGCATCATCTTCGTTGGCATCTTCTTCAATGATATATAGTTTACTACATTCCATGTCATTCTGTAATGCATTTGGATCAAGTGGCCATATACCTGTGCGTCTAAAACCAGCACGAATATTTGCAGGTGTCAAGGCCTTGGCGAGAGCTCTACTACCTATTTCTGCCAAGTCTGAACGTTTGACTTCTTGGTACTTATTATTACACATCCACTGCATCCTCTCAGATCTGAAATATGCTTTAAAAGGACCAAAGACACTAACATCCAGTGGTTGCAACCTGTGTGTAGTATGTGCTGGCAATGTCAATAAATCAATCCCCAATCGCCTGGCCTCTTCTATAGTTGACAATGCCACATGGCTTCCATGACCATCAAATATAAGTAAATGCCTATTTTTAGGGCACACTCCTCCAGGTACAGACTTACTGAAATGATACAACCAGCTTATAAAGAGCTCTCTAGTCATCCAAGCACTTGGATGAGCAGCCATGCAAGCACCTGGTTCACATCCCTTGATGTAATTTTGTGAAACTTTCTGACCTTTAAATAAGTAAAAGTTAGGGATACATTGCCCTGCAGCATTTACACAACATAGAATTGTCATCCATTCTCTGCTACGAGGAATGATTTTGGGAACATTCCTGCAACCCTTGGTGGCAAGCACCCTCATGCCACAATTTCTCCCTGCTTGGATTCCTGTCTCATCACAATTCCATATTTTGCCTGCACCATAGGAATTGATATAAATGTTAGCTAGTTTTTCATAAAACTTGCTAACCACCTCTGGACGTAAACCTATTGCACGATCTCTTTCTAGACCTTCAGCAGTCCGAAGGACTATGTCTGGGTGTCTTTTTCTAAATCCTTCACACCAAGATTTTCCAGGTAATCCTTCTCGAAATGGAGTCTCTCTAGTTTCACAAATTTGTGCAACACATGCCCTCAGTTGCATAAATCCCACTCCATGCCCTAAATCTGCCATTTTCTTACACCATTCAACTATCTCTTTCTCCTCTCCTTCACTCAAAACAGGTGCAGGGCCCTTCCTTTTTGTATGGGTCAGACCATTCAGCCAATAATGAACAAATGTAGGAGGTAAATTATATTTCAGTGCAGCAGCTCTAATAGAATAATTGTTGAATTCAATATCATCTATGGCCTTTAACATATCTTCTTTTGACCAACTAGACAAAATTCTAACCTTCTTGGTCGAAGTGTTGCCTCTAACAACCACAGTCTCCTGTAGTTCATGCCTATTTAGTTCACATCCAGCAGGTTCTGGCTGATGATCATCATTTGTGTTTGTATCTCCTTGATTTGTTGTTGCACCATCCTCTTCACTTATTATTGTAGCATCCTGTTCATCTGTTTCATGGTTAGATGTTTCAATTTCAAATTGTACACCTCGTTTTTTGGGCATACATTGTGCTCGATGTAAACTCCTCTTTCTCTTCATCTTCTCTAAATGCTGCAGTATGAAACAATATAAAATTAGTAAAATATGTATTAATATATCAATAAGATCATCTACAATGGGAAAATTTTAGCAAGCTTATGATACATGACAATATGAATTATGAACTTGTAGGTAAACTTGTGATTACCCATTGGGCGCCATTAACGATGATCGAATACATGTTTTATTAATTTCATATTATTTGATAAAGACAAAATTTATAAGCTGGGTTGTTGATTACATAGGGGAGAAGAGCCAGTATGTGAACACTGCCCAATAATTGAACACTATTTTGCATTTAAAATATCCAATACCTGATGGAATAAAAACCCAAATTTTGATTATTGAAGTTCAAAAATTTGTTTTTTTATAAACCATATGTGAATAGGGTCAACATCTCGAGCAAGGCACTGAGAAAGACCCCTTCACGCAAACCTCGCACAGGCTGTAAGCCCACTCACAAACAACCAATTTGCATTAGAACTGGGCATGAGGAAATGCAACGCGTCCAAAGGAAACAATGTGTAACGCGTCCAAAGGAAACAGTATGGAACGCGTCCAAAACAAGCCATGGTAAATGGTGGTTGAGCATTTATTTGTGTCTTATCTATCAGGCGCGTCAAAATCCATGAGGACAGATTGCATTTCCCTCTTTTATTTCAAATTTAATGCTCAACACCTGACCTGTTCATATTAAAATATGATACGAAATTAAAGGCTTAGGATAAAAAAATGCTTATTTATAACTAGCTGTCAAATTGGCGCTCCTACGTGGCAAGGAATTGGCTCCATGGACCTGCGAACTTAGGGTGTTCGCATACTGGCCCTATATAAACTTCAATAATCAAAATTTTGGTTTTTATTCCATCAAGTATTGGATATTTTAAATGCAGAATAGTGTTCAAGTGAAATATCATGTCACGGATGACATGATATTTCAGTGCAGCAACTCTAATTGAATAATGCAAGAAACTCAATATCATCTATGGCCTTTAACATATCTTCTTTTGACCAACTAGACAAAATTCTAACCTTCTTGGTCGAAGTGTTGCCTCTAACAACCACAGTCTCCTGTAGTTCATGCCTATTTAGTTCACATCCAGCAGGTTCTGGCCGATGATCATCAGTTGTGTTTGTATCTCCTTGATTTGTTGTTGCACCATCCTCTTCGCTTATTATTGTAGCATCATGTTCATCTGTTTCATGGTTAGATGTTTCAATTTCAAATTGTACACCTCGTTTTTTGGGCATACGTTGTGCTCGATGTAAACTCCTCTTTCTCTTCATCTTCTCTAAATGCTGCAGTATGAAACAATATAAAATTAGTAAAATATGTATTAATATATCAATAAGATCATCTATAAACACTTCTAAAGATGAGGTGTTATCAAATAACACTACATTCATCAGCTTGTTTGTAATTGATCAATATCAATTAGAATGTTTCACTCGAACATGCAGTCGCCCCTTTCGACATTGTAATTCATATCGATCAATTGACGCAGGTCTTGTTAATGTAATGTTTTGTGACATCAAATCATCTTCAGAAGTGAATGCATGTAAGAATCGTAATTGTAATAGCTTGACTACATATGTTGTTATGGTGGCAGCAAATCTGTTGTACTATTGTAGGTCTTGGTATGGACCACTTCGGATCTCCACCAGTAAATGTGTTTTTTTTTTTTTTTTTTGAGATATTTTACTTGATCGATCATATGGAAGCAAATAATATTAAGATATGATTCAAATTAAAGATATAGGATTAAAAAATGTTTATTTATACCTAGCTGGCATACTGTCACTCCTACGTGGCAAGGATTTGGTTCACTTAACCTGCGAACTTAGGGTGTTCGCATACTGGCCCTTCTCCCCTAAACTCTTCTAAAGATGAGGTGTTATCAAATAACACTACATTCATCGGCTTGTTTGTAATTGATCAATATCAATTAGAATGTTTCACTCGAACATGCAATCACCCCTTTCGACATTGTAATTCATATCGATCAATTGACGCAGGTCTTGTTAATGTAATGTTTTGTGACATCAAATCATCTTCAGAAGTGAATGCATGTAAGAATCGTAATTGTAATAGCTTGACTACATATGTTGTTATGGTGGCAGCAAATCTGTTGTAATACTGGAATACTTTCAATGACAATCATTGATAACTGTCAATAATATATTGCATTCTTGCCAGCTACTTTGTGCTTGATTTTAAGTAGGGAGAAGAATAAATAGTTAAGTTGTAAGGTATAAATAAACATTTTTCTTTCCTATATCTTTAATTTCTGGGAGTAGTGCCATTATGTCAACACCCTAAGTTCACGGGTCCATCGGGCCAATTCCTTGTCATGTAGGTTTATCAATTTTACAGCTAGCTATAAATAAACATTTCTTTATCTTATCTCTTTAGTTTGGAAACTCTTTATCTTATCTCTTTAGTATTGGGCAGTGTTCACATAGAGTTACAGATTTCTGTTTTGTATTAAATGGTACAGATTTTATATCTTATAGAGTTAGCGAGAGATATATAAAGAATGTGCTGGACATATTTTTTTTCTTTGTTTCGAGCATTAGAGATGGAAATCCACCTTCTAACAGATCTTCGAAGTTCCTCCCTCTACAGTTGAGAAGGATTTTCTGTTAAAAATTCAACGGTGTTCATTGTAATGAAAGATTCAATTTTGATTTGTTTGCTAGCTGCTGCATCCTTAGGTGAAGCCAATGACGTCTTAGGTGAAGCCACAACTCTGAAATATGTTTGAGTTGTTTTGGACTTTTGTTACATTCTCTATTTCTAAAGGTGAAGATGTTTTGGCTCACGTATGTTAGATGATTTCTCTCTTACCTACATTGTACTACGATTTATATTCACTACCATTAATCTTTGTGGATATTGATAATGGTTTGAATTTCAGTTTTTCAATTTTATAGGATGCAGTGGATGTTGTTTGTGAGAAAATTCAGTTCTCTATATTTTGCAGATGTCTATGGGTTGAGGACGATACCAATTGATATGTCCAGCACATTCTTGATATATCTGTAGATGACTTATTTTTAGAAAAGGCCTATCCCCCTCACTATGTCCAGATGGGTAATAAGGGAAGACATTGTGAAGTTAATAGTTCTCTTGTCAAATAAGTAAGGAAAATACTTCAACTGGATAACAAGAGACTTCAGCTGAGAAATTATAACTGGTTTTGACGGAAGCCGCTCTTGGGGAAATGTGGGGCATTGACTGCATATTAGCTTAATGAAAACCATTTATGAATATCATTTAGAAAATTCTCTACCTCATTTTTGCTGCACATAGGGGAGAAGGGCCAGTATGCGAACACCCTAAGATCACAGGTCCATGGAGCCAATTCCTTGCCATGTAGGATCACCAATTTGACAGCTAGTTATAATTAAACAATTTTTTATCCTAAGCCTTTAATTTTGAATCATATTGTAATATTATTTGCTTACATATGATCGATCAAATAAAATATCTAAACACATTTACATTCTGAAGTTACTAGTTCTATTGTGAAGTTAATATTATTTGCTTTTAAGGTACTTTAAGGGAGAAAACATAAAGCCATTATCTAATAGATGTTCACATAATTAATTAGCAGGATGCTATGATCAAGAATCACTCAATTCCAATCTTAATATTTTTTTAATGTGCTCTGCAAAATGGGCCAATTTTTGATAAATTAAATAGAAATCAGTCCATAAACTTGCAGTTCTGCTCAGCAATCTGTTATGTCTAATTCTAACTTAATTGAACAGATCTTTGGTCAAACAAAAAGTAGATCACAACATGCTTTCAGCAGAAGTGCAAGGTATACGTTAGCTTATATCAGAGAAAACAGCCAGTTGAGGTTATATATGAATACATTCCAGTGGAAAAAGGCCTTAAGTAATAAATTTGACTATTTTTTACATATTTAAGTGTCCTCTTGAAGTTGTTTGATAGCTACTTTATGAGATTTCTGTCACACCTCTAGGGATTTGGGAGACATTCTCAGCATTCAACTGGATAACAAGAAACTCATGCTCTTGAAATTATAAGCAGTAGGTATGAAAACTAACCTGCAATTTTTGCTTTGCTGGACCTTTCCTTTCAAAACTTGATAGAAGTAATCTCTTCTTATAAAATCCACTGTAATCAGGCACCCTACAGAAGTAAATCAGCAGTAAACAAGACTAGGAAAGTGAATATATAATACCAACATAGGGGAGAGAGTATCCAATCAAAATGTAAGACATGGATCAAGGTGTAGGGTCTTTTTAATCAAAGGTTGAAATTGATTTTGAGATGATCTTGTGGCTGAAATTATTTGATTTGATATTCATATTTATTTTTACCTTCAAGTGTACAATTTTATTGGTGTTTTTAATGGATGAATTTGAATCTTGAGAAGAAGGTTCCCTCTTTTTTTGCAGGTATGTATTAAAGTCTGGATATGAAAGATCTGGTGATTGAACAACCCATCTTGGAATATGGAAAGAGATGAATTGGAAAGAGAAATATTCAACCCATTAAATAGATATGATGGGTTTGTCAACTGATATGTTGTATTTATACTTTGAACAAATGAGTCTTTTATTGTAGAAAATGAAAGTACCAATCAGTATTTATTGTGTACTAAGTAATACTGAGATGTTGACCCTATTCACATATGGTTTATAAAAAAACAATTTTTTGAACTTCAATAATCAAAATTTTGGTTTTTATTCCATCAAGTATTGGATATTTTAAATGCAAAATAGTGTTCAAGTATTGGGCAGTGTTCACATACTGGCTCTTCTCCCCTAGTGGTTTGCCAAAATATTTTCCCAAACTCATGCGAATTAGAAATGCTCAAGAATGTTGTTTGCAAATCTGAATCCCCTTGCTTATCACCGACCAGTTACGCGCGCCATATTTCTCCACCAGCCTCTACAGCGTGCAGTCTTTCTCGGGGCTCCAGGGACCTTTTATCTGCTCTGCCGTAGCTACGGCCTGGGCTTCCTCCGCCATTCTTTGCGAACACATTCAATGGTCTTACACACTGTTGGACTTGAACACAAGACCTAAATGTTACTTCTATCTTTTCGATCGAAGATTGTAGGCCTCCACCTCGGATTTATAAGGAGGTGAAGTGGATACTCAGCTGTCATGGAAAACCGCTCGGTATTGCTCAAAACCGCTCTCCAAAACCACGTCTGGATTCTGGGGCATTTTTAAATTCCAGAAATGTAAATCAAATTTTAGTGTCGTTAGTGCCAACTAGCAAGGAAGACAGTTGATAACTATGGCCAAGCATAGTCATGAAGCATCATCTATAATTAACGATAGCTCGCCATATGGCCAATCAGAATGTGACATGACCTACGAGTCTGGACTCCGGTGGAATGCATGATAAACGTATTATAACTCACTCACGACTTGCGCAATTTCAATTCTTTCGGTTCTTTCTAAGTAGTAACCAGAGGAATTGAGAAATTATTTTATGTATTTTTCCAAACTCGTGCGAATTAGCAATGCTCAGGAATGTTGTTTGCAGATCTGAATTGATTGTGAGCTTTAGGATGATCGACTGCTTGAACATATTCTCCATGGAAAATTTCACCTGAGAAATGGCTCCCAATGCTCCAAGTGAAACCCTAACGACCTTAAGATACTCTTCTATGTTAAACGAATGAGCTTCACGTAGACTTTATGTGCAGGCGCAGGAATCACCATGGTGATATTTACCACATACTTGTGTATTCCACCATCTTTTCTCCGCAAAACGCTACCGTGAGCAACCGTGCTAATCATTCCCGCCACAGATACATCGTCCCAGTCGGTGGTATGAGGCAACAAAAGTTCTTTTCCTCCGAGTTTGTTGAGCAGTTCTCTTAATCTCTCCCTGTCGTCAACAATAATTGTCATCGATTTGAGAATTATAGTCGCGAGTGCTTATATCAACACTGTTGTCTCCACCAGGGTAGGCAAAATAGTTTAACTGCGTAAGCAATTGCGCATATAAGCTCTGTTTCGGTCTTGGGAAAAAATGCGGGAGACCTTGCAGGGATTTTGATCCTCCCATATAAATGTTCAATAGATTTTCCAATATAATAGATACTTGAGCATCTACATAGAATCAAGTCTGTTAACTCCCCCAAATTACTCAGAGAAGATGGTAAACACGTTAGCACAATTGTTGGGAGGATAGAGGGTGCTGGTAACATCGACAAGTCTCACAACGAGGAGTGCACTGCAAAGCTTTAGCGAGTTGTCTCGTTTTTTAACTCGCAACTGAGATCTGTTATAAAATTGAATTGTTTTTTAGCTCAACAACCAGGATTCTGTGTGGGCTTTCACATTTGCAAACAAATTTGCAATGAATATGGGCATATTGAACAATTATGCACGATATGGTAATTCTGACCTCATATCTCTCGTCCTTAATACATTTCTATGTGGCATTGTTTATAATGATAAGGTTTTTGGATAAGTCATTTTTGAGATGATTACATCGGTTGCTTTTGCAGGCTTTGTAATTACCACTAATTTTTCTCCCCTTTTCCATTTGCACCCAGCTACTCAAGGCAGACCACGACTCACATGGGTGACATTGATACTCTTCAACTCGCAAATTGTTTATGTGTTCCTTGGATGTAATATCTTCTTGTATCCTGCTGCGTATTTCTATTCCACCCGTGCATTGTAATCTTGCACAAGATTATATTGATTTCTCTAATTTCCACTTGAGCCTGTTCACCAACATCATTAAATATTTCAATTAATATTTCAGGGATTAAGTTTGTGGTCAAATTTTTTACATAACGGGTATCAGTTTCAATTTCTCGCACGTATTTTTAGGGATTTTTAACAATCTAATTCTATGTTTACATAAAGAATTTGTCATTGTTAGCAACTTTGACCACCCACATGTATTTTGGAGTCCTTACATCAATCAACATTTGGTTAACATCACTTCTCAATTTCTATTTCACTAAATATAATCACCACATCTAATGTGATCAATTCACATTTGATACCATATACTATCATTTCAGCTAGGGCAGTACTTTGCAGCATTGCTACTCTTGTTTTTAATAGTTTTTAACCCTGATTTTTAATAAACTATATTTCCTTAATTTTTGATATTTGGTTTAAACCTTATATTTACCTAATTTATATAGAGATTTCTTATAAAAAAATAATCAATAAATAATTATTTTATAAACCTTAATTTTTCAAAATTTATCTACTTTTTCTAAATCCTCTAAAAGATACATGTTAATTCTATAAGTAATTATCTATAGTTTTGAGTTTAACTTAGTTTTCTCAAACCTTAATTTCCTTAAATTATGATTCATTTACTTTAAACCCAAATTTTACCTAATTTCTCTAAATTATCTTTGAAAATAATCAATCCTTAATTAGACTACAAACCTTAATTTTATAAATTTTCCATAAACCTTAAAATTTTAGAAAAAAACATCTCTACTTTCCATAAATTCACTAATTTATTTAATAATACATATGAGTAATTATAAATGTAAGTCCTAATTTTCTATAAACCATAATTTCCTTAATTTTTTTATATTTAGTTTAGACCCAAAATTCAACCGATTCCTATAAAAACTCATCAACCTTTAATTGTTCTATAAACCTTGAATTTTCTATATTTTCTATAAACCTTGATATTTTACAAATGTTATCTCTAATTTTTATAAAGTATCTAATTTATTAAAGGATTGAGAACTGTAAATGTCAATTTTCTTATTTTTTATGGTGTTGGTTTAAGGTCCTAAATTTTAATAAACCATAATTTCCTTAATTTTGGATATTTGGTTTGGTATTTCTCTAGACTTTTTAGATATTTTTCATAAACCCTTAATTATCTCACAAACCTTTGATCCATTTGTTCTGCAGAAGCGAATATTATCTTGGTTTCATGCCCATGACGAATCACTTAGAAGTTGATGTCGACGGACCGGGACTGCGTTCGATGCAGAAGTTAATACAACACCATTTGCTAAAAAAAATTATAAATCTAGAAATTTTACATATTCTAGATCTATTTCCCTCAATTCCCTCATTTATTTAAGGTTACATATTGATTCTATAAATGTTAATTTATTTTTTCTTAGATAATGTTTGTTGAACCCTAAAATTTTACATATTCTCTCTACTTTCTTGGCATTCTCTAATTTATTTAAGGAGCTTATATATTGATTCTATAAATGTTAATTTCCTTATTTTTAATTTTTTTTGTTGAACCCTAATTTCTTTATTATTTGATATTTGGTTTAAACACTAAATTTAGTAGATTCTCTAGATTTTCAATTTTAAAAATTAATCCTTAATTATTCTACAAACCTTGATTTTCCAAAATTATTTGGTAACCTAAAAAAATTCAAATTCTTTCTAATTTCCTAAAATTTTATAATTTATTTAAGGTTCCTACGTATTAATTCTATAAATGTTAATTTCTCTATTTTTTAATAGTTTTTGTTGAATCCTAATTTCCTTGGTTTTCTAATATTCGGTTTAAACCCTAAATTTACCAAATTTCTCTAGGTTTTCTACAAAAATTAATCAACACTTAATTATTCTCCAAACCTTGATTTTAAACAATACTAGAAATAAAGTTTTATTAAATAATTAATGAGTACATACCAATTATAAAAATGCTCATCATTGATGTTTGATTGTTTAAAATCCACTTTCATTACCTCCTCTTAACTTTTTTGTTGCCTTTTTACCTCCTCTACCTCTCTTGTGTTTCTCTTTCATTGCCTTATTTGCCTCTTCTATTTCCTTCTCTCCCTCCTTTTTCTTCAACCTATGATTTTCTCTTTAGTCACTCAACTCTTTTTTATCACTATATTTTCACTTTTCATTCCTCTTATTTTTCATGATTCTTCCACTTCACCAATTTTCTCTTAAATAGAAGTTCCTCTCTCCCACCTGAAATTATGGATAATGGAAAATACAATATACACATAATTTACTAAACATTTTTTTCTATATTTAAAACATGTTTTTAATTGTTTATATTTATTTATTAATTACATAACATGTTTTAATTTTATTATATGTTTTATTTAAAAAAATTATTGCTTTAAATTTTATTTCATACTATATATAATTTTATTAAAATAAATTTTATTATTTATAATTAATTTTTAACAATATTTGCAATTACTTAATTCTATATAGTTAATTAATTAATAGTAAACTAATAAATTAAAGTTTTAATATACTTGAATCCCTTAATAATAAAGTGATTAATAAAAAAGTTAAATTATAAAAATTATAATTAACTAAAACAACTTAATATTGAAAAACCCCAAAAAAATGAATTTGGAGTCATTACGGTGGTCAAGGGCACACATTGCGGCATATGATACAATTTAGGGGTTTCCGATGAAGGAGGTTTGGTGAAACCGACCCCTTGGAAGAAATCCCCTAGTATAGATCCTAGGTGGCATCAACATGACATGTTTTCCATCATAACCCATTTGGAGGCTAAACATTGGTCTAAAGATTCATTTTCATATGCCACATATTTAGGTCCAATTAGGGAATAAAATTATGAAAATTTACAACTAAATACATTTTTATAAGTTTTCCAAAATATATGTTTGTTTGTTTGAAATTAAATTCTTCTATTTTTTCATTATTATTAAACTAAGGTATTTAGGAAATTCAATACCGCTTATTCAAAATTAAAAACATTTCCAAAAATTTTGAAAAAAATGTATTATGTTACATTTAAATGTATTTTTGAAATCATAAATAAATGTCAATTTTAACATAAATATAAAGAATTATTACCATGAATATCTCGTACATACATAAATTGAATAACTGTTCAATAAAAAATAATTTAAAATATTAATAAAAAATTCCAAAAATATTTGTGCACTAAATATTCTAGTCTAAAATATATATCTAAAAATGATAAAATGATATTTTGTGGCCACTTTACTCACCATGAAACAATCATCACTCTATTATAAATGTGTATATCTATAATAAACAACATTTGAATAAAATTAATAAAATTACCTTTTTTAAAAATACACATGCATTCGACACTCAATATGTGACTTTTCATTAATTTATGTCATTTTCATATGTAATTTGTAGAAAATCACCTCTAGAGTTTGATAAATGTTAAAAACTTACGAATTTTGAGGTACAAAAATAGGACACACTTATGTGTTTTGACATTATACATATCTATGACGAATAATACACAACTATTATAAAATTTTCACTTAAAATTAAATCTTTTGGTTTAATACTTACACTTAAACTGGTCATGCCATTTATTATCTCCTTGTGACCCGGAGGCTGGGTGTCTTTTACGGGCTCCCAATTTTTATTCATATTTTGGATAGATGTGCCTGGAGATTAGATTGCTTTGCAATCAACCTAGCTTCATCCCAACCCTATCGGATCAATAAAATGAGACAATTAAAAATCATACCAAAAATCTCATATGGTCTATCTATGGAGTTCATAGAGGGACATCCATAGATGAATTTCTCCCTCCACTTCTTCCACCCATTTTTTCAAGACCTATTTTGGAGTTTTTACGAGAAAATAAGTCTTCAAAGTTGTAGCACCCGAAGGTCTAATGATATTGGACTTTTATCAGTTGCAGGCCTCGGTGATTCCTACATTGGTTGACACCCTTTTCTAGCTCTTGAATGTGTTTAACTAAGCCATCATAAGCTTTCCAAACTACTTTGTTTCTTCACCATTTTCTATCAACGCATCTTCTCATACTCTGCCATCTTCTGTAGTTCTTTTTCCCAGTCCTTCGACTGTATTTCGGATATTTTTATAACATGACTTTTTAATACCGAAAGTTTTGACAAAGATTTAAAGACAAATTCCTTAACGTAAAATATTTTGGAACAAGAATGATAGATCATAGGAGTCTGGTTTGAAATCTATCATAAAATCGTATTTTCATATAAAAGTGGAAGGAAATTTTCATTTTCTAAATTATCTGAAATTATTTCCAACTAGTCACATTTATATAACCTTAAGGTCTTAATAAGCTACTCTAATTACTGCATTATTTGTCATGCAGCAGTTTAAAATTTTGGTGTCTTCACAACGTTTACTGATAATTACCTGAAAACTTTTGATACATGTAGAATCGACCTAAGGAGCTAAAAATTGATTTATTATGATTAATTCATTAAGTCCCTTAAATGTTATTATGTAAAAGGAGGGCACTTTGTTCCATCCGAAATACAAACTCAGCATATTTTGCAATTGACGGTTTGGCAAAATAATTGTATCAGATCACGCAAAAGAAAACTGTGTTAATTGATCGAAATTATTCTTATTCACCATCTTCATTATTTGGTTTCGACATCACATGGATATGCTTTGCGAGTGTGATTCTGGTGCTATGCCTTGTCTGCTCATGCAAAAGTTTCACATAGGTTTTTTTAATTTGTCGTCTGCTTCTGAATGTCAAAACTTGAATGCGTGCGAATGGCTTCATGATGTGTTTTGGTCGATTCGATGATATATAAGTAGTGGGAGAGATATAATTGTAAATACCCCATTTCCCATTAATTTTAAGAATAATGACCATGTTCCTAATGAGTTTCAACCGACCTTGTTGGATAATGATATACTATTTTACAAATACATAGGTAATTCAATAGCCATTACTTAGCTTTTGAGATTCTCCCTCCCATTAAAACACTAGCAAACACCATGAAACAACTATAAAGTACACTTCATTTTCATGCTCGTATTTTGATGTAGACATTTTATATGAAAAGATAAAAGTAGATTGTGACGCTTAGTGTATGTATGGTGGAATCCCTAAATTAGGTTGTCCTCTTCGAGTCTCAAATATACAAATATGGTTTTAATTTTCACTCTTTATCACAATTCAATGATGGATAACCTAAATCAAAGGTTTAGTTCATTCCTAACCTTAATTAGGGGGTACAAAATTGGAATAATATTTGAAGCAAATGGAAAAAAATCTTCTTGTGGACTTCTACAACAACATGCTCTTAAGCCAAATTGTTAGGTGACCTAAAAAAAACGTTTACTTTTTTATAAATATATATGATTTATGCAAAAGAAAAGTTTAGCTCATGCTGTTGTAATTGTCATCACAAAATATTACATAAACATGATTTTTTTGTATTTCAATGAAGTATTCACTGTTCATTTTGTGTGCTTCTTCAAGTATATGTATGGCATCTCAAGATTCGTTTCTATACTCTTATACGGCTTGGAAATGTACCTAAGAATTAGGTTGTTTTCCTTGTGTGCAATCCTTTGGTTAAAAATAATCTAATTAAACTCTTCAATTTAGGCATCACTTCCATTAGGGGTATTGCAAATAGTCTTTGTAAATATAGTTTGAAGAAGGGGAATTTTTTGCAGAGCTTCCAATTTTACTCATAAACGGCCTTTCAAAGGCGAGTTATCTCATCCATTAAAACAATTTGGTTGTATTTTTTGATATCATTGTTATCCCGTGGGCCTAAAATTCTAAGCACCAATCACATAAGTCATAGCTCATATCTGATTCATTCTCACAATATTCCTTGCTACAATATCTCGGAGGAAAAATATAAAATGCATGTGATCAATTGAGGGCCTTTAAAATATATTATATAGTGTTGCTTTGAAGTTGTTTTTGTATAGAAGCTCGGTATAGAATGTTGCCAATTAGAGATTAAAATCTTAGTTTGATTTAATGTTCTTTTATATTTTGGCAGAATGTGGATCACTCGTGAGGTAAATTATGATATAATTTTACCAAAGACACACCAACATCAGATATCACAAATGGTGCTTGATGGCTGTAAACATTAACAAGTGAGTGTGCAAATTAAACCAGGTTATTTACCTTTATAATAAGAAATTATGGAAATGGACACATTGTATTCCAATTTTTTATATTCATGCAACAATGTGAATTAGAGAATTTGTTAGTTCCTCTCTTAGATTTGCAGAACCATTTCACTTTTTACCCATGATGAACACTATGGTCATTGAGTTGCTCGCCACTCTGCTTTTGTCTCTTGCTCTTTTATTAGCGGCGCCTTGATTCTTCCATCATGAACTATGATCTCTTCGAGTTCATAATATTTTGTTATAATTTCCCATTTTCTTTACTATATGTTGTGGTAAAACTCCATTCACATTATAGATCTTTGAAGAATTATTTCCAATAAATGAAGTTACACTACAATGGTGACATTTATTCTCTTCCACAAATTCTTTTTCCTCTTTCCATAGATGCATTTTCCTTATCGCATAACTGCTCTACTATTGAATACACTCTACGTTTTATGGAATCATAATATTTCACTATCTTCAACATACACTTCTCAATCATTTCCTTGATTGTCAACTTCCCTTGTGTGTCTACCTATCAGCGTTCCCATTACACACCCACTGGTGCAATTGCTAGTTTAATATGATAGACAAAATTGAATGTTCCACCTTGATCCTATCCCATCAGTATCTTTAAAATAATTGTGGTCACATGAAAAACTTAAGAACTTTAGTGAATCCATTTTTACTTTTCTAAATCAACGATCAATCAAGACCTTTTTCGTTTAAGGTGTGTTTTGGCCATGTAGTTGGCCAAAACCAATCAGTTCCCCTTAAACCCCATTGAACACCATATTATGCCATGCACTCTTAGGAAATCATCATAACCTCTTCATATTAGTCGAGCATTTAGATCAATCCTTGGGGTGGCATGACCATTAGCATAGTTATAATATTTTATGGTGCATATCAACTAATTTGTGTAAATGGTCATGATGTGGATAGTGGAATCTATGTGATCTCTTACACATTTTCAATCAAATTCTTTCATAAATGTTACTTTTTTGAGTGGTGTATCGTGCATGAAACTTGTTGTATAAGTGACATGTTTACGATATATTGTTGAGAATGATTTTGTAAGTGGGTTGAAGGATGGGAACCAGGGTTTCAAAATCAAATAATGAGGTTGTTTGATCCAAATGGTTTCAGTTATAGTATTCGTATCACAAAGCTCGTTGAAAACAACAATAAAAACTCCTTTCACAAAAGGATAAATGTCTACCTGACCTTCAAGCAAGGGAATCCAACACTTTGAAATCCATGCATGTAGATTAGATGGTGTGGGCCACCATCCACTTTGAATTTGTAGATCATTCCATGCTCCTTAAGGTAAGACTTGGATTTGATCACTTCCTCTCCAAATTTCACATACGATGTGATAGGGGATGAGGTCATGGGCACAAAAGTAGTGATCTTCTAAACCACCTCCTGAAATGTTTGGTATTTTTTACAGGGATCGTTCATAGGAAAAGGCATGGTTACCACTAGAGGTCTCAATCATTACTGTAGGCACGGATATACCATCAACATTCAAGGGTTTATAGCTCTAAACAAGAGAATGAAGCCCATACAAATTTCCTTTACCAACAGGGGCACTACCTTCCTTCCCCTTACAACCCTAGAGTGAGATGGAACTACCTCGAGGGGGGTCATCGTTTAAGGCATCAACCGAGGCGAGTTGAGTCCATTGTTTCCAATTTCCCCATGGGCATGAGCATGATCTTTACTACCCTAAAGGTGATTATGATAAAATGTAAATAATTATTATATCCTAATCTAATGCAAGTTTGCAATAAATAATTGATATAATGAAATACTTAAATAATACCCAAGAAAATAAGCAATAAATAATGAAACCCTAATTGCAAAGAGGGTTAAAAGAGATGCAAATGATTCACAAAGGTTTTTGGACTGTGTCGCAATGATGACCATCTGAATAGGAGTGGAAGATTGTCGCACAAAAGCCTAGAAAGATGTAGATTTGGTAGATTTGGCTAGACTGGGGTGCCTGGAGAAGGATGGGGACACCCGAGGTGCTCTAGTCCAGTTTATAGGTGTCATGGTCTATGTAGATGCTCGAAAAACCTCCTTTGAGGTGTCACAAGAGGTTCACACTTATTATCCTTTGATCGCCTCAAGGTCATTGTAAGATTGTTGAGGTCGCTATAAACCTGCAATGAAGAAAGAACCTACAAAACCCTCAAATAGACATCAAATCCTAAAAAATAAAGATGCAAAATGAGGGTTCAAACTATCCTCAACTACCACAATGATGGACTTACTATTGAGTGTTGCACTACATCTCATACCCAATGTAGTTATGTGTGTGTGTGTAATTGTGCCCTAGGTTTCTCTTATGCATGTCACACTTTGTGAGTAGCGAGAAAGTAGCTAGATGTAGAATGTAAATAATGTGTGCATGGAAACAATAGACTCCCCTCCTATGAAGTGTGATGCGAAGAACCAAGTCTTTGCCCCTTGTGATGGAGCTAGATGGATGCAAATGGAGATATAGATGCCTTGATGGATGCAACCTTAGGTGGTGATAAGTAGTTCTTAGTGCTTGGTCCCTTATTATGATCACATAACTTTATATTTATATGATTCCTTCACTTGAATTTCATAATTAACCATGAAAAGGCCGACTACTAAAAATATAAGATGCTCAAACGACTAAAAAGGACCCAAAAATTGTGACCAAATTTCAAAGAGGAAAAGTGCTCCCAAAGGGGAAGGGGTCGCTGAAGACTAGCGTCCTCGGCTGGGCACCAAAGTCCAAAATGACAAATGTCAACAGTGAAAAGAAAAAGCGAGCAAGTAAGAGTGTAAGACTTAAAGAAGAAGCACGAGAGAAAGAAAGGTGGCCAAAGACATGGGTTAATCATTAATTTTCTTACTTAGGAATCATGTAAATAGTAGTATGTAATCAAAACTAAATAATTACCCAAATTGCATTATTTTGTGTCTACATTTTCCCCCACTTTATGTTGGTGAGAAAAATGCTCAGTAACCTAAAGTAGATAGAGATGCATACATGATATTCATGTAGATTGATGATGAAAGCATGTCGAGGGACTAGAAAAAGCATGGAGTGATAAAAAGATGGAGCATGGAGACTAAAGATGCAAAAGTGTAAAAGGTGATGAAAGTGAACCTAGGGCAAAAAATGTGTGTGTAGATGTCGATGTGTGTGATGTACCTTTTTTTTGGTGTCAATGTGTGTGATGTCAAGTTATGTTGATGATGTTGACTTCTTTCTTCCCATATGGATGGACCTGTAAAAGAGAAGATGATCAAGTACTCAAATACACCTATATATGTATAAAAGCATATAAGGAAGTATGTAAAAGAAAATGCTGAAAAATGTGAAAAAGGAACATGTGCACTAATCCGTGATGAGGAAAGAGTGTAGAAATGATCTTGTAGATGATGTCAACGTGTGAAATTTTTTTAGGTGATCTCATGCCAATGTAATGGAAGAAGTGTAGGGAGAACTGTCTGGTGTCGTCCGCCAACCTTTAACTACTTCCCAAAGATGTAGTGCACTATGAACTATTGGTTTTTGGTCGATCCTACGCCACAACAAAAGTAGTATAAAGAGTAAAGTTTGGTTTCATCCTCTAACCTTTAAATGCTCCACGGAATAAAACACCACTATAGATGATGTGTACTAATGCATGTGCTAAGGACAACCTACCCTGTAAAATCCATTGTGTAAATGCCCAGTGTTAAAGGACTCTTGGCACATCAAAAGCCACAAAATGTCCGAATTCTGATTCCAAAGTCTAAATTTCAGACTTGTGAACTTTTAGGATTCAGAATTTCAGAACTCTCAAGTAAATTTGGTGGATGAACAGTGTTTCAACTTCCGAAACGAAAATGTCCGAAAAGTCCAAATTTTGGGATTTCAAAGGTTGCATGCATTTTGGACTCCGAAAAGTGACAGATCAAGAACCCACCATTTTTGTAGAATGACACCTTGACCTTCAGATGGCCATAAATTTCAACCGGGGCTCAGATTTGAGCAAGAGAGAACTTGTTGGAAAGCTATCAAAGATCTCTGCTACTCAACTACGACTAGATATCTTTAAATTAGTGAGACTAAGTTCTTAAAAATGAAAAATTCCATTAATGAGGTATGGGCTTCCTTTCTTGCCCAACAAGGAATAACACATGGAGGCATGGGTTTTTTCATGGAACCCATCATTTTTGTAAGAAAATTCAATGCATTTCTTGGGTGGTTGGAGCAAGAATTTGGATTTCTTCTATCTCCTTCTCCCATTCTTCCTATATATTGTAAGGAGGGGCATTTTTCTAAAGGTTGGACATTTTTGGATTTGCCCCTCCCTTCTTCTCTTGTCTCAAGTGAATTTGTGGAGTTCAAACCTCCCATTTCAAATTGTAATGCAATTTGTGCCTCTTGGCCATTATAATGAGCTATATCAAATTTTGGAGCAATAAAATAAGTTTATGGATGATTTCAACCCTCTCTTATGTTCATTGTATCTTCTGATCTCTCATTGCAATCCTTGGTTATCTATGCATGGTGGTTGTATTACACTTTTAATGGTTTGTGTTTAATTGCAAAGCAGTGTTCAACATTCCTTTAGTGCATCACCTTGTTAGTTTAGGTTTATTTTCTTGCATCTTCTTAACCATGTCTCCTTGGCAAGTTAGAGTAGGTTTTAGAGTAGATCCTCTGCAAATTGTATGTGTGCACTGAATAGAGGAATAGAACCGCCTTCATCCGAGAGCTTTCCCAATCGCAAAGTCCCACACTTTGGGAAAAGCTCCATGTTATGCAATCACACTAAGAGTCTCAACCCATCGAGTTGTAGACATTCATGGGTGTTGTGATTACGCATCAATAGTTTTGGCATGCACCGCCCGTGGGACCAAGAGGTCATTCATCAAGATTTGAAGGAATTTTCATCAAATTTGGACTTAGAAATTGCAAGTTCTCCAATTTCAAACTTTTCACCTCTCAAGAAGAACTCAAATCAATTTTCAGGGGGCTTAACTTGCTCAAAACAAGTCCAAATTTCACCAATTGATAGATCGGGGCTAATCTTCAAAAGGGTATTTTTAGTTTTTTTTGAAATTTTGATTTTTGAAATTCAAAAATTTTTTTTCGGATTTTGAGATTTCGTGTTTCAGATTTCAAATTTTGGGTTTTGAGTTTTGGAACTTTCGAATTTCGAGTTTCGGATTTCGAATTTCAAACTTCTCCAAATTTTGGGTTTCGGGTTTTCGGACATTCGAAGTCTTGCATTTTCAATTTTTGGGACTGTCATTCCAAATCAATTTTCAACCTCCAGAATATCAAATACACAGGTCCTTCAAGGTTTTCATTTTTATTTTGTCAAGTTTGGTGTGTAACTTGTCAAAATCTAGCCTTTAGAGGCTCATTTCCCAACACATCTGGTGACTCCAAAGGGATAGAATTCAATGGTGTAGCAAGCAAGTTGCCCAAGTACATGAGAAGAATTCAAACTAGGTCTGATACTCGAGAAGAGGGATTGTTTGTCTACTTACAATTATCACTAGGAAGAGGAAGGAGAGGAAGAAGACCACAAAGATCACCATCTCCACCTAACAGACTTTGTCTACACCTCCACCTGTAGACCTTTTCTTCAATCAACAAGAGTTCTCCAACCAATCAGGATGGTGCAACCCAATCCCTATGTCAACTTCATGGGAAGTAGCCCACTTTCCCTAAATGCTCAAAATCTAGTTCCAATTGTGGCATTAAAGAATATCCCATATTTCACTAGAGAGAACCAGACAACTCTATTGACCACATCCAAGACATTGCAAATGTCTGTGTAATTCATGAAATCAATGAAATGGATATTACAGTCAAGTTATTAGCTTCATCTTTTAAAGGTAAAGCTTTGCAATGGTTTAGAGCCTAACAATAGGGTCTATCCAGAATTGGGATCATTTATGCACAGCCCTCCATAATCAATTTGGGGAAAAGGGAGATAATTTGTCTTTATTGGAACAATTGACAACAATCAAGAGGGATCCTAATGAACAAATGACCAATTTCAACTTCAGTTCCAATGAACATGGGATAGGATTCCAGTAGCTATTAGACCAACTACCAAGGAGCATTCCTCTATTTCTTGAAGGCTATAAATTCATATATATAGCCATGATGATACAATCAATGGGAGGTATAACCTTACTCGCAGCCTATAACATTTCCATTAGAGCTGAAAAACTTGATTCAAGCTGGTAAGATAGCACCAAGGCCACCAATGCCTCTCTATCCAGACATGGGAGCTCCTACAACTAGTCAAACACCAAAATTGAATCCCATTCCACCCCTAGAAATCAAAGCAATAGTGAGGCTTCTACTTCTTCAAGCACTTCAAAAGAGCTACAAGAGGTTATGAAACAACTACAAAACCTAGGAAATGAGCTAGTGACTATCAAGAGACAACAAGCTCAGAGTTCTAGACCATATCAACCTCAAAATCAGTATCAAGCTAGGCCCCCATACTCAACAAAAATAGACCACCAACTCAGCTGCAAATCAAAACCAAACCAAGGACAACCTCAAGTTGTCAGCCATTCCGACCATATGATCCAAATGTAGCTTCAACATCAAGAGCCTTGGTTCCAACACAAAACAACATGGCACATAGAGTACGAATGGTGTTACCCCTACAATCTACCTCACAATCAATCAACATGTTTCAATGGTGCACTAAACCAGGCCTTGATGGTGCAGACCATTGGTGTGTCCCAAGAACCAAGTCAAGAAGGAAATCAACAACAAAAAACTCAACAAGAGGCACCTCCAATGGAAACCACGTTGGTTAATTGGCACACAGAAGACTTTGTGGAGTTAATCAACCTCCTTTTCAAGGTGTGTAGCCACCAATACACATGGTCAAAGAAGAGGAACATAGAGGAGGGACAACCATCTAATCTAGTTGTTTCTCAGCCCACTCCTACACAACAAGGAGTTAGTAGACCAAATGCAGCCCCAATGTGCAAAATCAGCCTAAGGCACCCGTTGCAGCAACACATGTGCTTGTTCAAGCTCCAAAAAAGGTCACAAAGTAAGGGGGAAACAAAAGGATAATTCATCCCCTTTCAACATCATCGATCAAATGAAGAAAACACATGTGAACATTTCCATGTGGGAGTCACTAGCAATCCCAGACAACGAGATTTGTTGCAAGCTGCAATGGCCAATTGGTCTACCTCAATGGATCAAACCAAGGATCGAGAGAAAGTTCTCACTAATGCATTGCAACAAGGGGGGTCAACCAAGAAAAATTTGAAGCCTCCACCATTCTATGTGTCATTGATTGTCGGGAACCACTTGGTACATAACTACATGATCGATTCAGGTGCAAGTAGCTCAGTGATGCCAAAGCAAATAGCAGATCAATTGGGTCTAAAGTATGAGCCAATGCTTGAAAGGAGTAGTGCAACTAGATGGAACAACAATAGGAATGGTTGGGGTCATCAAAGGGTTAAGCCTAACACTACATGCATGTCCCAAATGTCACAATCTTGCAGATGTGTCTGATAATTGACCTCCCACCACTCTTTGCACTATGTTTATCAAGAGACTTCACTACCAAAATTGGTGGATATCTATCTATGGATTGGTCACACATGCTTTCAGAAAAAGGTATGGAGCCAAGGCTGACCATCAGATTAGAACCAATTGCAAAATTTCACATTGAGCCTCATGTGCCAAGTCCTATCAATGCAAATTGCTCAGCCTTTGATCAAGAAGAATGTTCAAATGATCTAGAAACAGGTACTAAGGTTGAGGGTATTCCAGATTTGACTCTGGATGAATGGGAAAACAAAAGGCATGCATTTGACCCATACAAGGAAATGGAAGAATCTGAATTGGGTGTATATTGTGTACACGAAGAAAATTCACCCATTCCTAACATCACCAAGCCAGAAAATAAGGATGAAAATGAAGTTTGGAAACTATTTTTCGATGGTTCAAGAAGCAAACAAGGTGTTGAGGAGGTGCAATGTTGTTTCACCACAGAACATCAAGTATTATTCAGCTTTCATTTCAGTTTGCATGTTCAAACAACACAACTGAATATGAGGCTTTGATTCATGGACTTCATTGGGCTAGGAAAAGAGGCATAAAGAATTTGCAAGTATTTTGGTGATAGCGAGCTAATCATCAATCAAGTCAAGGGGCAACATGCTGCAAAAGAATGACCTACTCAAGAGCTACAAAAATAGGGTATGGGACCTAATTGAGGACTTTGAAGCTTTCAACATTGTGTCCATACCTAGGAAGAAGAATGAAGTTGTAGATAGGCTTGCAGCAGTTGGAGCAAACTTTTGATGTGGTTGATAATATCAAAAGAGACAAAACAACACACCACATCCATGTGTGATTATAAGGCCAATAGTTCCAGATAACAACACAAGTGGCAAGTGTTTTGAGAATGATCAATAAATCATCAATTTCTTACAAGAAGAGGCTGAATTCTCATCTAGGAATCAAGACAAATTAGAGCAGCAACATGGAGATCAAGTAGTGCAAGTTGTGGACAAAAAACAAGCTTCCCAAGGGTTTAGTAACATTGGAGTCTATCTTCAATCCTAATGACCAGCCAGAAAAGAGAAAGCCAACATACAAGTCAAAGGAGAGGATTCAAAACCTATTTTGGTTGGGGAAGGAAAAACACTCCAAAAATTGGCAAAGTGGCCACTAAAAAAGAGATATATGAGTTCACACAACTTTTCCAAGAGTTTCCAGATGTCTTCACTTGGAGCTATGAGGACCTACGAGGATTCAATCCAAAGTTGGCACAACATACCATAGAACTGATCCAAATGCTAAGCCCATCAGGTAGAAGCAAAGACCAGTCAACCCACACATTGAGCCTCTTATGAAGAAAGAGATAAACAAGCTAATAGAGGCAAGCATTATATTTCCAATCAAGCACTCAAGTTGGGTTGCCAACTTGGTTCCAATGGTCAAAAGAAGAATGGGAAATCAGGTTGTGTGTGGACTTCCGAGACTTGAACAAGGCATCTCTCAAAGACCACTATCCACTCCCTTCAATGGAACAAATCTTACAAGTAGTATCTAGGATTCGAAATATTTTCTCTCCTCGATGGCTACTCGGGGTATAATCAGATAATGGTAAAGAAGATGACCAGTTCAAAATGGCTTTCACCACTAAGTGGGGCACCTATGCCTATAGAAGATGCCATTTGGATTGTCTAATGCCGAGCCACTTTCCAAAGGGCGATGGACATGGCATTCAAGGGGTTGATCAACAAAATAGTACTTGATATATCTTGATGATATCACTATGTTCTCCAAAAACATAACGGATCACCTCTTTCATCTGAGACAGTATTTCAAAGATGTAGGAGATTTGGGGTATCATTAATCCCAAAAATGCATATTCCTGGCTCACAAAGGCAAGCTCCTAGGCCATATTGTGTCAAAGGAAGGATTGATGATTGACCCAGAAAGAGTTGAAGCAATTCGAGCATTTCCCTTGCCAAGTCATAAGAAGGCTCTTCAAAGCTTTCTAGGAAGAATCAATTTTGTCCGCAGGTTTGTACCAAATTTTTCCACTCTTGTGAAGCCAATAACACTGATGTTGAAGAAGAGCATGGAATTTAAGTGGATAATCTAAGGAAAATAAAGTTTTGAAGCCATAAAAGAGGCTATATCCCAAGCTCCAACTCTCATCAATCCAGACTTCTCCAAGGACTTCATGCTTTATGCCTTTGGTGGTGGGGACACAATTTCTGCAATCCTAGTGCAACAAAAAAAAGAGGGATCTGAAACAACCAATTGCCTTCTTCAGTCAAAGTTTGGAGGACTATGAAGTGAGATACTCCTTCATCGAAAACATGTCCTTGCAGTGATCAGAGTTTGAAGAAGTTCAAACACCTAGTTTCAAATAACAAGATCCAATTGCTAGTTTCTCATGCAGAGTCAAGGACTTCCTTTTGAACAAATATCTAAATGAAAATGCAGGGATGGATCACTCATGTCATGGAATATGACATTGAAATTAAGGTCACTAAGTTGGTCCATGGAAAGGGACTATGTGAATAACTAGCCTCGAGTCAACAAGTTGATGCAAGTAATGAAAATGAAGTTTTTTTGGTACTACAAGATGGTCAAGAACAAGCAAATGATAATGTGTCCTATCCCTTGTTGGACTCAAAATATGATACACTTCCTACAAATAGGCCTATGCCCTCCATAAATGAGAAAAGAAAAGAGGAGATACTTCAGATTACAAGCCATTCCATATGTGCTTGTTGATGGTGTTTTGTTCAAAAAGACATCAATGGTGTTCTACTGAGATGCATTGGAACAGAGTCAAATTGAGAAGGTGTTATAGGAGTTTCATGATGGAGAAGTCGAGGTCATTTTTCCCATGGGTAACAACTCTCAAGATAATGAAGGTGGGTTATTATTGGCCCACAGTGTTTAATGACTGCTATACTTGGATCAAAAAGTGTAAAAATGTGCATTCTTCACAGCAAGGAAAGGTTAGCAACACTTCCATTGCACCCAATTTCAGTTGACCAACCATTCATGCAATGGGGATTGGACTTCATTGGGGTCATCAATCCAAATTCAAGCCAAGGCCACAAGTGGATTCTCACAGCAACAAACTATTTCACCAAGTGGACCGAGGTGGTAGCACTCAAAGAAGCAAACGAGTCTAGCATACTAGACTTTTATGAAGGGATAGTGACTAGGTTCGGAGTACCGCCACTATCATATCAGAAAATGCATTGGCATTCCTAGGTTCCAAGATCATAGAATGGGCTGTCAAGAATGGAATCTACTTGAGCACCTCTTCAAACTATTACCCACAGGGTAATGGGCAGGCAGAGTCCACAAACAAGAATTTTCTAAGAATCATCAAAGGACTCTAGATGAAAACCAAAGGACATGGCATACTAAGCTCAAATCAGCCTTATGGGCTAACAAGATCACACCAAAGAGGTCAACAAGTAATTCTCCCTACAAGTTAGTCTATGGGAAAGAGGTAGTGTTGCCTATATCATTAGAGCTTCCCATTGGAGCTCATGAAGCAATTGGAATTATCTAAGTTTGAACCAATGGAGGCTAGGTATGCAGAGCTGATGGAATTGGAAGAAATCAGAGAACATGCAGTTCAAATGATAGAGAAAGATCAAGCCTTAGTCAAAAGATGGTTTGATAAGAAAGCAAGAGCAAGGACCTTTCAAGAAGGGGACCTAGTTCTAAAGTGGGATGCAGATCGGGAAAAAGCTAGGAAGGCATTCCAAGTTTGATGCCATTTGGAGTGGCCCCTACATGGTCACAGGATGTAAAAGTAGCAATGCCTTCCAATTGTCTACATTGGATGGAGAGGAGCTTCGATTCCGTTAATGGATCTATCTTAAACATTACTACTAAAAAGGAAAGGTTTCACCCTTGTAAATATTAGCCTAGGATTTTAATTCCTCTAAGTGTGTATGCACATTGTCTTGTTGTAGTTTAGGTTTCAATTTCCCTAAGTGCTTCAACAGTTTTGTTGCTCCAAGGTTGTATCATTATGTAGTTCAATGTGCCTCCAAAGGAATGTTGTAGCAGTCCATTCTAGAAACATGTGAAAAAGCTCCTGTCAAGACAATTTTTACTCTCACAAATCTCATTTTTCAAGATTTTCTTATGAAAATTGAGAGTGTGGACAGCAGGGGCAAGTTCAGTGGTCAGCAAGTTGCAAGCAATAAGTCAAGACATAGATCAATATCAGCTATCATTCATGACTCCATGCCCAATGGATACTTCAAGGCAACTGATCTTTTCACCTAGCAGTAGGTGATCCCACGCGAGTCACCAAATTGTTATCCAATTTTCCCCTCAGGAAAATTGAATTGATCAAACACTGACCTTGCACAAGAGAAAATTGAAGGGTTGGTTCGATCATGCGAGCTCACATGTGATTTTTGAAATTTAGGTTGCGAGAGAATCATCATGGCAATGCAAGGGTCGAAAATCAATTCAATGGAAATGTCAAAGAAGATCAGAGCTCAAGAGGAAAACAATGGAGAAAAGCCTAAAGTTTTCAAATTTTTGGAAATTTCTCAACTTCGGGAAAATAGGGCAAAAATGGTTGACAAAAATTCTGAAATTCCGAAAACCTGAAACTCTGAAATTTCAGACTTTTGGGCTTTCAGGTTTCAAATATTCTCAGGTGCAAAATGGAAAAGGAAGCAAAAAAATCCTAAAATCCGAAATTCTAAAAGTCTAAAATTTTTTCGACTTTCTGGGTTTCGGAAATTCAAAAATTCTCAAAGAAAAAAAATGGAAAAATGGCCATAATATGTCCAAAATTTTGAATTCTAAAAGTCCAAAATTTTAGACTTTCAGACTTTCGAGATTCATAGACTTTCAAAACTCTCAAGTTTGAATTTGGCATGAAAAAAATGACTTCCAAAAAATGTCCTCAAATGTCCAAATTTCAAATTTCAATTTCAGGATTTCGAGTTTGCATGCATTTCGAGAAAATTTGAAAAACAATGATTTCCAAAATGAACCCGCCAAATTTCTGAAAGTCCGAATTTTGGATTTTAGAGGTTGCATGCTTTCGAGTTTTGGTGAAAACTTTAACATTTTTGTAATATGACACCTCGACCTTCAGATGGCCATAACTTTTGACTAGAAGCTCAGATTTGAGCAAGAGAGGACTTTTTGGAAATCTCTCAATGTCTGCTACTCAACTACAACTAGATATCTTTAAATTAGTAAGACTAAGTTCTTAAAAATGAAAAATACAGTTCACCATTTTTGGGGTGTCCCAAGTTTCTCACCTACCACCATTAATGAGGTATGGGCTTCCTTTCTTTCCCAACAAGGAACAACACATGGAGGCATGGGTTTTGTCATGGAACCCATCATTTTTTACGTAGTAAATTCAATGCATTTCTTGGGTGGTTGAAGTAAGAATTTGGATTTCTTCTATCTCCTTCTCTATTCTTCCTATATATTGTAAGGAGGGGCATTTTTCTAAAGGTTGGACATTTTTGGCTTTGCACCCTCCCTTCTTCTCTGTCTACAAGTGAATTTGTGGAGTTCAAACCTCCCATTTCAAATTGTAATGCAATTTTGTGCCTCTTGGCCATTGTAATGAATTGTATCAAATTCTTGGAGCAATAAAATAAGTCTATGGATGATTTCAACCCTCTCTTATGTTCATTGTATCTTCCTGATCTCTCATTGCAATCCTTTTTGTCTTTGCATGGTGGTTATATTACACTTTCAATGGTTTGTGTTTAATTACAAAGCAGGTGTTTAGCATTCCTTTGGTGCATCACCTCTGTTAATTTAGGTTTATTTTCTTACATCTTCTTAACCCTGTCTCCTTGGCAAGTTAGAGTATATTTTAGAGTAGATCCTCTCCAAATCGTTTGTGTGCACTCCGAAAAGAGGAATAGGAACCGGCCTTCATCCAAAGAGCTTTCCCAATCACAAAGTCCCACACTTTAGGAAAAGCTCCATGTTATGCAATCAACACCGAGAGTCTCAACCCATCAAGTTGCGTATTCGGGGGTGTTGTGATTACACCCAAGTCTGATTCTCGAGCCTAAAATCTAAAAATTGTACTTGTACTCAAGTACTATTTTGTGTTGTGTATACTTTGTATAGGGTGACCGATTCACCCAAATGATGACTCCCTCATTTAGGGTGCATGCGACATCACTCAAGGAGAATGCAAGCCAAAGGAGGACCGACCGCTAAAACGGTGTCCTCGTAGGGGAGGGAATGTGCTTGTTAAAACCAAGGCATATGTAAACAAGTAGCTAGGAGACAAATTTTAGTACAATAAAATATAAACACTCATGTATAAGAAAAAATTTAAGCTAAAAAAATAATTTATAAGCTAGAACACACAAGAAAACAATATAGACCATGAAAAATTGGGTTGCAAACATGAGACACCACTCACGATGTCACAAGACAATCAATACCATAGTGGCCACACAAAAAATGAGTGTGCACAAATACAAAGGGAAAATCCCGCATATAATGGAAAATAATGACAAGTAAGTACATGTAATGTAATAGATAACCATGGTGGAAAATAGTCCTGCAAAACAAATGTTACACATGAAGCACCCATTAACACGTTAGAAAAAAAAAAATTATGTCAAAGCATGTATAATTTGATAATGTAAAGTGGTAAGTAGAAAATGAAACAATAACACCTATTGTGTACAAAATTGGATGCCCCAGGAGCCGTTGTGGGACCGGTAATAGGTATTGCGCCAAGAATCCTTGTTGCATGTAATGGATCTCGTAGATTTTGTGATCACAAATAGAAAGCAAATGAGTGCACATGTGTGTATGATAAAGATAATAAAATAAAAGATATCTTTCTAGCATGTGTAATAAAGTGAACATGTACAAGTAAATGTATGCAAGAGTAAATGTAACCAAGATATTCAATATGTTGTGTATGGATTGAATGGAATGCAGAGTGAATGATAGGAGCTGTGTGCCCCCTAGGTGAATGGAATTGCATGCAGCGAGGTTCATTTTTTTGCCCCCTCAAATCAAGAATGAACCATAAATGAGAGTGCATCATCGAAATGGTCAAACTATGTGTTGTTTGTATTGTAGTGTGGTGAATGTGTAATGATGATATGTGACATAGAGATGAGGTGTGATGATTTAGCCGAAATCATATATCACAAGATGAGTAGGAGAAGTGATGATTTAGCCTAAATCATATATCACTAGATGATGCTGAAAGAAGTGATGATGTATCCTATGGCGTATATCACTAAATGATGCAAGTGGAAGTGATGATGTAGCCTATAACGTATATCACTAAATGATGTAAGCGGAAGTGATGATGTAGCATATAACATATATCACTAACCTAGGAATGTCACATGAGAAAAATATTGAATGGTTGAATGTGTGAGTGTGATGTGGTCCATTTTTATGTATACCCTCAATAGTCCAATATGGACCATGAGACTAGAGTGCATCATAGGGTAATGAGTGCAACACGTAAAATTATATGAGTAAGATGTGTAATATGTGTAGTAGATGTAGTGTGATATGTAAAGCATGTAATGTGTAGTGTATAGGTTGTAATGTAAGATGTGTAGATGATATAGGTGTAGAATGTGTATGAGGCATGAAGCACAATGATGTAAGATGTAAAATTGTAGGATGTGAAATGTAAGATGTGTGAAGGTGTGCAATATGTAACATTTATTGTGCATTGTGTGAGGTTTATGTGTCTAGGATGTCGTTAATAGTCAAGTTTGAACCAAAGAAGAAGAGTGTGTCATCGAGTAATGATGATGGGAATGTATGATGAGTGTAAAGGATGAGACGCAACGTGTTTAAGTGGAAAAGAGTGATGGTGCTAAACTGTAAGAGGTAATGAATGATTGATTGAGATAATTGTGTTGTAAGCATCATGGTTATAAATGTATGTATATGTGAGTGATTAGGCGATGGAATGAGGTTCTTATTGGAAGATATCCCTCAATAGTCATATAAGAACCATAAGAATACAAGTGTGTCATCGGAAGGTAAGGTGACCGGAGTCACCTACCAAATACCAAATTTGCGTGAAGTAGTGGAAGTATGTGTGGCAAAAATAATGGCAATACCATGCAATAGTTGCATAAATGTGTCTTGGCTAGCCGTAGGAGTAGTTTCTTTGACAAAATGAAATGGAAACAAAAGTGTAGTAGGATTTGGAGGAACATTGAATGGTGGTAGCTTAGGTGGTATTGATGACATTGCAGAAGAATTGTTAGGAGAAGAAGGCAAGCTAATTTTTAGAGGCGGTTCCATAGTTTTACTAAGTGATGTTACAGATGACTTGAGAGGAGGAGGTGTTACATTGATTTTGAGAGGCATTTTCTTAGGCAGTGCTTGAGTCTCTGTAGAAGGAACCTTAGAAATTATGACATGTTTCTCATTAGATATAGATGAATCAGATTTACGATCCCATTTGGATGTAACATTTGTAGATATGCATGTAACATAATGTTGTATAGTGAATGAGATAAAGCCTTGATGCTCAATATGTTTTATTCTTCATTGTAAAGCATAGCAATCATTTTCATTATGTCCATTGATTTGATGATAATTGCAATATGAAAACCTTGATATTTTGCTATCCGATAAGGAGGATAGTAATGAGTAGGAAGTAAAGTGATCAATTGATGACTACCGAGCTCATTAATAATGTCATGTTGCTTAATATTGTGATCAAAGGTGAGAGGCTCTGTAATGGCAAGACTTGAGGCTCACCGATATGATCATATGTAGTAGTTGTATAGTGAAGATGATATTTAGAAGGATAATAAACATGAGCCTGAGAAGCATCCTTAAGATGTTGGATTTCAGATTTGAGAGATTGAATCATGGATTCCATAGCTTTAAATTTGTGGTGAAATAAATTGACTCCAACATGGGTTGATTAGATGGAGGATCACAAAGACTAGGGTTGTCAAATAAATTATCAAAAATAGCACTTACTTGATGTGGAGGCATATCTCAGGGAAGATACATGGTGTCTAGGGATTTTTTAAGAACAAATTAGCAATTAGGATGCATTTGAAGTAAATCAGAAAAATAAATTTGAGGAATTTTAGGATCCATGATAAAGAAGATGATATGCCAAAGAAGGATCCGAAAGACCGATCATGAGTGGGGTTCACCAAAATGATTATACTAAAATGTAATATTATAGCCTAATCTAATGCAAGTTTGTAGTAAATAAATGAAACAATGAAATACTGAAATAATACCCAAGCAACTAAGAAATAAATAATGAAACCCTAATTGCAAAGAGGGTTAGAAGATCCTTAGCTGATTTGTAGAGGTTGTTGGACTGTGTCGCAATGATGACCGGCTGAATAGGAGTGGAAGAATGTCACACAAAATCATGGAAAGTTACATATTTGGCTAGACTGGGGTGCCTGGAGAAGGATGGGGGTGTTAGGGCACTCTCTCTAGTTTCTAGGATCCCCAGTCTCAAGGTAGATGCTTGGAAAACTTCCTCTAAGGTGTCGCAAGAGGTTCCGAATTATTCTCTTTGATTTCCTTAAGGTCATTGTAAACCTGTAATGAAGAAAACACCTGCAAAACCCTCAAATAGACATCAAATCCTAAAAAAGAAATATGTAAAATGAGGGTTCAAACTGTCCTCACCGCCACAATGATGGACTTACTACTAAGCATTGCACTACATCTCGACTCCAATGTAGTTTTGTGTGTGTGTGGAATTGTGCCCTAGGTTTCTCTTGTGCGTGTCACACTTTATGAGTAGCGAGAAAGTAGCTAGATGTAGAATGTAAATAATATGTGCATGGAAACAATAAACTCCCCTCCTATGAAGTGTGATGCATAAGAACCAGCCTTTTCCCTTATGATGGAGCTAGATGGATGTAAATGGAGCTATAGATGCTTTGATGGATGCAACCTTAGGTGGTGATAAGTAGTGCTTAGTGCTTGGTCCCTTATTATGATCACATAACTTTATATTTATATGATTCCTTCATTTGAATTTTGTAATTAACCCCAAAAAGGACAACTACAAAAAGATAATATGCTCAAATGGCTAGAAAGGACCCAAAAAGTGTGACCAAAGTACAAAGAGGAAAATGGCATCCAAAGGGGACGGAGAGCCTGTCGATGGCATCCTAGGTGGGCGCTAGTGTCTAGAATGAAAAATGCTGAAAGGTGAAAAGATAGACTAAGAAAGTAAGAGTGCAAAACTAAAAGCAGCAGCATAAAGCAAAGAAAGGTAGTCAAAGACATGGGTTAATAATCACTTTTGTACTTAGGAATCATGTAAATAGTACTTTGTAATCAAGACTATATAATTACCAAAAGTACATTATTTTGTGTCCACAAAAGGCCATCATCTTTGTTTTTCTCGGTCCTTTGGGCAAGTATTCACAAAATTTTTGTGGGATCATGGCTAAAACCTTGTCTCCCTACATATAATGCGGGATAGGTCTGTCATTTACATAGGCATGAGCTTGAGATCTGTCACCACCATTATGACTCCCTTGTTCATCACGTATGATCCCATGGCCATCATGTAAGATCCTCTCGGCTTTGTATTAGTGGATGCATCGAAGTGTCTCCTTGGCCTTCAAAGAGCACTAGCTACAACACAGGTCTTCACCGCCATCGATCTACCACCGTGAACAACCTACACAAAGTTATTGTTAGGGTTAGGGTTTACTCGTAGCATTGGTTCATCTAATGATAGTATTCGATGGTTTAATTCATGTAATGGAATCATACACGAATAGATATATTTTATAAACACATAAAATATTATATTATATTACACTATGTATTATTGGTACAATACATTGGCTATTATATAGCCAAAGAGATAGCAAACCAACTTCCTATTAAATAGGAAGGTAAAATAACAAATGACCCGTAATAGATATACGGGTATAACAAACTAAATAGTATTATTTACCACATGGTAAATAATCAACCAATGTAAATACTAATTTACCAAATGATAAATCAACAATCACCGTGTGAATACTAAATATTCATAACATATGAATGGATTTTTTCCTTGAACTTGGAGAGACCCTAATTTTTGATAAATAATGATAAAAATGGGTTTGAAGACCATTTAGTAATATTTATGCATGCCAAAATAGTAACCTACAACTGATACATATCCCAAGTCATATATACCATTATTGTAATTTAATTAAAAGACCAAATTCCAATGGAAAATGAAATCATTCACTTACATGGCATCCGCTAGGTATGTTTCCCTTCCTTTAATGGTGAAGTAAACAATGAAACAAATAATCTAGCATCTTAATGCAACAAGGTTGGCTCTTATCCCAAAAAAACATCATTTTGACCACTATAAACCATATGTTTTGTGTAATATGGCCTGTAAAATCCTTTCCAAATTGATGAGTATGAGGTAAAATCATTTCCTTAAGCACATTGTCTCCTCTACACAATGTTCACTTGAGTTCTATATTCCCCTTAATCTCGAGGATATAATATATCCTTGTCTAATTGGGTATTGAAAAACATTTTGAAAATTTTCAATTCATTAAAAATAATCCACATCACCAAATGAATTAACTCATTCGTACTCCATTGTATTATGTCTTCTTGAATGGAGAATTAGGAACTCTTTTTGTCTTCAAAATAATTTAATAGTTTAGAAATATTTACTCAATTTTTAAAATCATGTGCACCCCATTTTGCTGCACTTATTTTTAAAATGGGTACTATCAAACTCTTATTTTGTGACCAAAAAAACATAT
This sequence comes from Taxus wallichiana var. yunnanensis, assembly GCA_018340775.1. Taxonomy (NCBI): domain Eukaryota; kingdom Viridiplantae; phylum Streptophyta; class Pinopsida; order Cupressales; family Taxaceae; genus Taxus; species Taxus wallichiana. Next base: position 789,456,737 of record CM031234.1, read on the forward strand.
ACAAACAACAAAAATTATGATTTACCAAAAGAAAATAATTTCGCATAGAAAACTTAACTATATTACTCATCATATAGGAGATACTATTAATTTTTCTTGTCCTTAAAAATAAGATTCCTCGAATATCTCTTATAACAACTCAACTAAACTAAGTGACTTGTTACAACTCGCTTAACCACACACACCCACTCATATATAATAGATATTGTACCTAAATACATATTGTGAAGTATTAAGCTATCTACGATTATTTTCAACATTCCTCTCTTAAGTACGAACATAGGGAAAGATAACATTAGACACATACTATAATAAACACATATTGATGGATGGGAACACATCAAACAAGCCATAGATAGGAACACATTAACCAATATATATATAGGAACACATCAATTAATCCAATAGGGATAATGTGAATGGAATCATTTTAATTCTAATAAAAACACACTTTCTATAATAGGGAACAATGACACAATTGTTCATAATAAGATGAATTGGTCAAGACCTTATTCACCCTTATATGAACTACTCTTCAATACAACTTTGGTATGGGCCTACACTTTTCTACTAATCTATTATTGTAAGTGTGACATGGGCCTTCACTTTTCTTCTCAAATTATTCTCCTCTAATTGGTTGGGCCTCACTGAGCAAGTATACATCAAGAGATATGAGGAATGGGTCCTCATTGTCTTCATGAGTGTTGGTATTATCACTAAAATCCCTTGTGTAACCCTATATATTATCATTTCCACATGATCACAAATAGTGTAAACAGAGCCACTACCACTAGACACTATTCTCGGCTTTAGTCAACTTGCAAAGGTTTTTGGAATGTTTGTAGTCAAAGTACATCATCACTACCATTGATGATTAATAACACTTCAGCTCTTTTTTAGTTTGAGCTCACTTTATTTTACCACTATAACAATCACCAATATCATATTTAGCTACGCATTCAAGATCATATTATTCCTCATTGCTCTATTTCATCTGCCTCCTATACGACTTAGTCAAGGAGCTAACTTTTTTAAATGTCATATTTAATAGTAAATTAATACCACTCCTCCCATAGATTAAAATAATTTAGTAAATTAGACATTTAGTTCTTCAAACATTCACAAAGATTTTTATTTTTTTATGACAACTTTATACTAGAGGACATACATTGATTATATACACTAAATACTAGGCACAAGAAAATAACGTGAACATAAATAACAAATAAAATTAAATAAAAAATTAATAATGTATATTTATAAAGTCACTTGAAACTATATATATTAGATTTAGTGGTGGGTGTATTATCCCCTATTGAACCATGTTTATATATAAACAGGTTTGGTAGGGTCCAAGACCCCAACCATTAAAGGTAATATATGTATATTTATGTGTGTGTATACATATACATATATATAAGGGGTCGATTGTGTTGCTCGTACTTCATAAGAAGTTGGGGATGTAATAGTCTTCCCCTAAACAAAATGTTGTTGAAATGAATGTGGCATTCCATGCCTACCCTCTCATGACATTACACTTACATCAATGGAAATCAAGGGTCATGACCCAATCACCCACCCTCTTGTTAAATAATTCAATATCAAGATAATAACATGGTTTCTAATAATCACTACATTGAATTCAATTTATAGCTGCTATAAGAAGAATATAATAGTACAATTAAGTATAAAATAAGAAATAAACCATAACAAAAATTACTTTATGAGAACTGTAGACATAAAATCACACACTTTTATTTACATCATGCCTCTAAGTATGTCATTATATGCATGGTTCCTAATAAAGAAACTAGACATTAACAACAATTTTTTTCTTTTACATTGATTTATCCTTTTGATACTTTTATCATTTGTTTTTATCGAATGGCTACTTTACTTTTGGACATTGGACAACATATGACCCAGCTTTGTATTTTTTGTTATATCCTCTGAGAATCTCAAACACTACCGCCCATTAGGGATAGGAGCGCCTAAGTGCTATTGTCCCCTTTGGGCACTTCTATCTTTTCCCTTCTTTTCTCAAATTTGAAATGCCACATCATTTGTTATCTTTTATAAATTACTACCCATCACTTTGGGTCATCCTTTTTTTTGTTAATGATGAAATTCAAACAAGGGAATCATATATATACATGACTTACTATTATTAGGGGTTGGATAACTTGGGGTTTTTACTTACTATCTACTACTTGGGAAAAGAGCAAAATTTCAGACTGCATTTAGGATGCATTATTCACTACATAGGAGGGGTTATTTATGAATTTCATCTCACACATTTATCTTTGGGGAAAATTATTTATATCCCACTATCTTGGTGTGACTAGAATAAGGGAAACCTAGCTTCAAGGGACACAATTCAATCACACACACACACACACACACACACACACACACACACACACACACACACACACACACACACACACACACACACTAGAACTACATAAAGTCTGAAATGTAGTGCAACACTCGTGACAATCATAGTGGAGTGATCTCTGAGTTCAGCTTGACTCAAGCATATGCATTATTTATTTCATCTAATGTTTACTTTAGCCTTGTGTAGGTAGATATGGTTTTATTTTGTAGGTTCAGGTGTGATAGTGGAACCCTACAACGATGTGGAAGTGACAAAAGTGAAAGTAAGAAGACAAGTTCGACACTAAAAAGATCAAAATTAGAGCATTTTCCAGGGACACTTGCGCTTGATTTGGACACTAGCACTTAGGAATTGTTGGAAATTCTAGAACCGAGAAGGGGGTGAATTAATGCTTATTTAAAATTTGACAGACAATTCAATTTTCTTAACTTTGTTATGATGAAACCACAAAATCATTCACAAGAAATAAACAAGAGAACACACATAGAGAGATGGGATTTAATGTGGGAAACCATTCAAGGGAGAAACCCCACTGAAATCAAATAACTAACTTAGACAAAAATGTCTTGTAAATGTTACAATGATTTCATTGTTGAGCATCCACTCAACATGAAGCTACAACTTCAAAATTTAGTCAATATTCCACTTAACCTTATGCAAGCCACCACTTTCTTAGAAGCCCAAACTCCTAGAACTTCAATCAAGATTCTACTTGATCTTCTGTAATCTTCCACTTACAAGGAAACTTCAACTCCCTGATTGTTAAGCCACCACTTAGACTTCTTCAAGATGTTTTGATCACTTTTCTTGAGTTTTCTCCCACAACAAATTGTGATCACCTCTTCAGCTCATCTATCTCCTTTTTTCTCCCTGGTTCATCTCTCTTCTCATCCTCTTCATCTGCTACAAAAACTCTATCATGTAAGGCCTCTTTACACACTCATTCTTTTCAAGATCCTCTCCTTGATTACCCTTTCAAGCACTCACTTTCTCATGTGTTCAAACTACTACAAAATTTTGGTCACAAAGGCATTTATTTCTCTCCTTGGTCCACCTATTTTCATGTCCTTGAGCTCCTTCAAAACATAGTCATAAATTCTTCATTCTCATACTTTGTTCCTCTTCACTCAACTAGCATTCACAAACCATCATGAGATCTATATTCATTAGCCCTCAACTATCTCGATTCTTCAACAACATTTTCATGTACAATAAACTCTATATATCTTAAGATACATACTCTACCACCTTTTTCACTTCACCTTACACTTGACTCTTCAACTTCCAAGTCTTTTCACTTCTGATTTTTGTCTTGATAGCTCGTGCACAAAGAGTAAGATGGCTCCACCTAATTTAGTTTTAATGACATCATCATTTATGTCAGTTTCATAAACTAACTTCCTCTGACCTGACATGAAAAATCTCAAGTATAGGAATACTAATCATCAATTTTGTAACTCCCCTTCCAGCTTAGACATCTATGACCTGTGTACTAACTAATATGTAATGGTTAAGATAGTTCTCGACTTCTTGTTTTGGCGAGCAGACTTGTCATATAACTCCTGAGAGAATCAATACCAAGTGTCCTCCACATGCACATGCATTTCATAACTTTCCTTTTGTCTCATACCTTCTCCATGTCTCGTCATTTCAAGATCAAGACTCCAATAGACTCATGTTTCCAAATAGATGCACGTGCTTCAAAAATGTAGTCGTGAACTATGGTTTATGGATTTACCACTCATATCAGGTTATGCAATCAATGCCAAGCTAGAATAATCTTGAATATGAATCCTGCAACAACATGGAACTGGAATCTCATATCATGGATAATGTTACTTCATTCAATATTCTCATTTGAGCAGGGGCACACAGCTTGAAATTTCTCAAGTAGATGTCATGAATTATCTTCATTTTCCATTAATGTATGCACATTAAAACCCTTCTAATCCTTGGAGAGATTCATGTACTACCTGAGGTTCATCTTCAAGAGAAATTAAGCACTTCAATCATCTCCATTCATGTAATGAGGCACTGATTTTGGACAAGGACAAATAGGATTTCAAACTCATAATTTTTACCTCCACAAAGTAAGCTTGATCATGCACTCAAACACTCCTTCATGACTCCTAATCAACATTTATGATAGGTACTAATCCTTATTCAAATCATCATACTAACAAAAATCCTCATTTCAAGATATATATAGGCCAAGTAACCTTACATTTCAGAGACATCTAAAGTTGGTTTCAAAACACCCAAAGACTAGTCTTGAGTTGTATGGCTTAAACCACTTCAATTGCACCTTCATGCTCAACCAATGCATGAAACATATCTCACATGACCTGTAATTCACTTTCAAACCTTCACTTACAAATATTATATGGAGAAAAGCACATTTACCTTTCAAACACAAAGATTGGTTTTTTCCTTGTTTAGCATTCTCAAGTGGTAGGATCAAAACACACATGTATCATAAAAAAATGCTAAGTAACTAACCCAGATGACTTCATTAACATAAATATAACATCCCCAAAATCCTTCACCATAAATTTGAGCATGGGTTCCTTTTCAAATTTTTCTATACAATGAATTCTTCATAGAACAATTGTTTTCTTGTGGGTCCCACCATGTGTGATAGACTCAAATCACCATGAAAATATTCTCTGAAGAATTATCTAAAAGATCAAATCATTTTATAGGAAAAATAGTTCCAATTTGGAACCTAACCAAGTATTTTTCTTCATACCACTTTCAACTAGGGTTTAGGAGGGTCAGAGATGCAAAGGCTTTAAAAATGGATAGAAATTTCTTATCCTACATCCTTTTAACTTCATAATTTTTGAAAAATTATGTCTCCCTAATCTCTTAAAAAAATTATCTTATTATTTATCTCAAGAATGCTTTTCAATTTAGATCAAATGCTAAGAAGTCAAGGCACTATTTTGGCATACCTTGTTTAGCCCAGTTTTGACAAAATTACAATTTCTTGCACAAAACTCATCTTCCTATCCTAAAATTTGGTCCAGACCTTGTTAGAGTAGGTATTTACCTTAGCTCATCTTCACCTAGGTACTTTATTTACCTTTATTGTATTTATCTTCACCCACTTATGTGTGTGGATATTTCTTTTATCTTATTTAGATATTAGGAGATATTATCTAGTTGTTAGGTATAGTTCTTTCCTTGATCTATGGTATTGACTAGTTCTTTCCTTGATCTATGGTATTAACTAGATCCTTGATGTCTAGTTCTCTCTTAAATCTATGGTCTTGACTAGTTATTTGATGACTAGTTATTTCCTTGATTTATGGCTTGATCTACGACCTTGACTGGTTCTTATATTGTTATTCCTTGCCTATTTAAGCAAGGCCCATTCTCAATGTATTGCATTGAGTTCCATAATAATATATGATATTGCTACTCATTTGTTTGCAAAGGTTTATGTAAAGTTATTATGGTGAATTACTTTCATCTTATTGATCATGGTGTTTGATTAGCATCTGTGTTCTTGGCTTGGTACGATCTGGTTATCGTTCCTTTCATGGTATCAGAGCAAGAGATTGTTGTTGACATCCGTCTGTAAGTTTTATTTTGCAAATAAAATCTTTGTATATTCATATATTTGGTATTTGGTCATATTTTGTTGTTGTGTGCATTTTTATGCAAAATAGAGGCTTCCATTGGATCCAAAAGGTGTGAAAACCCTAAGATCGACTGTAAACTCGACCATTTCTACAGGCAGTCATTTTTTTGGTTTTTTTGTTGCAGAGAAGCACACTGGTTTGCCTCGGGATTTGTGCCCACCATAAAAGAAAATGTGAGATTATTTTTTGGGTATTTTCAGTTTCTCAAGATCTGCACAGTGTAGTTTTTTTTTTTCAAAGCATAGCTATTTCGGTTTATGCGTAGGTCGCTTTTCGAATCTTTCCTTTTATGCTATGCACGTTTTATACTATTACAGCAAATCTGCAGAGTTGCTAATTTCTGCAAATAAAATTCATTAACTTTTGATCGGTAACTCGGTTTTGAGTGCCGTTTTTTGTAAAAGTGCTTGTTTTTTCATGCTCTTTCCATTGAAGTTATTTATTTTGATACTTTCACTATAATTATAAAGTGCCAAATATGGAAGAGTGTCAGTGATCAATCAGGACACAATTTTGGCCGAGCTCGACGTCCTAAAATTTTGAGAGTTGCACAGCTTGTACCTATCATGGATTTTGAGAATGATATGCTTTTCTCTGAAGTATGTGGACTTCAAGAGGATATTGTAAAATTTGTGTAAGAAAATAGATCACTCAAGAACTGAAATTATCTTCTACAATCACTCATTCACGATAAGGATACAATAATACACTCCCTACAGAACAAACTTGCTAGCCTACAACATCACCATCATATTGTGGATAGCCATATCCATGCTCCTAGTCCACTTACAGCTATTGCTCCTGAACCCACTGACATTGATATATCATTCTTTGATTTTGTTCCTGCTCTTGATGCTCATACACCTATGAAGCTTATTACTGCATGCTCTTCCACATCTGTGCCTATTACAGTACCACATGTTGTGTATCCTACTTCTGCTCAGCTACATGGATTTTTTAAGAAGCATACCACTGCATTCAGTTCTCACATGCTCCATTCTATGGGTCTCACTAGTGGAGTCATTGGCAGACATTCACAGGGTATTGTTTCCTCTATTCCACATGTTAAGTGGAATTCTTATCATGACATTGGTTTTCGAGCAGATACTTCATTGGGATCACACATTAACAGAGCTCCTTTTTTTTTCGCTCGACTCTTTATGAGGATCATGAGTAACACATGAGTTCTACACCTTCACTCAGGCTTGAGAAACCTGAGATTTCAGTGCCGACATGATCAACCTGACACACATTCTGATGTTCTTTTACATGCACCCATTGTGCATTTTGCACCAAGTCATATGCAGGCATCTTCTTCATCCATCCGTGTTGATTTGGGGTGGATATCTAATCACTCATGGCAATGACATAGGCATTCATTGAGAGGACTCTATAGGCATGACTCCTCCACCATTAGGCCTCTTGCTCCACTTTATATACCTTATGCATTGTGATGCTTCTTGTTTTGAGCATTTTTCTTTAGCAGGTGTAGTGTATCTCTCTTGTTTGTTGAGAGATTTTGTATCTGTATTTTCAACACTTTTGGCATGTTGACAATATCTCTTATGGGGATCTATTCTGGTGCATTCCAGTGTTAGTTTTTCATTGTTTGAGTAGTTTTTTTGACAACTCATACAGATTTGTAGCATCCCTCCACCCATTCAGTAGTATGGGAGGGTGTGGTGTTGATCCCGCTTCTTCGGGTTTTGTGTCCTTGCCTTGTTACCTTGGCTTTTCTTGGATCGTGACACTGGATTTTGTGTCCTTGCCTTGTTGCTTTGGTTTTGTTCTTGGATCGTGGCGGCACACCCGTTTTTGCAGCAGCTTGATTGAATTATGTTTGGTGATTTTTTTGCACTTTCGACATCACTCCTTCGATACTCCTTGTATGGAGATATTCTAGTGAAACCCAAAGGCCATTTGTTTTTGAGTTTTGTGATCGAGCAGTGGATTCAAACCACAGTGCACACCAAAATTCTTTAGCATTGTACGAGTTTTTTGAGCCGAGCTTCTTGGGATGCCTTGGATCAGATCTTTACTCTCTTTACTTTGTTGTTATTGGTTTTGGGTACCTTACGGTGTCCTTTTTTCCTATTTATTGTACATGAGTGCCTCATCAGGCCTAGTTGTTGGGACTCATACTGTGAACATGCCACTTCTATTTTGGCCCTTGGCTTCACTTGAGGGGGGGTGTTAGAGTAGGTATTTACCTTAGCTCATGTTCACCTAGGTACTTTATTTACCTTTATTGTATTTATCCTCACCCACTTATGTGTGTGGATATTTCTTTTATCTTATTTAGATATTATGAGATATTATCTAGTTGTTAGGTATAGTTCTTTTCTTGATCTATGGTATTGAATAGTTCTTTCCTTGATCTATGGTATTGACTAGATCCTTGATGTCTAGTTCTCTCTTAAATCTATGGTCTTGACTAGTTCTTTGATGACTAGTTATTTCCTTGATTTATGGCTTTATCTACGAACTTAATCGGTTCTTAGATTGTTATTCCTTGCCTATTTAAGAAAGGCCCATTCTCAATGTATTACATTGAGTTCCATAATAATATATGATATTACTGCTCATTTGTTTGCAAAGGTTTATGCAAAGTTATTCTGGCGAATTACTTTCATCTTATTGATCGTGGTGTTTGATTAGCATCTGTGTTCTTGGCTTGGTACGATCTAGTTATCATTCCTTTCATACCTTCATGAATACCTTCTTAATTATCTCAAATGGATACTTCATCATTGATCACCCCGAACTTCCAATATCATCTCATTTGGGCAAGTTAAACATGTTTTTCATGAAACGCAAATCACACAAATAACCCTAAATATGCCTTTTAAGTGTTGAATTATGACCTATAGCTTCATATTAGGACTATTTTCAATTTCTTTACACACTTACCATGATTTAATTTTCTTTACATAGCTTGTTTTTCTTCAAACACTCATTTTAGGTCCTTGAAATAGGCCAAATTGAGCTAGTTTGCACCATAACTCATCACATCTAAATTTTTCTTTATCGTATGGCCCCTTAAACATGTACTATCATGTGTCTTATTACTTTACCATGATTTTATATCCACCTAATGTCTTCACTCCACCTTTCCATGTCACTTTTCTAACTAGACCTAGGGATTAGGCCTACTAAACTGAGCTAGTCTCACCAATTTCACTCATGCACCTGTGTATTCATCATTCTGACCTTATTTACTTAAAATTTTTATTTCATCATCTAGGAATGATTTCACACCACCATTTAGCCTTTGCTAGTCACTATCTCCTCAAGAATTTGAGTCTCAACCGGGTGTTCTCAAACCTTATCATGTTCTACCTTGTCTGACTCACTCCAAGCTCTACTTTGTCTCTCCTACACCATGCTTTGTCATTAATGTGTCTTTTACATCAATGAAAACTCAGCATACACATGCCAACATGCGTTCATGTTCTTTAAGTGGTTTTGTTTGAAGTATTTTCATATTAAAGTTTCACATATGAATCATATCCAGCCTAGATCCATTATTTCCACTTGGTTTCCAACCCAGAATTGGCCCAAGTCTTCAAATATAAACTATGTTAGTCTTATTCCTATTGTACACTTTCTTATCTTTTGCATGATAATTTTTTCTTATTCTTGATATATTCATTTGATATCATTCCTCCGATTAAGATTCAATTCTATTAATTCATTTGGTGAACCTGATCCTTACATGCTCTTTATCTTATATATTATTCTCCAAACCCAATCCCTAGTTTTATTAGGGTTCTTATCTTCATATCGACACCTAATTTTCATCTATTGTCTGCCATAAATCTAATCTACAAAAAAATCCTAGGGTTTCATGGTTGGTCCTACCATTTGGGTCACTTTTTAGGGATCCTAATTTTCAAATCACCTTTTGTTTCATATTTTGAGCATAACGACTCTATTTTCAATTTCCTTTGAGGTTATTTTTAATGTTTTACATATTTAAATAATTTAACCTCTATTTTTCCCTAATTTTTGTATAATTTTCATAAATTCAAAATTACACTCATTGGTAATTAGGTATAATTCAAAAATACACACTTTTAAGAAAATCCCTTTAATTTTTTTACCCTACATACTCATATTAAAAAAATCCTCTTTTTGTTTTGTACAATTCAACTTCTATTTTGAGATATGGTTGTTTTATTCACTTGATGACAATTACTTTTTTCCAAAGTCATTTTTAATACAAATCTATTTGTCTTTTTGACTTGCTTGTGTAAAATTATTTTATGGATTACTATACATTTTGTTGAAAATTATCACCCATTATATATTCAGGTTCACATTATTAATGTGTTTGTTATGCATGCTTTAGTTGATAATGGATATGATATTAATATATGCAACATTTCCTTTCTCCATCAAATGGAATTTTTTTTGTTGATCTAACTCCATCTGCTATATTTATCTATGGATTTGATAACATACCTAAAAAAGTGTTTGGATAAATATTTCTACCTATTATTCTAGGCCCTTGCACTCTTAATGTTCTATTTCATGGTATGCCTCATTAAAAGGAAGAAGACAAGTTCAGACCTTGAAAAGATCAAAAGCATACCATTTTCCAGGACATAAGAAATAAACCATAACATCAAATTTATTTTAATAAAACTATTAAGTGAAAAACCAATACACAAATGCATTTTCCAATTTTATTAAACTCCAAGAACCAAAACCTAGTTACAAAAGATATCCTTCTTACTTCTCCAATACAAATATTTGATGTAATAAATTGTTCACATCCTTTTTTTGTGTTCCTTTCCACATTGTAAAGTTCAATTATAAAGGGTGTAAATGGTTATACCACTTCACAACTAACAAATAACATTTAATTGATAAATTAATATATAAACTTGAAAAAATTATATATTTTAATGTTATAAGTTAGTATTAACTTTATAACTTTATGAGTATTAGTTAGAGAGAGGTACACAATAGGTGTGTTCCCAAAAATATTAATTTCTCCCACACTCTTCCTTAATATTTAGCAAGGATACATAGCATAATCACCTTTTTATTAGATAAGGAACTGTAATGGTGTCTTCTTGTTGAAGAATATTACAATTATCACCTTTCTATAAAAGGAACTACATATCTCACATCATATAGGATGATATGAAGTCAGCATGTTAAAGGGATAAAAATAATATGCCTAAGTCATTCAATATAAGTGTTACAAGAACTATTACATTATTTTGTGGACCCTTTTAGAATACAAGGAATATTCATAACACAACACTTCTCTTATTTCTTTTGAAAACTCACATAGGGTGATGTTTATGCAAAATCATTTAGGAGGATATTTATAAAAATTTTAACATTATAAAATAGGTATAGAGAATAAATTTACAACGAGGCCATAAGGAGGTGACATTATTATACACACTCCCCCTTAATGGTTGATCTTAAATGCCTATCATTACTCGAAACTTGTGAAACTTCATAACACAATAAGGTTTCATGAAAATATTTGTAACTTTATCTTTAGTAGAATATAATTACATATTAATATCATCATTGAGAACTTAATATCAAATGAAATTCATAGTAATCTCAATATGATTCATTTTTTTATGTTGAATTGGATTATTCACAAGAGCTATACAACTTTGGATGTCTTACGTATGGATTACTTCCTTTGAAATCCATATGGAGTTCTTCCAATAGTATTTTTAGCCACATGTATTCTTTAGTTTCTTTCATAGCATAGTTATACTCGACTTTTGTAGATGAGATAGACATTGTTGGTTACTTTTTACTACTCCAAGTGAAAGCACTTGTACCAAATCTGAAAACATATGCAGATGCAGATATTTAATCTGTAATATCACTAGTATGGTCATTGTCATAACAACCAAGTAACTTATCATTATTTTCAAAAGAATAATAAAGACCATAATTAACTTACATACCATATTTTTCTTAGAAAAAATGATAACAAGAGTTAGATAATCCACTTAATTTTAACCACCATTACAAGATTACCTCATATAATTTATTTAGATTTATAGAATTATATTTTCTCTATTTTATAAATTTAAGACAATATTTACATATAACCCATATCAAGGATGGTTTTTATATTAAGATTCATATTCCATAGTTGATAGGTATTCTCTATTGTTATATAATTATCAAATTCATAGACATGCATGAAAGAAGTAAATAAATACATTATAATTCCCAATTTCGGTCAATGAGGCTCACCAAGTGCATCCAATGATTGGGATGAAACTTAGATTTGATATTGGTCCCATCCAATGTCTTAAATCATATTCAAGGCATATCCATAAACTTCATATGTGATGAATATCATACTATAGTATAGTATGATGTATGTGGAATTTTATGCTACTTTTGAATATTAAAAGGTCAAAATCAATTTATGGATACTAAGTTACGTGTGTGTGCGCGCGTGCACATGTGCATGTGTGTGTGCATGCACATGTGCATGTGCATGTGCATGCACATGTGCATGTGCATGTGCATGCACATGTGCATGTGCATGTGCATGCACATGTGCATGTGCATGTGCATGTGCATGTCAAGCACATATTATTCTTTTCCTTGTGCCTTGAAAAATCATCTCTAGTTAAAATTGAATAATGTTGTTTTGATATCATATTACCTGTATGAGTGATCCATGGTATAACACAAATGTAGATTATTAGAAACTGATTAATAACCACTATAATTAATTTGGTACAACAAGATACAATTTATTATTGAGTTTTAAAATAAGTTCTAATCAATAATCAAAGGATTATTAATCAAATACATCATAACATTATCCAAACTAAAAGGGAATTGACAAGACATAAAATTAGACACAATAATCTAAAAGACTATGTTTGAAAAAATAGTTTCTCAACTCACAATGGGGTTGACCAAATAAGAAACTAAGAAACTCAAAATGAACATTTCGACCATGATATTTATTCTTCTCTAATAATTTCTTGCTCAAATATTGAGTTAAAATAAAAATTGAAGGATCCAAAGAATATCTACAAAATATATGATAAAATATTAAATTTCATTAGATAAGAATCATAAATGGTTATTGCATAAATTGATGAATACAATGCAAGCTCTAGTAAAAATTCAAGAACATTTGTGTTTCATTAATTATAAAAGTAACAAGCATTGCAATGTGACTAGTCCCAACCTTAATATTGAATTTTATAAACTACTTTAAAGTAATTAGTATTGAATTGTTTTAAAGTAATTAACTTTATATAGATTATATAATATTAGTTAAGAAGAACATTGACTATATTAAGAATTAAAATCCTATCCTACAGAAAAATACCAAATTATTCCACAAGTAAATAACCCTCCTAATCCCATTGATATGTGTTTATATTTAGATGGATAAATTTGATATGTTTTTGATGAAATGACCTTAGAAATTTTTTTTTTTTAAATGGATTAAACCTAATTAAATATATATTTCTAGACCATAAACTATTTGGTTTTGGTCTTTTATGATGCTAGCAATCACACATATAAGTGGTGTAAGGGGTATGTTGATACGGAAAGGAAATGGCGGAGTGGGTGGGAAGAGGAGGATAAAGGAGGTGGAGATGGAGTGGAAAGTTCTTAGGGAAATGACTATGAGGAGTGGTGAATATTTAGGCTAGGGAGAAGAGTGCATTTGATGAATTCATCCCTCCTATTAATTTTTAATTTGAACATAACGGCCAAGGGTCATTTTGGAAAACATTTATAGGATAAAGGAGGATACATTCACAATTTGGTGAGGCTACGAACACTAGAGAAATATACGAAAGTAACATCCTATTTTTTTAGTCCCACTTATATCAATAGACATTAAATGTAATGTAAGGCCTTTTAAGGGGAAGCTACTTACAACCACCTTAAAGAACAAATGAGATTGATTTAATATAAATTAATTAAATATTATTTCATATTAATTACTGTAATGAATTATATACAATGATAATATATGGTAAATGTACAAACATTAAGCAAGCAATAATATGAAACACTAAGCAAAAGAGAGAGAGGGTGACTTAGCTGATTTCACACAATCAAGATTGAACTTGCGTAAGAACTGTTGAAACAAATTGTAAGCAATGTCATCAAGGCTCAATGAAGATTCTAAGACTCATAAATTTGTAGTAAAGAAGTGCCCACAAGAGGACAGGAGTGCCTAGGTGCTAGTGACTAATTTAGGCGCTAATGTCCACTCGGATGCTCGTGTTTTTGATCCTTTCTAGGTTGGAAGAGCTTCACTTTTGATCCTCTTTTCTCACTCGAATTTTTACACTCTCGTCACTCGTACATGTAACCTAAAAAATAAATATCTAGTTACACATACTGAAAAACCACATCAAACGTAATAAATAAGATATATGATGGGGATTCAGATGACCCCAAAGGTCACCCGAAGAATGATATTATGACCGGGCATTACACTACATATCATAGAGCCATGTAGTTATGTGTGTAAGTGTGTGTAATTATTCCCTAGGTTTCCCTTGTACAAGTTATACTATGATAGTGGGCTAGATCTAGAATGCTCCAAGTATGCAAATGTGTGAGATGAAATAGAATAGACTTCCCCTCCTATGTTGTGTATGCAAAGTGATGTAACCCTTGTTTCTTGTATGGATGTGCTAGATGAATGTTTTGTAATGTTCTTGTTCCTTTGGATGCAAGCTTGAGTGATAGTAGATAATTATAGTGCTTGACCCCTTATTTGAGAGCTATAATTGTGTATATACATGATTCCCTTGTTTGAATTTTGTAATTGACGACTTAAAGGATGACCCAAATTTTCCAAAGATGGCCCAAAAGTAAAAGAGACCCAAAAGAGTAAGAAGGAATCAAAGAAGGTCAGGAGTGCACATAAGGTACAGGAGTGCCTAGGTGCTTCTATCCTAAATGGGTGCTAGTTTTTGAGGCCATAAAAGATAAATCACCAAATATTGGCGGTGTTGTAGGGTGTGTAAGTTCAACAAAAGTATAAAAATAAAGTAAAAGTCCCAAAAGATGTTATCAATTACTAGTTTTCTTACTTATGAATCATGTATATATTAGTATGCTCTAGGACCTAGAAATGTACCCAAGTGCATAGATTTTGTGTCTACATTTTCCCCACTTTATGTTGTTGAGTGAATACTCGATATCATAAACTAGATAGAATATGTGTACCTGTGATCATGTAGATAAGAGTGGATAGCGCGCAAGTGTACAAGTGGAGCGTGAAGTGATCATAATGTGAAGCATGGAAACTAGGAAGGGAAGATAGACCATAGGGGCGGAGCATATGTTATGGAGCTTGTGCTTGCTGGTATGAGTTTATTCTTATTTCATATAAGGATAGACCTGCAAAAGAAGAGAAAGAAATTAGTCAAAGTACCGTATATGAAAAATCGAAGTAACATGTGTATAAGTAAGTAAAAGTGTAAAAGTGTTTAAAAGAAAAGTGTGAACCTGATGTATAAGATAGTAAAAGATAGAAAATTATCCTGATTTGCTTAGAGATGTTGTTGGATTTGTTTATGAAAGGGTGATATTTTTAGTCAATCTCATGCCAAGAACATGTTTTTGGATGATCTCGCACTAAGGATGAGTTTTTGGGAAATCACACGCCAAGAATGAGTTTTTGGGTGATCTCATGCCTAAAGAATAGTGTTGGGGAGAGATATATGTTTTACTCTCCTTCCATGAAGCTTCCAAAATAATTTCCACCGCAAATTACATGTCACTATATGTAACTATTTTTAATTAAATGTAAACTAAATTAAACCGTAGTCAAGTGATTGCTATTGAGAATTATGTTGTGAAGTGCTTTGGAAAATGTGGTAATTGAGAAACTATCTATTTTTCCCCGTGACATAAGAGTTTGGGTAGGACACAAGATCCCACCGTTAATATCCGATCTAGGTGCTAGTTTATGCTCTATATTTTTGACCCAAGTGTGGTTCTAGGCCATTCTATGACTATGTTCTGCTTACCAAATATGTATTGTTCTACTTTGATTTGTAAATATTTGTTTTTGTAAGGGTTATTTACTCACTGAATGATGCCCCCATTTGGGGTGCATGCAAATAAATTAGAAGAAGGTGGCCCAAATGAGAGGACCTGGATATTGATATGCATATCTAATATTGGATACCTACGGGGGTAGGGGATGTGCATGGTGGAAACCAAGGCACATGAAACCAAGATGGACTAGGAACAAATGTTATTGTAACAATAGCTAGGATGCAAATAGAAAACAATGTAGCAAGAAATTATGAAGACAATATGGACGGCAAAAAGTGGGTTTCATACATAGGACGTCACTCATAATGTCACAAGACAGTCGAGGATGAAGAGGCCAAAAAAAATCAATGAGCAAGTATAACATAGGGCATAGCCCATAAATTAGCAAATAATTGTAAACAATAACAATAAAAATGTGACAGATAACCATGGTTTTATGTAATTCTACAAGGTGAATGTTATACATGAAGAACCCATTAGTATGTTATAGAGATAAATAGTATCTCAAAGCATGTAGAGATCAAAGAAAGGTAAAGTGACAGTAATGATAAGTAGTAAATAATGTAATAATATAACTTGTGATGGGTAGAGTATGAGAGTAATAAAGGAATATTCCCTTAGGAGGCTCGGTGGGACTGGTAAAGAGCAATTTACATCGTTTATGAATCTTTAAGAGGTATTGCATTCACCTCAAGATACCAAGTGAATGTGCATGTGTATATAGAAAAAGATAATAACATATTAAGTATCCAACTAGCATGGGAAACAAAGTGTAACATGTGAGTAGTATAAGCGAGCAAGAGTAAATGCAACCAAGATGTGTAAATGTGGTGTACATGTGATGGTGTTTTGTGGTATGTAAAATGTGTAGATGGGAGGAGTTGTGTTTCCCCGGTGGATGTGTGTGAGTTGGGATTAATTTATAAATGTTCCCTTAATCGTTAAGAATGAACTATAGAAAAGAGTGCATCATTGGGTAATGATAATACAATGTGTGTACCAGAGATGTGAGAGTGTTGAAAAATAGTGTTCGTGAAGAACATAGCGTATAGTAAAGAGTATGTGATGTGATGTTCATTTGATAATTAAACCCTCAATAGTCGAGTATAAACCTTTGAACTAGAGTGTGTCATCGCTTAATGATAGTACAATATGTGTTTACCAGAGATGTTGGAATTTGAGGAAACATTTATATTGAGCATGGAACATGAAGTGTAGTTGTAGACACTAGAGACAACTGATAGCGATGGAAGGGGGGAAGAAATTACAATTCCTATAAGTGTGTAAGAGATGGAGATCTATTCAATGATGCAAGAGAGGCCATGCCAATAAGAATTGTCTTTATCAAAAAGAGGAATTATACGTTTAATTGGAGGAGGTTGGTGAGGGATCTTAGCTTGTGGTGAGGGAATTGGTGGTGCTTCCTTGGATGGTGGTTGCTTATTTGGAATTGGTAATGTTGTAGAGGAATTGATAGGAGGAGGTAATGGGGTACGTATTTTTAAAGGTGGTATGACACTAGGTTGGATAGGTGGCTCTTGACTTACCGAAGAAGAACATTAGTAATTATGGTATGATGCTCATTAGACATAGAGGATCAAATTTGGGAGCCCAATGGGGTTTTATCAATTGGAGATGAGCATGTAGAATAATGTTGTGTAGCAAATGAAATAAAACCCTGATGCTCAAGGTGCCCAATTCTTCATTTTAAATCATAGCAATCATTTTCATGATGTCCATTAATTCTATGATAATTACAAAATGGGTGACCTTTGTATTTTGCAAGCCGATAAGGAGGGTAGTAATGTAAAGGACATAAGTTGATTAACTGGTGACTAAGGAGATTAGGAAGATTATCATGATGCTTAGCATTTAGATCAAACTTTAGAGCTTTTGGTAGTGGTAATACTTTGGTTTCACTTGTATGAGCACATGTAGTAGACATGGGATTAGGATGAGATGTAGAAGAAGAACTAGCATGGGCCTAAGAAGTAGCCTTGAGATGTTGGATTTCAAATGTGAGAGATGTAATCATGGTTTCCATAGCTTGAAATTTATCTTGAAATAAATAGTATAAATCTTGAATTGATTCAAATATGGGTTGATTGGTTGTGGTATCATGACTAATAGGTTCGTCAGAGAGATGATCAAAAATGGTAATTACTTTTGTAGGTGGCGTATTACAAGGGAGGTACATAGTGTCTAAGTATTTTTGGAGAACATCTTTGCAAGGTGGGTGAATTTGAAGTAATTCATATAGGAGACTTGAGGAACCTTAGGAGCCATGGTACAACTAGGGTTTGGGTTTGGAGAGGAATAAAACCGGTTACATGTGCAAAATAAGGATTTGGGTATTCAATCAAGAGGTTGGGTTCACCAAATGATTTAATATAAATTGAATTAAATCTTATTTCAAAATAACTACTATAATGAATGATATAAAATGATAATATACAAAAAAATAGACAAGTAATAAGCAAGTAATAATATGAAACCCTAAGCAAGAGAGAGAGAGGGTGACTTAGTTGATTTTACACAACTGAGATTGATCTAGGCATAAGAGCTGTTGAAATAGACTATAAGCGGTGTCTTCAAGACTCACCAAGAGTCTAAGACTTGGAAATGTGTAGGAAAAAAGCACCCATGGAAAGAAAGGGGATCCGATTAATAAAAATAGTTCCTAAATGGGGTATTTAGGGTTTTAGTGTTAATCTAAATAGGAGGACTAAAACATTGTAAATGAACTAAAATAGTATTGAAATAAATGTAAATAAACTATTCTAAGTGAAATCAAACCCTAATATGTAAGAGGAAGAAAGGGAATGACTTAGTTGATTGATGATGATTGTCATAGGTTGTCGCAGATCTGGAATTGGAACTCGGAAATGCATACGAACACTCGTGGAGCCCCGAAGGGTAGATCTAGGCTATCTGAGATGACACAAGTTCCTGGGAGTGTACTAGGTGCCCTGGGTGCCTTGGTCCGTAGTCCGGTGCTCATAACAAAGGTAAATCCTTAGAATCAATCTAGAATGTTTGTTAAGTTTCTCTGAGTGCTTCATGTTTGTTGACCGGATTCATCGATAAACTGGATAATGTCCCACAATGCAAGGAGAAGCATCCAACCCTATAAAAATAAGCGATGCATATGAATGGGTCAGAGTGACCTCAGCCGCCAAAATAGTGGACTTATCACTGAGCACTACACTACATTACGGACCCTAATGTAGTTTTCATGTGTGTGTGTGTGTTGTGCCCTAGGTACTCTCGTTCAAGTTGCACTTTATGAATTAGCGCAATAGTAGCAATAGAAATGTAAGTAGCATGTGTGCATGGAATAGAATGGAATCCCTCCCCTATGCAAAGATGTGTTATGTAGATCTCCTATCTTTAGTACATGGCACTATGTGGATACAAGTGATGCAATGTATGCATCCCTAGATGAGGTGATAGTAGTGATAAGATGCAATGACCTAGGACCCTTATTATGGTCTTATAGCTTTATATTTATAGGGCTCTCAAGCTTAATTTCATAATTAATCCCGATAAGGCTGACTAAGAAGAAGATAAGGATGACCAATAGCTAGAAGTGACCCAAAAAGAAGTGGAAGAGGTTGTGCATAGATCGTGGTGCCCGAGTGGGGGATCGGGGTGCCCCAAGACAGGATGGGGCACCCTGATTTCAAGCTATAGTTTCAGAATGGTCATGAAATGGGTTGATAAGTATTAGGAAATACACGGGAAACACAAAATAAAAGATAAGAAAAAGGTGGGATTAATTAGTACTTTGTACACTTGAGAACCTTCTAAATAGTAGTATAAGATTGGGCTAAATATTCTCTAATGTGTAATATTTATGTCTACATTTGCCCCTAATTTATGTTGGTGAGTGGAAAACTCGATAACATAAATTAGATAGAAATGTGTACCTGGTAACCATGTAGAGTGTAGAAGAATGTGTGCCGATGGACTAGACTCAAGCATGGAATGAATAAAAGAATAATGTGGAGTGTGGATTATAAAGATGAAAAATGTGAATAAAAGTGATGAGAGTGAACCTAGGGTAGAACGCATGTGTAGTTGATGCATGTGTGTGGTGTACCTACATGGTTAGTATGGAAAGTACCGTCACGGTGTGTTTTTGTTGACATTGTTGTAGTTATTTTTTCTCCCAATTTTACTTCTTGTTTCTCATACGGCAGACCTACAAGGAGAAAATGATCAAGTAGTCAAATATGTATGTATGTAAAAATGTTGTGTAAAATACACTAGAATAGAAAGTGTAAATAGAAAAATGGAACATGTGCACCTGATCCATGTCGAGAAAAATGGTGTAGAAGGATATCATGTAGTGTCACGAGTTTTTCGGGTGATCTCATGCCACCCTGGCTGAAGAAGTGTAGGGAGGAAATGCTTTATGTCCTCCAACTCTAACTTCTACTAAAATTTGTTGAAGAGATCTCTGTCCTGCACTAGTTTTTGGGAAATCCTATGCCACTGAATAGAAAAGTGTAGAGAGGCCACCCACTATAACCCCTGAGCCTATAATCGCTCCACAGAATTGTCAAATGACACCATGTCCTGTTGAGGCCACTATGTATGGAGTTTGTAGACTGGTCTAAACTCACTCACTATGTGTGAATTGATGTAGATATGTTTTGTTAGTAGAAACCCTCAATGATTCCCTCCCTCTTTGGGGGCACATGCGATGACCCTGAAAGGAGAATGCAGCCCCAAAAGAGGACCAACCGCACTCTGACCTATAGAAATATTCCCTGTAGGGGGAAAGGGAAATGCTTGGTAGATACCAAGACACACACAAAATGGGATGGCTAGCCAATACAAGTGTTATTCCAAACACATGCATGCAATTAAGTGTAAAATACGCAGACAATGTAGAAAAACTACTACATAGTAGTGTAAACACACAAGAAAACAAGCAGACCACACAAAGTGGGTTTCAAACATGGGACATCACTCACGATGTCA
This sequence comes from Taxus wallichiana var. yunnanensis, assembly GCA_018340775.1. Taxonomy (NCBI): domain Eukaryota; kingdom Viridiplantae; phylum Streptophyta; class Pinopsida; order Cupressales; family Taxaceae; genus Taxus; species Taxus wallichiana. The sequence goes on from CM031234.1 coordinate 789,477,821, forward strand.
CAAGACATGCAAGGCCATCATGGCCGAAAACAATAGTAAAGTGTGCACATAAGCAAAGGGAAAAGCCCGCAAATAATAACAAACAAACCAGACAAGTAGAAACAAAAAGGTAGACATGGAAACATTTAATCATACCAAAAAAGTGTTACACATGGAACACCCATTAGCATGTTAGAGTGAAAACTAATATGTCAAAGCATGTAGAAGTAAGTAGTAAAAATGTTAAGTACAAAATGAAACAATAGAACCTATATGAGATGAATTTGGATGCCCCAAAGGACTAGTATAGAGGCAAGCATCCATGTCACGTGTAAATTTCCTATATCTACAATCACACTAAACAAAAGCGTGAACGTGCATGTGTGTATGATAATGACATATCATAAAGAAAGCTAACATGTGTAATAGAATGAGCATGAAAAACACTAATAACTAAGATTAAATGCTACCAAGACAATGCAAAGTGCGTTGTTGGTGGATGGAATGGAATGCAAGATGGAATGATATGAGCAACACGTCCCCGAGTGTATGGAAGTGTATGCATTGAGGCTCATTTTTTTTTCCTCCTCGGCAATTAAGAATGAACCATAAACAAGAGTGCGTCATCAAAAATGGTCAAGTAGTGGTGGTTGTGTCTAGTGCACTACGATGAGTGTATATAGGGAGTGATGATGGAATGCAACATGGGAGAGAATATGTGCATGAACCCTATAGCCAAAGTGTGTATCATGAATTTGTTGATCGTAGGAGTGATGATTTATACCTAAGCGTATCTCACTATGGAATGAGTATATAGGAATGAGATATATGGAAATATGGGTGTCGACCTTATAGCCTAAGTGTATACCATGATGTGTTTGAATGGAAGAGTGATGATTTAGCCCTAAGCATATATCATTATGAGATGAGTGGATGGGGATGCAACATATGCAAAAATGTGCGTGGACCCTAAAGCCTAAGCGTATACCAAAACTTGGTTGAAATAAAGGAGTGATGATTTAGCCCTAAGCGTATATCACTACATGATGGAAGAAGAAGGTGGTAGTGTAGCCTATAGCGTATGTCACTACAAGATGGGTGATGAAGTTAGATGGAGCGTAAATGAGTATGTGGTGGATAAATGAAGGTGCTGATTTGAGCATTAAGCATAGAACACTATGTGATTAATAAGAATGAGGTAATGATTTATCCTAAAGCATATACCACTAAGTGATGAGGTAATAGAATGACGTAGAATAGGATAATAGAATGTGCAATGATAAGATGTAAGAGGGTAATGAGGAATTGACGACAATAGTGGTGATTTAACGTAAGGTGTATACCACTACATGATGATATAAGGGAATAGTATATATGGCTTGAGCGGATGATAGAATGACTAGAAATGATGCAGAAGTGGTGATTTAATCTAAGGTTCATACCACTATGGGGTGTGATGATGAGTGTAGGTGACAATATAGCCTAGAGCGTTGGTCACTAGTCTGAGAAATTTGGTATGATAATATGTCGCATGTAATTAAGTTCCATTTTATTGGTAAACCCTCGGCAGTCAATTATGGACCAAGAAACTAAAGTGTGTCATAGGGTGGTGAGTGCAATGTATAGAACAATTTAGTGTATATGACCAAGGTATTGGAATGTGTAGTGTAGGTCATGTAATGTAGACTATGTAATGGGTGTGGAATGGAATGTAAGAAATGTGTAGATAGAAGTAGAATGTGTAATGATAATAGATAAAACTAGACCCAAGTATAAGGAAATCTAGTGTAGGATGTAGAATAAGTAAGATGTATGAATGTAATGATAGCAATGTATAGAAATGGTGGATGGAACGATGATAGATGGAACTAGACCCAGGTGTAATGGAATCTAGTGTAGCATGTATGATATAGATGATGTATAAATGACTAGTAGATGAGGTATGTATAGGATGATGTAGGATGTGTGGTGTGTGGGGTTCAGTGTAATGGTAATCCCTCAACAGTCCAGTGTGAACCAAAGCACTAGGGTGCGTCATTAGGTGACGAGGGTGTGATAATATGTGATAAATATGTCGATATGCAAGGGATAAAAGGAGTGAGACATGCGACCATGGTAGAATTGGAATGATGGGAATGTATAGTTCATATGCCCCCCAAGTGACAATGTGAAAAAGAGGACTATGAAATGTCATCAAGAAAATCATCATTGTCGGGATCAAAACCGGTAGGAGCGGCGTTGGAAACTTGGTAGGTGATAGAATGAGGTGGATCGTATAAAGATGCATTATGACGAAGGAGATAAGCATTCATCGCATATTATTCATCTGTAAAATAAACTGGTGGGCATCCATGAGCACACCAACATGAAATGTTAGGTACATATGTAGGAGAAGAATCATTAACAATGGAGACAGTATCGAAAGGCATGGGGAAGGAGAGTGAAGAATGAAGTGGGTCGAGGGTGCCACCAATATAATCAAGCCAAGATCATCCAAGCGTAAATGGAAACCCATGGAGAATGCGCATAACAAATATTGTTAAGTGAAAAACTCGTAATCCATAAGCCATTGTAATATGGAAATAACCGTAATAAAGATGGGGTGAATGGGGAGGTGGCAATATGTCATTAAGTGTCATGCCAAACCTGGGTAAGCAATCACGTGTATAGATAGTATCAAAATTAGCAAGATCAAGAGGAATGTGTTCCCAAAATTTCCTATTTATATATAAATTGCATGTGAAGGGTGGTCATGAGACGATCGCCGGTGGAGAGGTAGATGAAACTACGTCGACATCATAATGAATCCCTTATATAGGATCATGGCATTAGTGGAGGGAGGGTTTAATAGATAATATTTGATGTGATCGAATGCTTGTTGACATTGTTCATCCCAAGTGAACTAGGTATCTTTCTTCATAAGACGCATAACGTTTGGGTCTTGTTAGCTAGTTGTGTAATGAAACAAAGTTGAATAGCTTGAATCTTACCTTGTAAGGAGTGAAGTTGATGTAGATTTTTTGGTGGAGGCATGTCGAGAATAGCCTTGATTTTAGTGGGGTCAATTTCGATGCCTCGGTGTGAGATAATATATCCTATCAAATTTCCTGTGGTGACGCCAAAGACACATTTTTGGGATTGAGGTGAACATGATACTGATGTAATCATTCAAATAGCACCTGAAGGTCACGTGTGTGTGAAGAATAATGGCAAGACTTAGTGAGAATATCATCAACATAATCTTTGATGATTTTGTGGATGTAATCGTGAAAAATATGTGTCATAGCATGATAGGTAGCCCCGGCATTCTTGAGGCCAAATGGCATGACAATATAGAAAAATGTACCCCATGGCGTAGTGAAAGAGGTTTTTTCTGATCAGCCAGATTTATTTTAATTTGATTATAGCTAGCGAAACCATCCATAAAGGAGAGTATGTCGTATCATGTCAGTAGAGTCTACTATAGTATCAATGTGTGGGAGGGGAAAACTATCCTTTAGGTAATATTTATTTAAATCACGAAAATTAGTGCAAAGAGTAGCGGACATGACCATTAGGATTCATTACTGGAACAATGTTGGAAACCCATTCGGGATAGTCAACAGCGTGATGAAGCCAACATTGAGCAATTTTTGGATTTATTCTTTGACTAAAAGTGCAACCTTAGGATGCATCTTACGGATTTTTTTGGATGGGCTTGGCATCGGGATTAAGGACAATGTTATGCATTACAATAGAGGTATCAATACCTGGCATGTCACTATAGTCCTAGGCGAAGATATCAGAAAATTCGTGAAGAACCTGCTTGAGATCCTTTTGTTTGGCAGGGGTAAGGGAAGTGGCTAACAAGACAATATGAGGATTTTCAATTGTTCCCAAATTATGTTGTATGGTTTCTTCATTGATAAGTGTGGAATGATCCTTGATATATGGTGTTGTAGGAATAGTGTCAGGTAGGTCGGAAGTATCACTGGAGTTAACAGAATCCCCCAAAAAATCATATTAATAGAGGAAGGGCCTTGCATTGTTTATGATGGTAAGTAGGTAGATCCTCATAAGCACCCATATGATCTAATAACGCATCATTAGTAGGGAAAGTATCGTGGTTTCCCAAAAGGAAGGAGCGTCATTACTAATAAGTTCTGGGTATAATAGGGGAAGATATGTAACATGACATATGGTTTGCACCTCGACAAAGCGATGGGTCAAAAGGCTAATAACCAAGGCCAAACTTATGTGAACATGCAGGAGGTCCCAAAGTTCGGTAACTTTGTGGTCTTGGTAGTGAGAAAAACCAAAATGATGAAGATATTTGTATCCTAACCCATACTTGGAGAGAGGAGGACCAATGTGCGGGAAGCGGGGAGTACAAAGGTTGTTAAACGAGTTGTAATATGTGAAAGGGGAAGGATCAAGGAACATCATAAATGGTGCCCTAATAATGGAACTTGAGTTGAGCATGGAGTGTAGAGGGAACTGCATGCATGGCATGGATCCAAGGCCAACCAAGGAGAATGTTATAATTAAGGTCATTGGGCATTACATGGCAAGGGATAGTAAGCGTACATGGGCCGATGGTAATGGGTAACTATACAATACCTAAAACTCATTTTGGGATGTTATCAAAGCCATGAATAGAAATGCTAGAAGGAGCAAGGGATGTCAAGGTCATGTTGATATGATGGAGAAAACTAATGTTACAAATTTTGAGGCCAGATCCATTGTCTACTAGGGCATGCTTGATACCAAATTTGTTAACACACACCTGGATATATAATGGAGGGTCATGGGCTAAGAACTCGGGGAGGTCATTAGATGTGAAGGTGATTTGATCTTCATTAAGGGTTAAGGAAGAAACAAATTTATGGTAGACATATTCAGGTGATAAGTGTGGAGAAACGTAATGAGTAGCTAAGTAATTTTGGAGGCGAAGGAGGAAATCGAGTATTTTTGTAAGTATGCGTGAATAGAGATACTCATGATATCCCAAGTGAACTGATGACTATAGGTAAGGAGAAGGTAACAGGGATGGCGAATAAATATTGTATAAAAAAATAAAAGGGGAGAAAATCATGATGGAAAATATGGAGCACCATAGAAGGTGATGAGAATGAATGGTCAGGTTCACCAAAATGATTAACAAAAATAGGTCCTAAATGGGGTATTTAGGGTTTTAGTGTTAATCTAAATAGGAGGACTAAAACACTATAAATAAACTAAAACAGATATGAGAATAAATGTAAATAAACTATTCTAAGTGAAATCAAACCCTAATATGCAAGAGGAAGAAGGGAATGACTTAGTTGATTGATGATGACTGTCACAGGTTGTCACAGATCTAGAACTGGAACTCAACAAGTACATACGAACACTCGGGGGCCTTATGAAGGGAAGATTTGGGCTATCTCGAAATGACATATGCACTGGGAGTGTATTGGGGCACTCCAGAACCCCAGTCCGAGTCGGGTGCTTGGAATAGTATAAATACTCAAAATCTTTATTTGGAATTATCGCTAAGTGTCTCTAAATGCTTCATGTATGTCGCGTTGGATTCATCGATGAACTGAGAATGTCCCACAATGCAAGGAGAAGTATCCAACCCTAGAAAAATAAAATATGCATATGAATGGGTCGGACTGACCTCAGCCACCAAACTAGTGGACTTATCATTGAGCGCTACACTACATTATGGACCTTGATGTAGTTCTGGTGTGTGTGTGTTGTGCCCTAGGTTCTCTCGTGTCAGTCACACTTTGTGAAGTAGCAAGCAATAGTAGCTATAAAAATATAAGTAGAGTGTGTGCATGGAATATAATGGAATCCCTCCCCTATGTAGTGTGTGTGATGCAGATCTCCTAGATTGAGTGCATGGCACTATGTGGATGCAAGTGATGCAATAGATGTAGCCCTAAATGAGGTGATAGTAGTGATAAGATTCAATGACCTATGACCCTTATTATGGTCTTATAGCTTTATATTTATAGGGATCTCAAGCTTAATTTCATAATTAATCCTAAAAAGGCCGATTGAGAATAAGATAAGGATGACCAACAGCTATAAGTGACCCAAAAATAAGTGGAAGAGGTTGTGCATTTATCGGGGTGCCTAGAGTGGGACAAGGTCGCCTAGTACAGTGGGGTGCCCTGATTTCAGGCTAGAATGTTGGAATGGTGATGAAATGGGCTAAAAAGTATTGGGAAATACACAAGAAAGATGAAATAAAAGATAAGAAAAAAGTGGAAAAAAGGTGCGATTAATTAGCACTTTGTATACTTGAGAGCCTTCTAAATAGTAGTATAAGACCGGGCTAAATATTCTCTAATGTGCAATATTTGTGTTTACATTTTCCCCATTTTATGTTGGTGAGCGGAAATCTTGGTAACATAAAGTAGATAGATATGTGTACTTGATAACCATGTAGAGTGTAGAAGAAAACGTGTCGATGGACTAGACTCAAGCATGGAATGACTAAAAGAAAAATGTGGAGGAGCGTGGATTCTAAAGATGAAAATGTGAATAAAAGTGATGAGAGTGAACCTAGGGAGGAACGCATGTGTAGTTTCGCATGTGTGTGGTGTACCCGCATGGTTTGTATGGCAAGTACATCCACCGTGTTGTCATTGTTGTTGTTGTAGTTGTTGTTGAGAAAAAGTGAAGGAAGGACCAGAAAATAGAATGTTTAACATGTGCTTTGAGAAGGAATTTATCTAGGACATGAGGTTCTCCCTATACTCTAAATGTACCTTTGTGTTATGAATCTTGATAAGGAGCCGATGTAAATATATTTGTGACATGTTGGAGCCTTGTTTCCAAAAGATAATTTGTAAAATGTTGGGTTTTTTTAAGTTTGTACACAAGGCCACAAAATGATAATTTCTAACATACATTGGAATTTCCTTGATTAGAGGAATTTTATTGAGTTCTCTAACAATAATTATAGACCTATTATTGAAATATATTACTTTGTTATGGGGAAATCCTCCTACAGGTGTTGGATGATAACGAGAAGCAATATGGGGCCTACAAATTTCATTTCATCAATAATAATATATTTCACATGTTAGAGAGAATCCTAGAAAATAGATTTTTATTTCCCCTCAAGTGTTTTCATATCCTTGACAAATATACAAAGGAAATTATGTATTATGAAGGTAGATATGTTGAAGGAAACAACACCAATAGGAGCTAGCAATAGTAAATGGAAGTGAGATCCACCTCTAGTTATAGAAAGTGCACATTTGACCTTTCCCAATGACTTGTGTTGAAGGGGAAAAGCCTCAAATCATTTCCCTAACATCTATGTTCTCCCTACCCTCGGAGGTAAAGGAACCTCTCTACCAAAATTGCCCGGCCAATCCAAAAGTCAATGGTGCTCAATAGAACACAAAATACTCTATCAAGTGTGTTGGTATTTTGTGTTATCACCGAATCACAAAGCACCCCTGTGCATGTATTTGAACTCACAAAGCAGTGATTGGATAACATGGGTACTATCTCCAAGTTGTGGGACTTGCTACTTGAGACAGCACCTCCGCAGAGAAAGCTGGTTCTTGCTCCCTAAACTACCCGCCACAATCTACTCTAATGCAGATAAGCTAACTGTTCTAATCTAAATTTCCAAGGGACCAAGGGGAGAGAATGCATAAAATGAAATCCTACACTAAAGTGGTGATACACCAGAAAAGGAGGATGGGAGAGTAGTCTCCAAATGTGTGAAATACAGAGGCAAAGTGCACACTAGAAGAGGTGATGACAGTTCTCCATAATCTAGCAAAATGCATTCACAGCAATATTCCAAGCACACACAATGATAATGAATTCCTGCAAGAACATAATAATAGACACAATATTCTTGTAGAAAGATAAAAGGGGCAAGAAGAATGCAAGAAAACACAGCAGGGGAAGATACATCCACAAACTTGTATTTTATTGCTTCCTGGTATGCACAGTTCAGTCTATTACAAGATAAGGGCCTGGATCACCATGCAAGGAGTCCACTACAAGGGCCTGCAACACACTGGCTTCACAAAGCAATTTTGACAGAGCTTTGTTACCCAAAAACTCTCCCTTTACAATGAGCCCAACACTTCAATTTATAGAAAAATGAGAAGGAAAAGAGAAGGGAAAATGGAAATCCCAAAATCTGTCCTTCAACCACCTATAAGAGGCATTAAATTGAGTGAAAATGTTGTCCATTACTTGCAAAAGGCTCCCCATACTTTGTCCCATGTCTTTGCAGCAAAGAGAAAGAATGATGACCATGCCTATTAATTACACTCCCACTACCAAATAGAACACCTGCTCAACCCGGCCACGTTTTCTTAAAAACCCCAAATAATTTCTAATCAAATATGGAATTTCTTGATTTCTTTGCATCGGGCTCGGAACCACGATTCCAACGGTACCAATTTTGTGCGATTTCGTTGAAAAATGCAAAAGTTATGGCCTTCGAGTGTTGGCGGCTATTTTGGGTCCAGCGTGCGTTTTCTGTCATTTAACGAGAACGAGCATTGGATCGACCGAGCCGAATATGTTTCTTTTATTTAAATATATCTACCCTCATTAAAATTAAGAAATCCAGTTTTTGTGGCATAGAGGACGTCGTGCTGCGCTCCGAAAGTCCAATTTTATGAAAATCGGAGCTCGAGTCAAAAGTTATGGCCGTTTGAAGTTTCCACCAAACGTTGACTTTTCTTCCCCGCCTTCGACATTTCGCCGCTTTTCCCGCACATCCCTTTGTCCCATTTGGTACAAAGGCTGAAATTTCCCATTTCAGCCCGAACTGCCGGTTCGCGTACTCGCAGCCCCATATGTCCCATTTGGTTTCTTGATCGTCAGGACAAATTCACCCGGTTCGGCCGGTTCGCGTCCTTTTGTCCCAACTGTTCCAGGACAAAAGTTCTCATTTCGGCCGGTTCGGCTAGTTCGCGTGCACTTTGGCCTCAAGGCCCCCAGCATCAAGCTTTCAGTGCCTTCACTCATTTCGCCTGTTCGCCGGTTCGCGCCTTTGTCCCGCTTGTCCCAAAGGCGACCCTCTCAAAGATTAGCTAGCCAAATTTTTCTCTCTTTTGGCCGATCAGCTTTTCGCGCCCGCCAGATTTCTTTGTCCCGTATGTCCCAATTGCTTCCGGGGCCACCTGTGCTCATTTCGGCCGATCCGCGCCTTTTTGTCCCACTTGTCCCAAATGCTTCTAGGACTAGGACTTAGCCGATTTTCTCAAATTTTTCTTGGATCAACCTACTTGCTTTCTGTAACTTTTTTCCGCGCTTTCTCAGAGCTTGCTCTTTTCAACCTGGACAGGAGAGTTAGAAAATTTCCTGAAGGGACCCTAGAAACCTGATTTTTGCTCTAAAACAATCAATTTGCCTGGGACTTGAATATTCTGATGCATGTTATCAAAATTACTCTGGGGGTGAATTTTGGATAACATTTTGTATAGAGTCAGAGGCCCAAAATCGAAGGAAAACATGTTGATAAGGGATCCTACATATGGTCATACCACTCACACTTCGTGCCTTTCCCACTAAATACCCAAGGGATAGATATCATCTTATGTCACCTAGCTTTTTCAAAAATAGATGCAACAGAATGATGTAGATTTACATGTCACATGGATGGTGTACGATTAGTTGTACACCAACCAATTACATTGTTATCCACCCAGGTTTTAATGCATTGTATTTTTTCCATGCTAGGGATCCTCATCTTCTTTAAGTCACGACTATCAACTTAATAATGATAGTGACCATCACATAAATCTAGTATAGCCATAAGCATAGTTTAATGTAGTATAAAACTTGTTTATCGACAATTATAAATATATTGAAATGTAACAAATAGTAACATAAAAATATAATACATATTATAGAATTAAAATTCAAACTTCATTTGAATGTTTGGAATGTATTACTCAAAAGGGATATGGCTATGTTATAATGACCAAGTTACCTCTAAGTTTTACTCAAAAGGGTCCATATGTAATTAGGTCGATAAAACTTTGACATTAAGAACCACCATCATACCTTACTTTTTAGTGGCTTTACAACTTTTTGGAATTGGTGAAATTACATTATTATGAGTTCTAATAACATAAATATTGAACTAATGCAACAATAAATAGTTGTAAACAAGATAAAAATAAAAAAAGACTCCAAAGATAGAAAACATGGTATATTGAGAATATATTTTAAGACATATTGAAAGGGGGATAGAAACTTCAATAATTTTAAATATTCCTAATAAATATAAATAGAAAATAGATTATTATTATTATTTCAATATCATTCAAAGAAAAATATCATTTAATCAAAGAAAAATAATAATTGGAAATTTCCATAAGCCATACAAGGATTTTAGAGTTTACTATTAGAAACCAAAGCAATACAAAGTTTACTATTATGGGAGAGAATCCAATACTTGGGCAGGGTCCAATAGTTGGGAGGGTACTTGAGGGGGGAATACCCAAAACTTAAGATTAAATTTAAATGAAAACTAGTTGTACAAATTATATACTATTGTACAACTTGTACCCAATAGGTTTATAAAGTAGTCAACTACAAAGTGATACATCATATGTCCAACTTTTAAAACCTAGTGCAAAAGTTTAAATCTAACCCTTTTAGTACATTTCAAATTTGTTATTTTAAATCAATTCAAAAGGTGACTTTCCCTCCAAATAAATACATGAAAGAATATATATATATATATATATATATATATATATATATATATATATATATTAACTCAACTACGGGATATTTTTAAGTGTTGATGTGGCACCATACAATTTCCACATAGGTGCCAAGTTAGGTATCACAACTATTGGTTTGACTCCCTCAAAAGAAAAAATAGAACCAACACCGTCATATTTTAGTACATGGTACAATGTAAATTTATACATGTCAAATTTACTTATAATAACATTAGAACCAATAGTATATATTTAAATGATGTCCTGAAGGGTTGATTGATATAAATAAAGGGTAACTTCAAAAATACAATTCAATTCATAACATAAGAAATGAGTTTCTAGAAAATTGTGAAGAAATGAGTTTCTAGAAAATTGTGCAAAAAAAATTGAAAATCATTCAAATGCATTTCAAGGTAGTAAAATATGTCTATACAACTTATACACAATACATAGACTTGAATACATATTATGGGGTTTTTTAGGTTGGGGTCTTGAAAAATCAAATCCATAGTGCTTTCTTATCTTCATACTAGGCTAGAAGATTCATAGCTTTGTTGATTATCCTCTACCATATTTCTCGGATTCCAATTTGGAAGTCTTATTGTTTTAGAGGCACAATGGACTAAGGGGGTAAATAAGTCCTACGAAACTTTCCTTTCATTTAACATTACATGCATTCATCATTCAAACCATTCATTCAATCATCCATGAACCATGTGAGTTTATCTTGTATTAAACATTCACAAGTGCATACAATAAGAGAGAGAACACAATACACCAAATATATGTCGGAAACCCTCAAGGGGAAGAAAACCCATTAAAACCTCTACTAATATTACTCATAACAAATGGCTTGTACAAATATTACACATCACACAAGAATTTTTTAGTGAAGCACCCACTTCACAAGCAACAACCACCCCTATTTAGTAGAGCACCAACCCTATAAGGAGACTATAGCCACCTAAGATGACTAAGCACCCACCTAGCCACATGAATATTAATGACCACAAAATACATGTTTCTCACACAATTGATATTTATTCAAATTCATCTCATCTCTCCTCAAACCCTTTTTGAAAACAATCTCTCTCCTAACTCGCTTAGTCCTTCTTCTTCATGGGTTGAATATGTCTATTGCCCTATCATATCTGATTCTAAAACTTCCTCATGTCTTCATCACTCTTCTATGATTTTTCCATGACCCTCTACACTTATCTTATTCCTCATTTAGCTCACTCACAAACCCATTATCTCAACTAGTCATAATGAGAAAATATAACATGCTTATATGCACAACTCAACTCCTAAACACCCCTAGGTCGGCCATGGCCATATAGGTCTGTCATATAAACTCAAAAATAGATCAAAAATATCATATAAAACATCTCAAAGGACCCAAGTAGGTCGAAAGGGTTCAATACAACACCAAGAAGCACCAAAATACCCAAACAAGCACTCCAAGTTCTAACAAATGCTCAAGAACCTCCAAGGTCTTATAACATATTTGTCATGGCTATAAAATATTCATAAAACTCAATAATAACCTCCAATAATCATCAATAATCTCAGTAACATCTGCAACTACAACTCACTTCAAACCTCATGACTAATTTTTTAACCCTTAAGGCCATAAATGGTAGTGCTACTTTCAGACCTATATCTTTTATTTTCTCCATTTTACCTTCCCGAAACACTTCATGGACATCAAGGATACATCCCAAGCTTGATTTCACATAAGAATTTTCATCATGAACTCTATTTTTCATGATTTGACCATCAAATTCCTTCAAAATAGAGGTAAAATTATACCTTACCACCTGAATTTGAATCGGAGCATGCCACCAATGCCAAAATGAACTATAAGGATTCCTCTACAATAAAAATCATCATACTAGAAAAATCAAGTCATATCATGACCATACAACTCATTTCTTACATATCACTCCACTATGAGGGTTTAGATAAGGTTTAAGACCATATTATCTTGTTAACAATCGTTCATAAATGTTAGGACCTCATTTGATCTCATTCCAACTCTAAAAATCTCTTAGTTCCATGCCTCGATAAAGGTGAAAATATCAGACCCCATGAAAACATTTTATGAGCAAATTAGCATCTCAAACATGCCTATGGAGTTGGATTTTGCATTCCAAGAACTTGATTTTACCAAAATCATCATATTTTGCAATTCTTTAATAATTTTGACCCGAAACTTGGCATAAGGCATCATGACAACATCCTCTAATAGTCCCAACTCACATCCTTTCTCAAATATGTCTAAAACTCTCCAACCACTAAGACTTACCCGTGATATCATGTTTTTCTTCATCTTCTTACTCCACAAGGACATAAAACATGCACTAAATAGATTAGTATTGACCTGATACACCTCATAAATGTGTTATGAAACATCCCAATTCTCTAAAAATTCTTCAACAAGTGTACCCATCTCCATATCTCATGCCACCATGCAATACACCATGCTCTAGGTCTAAGATTAGGCCTAGAATGACCTGACTTGACCCATATAACTCATGAAATGACCATGATGACTCATTATAGACTCATTAAAAAATTTCACACATCGTACCAACCATGATAGGCCTCATACCAACCTTTGTAACTCATAAAATGACCATCTTTGCTTGCACCATGCCTAGACATCATAGGAAGACCACATGATTGGACACTACCAATCAACCTTCATACTTGACCTTGGTTGATACCTCATGGAGACTCAAATGACACCTAAACACCATTTTCCATCAATGACATTTGACATCAATGAAAACCTAAGACACAATGGCCAACAATCTCCCTCTTTTTCATTGATGACAACCATCTTTAGAAACATTGATGGAAACCATGAATGCAAACACACCTATTGGACCTTTTCTCCATGTTTTTGATGTTTCTCTCCCATTTTGACATCTATGAAAAAGGATAAAATGATGACTCAATATGAAAACAACAATAACTCACAATTATAACAATGCAAATGGAAAACTTACTTGCTCGCAAGCTCCCCCTTGGATTGTACTTGCTCTTCTTGACTTCAACAGAGCAATAAGATCCATGGACTTGATATGAGCATACATATAGCTCCCCCGAGATTATATTCTCCATATTTTATCGTCATACCTTATATTAATCATCTTCTAGGTCTGTACCATGCAAGAAACCATAAACTCTACTTCCAAACTTAACATATCATCTTTTAGGACTAAGATCCCTAAACCACATTTTCAATCAAAAATTCCAAATTTCTCTCTCCAATAAGTATCATACCAAGCATATGAGTGACCATATAGGTTCTCCTTATTTTTATATCATCAAGATCTCATTATTAAAACAACCACATAGTCACATACCTTTACCAATTGTCATGGAGATGCATCAACATTAATGTCACAAACCTTAAGCAAAGTTCTAATGATCACTACTCTATTTCATCAAATAAAAATCATTTATAGCATAATACTTGCTCCCCTACATCAATATGTCTTCTTATAACCATAAACTCTTAATCAACACAACACATTGCTCCTCTTGAGTTTTTACTAACTCAACTCGCCTATATCTCATAAGGTCATACGTGCAAATCTAGATAGATTATCATACTTTCTTGAAGTACTATGCTCACTAAAACTCTAGCATTCCTACTATCAAACCATCTTGTATCCTTAGAAACTTGTCTTGATTATAATTACCATCTATCATCCTTATGATGTCTTCAAACTCCTTTATTACATCATTTATGTCCTTCATAGTATAATGTACCCAATTCACTCTGTTTTCTTCTTCTTAGATCTGTACATTCATAGTTCAAACTTAGGAATAGAGTCATTTAGATCCACCTACATGGTTACATCCTTTATTTTGATCTTTACTTCATCTCGTAGACATCTTTACACTCATAGATCTTCAACCAAATTGTGTAGAATTATATAGTCTTGATTCATCATACTAAGATATTGCTACAACACATATCTTACCTTGCTTTCCATAATCACTTTAACACATTTGGATCAAGAAACTCCATATCATATTTATATCAAGCATCTTGTGGGTAAGTGCTCCAAGTTATGGGTCCAAAAAGTGGACAAGAAAGTGAAAACGAGCATAACGTAATCACTTTTTGATATAATTTGATCGCGTTCTATTTTCTTTGGTTAGGTAATTCATGAACATATAACATGTACGCGTTATGTTAAAATATAAACAAAAAGGGCCTGAGCCCTATTCATTTTATTTTCCCCAAACGTGAGTTTGACAGCAAAACCCTACACTCACATTTTATATTCAGCTACATCCATCTTCCACAATCCTCTAAGAAGTGCCGCAAAGATCGAAATCAACAATGGTGCCACACAGAAGAGGTAGGAAAAATTATTTTCTCTAAATTGCATTGAAATTTGGTAATTATATAGTAGAATTAGAATTGAATACATTTTTTATTTTTTACAGTTCCACCTCAACCACAACCAAACCCTACAATTCTTGTGGTCCCTCCTAGCCCTCCTACAATTGTTGAACATCCCTCGGTAGTCAAGAGGATTTAGCATCCCATATAGTGGAAAAAATATTGAAATTGAGGAATTAATAAAAAAATGAGGGATTCCCATTCTACAAACCCCCATCATGCCTCTCTTGCAAACACATTAGAGGTATTAGTGGCTCAAGTTGACACGACAACGATTCAAATTGATCGTTGGACATCTTATAGAGAGCATTGTAGGGAATATTATGCCAACAAATTGTCATATGCGGATGTAAAGAAAAAATAAATTACAAAAGACCTCATATGTGCCTTATTCACGGACCCCCAAACTAATTTTCCTATTTTGTTGTCATGCAAATGGTTTCCAATCCACTAGTGCAATAGTGATTTGATTAAAAATAATTTTTAGGACTGATGGTGGATGGTGTTTGATTTTCCACCTTGCAATAACAATGAGGTTCCACTATACTTTTTGAGGAAACTCTATTGCAAGTTTATCCTCAACGAGATCCCGAACTATTTTGATTTCTAGGATTTTCAAGGCTAAGGAAAAGGCTCTGCATAGGATCGACCAGGTGCACAACGTGTACCTATTCAAAGCAGGTAGATTCCCCACACAAAATCCCCCTCACCTTGAGACTATCCCTCTAACAGTGAAGGAGACAATAGAGATTGATACACTCCATGCACTTCAGGACTATCTGATACCCTTTTCCGACATACGAGGGACATTTCTGATCCAGATGTTCATGGAGGTACACAGAGTATTCCCTCAGGAAGTACTAGCATGAGGCCACATATTTTCTCATCATGTGGTAGCATATGCTTGGGGCCCGAGGAGGATGATACTTTCATGCATTCTGGTGTTGGTGGAGTCGCCATTGGTGGTACACATGATAATGTCGCTATGTTAGACACCTTTTTGAGTGATACATTTGGATTCCAACCATCGGTGACACCTTCGCAGGTATTTTTTATTTTTTATTATGTATGTTACAAAAAGATCTGAGTACTTGATTTACTTATATATGTTAAATTTTTGAAATAATTGTATTTTTACATCTATGCATTGATATTACAATGACGTAGGAGGGACATCATCATCCCGACCATAGGTTGTGAGCACCATGCCTATGCATACATTCACAAAGGTAATTTAGAATGTTAATTGTGTAAAATTTTCACGTATGAAACTAGACTCAACTTTTGAACTCAAATATATGTCTATATATATGTATGTTCTTGTATATATATTATATATGTTCAACTAACTTGATGTGATATATGTTTGATAAAGTTGATGACCTCACTAGACACACCACCATCTCTGCGAGGAGTAGAGAAAGGTATTGCCACTGCAATTTCATCTGTGCAACAACTCACCAAGGTATTCAAACTACATGTATTTTCATTAAATAGCTCGTGACAATAATTCATATTATGTTAAATTATGTTTAAAATAATGTCCTTCATTGTAGCATTATTAAATTATGTTAATAATGTCCTTCATTGTGTATATGCAAGAGTTACTGCGGCTGCGATAAGTAGCAGCCTTGTTCATATGATTCGCAGGTGTCGCACAGTAAAAAAATAGTTACATATTGATAAAATTAGTTAAAATATTGTCATTACACATACATGTACTTAGTTGGCATAAATATTTTGATCTACATTCAAAAACTTTATTGTTAACATAGTTCTATTTTGGATAATTTTAATGTTTGATTTTGTGATCTTATGTGTATGTAGGGTTCAACCCCTTCTATTTTTACTTCAAGGAACGGACTCCTCGAGCTCATCATTTTGATACCCCGCTCATACTCCAGAGCTCCTAATAACTCATCTCGAGCATGAGATGCAAGTTCAAAGATGACCGAGAGATTGCGTAAGTGTGTGTAAATGTAAAAAGTTTCATTAGCATGGTCTTATACATGTTGAAAACTTATATATTAAGTTTTGACAAAAAAAAATTGTTTGCATTTATAGGTTTGACTACAGTGAGTTTAGAGCGGAAGAGGACTCGTAGTATGGACCGCTTGGAGGATCCGAAGTCATCTCACATATCTCCATCTACGTCTAAGGGAGGGCCTTCTTTGAGCAAGGCCAAGAGAGGGATATATTTTGATGATTTGTGTGTGTGTGTGTGTGTCTTATGACATTTTTTTGTATGCCTATGTGCATGGCATTGTATGCATATTCAACATTATATGTACACCTATATGGCATTCACTTGATATTATATGACCTATTCATGCATTTTTATATTTATTGTGTACGTTAATACAATTTGGAACTCGATATTTTTGTATGAGACCTTACATTTCTGAGATTATTTTTGTATGAAACTAATATGATGTGCACTTGACAATATAAGACATTATGGATTATTTTATCATTTATTGGTGTTGTATACTAGCGTTTTCAATGTATAATATGCATGAAACTTTGGAAATCAATATTTATATAATGTATGTATATAAAGAGTTATCTAATCTGAGTAATTATTCGTTCAATTTATCAATGTGTATATGTGTATTTACCTTACTTGTGCTTCTTCTTGCTCATGGTCTCTTTGTATTGGTTCTTATCTTATCATGCACCTACTACATTTGTTAATGCTTCTTAGTATTCTCCCCTATTAAAACACCTTATAAAATCATTAGGACCATCACTAACTTGATTCATAAGGCTCCAAACACCACTATTGTTCATCTTACCAAAATTATCAACTATGCCCCTTAAGACAATGTTTTTTGTAAAAAGCATGGATAGAAGGATCTAAGGATACCTAGAAAGTATTACAAGCTTCATTAGTTAAATTTTTCCATCCCTAAGGTGCTCCCAAAATCTTATACTACAACTCCTTAGAGCTCACCTTTTCACTTTTCACTCTTGAAGCACTAACTAGCCTTGTCCCACTGTACTATGTAGCATATATCCACTTGTATGAGGTTCCGTAGGAGAGGTATTCATAATTATGGGAGGATTTAAGGAGTTTCCTCCACTATGCCACAATAATAATTGTATTCTCATGAATAAACCTGATGGTGATTTGGCAATCTCAAAAATGTACTTATCATAATAATGGCAAATAAATCCAACTAATAACAATTAATCATCAATAAGTAAATCGGTGGCAAGACAATCAATGTCTACCACGTGCCACCTCCAAATTCCAAATTTCATTTCATTTAAATTCACTTCAATAAATGTTGGGGGAAATGAACTCGCCATTTTCTTCATGCTTTCAGAGGTCTGGAATGTCAATTCGCCCCAATTTGGCAAATATGGAGAACTTGGAAAGCCGAATCGCCTTGCTAAAACTAGCCTTGCTATTACATCCTGATAAAAAAAAGTTCCCAGGAGCTAAGGGAGGTTTTAAACTTATCACACAAGAATGGAGATCTCTCTCCAATAATACCAGAAAGGATACCTATGATGCCATGAGAAAAAAAAAAATCAACAAGGGCACAACCCCACCTTCCACCAACCGAATTCCATAGGCATTGCCACTGCCATTGGCATTTCCAACAATCTAAATGGGAATAATTATTCAAGTGTGGATTCCTTTCTTGAAACTTCCATATTTGATGACCATGACCAGAAATGAAAATGTAAACAGACCAGAACATGACCTGACCAAGACCTAGACTGGCAATTTGAGTATTTCTAAGGTTCAATTTTATTTTCCAAGATGCATTAATCCAATGTTTGAGAATGTTTCTCTAGATGCAATGACATTCTGATTCAGACACTTGATGATTCCTAAATTTCCAATCCTGCCACAGACCCCAGTAGTCCTCGATCCTTGGATATAGGGAGACATTGTTACTTGGCTTCCATTTATAACGATAGAGATATTTGTAAATTCGTGTTATGACCTCTAAATCTATATGCATTTCAAGTTGTTTGGAAATCACATCACACCCTTCACTAGGATTGATGAATACCCCTATATTTTTTAAGGTGCTTTTGAAAGCATCCATGGGTTTATCATAGAAGGAATTATCAATGAATGGAAGGTCACTAAGCCGTAGGCCAGTTGACTCCCATTCAAAACTAAACAAGAAATATTTACTGTGCGCGATTGATAACCCATGTGTTTTCTTATCCATTCCCCATTTTCTAAGCTTATTGTGTACAAGTAGAATCAATTATGGTTCTAGGCATGAGTAGTATGGAAGGTACAATTTCTTGTTACTAAGTAGCAATGCCAAAAGTTTTAATTTTCAAGGTACAAGTGATTACGTTGATAGGAAGTCGGAAGCCATATTAGTCTTGTTGATTCTTAGTACTAATTACCCATGAAATATAATTCTCCATCTTTCATTTGCTTTTCTCATCTTCCACGTCATATTGAATAACCGATTTGACAGAGAGCTACCCTATGAATATGATCCTCGAGAGTCGACCCTCATCCAACCATAATACCATAAGAACTCCTTTGTTGGTAATGTTGCACGGTCATTGTCCTTTTTTCTTTTGTTAACAAATCATGTTCTATATTTTCTATTGTAAAGACATATCTTATATTTATATTGTGAGCAGTGTGTGTGGACGTAGAGGAAGAATGGCGAAGCTAAGTGTGATGGAGAGAGAAAGGATAAAGTTGAGGGATATAACTTCACGGGTGATATTGTTTACAACTATGAAAAATACTACAAATGGAAGCTCGTGGAACCAAATTGACTACACCAACACATCTAGGTGGCTAGGTAAACACTAGGGGAGGCTTCGCTTTGGAGGTAAATGCTCTCGGTGCTTCCGGGCTACTTCATCCAAAGCGTAGTCCCATAAAACCCTACGTCCAAAAAAAGGCTATAACTTTGTAAGGTGATATCTCTGTCTCCGTGGTACCTGGAGAGGTCTCATTTGATCCTAAAACTCTATGTTAGGATCCTCTAAAAAATTCTATCTAGGTTTTCTCCACCTCCATTTGGTTCTCTCGTTGTGTTATTGTTTTTGCAACAACGCAAAATATTGTACTTTGAGTTAGTGTAAGGTTGTCCAATGGTATATTTTGCAAACAAAATCTCGTGGCACAAAACCAAATGTGCCAACACATTGGGGTGGCTAGGTAAATGCTAAGGGAGGTTTTTTTTTGGAGGCTAACGCTCCTAGTGCTTCCAAGATACTTCGTGTAGGTGTAGTCCCTTAAGAGCCTTAAGTCCAAAAAAGGCCATAACTTCGTCAGGTGATTTCTCATACTCCATGGCACCTAGAAAGGTCTTGTTAGATCCTACAATTCCACATCGGGACCCTCTACAAAATTTCATCTCATTTTTCTCCATCTCGATTTGGTTCTCTCATTTTGCTATTGTTTGCAACTGTGTGAAATATTATAATTTGAGTCAGTGTAAAGTTGTCCAATGCATTATTTTACAAACAGAAGCTCGTAGCACCAAACTGATTACACCAACACATCCAAGTGGCCAGTTTAATGTTATTGGAGGCATCATTTTGGAGGCCAACACTCCTTGTGATTCTAGGCTACTTGCCCTCGTGTAGTCCCTTAAGAGCCCTAAGTCTAAAAAAGGCTATAACTTATCATGGTGACTTCATGGCACTTGGAGAGGTCTCATTTGATCCTACACCTTCATGTTAAGACCCTCTACAAAATCCTATCTCATTTTTCTCCATAGCGATTTGGTTCTCTCGTTGTGTTATTGTTTACAATCATGCGAAATATTGCAGTTTGAATAAGTGTAAGGCTGTCCAACACATTATTTTGCAAATGGAAGCTCGTGGCACCAAACCGACTAAGCCAACACATTGGGTGGCTGTAAATTCTAGGAAGGCATTGTTTCAAAGGCCAATGCTCCCAGTGCTTCCGGCTACTTCATCCGGCGTAGTCCCTTAAGAGCCCCGAGACCAAAAAAGGCTATAACTTTGATGGGTGATATCTTAGTTTTCGTGGCATCTAGAAAGGTCTCGTTTGATACTACACCTTTGTGTCAAGACCCTATACAAAATTATATCTCATTTTTCTCCATATCCATTTGGTTCTCTCATTGTGTTATTATTTGCAACAGTGCAAAATATTGTACTTTGAGTCAGTGTAAGGTTATCTGATGCTATATTTTGAAAATGGAATCTTGTGGCACCAAATCGACTACGCACACGTGTTGGGATGGCCTAAGAATCGCTTGGGGAGGTGTTGTTTCAGTTCCCTACACTCTTGGTGCTTCGGGATACTTCGTCCCAAGCATATTCCCTTAAGATCCTCGTTATCCAAAATTCACCCCCCAAGGTAATTTTGATAACATGCATCAGATTATTCAATCCCGAGAAAATATATTGATTCAAGGCAAAAAATCGTGTTTCTGGGGTCCCCTCGGGTTCTTTCTAACTCTCCTGTCTAAGAAGAAAACCCAGCAAGTTTTAAAAATGTGAAAAATTTGCAAAAGCCAAGCTTGGTGCCGAAATACAGAGAAAATCGGCTAAGTCCTAGTCTAGGCGGTCCTTGGGATAGTCGGGATGTCGAAATGCGAATCGGCAAAAAAGCCGCCAGGCGGTCTACTTAGCATTTGGGACAAATTGGGACATCGGACGCGCAGGCGCGAAAAGTCGAATCAGCCAAAAGAGGGAAAAAATTGCCTAAGTCTTGTTTCGCGTAGTTTGGGACATCCGGGCCAAAGGGACGCGGATCGGCCGGTTTGGCACAAGGCAGTCCATTTCGGGCGGTTTGGAGATATTTGTCCCAGGCAGTCCAGGACAGTTGGGCCAAAGGTACGCGGAGGACGTGAACCGGCCGATTCGGCCGAAACAGGAGACTTTTGTCCCTGGAATTCTGGGACATCCGGCCAAAAGTACGCAGAGGACGTGAAAAGCCGAAAGAGCTGAGAGCGAATGGAATCTCGCCACGTGTCTTCACCTCAAACAGAGCAAGGAAGCCCGACCCAAGCGGTTCGAGATATTTGTCCCGTGCATTGGGGACAGCCGGGCCAAAGGTACGCGAGGGATGCGTGGGACATGAAAAGGTGAGAGGGCCGCAAACAGAGACAAGGAGGCCCGCGAACAAATCAGAGTGTGCCACGTGTCAGAAGAGGGAAGGTTAAAAAAAATGCTAAGTGTTCAGCGCAAGGTAAAAGTGCGCCCCTCAAGCCCGAGCCAATAAAATAATGCCACGTGTCCAAGTTTAAGGGTCCGAAAGGAATTTTTAGAGGATGAACCCGCAGACAAATCAGAGCCTGACACGTGTCATCCAAGTGGCAGAGCGCGAAAAAATTCAAATATTTTCCCGTCGATTCGTTTTGGCCTGTTTTTGCCCTAAATCTTCAAATCGCCATAACTTTCGATCCAGAGCTCAGATTTTCACATTCTTTATATCAATGGAAAGCTGTTGAAATTATCTACATGATTCCGGGGTCAATATTGCATTTTGGTTCAGTTTGGAGAGATAAAATCAAGGAAACGTCTCTGGCACGTGGTAATGGCCTGAAATGACATTTCAACAACCAGCTTAAATGTAAAATATAGTTTGCCGCTTCTGCTAGGGTTCTCACCTACCGCCATAATGAGATGAATTAAATGCAACCTAGAAGTGGTTGGGGCAGATCTGGATTTCCTCTCTCTTCCCTCTCTCATTCTACCTATAAATTGTAAGGAGGGGCTTCTTTCTAAAGGTCGAACATTCTTGCTTTGCCCCTCCCTTCTTCTCTTTAGCAGGTGAATTTGTGGAGTTCAAACCTCCCATTTAAAACTGTAATGCAACTTTGCCTCTTGGCATTTTACAGTGTATTGTATCAATCTTTGGATCAAGTAATGCATGTCTGTGGATGATTCTCAACCCTCTCTGTGTTCATTTGTATCCTCCTGATCTTTCACTGCAAATTTTGTTATCTGTGCATGATCTTGCATCACATTTTAATGGTTTGTGTTTATTGGCAAGATAGGTGTTCTTCATTCCTCGGTGCATCACCTCTGTTAGCTTAGGTTTATTTTCATGCATCTTCTTACCCTGTCTCCTTGGCAAGTTAGATTAGATTTTTAGTAAACCCTCTGCATTTTCGTGTGCATCTGAACAGAGGAATAGGAACCAGCCTTCTCTGGAGATTCCTTTCTCATTTTTGCAAGTCCCACACTTGGAGAAAGGATTCCATGTTGTGCAATCACATTGGATGCTAGTATGATCAAACTAGAAATCGATCAACATCCAGGGTGCTTTGTGATTTTGCACTAATAGTTTTGGCATGCCATGTGGGACTAGAGGTCTTCACTTTCATTGCAACAAGATCGATGTGCACTTGTTGTAAATTCCAGCTTTGAAGGAGCTTTAAAATCGCACATCCGGTGACTCCCAAAGAGGCATAATTCGCTAGTTTCAGCAGTCAAGCTTGGTAAATTTATGAGAAGAATACGGACACTGTGTCAAGAACCAAGGAGAAAGGATTGTTTGTTTATCTATACCTATCTCCGTAGAGAAATAACGGGAAGAGGAGCTCAAAGATCACCATCTCCACCTAGCAGAACTCTCTCTACACCTCCACCTGGTAGACCTTTCATCCAATCAACAAGGGTTCTCGGGCCAATCGAATGGCGCAACCACCGAATCCCTTTGTCAATTTCACTGCAGCACCCACTTTCCCTCAATGCACGAATCCGCCCAATTGCGGCGTTGAAGAACATTCCATTTTTCACTGGAGAAAATCATACCACTCCTGGCGATCATGTCAAAGACATTGCTAACATCTCTGTAATCCATGAGATAAATGAAATGGATGTGGTCACAAATTGTTGGCATCTTCGTTCAAAGGGAAGGCATTGCAATGGTTTAAGAGCCTTGGATCTGGTTCTATCACGAATTAGAATCAGTTATGCATAGTTCTCCATGAGTAGTTTGGGGAAAAGGGAGACAATTTGTCTCTACTTGAACAATTGAAAACTATCAAGAGAGCTCCCAACAAGCAGCTAACTGACTTCAACTTCAGATTTCAAAGGTCTTGGGAGAGGATTCCAGTGGCAGTAAGGCCAGCAGCAGAAGGTGATTTTCTATACTATCTTAAGGCTTTGAATTCTGATATTTCTATGTTAATTCAATATATGGGAGGCACAACCTTACCTGCTGCTTATAGCATTGCCATTAGAGCCGAAAACTGTCTTATTCAAGTTGGTAAACTGGCTCCTAGGCCTCCCATGCCCTTGTATCCAAACTTAGAAAATCCAAGCACTAGTCAAGCACCCACTTTGGCTCCTATTCCCACTCCTAGAAATCAAAGTTCAAATGAGACTTCTACTTCATCCTCTAGTGCTTCAAATGAACTCCAAGAGGTCATGAAACAATTACAAAATTTGGGAAATGAGCTGGTTACTATCAAAAGACAACAAGCTCAAAGTGCTAGACCGTATCAGCCTCAAGCACAATACCAGGCTAGGCCCCCATACCAACAAAATAGGTCACCAACTCAGGCTGCAAATCAAAATCAAAGCCAAGTAAGGCCTCCCGCTAATAGACCATTTCAGCCCTATAACCCCAATGTCATATCTTCTTCTAAAGCATTGGTGCCAGTCCAAAATAACATGGCCCAAGAATATGATTGGTGTTTCCCGTGCGATCACCACATAACCAATTGATGTGCTTTAACGGTGCATTAAATCGGCTCTTATGGTGCAAACCATTGGTGGGTCACAAGAGTCCAAATGGCCATGAAGAGGATCAGCAGCAAGAAGCACCTCAAAGGCAAGGAACATCTTCGAACAAAACTACTCTTGTCAATCATTGGTCAAGATTTATGTGGTATGAATCAAATACCCTCTCAAAGTGTTGCAGCCAACACAAGGTCAAAGAGGAGAAATTTGGGTGAAGAACAGCCATTGGCCCCAAGTAATCCATGACCTTCTGTCACTCCACAAACTGTTGGCAAACAAAATGTAGTTCCAAACACGCAAGGGGCACCCAAACCAGCTCCTAAACCAACCCAAATGCCAGTTGTTGCTGCCCATGTGCAAGGAATGAATGTGCAGGCCAAGGGACAATAGAGGGATACTTCATCTCCATTCAGTATCATTGATCAGATGAAGAAGACAAATGTAAACATATCAATGTGGGAATCCCTATCTATCCCAAGCCAAAGAGATTTGCTACAAGCTGCCATGAAGGACTGGGTCAACTTCAAATCAACAGTCCAAATGCAAGAGAAGGTACTCACAAATGTTTCCAAACACTCAAGGAAATCATGGAAGATAGCAAGGTAAAATGTTGAAGCCCCTCCATTTTATGTTTCATTGATCATAGGAGACAAGTTGGTACATAATTGCATGATTGACTCTGGGGCAAGTAGTTCACTAATGTCCAAGAAAATATCAGATCAATTGGGACTTCAATATGAAGTCATATCCAAGGGTGTAGTACAATTAGACGGGACAGCAGTGACAACGGTCGAAGTAATCAAAGGTTTGAGCCTCACACTGCACGCATGTCCCAACGTAGTAGTGTTACAAGATGTGTCAGTCATAGACCTTGCCACCACTTTTGCATTGTGCTTGTCAAGAGACTTCACTGCTAAAATCGGAGGCTATCTTTCGGTGGATTGGTCACACATGTTGTTTAGAACAAGGTTTGGAACTAAGGCCACGATCAGATCTGAGCCTATTGCAAAATTTCACATTGAGCCTTACACTCCAAGCCAAATCAATACCAACTATTCGGCGTTTGATCGGAAGATTATCCAAGCACTGATGAAGCTAACACCAAGGTTGGAAGCATCCCAGATTTGACTCTTGATGAATGGGCAAGCAAGGTGCATGCTTTTGATCCTTATCAAGAAATAGAAGAA
Organism: Taxus wallichiana var. yunnanensis; assembly: GCA_018340775.1. Classification (NCBI taxonomy): domain Eukaryota; kingdom Viridiplantae; phylum Streptophyta; class Pinopsida; order Cupressales; family Taxaceae; genus Taxus; species Taxus wallichiana. The sequence continues at coordinate 789,503,770 of CM031234.1, forward strand.
TCTGAGCTAGGAGTTTATTGTTTACATGAAGAGAATCAACCTCTCCCCAACATCACCAAGCCAGATCATAAAGACAAGAATGAAGTATGGCAATTGTTCTTTGATGGGTCAAGGAGTAGACAAGGTGCAGGAGGAGGAGCTATGCTCATTTCACCGCAAGGTATAAGGTATTACTCAGCCTTCCGTTTCCAGTTTTCTTGTTCAAACAACACGGCTGAGTATGAAGCCTTAATTCATGGATTACACTGGGCAAAGAAGAAAGGCATCAGGAATTTACAAGTATTTGGTGATAGTGAGCTGATCGTAAACCAAGTCAAAGGAAAAATGTTGTCAAGAATAATCTGCTCAAGTGCTACAAAAATCGGGTATGGGATCTTATTGAAGATTTTGAAGCTTTTAGCATCAAATCCATTCCTAGAAAGAGAACCAAGTCGTTGACAGATCGACAAATTATTAGGGCTGCATTTGATGTTGTAGAAAATATCAAAAGTGAAAAATCTTAGCCTCATATCAAAGTGGTTGTGAGACCAGCTATTCCGGATAATAACACAAGTTGGAAAGTCTTCGAGAATGATCAGCATATTGTTAATTTCCCGCAAGAAGAAGCTGAGTTCTCCGCGAGGAATCAAGACAAGCTGGAGCAGCAGATGGGTGACCAAGTGTTGCAGCTAAGAACTAAAAATTACCAAAAGGCCTCATCACCTTGAGTCAATCTTCAACCCGAATGATCAGTTCCGAAGGAGAAAGTGAACATTCAAGTAAAGGGTGAAGATTCGAACCTATCTTGGTAGATGAAGGCAAGACATTGCAAATTGGAAAAGTAAGTACTCCACAAGAGAAATCTGATTTTGTTCAGCTTTTCAAGAGTTCCCAGATGTCTTTTCTTGGACTTACAAAGATCTAAGAGGTTTCAACCCAAAGTTGGCACAACATACTATTGAGTTGGATCCGGGATCCAAGCCTATCAGGCAAAAGCAAAGGCCAGTAAATCCTCATATCAAACCTCTCATGAGAAAAGAGTTAAGCAAGCTTATTGAGGCCAATATCATCTTCCCCATCAAACATTCAAGTTGGGTTGCAAACTTGGTGCCAGTAAGAAAAAGAAATGGAGAAATAAGATTGTGTGTGGACTTTCGCGATCTAAATAGAGCATCACTCAAAGATCATTATCCGCTTCCATCAATGGAACAAATATTGCAGGTCAGAATTTGGTTCGAAAGGTTTTCATTGCTAGATGGATATTCGGCTATAATCGATAATGGTGAAGGAAGAAGATCAATTCAAGATGGCCTTCACTACAAAGTGGGGCACGTATGCTTACAAGAAGATGCCATTTGGACTGTCAAATGCCGGAGCAACATTCCAGCAAGCTATGGATATGGCGTTCAAAGGCTTGATCAACAATATAGTGCTGGTATACCTAGATGATATCACTATCTTCTCAAAGAATGTAGCAAACCATCTCTTTCACCTCAGGCAAGTGTTTCAGAGGTGTAGAAGGTTCGGAGTGTCATTGAATCCAAAGAAGTGTATATTCTTGGCACACGAAGGCAAATTGTTGGGTCACATTGTCTCTAGGGAAGGGCTAACAATTGATCCTGAAAGGGTTGAAGCCATCCAAACACTCCCATTTCCACACCACAAGAAACCTCTTCAAAGCTTCTTAGGAAGGATAAATTTTGTCCGCGGATTTGTGCCTAATTTTGCCTCTCTTGTGAAGCCTTTAACAATGATGTTGAAGAAGAGTCTGGCATTCAAATGGACAGCAAAAAAGTAAAGAGAGTTTTGAAAACATCAAGCATGCAATATCACAAGCTCCAACTCTTATCAACCCAGACTTTTCAAAGGACTTCATGTTGTATGCATTTGGAGGATCGAGATACTGATCTCACTATCTTGACACAAATGGAATAGAGAAGGTTCGAGAACAGCCCATAGCATTTTTCAGTCAAATCTTGGAAGATTACGAAATAAAGTATTTTTTCATCGAAAAGCATGTCCTTGCCGTCATCGAGCTTGAATAAGTTCGAAACTTGGTCTCGAACAATAAGATTCAACTCACAGTCTCATGTCATGTGTCAAGGACTTCCTCCTAAACAAGGATTTAAATGAGAAGAGAGCAGGTTGGATCACTCGAGTGATCGAATATGATATTTAAATCAAAGTGACCAAGCTATTTTGTGGCAAAGGTTTGTGTGAGTAGCTCGCTTCCAAACAACCAGATGGCTCAAAAGGTGAAGAAGATGTTGTCCTACTACTACGAATGATCAAGAAAAACCAGTGATGATGCACTCATCCCATGTTGGACTCAAGACTTGGTACATTACCTCCAAACAGGCTTGTGCCCTCCGTATGAGCAAGGCGAAGAGGAGACACTTTAGATTACAAGCTATCCCGTATGTACTCATTAATGGTATCTTGTTCAAGAAAGACATCCATGGTGTTCTATTAAGATGCATCGAAACAGTCAAGTTGAGAAGATCTTACACGAGTTCCATGACAGGAAGTAGGATACCACTTTGCTCCACGAGTAACAGCTCAAAATCATGAGAGCTGGTTACTATTGGCCTACTGTGTTCAATGATTGCTACTCATGGGTCAAAAAATGCAAGAGATGTGCATTCTTCACAGAAAAGAGAGGTTAGCAGCGCTGCCCCTTCATCCAATTTCAGTAAATCAGCCATTCATGCAATGGGGATTGGACTTCATTGGGGTTATCAATCCCAATTCAAGTCAAGGTCACAAGTGGATACTTACGGCAACAGACTATTTCACCAAGTGGACCGAAGCAGTGGCACTCAAGGAGGCAAATGAATCTAATATCTTAGATTTCTATGAAGGGATAGTCACGAGGTTTGGTGCCCCTGCCACTATCATATCGGATAATGCATTGGCATTCCTTGCACAGAGATCATTGAATGGGCTATCAAGAATTGTGTGTATCTCGTAACTTCATCGAACTATTACCCTCAGGGTAATGGTCAAGCCGAGTCTACAAACAAGAATCTACTAAGAATCATCAGAAGGACTCTTGATGAGAATCAAAGGACTTGGCACGCAAAGCTCAAATCAGCCCTATGGGCTGATAGGATTACACCCAAGAGGTCTACGGGAGCTCTCCATATAAGCTTGTGTACGGGAAAGAAGCGGTTCTACCTATATCACTCGAGTTGCCAAAGATTGGAACTCATGAAACAGCTTGGCTGGATGAGTTTGAACCCATGGAGGTTAGATATGTAGAATTAATGGAGCTCCAAGAAATTAGAGAGCATGCAGCCCGAGTGCAATAGAGAAGGATCAAGCCTTGATCAAGAAGACTTTTGATAGGAAAGCCAAGGCTAGAACCTTCCAAATTGAGATCTAGTGTTGAAATGGGATGCGAGATCGAGCAAAACCTCGGAAGGCATTCCAAGTTTGATGCCATTTGGAGTGGCCCCTACATGGTCACGAGATGTAAAAGTGGTAATGCCTTCCAATTGTCTGCATTGGATGGAGAAGAACTCCCGATTCCAATTAACGGAATCTATCTTAAACATTGCTACTAAAAAGGAAAAGGTTTACCCTTGTAAATATTAGCCTAGATTTCAATTCCTCTAAGTGCGTATGCACATTGTCTTGTTATAGTTAGGTTTCTTTTTCCCTAAGTGCTTTGGCACAGGTTTTTTCACTCTCAAGTTGAATTTCTACAGTTTAGAGTGCTCTCAAGGAATGAGTTGCATAGATCGGGATCGGGATTAGAGATCAAGTTGGTTTCAGGTTATTACTCCATGCCCAATGGATTGTTAAAAGGCCACTGATCTTCTACCTAGCAGGAAGTGACCCCACTGAGTCGCCAAATTGTTATCCAAAATTCACCCCCCCAAGGTAATTTTGATAACATGCATCAGATTATTCAATCCCGAGAAAGTATATTGATTCAAGGCAAAAAATCATGTTTCTGGGGTCCCCTCGGGTTCTTTCTAACTCTCTTGTCCAAGAAGAAAACCCAGCAAGTTTTTAAAATGTGAAAAATTTGCAAAAGCCAAGCTTGGTGCCGAAATACAGAGAAAATCAGCTAAGTCCTAGTTCAGGTGGTCCTTGGGACAGTCGGGACGTCGGAATGCGACCGGCCGGTAAAGCCGCCAGCGGTCCGCTTTCGAATTTGGGACGGTTGGGACATCAGGACGTGCAGGGCGCGAAAAGTCGAATCAGCCGAAAGAGGGAAAAAATTGCCTAAGTCTTGTTTCACGCAGTTTGGGACATCCGGCCAAAGGGACGCGGATTGGCCGGTTTGGCACAAGGAAGTCCATTTCAGCGGTTCAAGATATTTGTCCCGAGCAAATCCGGACAATTGGCCAAAAGTACGCGGAGGATGCGAACCGGCCGATTCGGCCAAAACAGGAGACTTTTTTCCCATGCGACCAGACATCCGGGCCAAAAGTACGCAGAGGACGTGAAAAGCTGAAAGAGCTGAGAGTGAATGGAATCTCGCCACGTGTCTTCACCTCAAATAGAAGCAAGGAAGCCCGAATCAAAGCGGTTCGAGATATTTTTCCCAGGCAGTTTGGGACAGCCAAGGCCAAAGGTACGTGAGGGACGCATGGGACATGAAAAGGTGAGAGGGCTGCAAACAGAGACAAGGAGGCCCGCGAACGAATCGAGTGTGCCACGTGTCGAAGAGGGAAGGTTAAAAAAATTGCTAAGTGTTCAAACATGAAGGTAAAAGTGTGCCCCTCAGGCCCGAGCCAATAAAATAGTGCCACGTGTCCAAGTTTAAGGGTCCGAAAGGAATCTTCAGAGGATGAACCCGCGGACAAATCAGAGCCTGACACGTGTCATCCAAGTGGTAAAGCGTGAAAAAATTCAAATATTTTCCCGCCGATCCGTTTTGGCCTGTTTTTGCCCTAAATCTTCAAATCGCCATAACTTTCGATCCAGAGCTCGGATTTTCACATTCTTTATATCAATGGAAAGCTGTTGAAATTCTCCACACGATTCCAGGGTCAATATTGCATTTTGGTTCAGTTTGGAGAGATAAAATCAGGGAAACATCTCTGGCGCGTGGTAATGGCCAGAAATGACGTTTTAACAACCAAATTAAATGTAAAATACAGTTTGCCGCTTCTCGCTAGGGTTCTCACCTACCGCCATAATGAGATGAATTAAATGCAACCTAGAAGTGGTTGGGGTAGATCTGGATTTCCTCTCTCTTCCTCTCTCATTCTACCTATAAATTGTAAGGAGGGGCTTCTTTCTAAAGGTCAAACATTCTTGCTTTACCCCTCCCTTCTTCTCGTTAGCAGTGAATTTGTGGAGTTCGAACCTCCCATTTAAAACGTAATGCAACTTTGCCTCTTGGCATTTTACGAGTGTATTGTATCAATCTTTGGATTAAGTAATGCATGTCTCAGTGGATGATTCTCAACCCTCTCTCGTGTTCATTTGTATCCTCCTAATCTTTCACCGCAAATTTTGTTATCTATGCATGATCTTGCATCACATTTTAATGGTTTTTTGTTTATTGGCAAGATAGGTGTTCTTCATTCCTCGGTGCATCACCTCGTTAGCTTAGGTTTATTTTCATGCATCTTCTTACCCTGTCTCCTCGCAAGTTAGATTAGATTTTAGTAAACCCTCTCGCATTTTCGTGTGCATCCGAACAGAGGAATAGGAACCACCTTCTCTAGAGATTCCTTTCTCATTTTTTCAAGTCCCACACTTGGAGAAAGGATTCCATGTTGTGCAATCACACTAGATTCTAGTATGATCAAACTAGAAATCGATCAAACATCCGGGGGTGTTGTGATTTTGCACTAATAGATCCCTGAGACCAAAAAATTTTATAATTTTTTCAGGTGATTTCTCGGACTCCATAGCACCTAAAAAGGTCCCGCGGATCCTACACCTCCCCATTGGTACCCTCTACGAAATTATGTCTCAATTTTCTTCATCTAAATTTGGTCCTCTCGTTGTACTATTGTTTGTAAAAGTGCCAAATAGTCCAGTCTGAGTCATTATAAGGTTGTCAATTGCCAACCATGTGAATAATATAGGTGGTTCATACAATATAGGTGGTGAAATGAGAATTTTAATAAGATATTTTTACAATATAGGTGGTGAAATGAGAATTTCTATTTATTGTTTCTTTCTAATATTTAATTTCCCTTATCTTCTCTTGGCTTTGAGAATAATAAGTTCTCTACTAACAATGCCAACCAAGTGAAGGTGAAAGATTTTTTGGCACCACTAACCTACATAAACATGTTAGTAAGAAATTAAATAGAATTTTAAATCCTATAGAATTCAAACAAAATCATTAAATTAAATATTCAAATTAAATTCATGAATAACATACTTGTTATGGTGAAATCATAGCACCCCTAATTGCTTGCAAGTGAATGGTTGAGGCAATCAATGTGATTCATCAAACATGGAGTTATCCCAAAGTGTGGGACTTTGCAATCGGGATAACCCTCCGGATGAAGGTCGGTTCCTATTCCTCTATTCTGATGCACACATCCAAATTGTAGAGGATCTACTCCAAAATCTACTCTAACTTGCCAAGGAGACAGGGTTAAGAAGATTACAAGAAATTAAACCTAAAATAATAGAGGTGATGCACCAAAAGGAATGTTGAAAACCTGTTTTGCATGGAGATGGAAACCACAATCAGATTAAGGAGTATAAAAATACACCACAGATCAATCCACTGATGATAATCCACTAACCATTAAACACAAACCATTAAACATGTAATATAATAACCATACACAGATAACCAAGATTGCAATGAGAGATCATAAGAAAACAATTAACACAATAAAGGGTTGAAATTCATCCACAGACTTATATTATTGCTCCACATATTTGATACAATGCATTACAATGGTCAAGAGGAAAAAACTTGTATTATAGCTTGAATGGGAGGTTTGAACTCTACAAAGTCACTTACAGACAAGAGAAGAAGGGAAGGTGCAAATAAAAATTATCCAACATTAGAACAATGCCCCTCTTTACAATTTATAGAAAGAATGAGAAAAGGGAGATAAGGAAGAAACTCGAAATATTGCTTCAACTACCCTAAAACGCATTGAATTAATCTGCAACAGTGGTGGGTGCCACTACAAAACCCATACCTCCATGTACTATGCCTTGTTGGGCAAGAAAGGAAGCCCATACCTTCATCATTTGGGTAGGTGAGAAATTTGGAAACACCCTCTAAAATGGTAGACTGTATTTCTCTATTTTGAAGAACTTTATGGCCATCCAAGATGGGGTGCCATTCTATAATAAATGTGGGTGGTTGATCTTATCTTTTTGGACTTTGAAATGCATCGCAACCTCCAAAATCTGAAATTTAGAACTTTCAGGCATTTTGACTTTAGAGGTTTATGTTACTGTTCATCTGCTTGAGCACGTGAAACCTCTGAAACTCCAAAACCCCAAAGTCTGAAATTCAAACTTTAGGTTTCAAATTTTGCATTTTTGGGGTTTTCGGGATTTCGGGGTTCGGGTTTTTGGGATTTCGGGGTTTAGGTTTTTGGGATTTATTTATCCATTTGGGGACATGAAACCTTGGTAAATCTGAAAGCCCAAAGTCCAAAATTTAGACTTCGGGTTTCAGACATTTTTAATTTCGGGCATTTTTTATTGTTCACCTATCCACACTCATCGAAACCTCTGAAACTCTGAATTCCAAATTTCAGACTTCGACTTTCGGAATTCAAGTTATGAATTTTGTACTTCTTTCCACCCAGTCCTTGAGTTTTACCCTAGCCTACCTCCGAACAACTCCACCTCCGAAATCCAAAATTTTAGACTTTCGAGTTTCTTCATTTCCCGAATTCCTCTGTAATGCTCGACCTGCTTCAACCTATTCATATGATCCTGAAATGCAAGTTCCCATGACTGAATCAACCCCATTTTCTCAGTGTAAAATTTCATGTTCGCTCAATTTTTCCCGAGGGGAAAATTAGATAGCACATGCCTTTGCAAATTCAATCTAATGAACCACAAGGATCAACTCTACTCTTGACAATAGCAAGGATTTCTTCATGATTTTATTCACGAACCTTCCATAGATTCTTGTTTAATGGCCTACCTTGATATTTGATCAATTGAATATTTGTTGCAAAGAGCCAAATGTGAATAGTGAAGTATATTTTGATGTACTTAGAGGTGAAGATTCATTAACAAGGTTACTTTCTTAATTCAATGTGTTTCCATACAAATTTCAAGATTAACATTTGGATTCTCAGGTAAAGGTTCAACATTTGGATTCATATAAATTTCTTCATCCATACCAACATTATCATTCAATTAAATATCAATATTCATTGTAAAATCATTATTCTCTACATTTTCATTATGTATTTCATCCTCATTTTCTAAAACATTAGGTACATTTGATATAGAAGATGTACCTTGCCCTACACAAAGTTTTTGCATCCTCATCACTTTCTTTATTCTCAATTCTTCCAATTGCTCTAGTGTCTTATTCTTGACTTTCTTCTTGTCCTTATGTCATCTTTTTCACCCATGATTGCAAAAATATATATAGTGGGGTAGGGGACAAGATGAACTACTCAAAATTTGTAAAGAATGTACAAGAATCTGCAGACTAGATAGAAAGAGGGCAGAAATCCCGTGAAAGAGGTGAAAAGGACATTGGGGGCCCATAATATATGTAAAGAACATAACGTGTATGCATTATAACACGTACGCGTTATTCTATTCCTATTTTTTCAAGGCATTCCTCAAGGCTTGGATCCGGTTTGGATCCCCAAGCCTGAGGCATGGACTCTGCACAAACATAGCAAACAGGTGTTTTTCTAGAAAAATGCTAAAATGCCACTTCCACCATCATAAATCAAATTAAAATGATTGATTCATTTAATAAAAATATGACTATGACATAGAGAAGACTTTCTTCTTTCTAAAAATATAATTTTTCAAATTTTCTGACTAATATAAGGTTTCCATATTATTTATTTTCTAACTATGCCTTTTTGTAGCTATTTTTTGAAGTTTAAACATGTCTATCTTTCATCGTGTATCTTTTTTTTGGCTCATCGAAATTGAAAAAAATTATACTAGCCTAAAGTAGGCCTAATTCTATACATATTCAAAAAAATCTAATTTTCAATATTTTTTGAGGTAGTTAGGGGCATGGTATGAGCTCCGTTATTTTTAAAATTTAAAAAATTGTACTATAAAAATCATAAAAAAATCTTTAAAAAGTGGATCCCAAACTAGATGCTCTTAGCTATCTTTCTACCAAAGGGTTTTCAAAAATACTAAATGGTGCTCAAAAAATGGTGGGGGCATGAAAGTCACTCTATTATGTTTTTAACAAAAATAGGAGCACCTGTTGGTATTTTAGTTATTTGACCCACTTAAACTTAACCATTTTTAATAAAATTTAGTAGCTTAGAAACTAGACTCAAAATTTTACGATTCATGTTCTTACAACATCTTCCAATTTTGAGTGTAACTATTTCAAATAACTTGTACAAGTTGAAGATTTTTATTTTTCAGAAAAAAAAACGTCCACTTAAGACCCCCTTTTGGCCCCCTAATTTGGTGCACTTACCCTTGTCATACTAGTTAAGGACTAGTCTTTCCTCAATTTCAAAACACACTACAATTCTTGACTTGCCTCTCATACCCTTGATACATTATGTAAAGGAAAACATACCTCAAACTTCAATAAGCAAACCAGTTTATCTCCCTTTAGAGCTTTGTTGTAGATCTTTATGATGTAAAGAAAGCTCATCATCTTCTTCATTCACTTCTCAAAACATCTTTGATGCCTAATTTCTTTAACACTTGACTGCAGTAGATAACCTTGACTCTAACTCTTGTTTTTGAATCAAAATTCATCTCGATGCCATCACATGATCTCTCAAGATTTTCACATTATATTATGCCTCGATGTCTTAAGCATTTATTTTCATTACATCTTCATGAATCCAAACTCAACACATAGTCTTACCACTAGCTTTTAGTCTTTTCTAACTTTCGCATACTCAATCCAAGACCACTTGGACAAACTCTAAGAAACACATGATACTTTCACCATAAGCATAAACAACTTCTTCGACACACAACATTACTTCATATATCATGGAAACATAGAAATTTTGATAATTAATAAGACACGGACTATATACATACTTGAATACCTTTAGACACTAGTCAATGTTAAACTCGGACCAACAAGGCATCCTAGACAAAGACCACATGATACCTGACTTTACTTTTCATATACATACCTTAACACCTCGGACTTCTTATGAATGACTCGGGATGAAATAGTATCTCCTTGATGTGCACGTGCACACACACACACACACACACACACACACACACACACACACACACACACACACACACACACACACACACACACACACACACACACACACATCTATCGAGACTCTCATACTTGATGCAACCTTTAAGACAAGATGGTACATTCTATAACCCAAGTCAAATTCAACTCGACAACACAGACCATTTTTACTATACACTCACTTGCAACACTTAGTAAAAACTCATATATGAAAACTTGGTAACCTGATTGACATATTAAGAGCATAAAAATACTCAAACATACATGAACAATAGCAGCACAGATCACAAGAGATAATTATTTTACTTTCTTGAATTAGACCTTGACTTCAACATAACTTTCAAAGAGTGTGAAGGATCAACAAACTCAAATAATTTGACTCACACCATCATATCCTTGCTTGAAACAAACTCCATCTCGAGAATAAGTACACTTTGTTCTTGTACCTTCAACTTGGATTCCTTTACTGATGTGAAACATAGCTTGTCACACTTATCCTTGACATACCTCCATACATTCTTGTAGAGATAACCACTCTTTCTCAAACTTGTATTTCGTTCTTATTATACCAAAACAGAAAAAGAAACTTCCTCCGAGATGCAAAACATCTTGTATCATCTTCATGGCTATTCATATTCTTAATGGGTAATAGAACCTTTATCAACAACTTACAAACTCTTATCAGTTCTCCAAATACTTATCATAGCTTCTAGAAACCCTCTATCTCCTAATTGATCTGTTTCATATTTCTTCACATGATCATCACAGTTGTCTTAGACATTTTTATGCAATGAGACATTTCTTCTAACATGAAAATCCCTATAGACTTCCAAGGATACATATAATTCCAAGATAACTAACCAAATCATATCATTTTCTCCTCCTTTAACTTGTTAACATTTATATGAACACATGGTTTAAATAAGAAGGAATATTCAAGAAATAAAAACATATACCTTAGATGAAAACATCTCTTTTTATTTTTCCTTGATGGTGGATCAAATATTGATGCCTTCTTAGAAATGGCATTCCCTTCTTTTATTATTTCTGGTCATATGTTTCTTCATGAATTACATATGGTCTTTCTCTCATAGTGTCAACACTGCTTGACACACAACCATTATTTTGCCACATCTCAACCATACTGAGTTTCACCTTAAAAATTTATATATATACTTTAAGGATCTATTATACCACTCCATATCTTGTCATTATGATAAGGGATTCTTTACATTCTTCCTTTACTGCATAGGTTCTAGAACATCTTCAATCTCTCGCTTCTAGGTCATTATAAACAAATTTATCTTCACCTTCAGGGCAACCTCGCTTCAAGATCAACACAAAACCTTCTCTTTCTCCTTCATGTGACATTTCATCAGCAATATCTAGATACATGGATAATGAATAGAATACCTCAAGAAAAAATAGCCACATGTAGACACACAATGATTTAAAACATGTTCTCAATCTGACCAAAAGAGTTACTCCACCTTGACCTCGCCTTGTCATACATGTGCTTCAAGGATCTCCTCCAAGTTGTTAAACTTGCTTCACAAGGACCTAGATATAATACCAATTATTAGAGGTACAATGGACTAAGAGGGGGTGAATCATTCCTACAAAACTTTCATTTCATTTTCCATTACATACATTCATCATTCAAACCATTCATTCAATCATCCATGAACCATGTGAGCTTATTAAGTGTGTATTAGACATTCACAAGAGAGAGAGAACACAAGACACTAGATATATGTGGGAAAACCTCAAGGGAAGAAAACCCACTGAAACCTATGCTAATATTACTCATAACAAAGGGCTTGTATGAATATTACACATCACACAAGACTTGTTTAGTGAAGCACCCACTTCACAAGGAGCACCCACCCCTATTTAGTAGAGCACCAACCCTATAAGGAGGCTACAACCCCCTAAGATGACTAAGCACTCACCTATCCACCGGATATGAATTACCACCGAAGATATGTTGGTCACATAACTAAAATTGATCCAAATTCAGCTTCTCTCTCCTCAAACCCTTCAAAACAATCTCTCTCCGAACTCATTCAATCCTTCTTCATGGGTTGAATATGTCTATTTTTCTTGCATATCTGATTCTAAAACTTCCTCAAGTATGCATCACTCTTCTATGATCTATCCATGACCCATCTACACTTATCTTCTTTCTCCTTTAGCCCACTCACAACCCCATTATCTTGACTATTCATAATGAGCAAATATAGCATGCTTATATACGCAACTCGGCTACTAAATAAACCTAGGTCAGCCATGACCATATAGGTCAGTCATACCAACTCAAAAATAGATCAATAACATCATATAAAACATCTCAAAGGAAATCAGGTCGGCAGGGGTCAATACACTCTACCAAGCACCAAGATACACATGCAAGCTCAAAACAAGCACTCCAAGTTCTAACGAATGCTCAAACACCTCCAAGGTATTCTAACATATTTTTCATGGATCCAAAATATTCATGAAACTCAAGAAAAATCTCCAAGAAGCATCAACAAGCTCAGGAACATTTACAACTTCCATCTCCACCATGAAACTCACCAAGAAGCAAGCTTGCAAAACCGGGATATTCAAGCACCCATAATTTAGTCCCGTAAAACAAATGAGTTAGCGTAGAAAAACTCATCATCAATACTCAAGTAATATATCAATGGAAATTTCTCTAAATATTATTTCTATAACAACTCACTTTATCCTCCAACTCATAGTGCAAGACCTTCAACCAGCTCAAACTCGAACTACTCCAAACTATTAAAATGGACTCAAGAACCAATCTTAAATAATATGAACCCAAATACCTCCAAAGAAACTTACAAGATCAACCAAAAAATGGAACACATTAAGGACACTTGTACCAACATGATCAAGCACTAATAAGTATATGTCACATGGATAAATTCACTATAGCACACTTGTTTCATTCACCTTCTTAAGAAAGCCTAATAGAGCTATCTAGGCCATTATGTATTCAATTGAAAACCATCACTCCATACCATTCCAATCACTCCAACATATAATTTTATACTTCTAATAGCTATCTAATTCCATAAAAACTACTCCATGATGCAAAACAATCAAACGCACTTCAAACCTCATGACTAGCTTTTTAGCCCTTAAGGCCAAAAATGGTAGTGCAGCTTTAAAAACCTCTATCTTTCATTTTATTCATTATACCTTCCAGAAACACTTAATGGACATAAATTAGACTTCCCAATATTTCTCTCACATAATATTTTTCATCATGAATTTTGTTATGCATGACTATACCAACAAATTCCTTCAAAACATAAGTAAAATTGTACCTTACCAGCTAACCTAGAGCATACCACCAATGCCAAAATTTACTAGGAGTTCTCTACAAACCCAAATCATCATACTAAAAACCAGGTCATATTATGACCATACAACTCATTTCTTCCATATCACTCCATTATGAGGGTTTGACTAGGGTTTAAGACCATCTTAGCTTGTTAACAATCGTTCATAAATTTTAGGACCTTATTTGATCTCATTCCAACTCTAAAACTCTCTTAGTTCCCGTTGATGCAAAATCACAGCACCCCTGGATGCACATCAGGCTTCTAGGTTGATGTTCAGGCATCCAGTGTGATTGCACAACATGGAAACCTCTCTCCAAGCGTGGGACTTGTAAAACCGAGAGAGGAATCTCCAGAGAAGGCTGGTTCCTACTCCTAAACTACCTGCCACAAGCTATTCCAGTGCAGGCAAGCTAATCTAATCCTAATCTAACCATGCCAAGGAGACAGAGAGAGAGAGAGAGAGGGAAAACAGCAAAAGCCTACACTAAAACGGTGATACACCAGAGAAGGAGAATGTTGAACATCTATCAAAACTGCCATGGGACAAAGAGAGGTGAGCAATGGGAAGGATGGACAGATGCATCACAGGCCCAAGGATAGATTTCACACAGAAAATGTTCCAAACTCCATGAACACACTCCAAACCCGCAATGAACATTTAGACATGCATGTATACCTGCAAATGAAGAGAGGCAAGGAGAGAACAAGCAAAAACAAGAGAGGATGGACAGATGCATCACAGAACACGTTTTGTTGCTCCAGAAGTTTGCACAGAACATCATTCCATTAGTAAAAGGCAAAAACGCCATTACAGAGCAGGAGGAGGTTCGAACTCCATTTTCAACCCTAGAGAAGAAAAGAAGGGAGGGCAGAGCAGAAAGAATGAACAACTCCTCTTTTGAAAGAAGCCCCTCCTTACAATTTATAGGAAGAAAAAGAGAGGGAGAAGAGAGGAATTCGAAATCTGCCCCAACCACCTCCAGACTGCATTTAAATCATATCATTATGGCGGTAGGTGAGATCCCCAACAACTCAAAATATGGCGAACTGTATTTTACATTTTTAAGAATTTGTTCTCACCCAATTAAAGATATCCAGTTGTAGTTAGACAGAGGACCTCGTAGGCTTTCCGAAAAGTCCAACCTTGCGTGAATCCGAGCTCCCAGTCAAAAGTTATGGCCATTTGAATATCTGCGCCAGGGTCTGCTTCCTGCCAGCACTCAGAATGTTGCGCCTCCTGAAGGTGCGCCAAAGGCGCATCCGTGTGTGTGTCGACATCCTTTTATGTGCGCCAAGGGCGCGAATTTTCCCCTGTCGACAGTCTGTGTCGTGCGCCACTTCTGTGCGCCAAGGGCGCAACTTTTCCTGTGTCGACAGTCTGTGTCGTGCGCCACTTCTGTGCGCCAAGGGCGCAACTTTTCCTGTGTCGACACCTCTTTCATGCGCCATTTCCGTGTGCCAAGGGCGCATCCTTTTCATTGTCAACACTCACTTATGTGCGCCAAGGGCGCGAATTTTGCCCTGTCGACAGTCTGTGTCGTGCGCCACTTCCGTGCGCCAAGGGCGCAACTTTTCCTATGTCGACAGCCTGTGTCGTGCGCCACTTCTATGTGCCACTTTCCTGTGCCAAGGGCGCACCATTTCCTCTGTTGACACTCAGTGTCATGCGCCCATTCTGTGCGCTTTGGGCATGTCAGGGATTTGGGCTTCTTTGATTTCTGTATCCTTCTGTTGTCTGTATCTACCCGGGGGAAGATATATATACAATAGCCCATGCCCCAATAATGGTGAAAATATAAGGACCCCATGTAAAAAAATTATGAGGAAATGAGCATCTCAAACATGTTTATCGAGTTGGATTTTGCATTCCAAGAACTCGGTTTTACCAAAATCAACATATCTTGCAATTCATTCACAACTTGGGATGAAGCATCATGACAACATCCTATAACCTGTCTCAACTCACCTCATTACTCAAATATTTCTAAAACTCTCAAACCACTATGAATTACCAAAGTGTTATCTTTCATTGTCTTCACCTCCTTGCTCCACAAGGACCTCAAACATGCACTAAATATTTGAGTACCAACCTGATACACCTCATGAATGTGTTATGCAGCATCTCAATTCTATAAACATACTTCAATGAGGCTTCCTAAATCTATATCTCATGCCACCATGCAATACACCATGCTCTAGGTCTAGGATTAGGCCTAAAATGACATGTCTCAACCCATAAAACTCATGAACTAACCATGATGACTCATTACAGAATCATTAACACCTCTCACACATCATACCAATAATGAAATATCTCATACCAACCTTTGGAACTCATACAATGGCCATCCTTGTTAGCACCATGCCTGAAACCATGCCTAGACACTAGAGAAAGACCGCATGATTGGACATTACCAATCAACCTTCATAATTGACCTTTTTAACACTTCATGGAGACCCAAATGACACCTAAACACCCTTTTCCATAAATTACCTTTGACATCAATGACAACCTAAGACACAATGGCCAACAGCTTTTCCCCATAAATATACAAAGAGTCCCCACAAAACCATCATGAGAGCCATACCCTTCTACTCATTGAATTTCTCGTGATAAATGAGTACTCTAAGAACCTCTCTCGCATGAATAAATTATTAGTATTTGATTTATCAAATGTTAGAATAATGTATAAGTTTTTAATTCATATATTTTCTATTTCTTATCTTTAGCTCACATATTTCCAATGTTGTAACCAAAAGGGCATGAAAGCAACGGTAAGAATTTTACAGCTTGGAACTGTTCTCCAACTCTCAAGTATTGACCTTTCCAAACCTCAAAATATAGCCAAATTCGTTAGAAAGGAAGGGAATAATTAAAGTAGGAAGAGATATAATTAAAGAGTAGTTTCAATGAGTAATACATGAATTATATTAACTTTGACGACATCGATAAGGTTGATGGTTTATGCTTGTCAACGTAAACTATCTTTATGATTCCAAAATTCCATATTAATGTAATGATTGAACCCCCACATTGATTTTCCTAGACTCCCTCACAATATCCTAAAAATCCTTTTTGATAGCCATTCCTATTGTATAGAAAATAGTTGCAAAAAGGGGCTTTATAAGTTGATCAAGGGAAGAATTGTTTCAATAAACACCAACTAATATTTTCCAATGGTGAATCCCTTAGGTATGTCATTGGGGTATGGAAGGACATAAAAACATGACCAGCTTAGATTACATCATTTATTGAATAAATAGTATTTTTTTCTTCACTAAAATAAATGCAATAAACTACATTGAAAGTGAGTTGATTGGCAATCAATAGAGATAAGGTGGATTGAGATCCCCAGCATAGAAAAAACATTTAGGTTTGTTAAAACACCTGCAACAATGCATGTCAAAAGAGGCTTGGGTGTTACATAGTTGTCTGGGGTGGAAATTTTTAGGTGGGAAGAAATCCATATGGGCGGAATGAGAATATTCTCGTTGCTATTTCCATCCAAGATGAAAACCATTTGCGCTTTCCCATGTGAAGGAAGACTCAAGTATAAGTGACTTGACAAGGGACCTGCATTTGTACATCATTTCAAGAATTTTCAATTAAATACAAATCTGCCATGCCACCAATGGATATCGACGAATCACATTCCATCGTGCACCAATGCACACTTCACAAATGATTCTCAACCATTTATTTCTTCTTACAAAGAAACCTTGAATCTAATAAGGGCATGCCTATCAAAGATAAAAATATGTAGGTTGTACAATTTGAGATCATTAAATATTTGATTGGAATTATTGGTTGTATATGGCATATAATGAAATATTAGAAAATTAAAGTGTAATATTGGAGATGATGGTTCCGCTTATATAATTTTTGAAATAAAATAGAATGTTATGAATAAAGTAAACAAGAGTCGTAATGCAACTAATCTTTGTCCTAACATTGAATTGTTGAATTGTTTAAGAATAAATAGCAATTTATTATTTTAAAATAATTAGCCTTAAATTATTTTAAAGTAAACAATATTACATTGATTTAAAAGTCATTATAATATTATTTTTAACTAAAATAAAATACTATATATGTAGGGTGTAATATAAAGACAAAGTGGCACTATTCGCTATGTTTTGAAGAAGCCCTTTGGAACAATTAGGTGGAATTCTCTAGTAAATATGCTCTCGAATTTAAAAGCACTTAAAAGTGTACGATGAAGTTTATACACAAAAGACAAATTTTAATTTTTGTGAATATTATAAGAGACAAAAGAATGCGAGTTTTAAAATAGTTCAATTATTTTAAGCAATGAATTCCAAAAAAGTGAATTATTTATGAAAAGGTAGAAATGATAGCCACAATAAATATGATGACATCACAAAGGTTTCAATTTACATAAAGGTGTGAATAAGGGGTAAAAAGGTTTATCCCTAGATAATACATTTTAAAGATTTTTTTGGTAAAATGAGCATATCCAAATATTAAGACATTTGAAAATCAATACGTAAAAATAATACTAATTTCTTATTGGTTGAAAATGTGTTTATTAATAACTTATTAAATTCCAAATGAAATGTATAGTAACCTATTGAATCCCTGATGAATTCCCAAGTCATTAAGATGATAACTCTATCTATCAAATTTTGAGCTCAAAACAAAACCACCACAGGTTTGTAGCATGTTTACAACTAATGAGGTGCTTAAGCCAAGCTCACATATATTTAAAGCCATATTTGGGAGGTGCAACTCACTTGCAATAATAAACCCTTCCCATATTTATTTTTAATGTGAATTTTTCAAGAAATATAGTAATTTCTCAACATAGGAAAATAAATATATATTTTTGTAAATTTTTGTTTCAAATCGTAATTTTGGTTTTTCATTCATCAACATTAGAGATACAATGTTGAATTCCATTTAGTTGAGTACAGGGGCATATAGTCATAGGTCTATTATGGGGCCACACATAGTTTTGGTGGACCAAGATCATGTTAAGTATGTCAAGTTTAGGGTGCTCTCTAGATCTAGTTGTGGTCTGTATTATTTTTGAAGTCGCCTTTTCTTACAGGAGATAAAAAGAGATATAATGTGGAGTCAATTCAGAGAAGAAAGCTTGTCAATATATAACCCACAATGCCACCGGGTAGATTATGAAAAGAATTTGCAAGAATCGAATCAGAAATGAGGCACCACGAAGTAGTTGCACTCCAATGGAATCGTGAAAGCTCCAGCGATAAGCAAGGAAAAAATGATCAATAAAGGAAGAACTTGCTCAACAGAAACAAAACTTGCATAGAGGAAAGACAATGGGAGTGTCTTGGCATGCTCATAAATGAATAGAAAAGGGGTACATATAGGGTGCTGAGTAACCCTAGTGCATGACACATATGAAACCCTAAACCTAACCCATGTGAGATGACCCTCCAACATGAGAGGAGGACACATAGGATAACTCACACTAACACCCCCCCTTCATCGAAGTTGGGGTAGTGGCTGTGATGAGTCAGACGGAAGAGGAAGACACTCCTAAACAACTAAGAAAGATGTGTCAATGGGGCCCGAAACTAAAGGCCTGATAAGGTGCCCATATACAAACACAATCTTCCTAGAAGAAGAAGAAAAGAAGGACTACATAGCCCTAAGAAGATGGGCAACTGTAGAAGACCTCACCCCAAGAAGAGACCGTAAGTGAAGAAACTTCATCTTAGTGAAGGGCTTGGTGAATAAATATGCAATCTGATCAGCTATCTAAATGTATTGAATGTCGATGATACCATCATGAATAAGCTCCCGTATGAAGTGCATATGGATCTCAATGTGCTTCGTCTGCTGATGTTGAACTAGATTTTTGCAAATAGAGATAGTGCTCGTGTTATCACAGTAGATGATGGTACGCCACCGAAAGTGGATGCCAAACTCGCTCAATACCCTGTAGCCAAATAGCTTTTGTAGCAGTGTTAACTGCTCCTCTGTATTCTACCTCTGTAGATGATATCGCAATTGCATTATGCTTCTTGCTAGACCAACTAATAGGACCCAAACCAAGGGAGCAATTGTAGCCAAAAGTAGATTCTCGATGATCTAAGTCACCGCCCAATCACAACTGTGAATCCAATCAAGTCAATATCAACCCTCCCATGATAGTGTATGCCATCAACATAAGTACCACGAACATAATGAAGGATCCATTTAGCTACTTTCCAATGTAGCTCATGTGGCTCTCGCATGAATCTGACATGATCCCAACAAGATATGATAAATCCAATGAGTGTGAGTGAAGTAGATCAAGCTCCCAACTAACTGTCGGTAAAGAGTACCATCAACCAAGGGAGTAGAGCAATTTGAAACCAACTTAACCCCGGAAAGAAAAGGAGTAGGAGAAGACTTGCAATCGACATCTAAAACCAAGCTAGCAAATCAAGAGCATACTTAGGTTATGAAATCAAGATTCCCAGTCATATTGTGAAATCTGATCCCAAGGAAGTAATGAAGCAGACCTAAGTCAGTCATGGAAAACTTGTTGGCTTAGGCAATCTTCATATAATCAATAATAGAGGAAGAGCTACCCGTGATCAACAAGTCATCAACATATAGAACAAGAATGAGTATGGAGTCATCTTGCCGTAGAATATAAACATTTGGATCAGAGTGACACCTAATAAACCCTGATGTAAGTAAGAAGGAGTCCATTTTGGCATACCAAGCCCAAGGGGCTTGTTTAAGGCCATAAAGAGACTTCTTTAACTTACAAATAAGGGAGGAATCTTGGACATAACCCGGAGGTTGTTCCATATAGATCTCTTCCTTTAGGTCACCATGAAGGAAGGCACTCTTAACATCCATTTGATGGAATTTCCATCTGTTTGCTGCAGCAATGGCTAGGGTCAGTCGAATAGAAGTCATCTTTGCAACCGGAGCAAAGGTTTTTATATAATCAACCCTAGCTATCTGGGAGAAACCCTTAGCTACTAATCGCACTTTAAACTTTTCGACGTCTCCATCTACTCCATACTTTGTTCGAACACCCACTTACACCGAACGATTTTTCTTCCTTTCAAAAGAGTGGTGAGATCCCAAGTATCGTTCTTCATGAGAGAGGAATACTCCTCATCCATGGCAGAATCCCACTCAGGAATACCAGAAGCCTCCCGGAAAGACTGTGGATCAGAAGTACAAAGCGAAGAAAGAGTGGGGTCCAATGAAATCTGAGTGAGTACGTCTCATATCTGAAGTATCTCCAACTAAATCTCCAGCACTTTGCAAAGTTTTCTTGGCCCAAAGGGGACCAAGAGGATCAGGCTCAGAGTCGAAGATTCTTCACTTGAGTGAGAAGGGACATAGTCCTTGTCATCACTACTGTCAGAATCAGAAGACTCAAAGATCTGATGGTCGAGAGGATCCTAAGAGGAGCACTCTCAATAGTATCATCATCATTATAATGTATTTCTGAAATTAGATGTCATGTTCATTTAATACATTTCTACTCACTCTAGAAAAGAAGTTTGATTCTTAACCTATGACAGTGTTCTAAAAAAAAATTCATTCTACTTGAGTGTAATCTATTAGTGTGAGTTATCCTATGTTTCCTCCTCTTCCTGGATCCTCTTCAAATTATAAAGAATCATTTA
Source organism: Taxus wallichiana var. yunnanensis (assembly GCA_018340775.1). Lineage (NCBI taxonomy): Eukaryota > Viridiplantae > Streptophyta > Pinopsida > Cupressales > Taxaceae > Taxus > Taxus wallichiana. Next base: position 789,525,091 of record CM031234.1, read on the forward strand.
TAATTGAAATTTCTATAACAAAGTGAGATAGGGAAAAACTTTACACTAGGGTAAGCAATGTATGGGCATTCATGCCTCGTTGTACATTTTGACCCTAGAGTGGAAATCAAGTGTGAAGTTTAGAAGCTAACAAGTTGAGTTTTTGATTATGCTAAAATGTAAAATTATAGCCTAATCTAAATGTTATGGTAGCAATAAATAAATAAATAATGAAATACATAAATTAACCCAAGCAACTAAGCAATAAAAGTATGAAACCCTAAGTGCAAAGAGGGTTAGAAGAGATTTAGTTGATTCACAGAGGTTGTTGAACAAAGATGGAATACCATCGCACGGAAGCCTATAAAAATGTAGATCCATTAGATTTGACTAGACTAGGACACCTAGAGAGGGATGGGGGCACCCATGGGTTCCCCGGTATTGTTTTGGGAAACCTGGTTTGCGTAGATACTCATAAAACCTCATCTAAGGTGTCACAAGATGTTCACACTTGTTCACCTTTGATCTCTTATATGTCTCTATAAACCTGCAATGAAGAAAAAGCACCTAAAAACCCTCAAATAGACATCAAATTCTAAAAAATGAAAGATGCAAAATGAGGGTTCGTATTGTCTTCAGCTGCCACAATGATGGACTTACTACTAAGCGTTGCACTACATCTCATACCCAATGTAATTCTATGTGTGTACGGAATTTTTAGGAAATCAATCTAGTGCTCACATTATATGAGCTAATTGTATTTACTATGTTGTAAATAACACTTACTAGGTTGTTGTATTACCTAGGTAAGTGGTTAATTTGTTACACCCATAAATGTGTTAAACGGGTTATTTGTTATATTGTCTTCCTATTTAGTAGGAAGATATTTTGTTGTTGTAATGGCTATATAATAGCCAAATGATTTTTGTGAAATATACAGAGAGTTTTATTATAAATTATGTTGTGTAAAACTCTATACCAAACATTTGGTATCAGTGAGCTTCTATAGAAGGTTGAATTGATGAAGGGCGCTTTGAATGTGTATTGATTTTCCCAAGTTATGAAAAAAATTAAAACTTTTTGCAATTGTTAGATTGTATTCCTATGTATTTTGGCCCATGCATCTATACTGATATCTACATGTGTTGATTTCATTAATCCCCATATTCAATTTATATATTCACCTATTGCACAAGCTCTTTGACATACGTTGTGAGTTATTCATTATTGTGTCCTGCAGGATTGATATGAGGCATACTCTAGAGAAATTGCTACAACTATATCTCTATGTTTATCGAAACCTCGTGGCTAGGTCAATTAGTGTGGAACAACCCCATTCACTACTCACATAGATATCTACAAGTCCCCATATCAGAATTATCTTTATCATGCAAAACCAAATTTGATGGTGCCCAATCATTCTCTCACATATTGAAGACAGCCAAGTATGCTCGTTAGAGGTTATCTTAGCAAAGAGGAAAGATTCACAATTAGTAGAAGATCCTACATTCTTGGACTGTGTGTAAAGGATTTATATTGAATGCCTTTACTTAGCTCGGATGCACCATATCTCGTTATCCAATAGCCTTGCATTAGAACCTTGATTCAATAGATCCCAAGTAATCTTCAGTTAAAGCATCGATCAATCTATGCATCGAGCCTTCTATAAAAACCTAGATTGGATTCAAACCCGATTCTAACATGTTGCCCATTGTTTTGACAAGTCAACACATTTTTCAAAGGAAATAGATACTCCTCCCAACACAAATGCTCATCCAGATCTAGGAGATCGTATATATGTTTACACAACCCTAATTGCATGCATAAAGCACTATTGAATAGTCAATGATCACAATTTCATTTTTTAAAGGTTAGTGATTTTGTTCAATACACAAAGATTTGGTGACATGTGTGTGTAGTTTACTTTTAGTTCTTGTAGTTATGTGTGGTGTGTTCCAATTATGAAATTTTCTTGTTTGAATAAGTGGAAATTTCACATTGAGGGGGAACATGATCCAATGTTCCATTTCTAGTTTTCAGTTTATGTGTATGAGAAAAAGAATTTCCTATGGTATTTCCTGTGGTGAAATGTGATGAGGGTTGATAATAATACTTGGCACATCATGATGTGGTTGTAGGTAAACCACTTGAAAACCTTCATTTTTGGTTTTGGTACTCCAATTGAAAACCACCATTTTCGGTTCGTGGTTAACCATACAACGGGTTTGTGATCACCTTGCAGTAAAAATCACATAATCATGAAAGCATGTGCAAGTAAAAAGATAGGCTTTCCCCATGTTCGCGCTAAGAGGGGAAATGTTAGGAAATCAATCTAGTGCTCACATTATATGAGCTAATTGTATTTATTGTGTTGTAAAAACACTTACTAGATTTTTGTATTACCTAGGTAAGTGGTTAATTTGTTACACCCGTAAATGTGTTAAATGGGTTATTTGATATATTATCTTCCTATTTAGTAGGAAGCTATTTTGTTTTTTAATGTCTATGTAATATCCAGATGATTTGTGTGAAATATACGAGATATTTTTATTATAATTTTTGTTTTGTAAAACTTTATACCAAAGAGAATTGTGCCTAGGTTGTTCTTATGTGTTTCACACTTAAAGTAGCGAGCAAGTAGATAGATGTAGAATGTAAATAATGTGTGCATGGAAATAATAGACTCCTCTCCTATGAAGTGTGATGTAGAAGAACCATCCTTTTTCCCTTTTGATGGAGCTAGATGGATGAAAATGGAGCTATAGATGCCTTGAAGGATGTAACCCTTGGTGGTGATAAGTAGTACTTATTACTTTTATTATGATCACATAACTTTATATTTATATGATTCCCTTGCTTGAATTTCATAATTAACCCTAAAAAGGATGACTACCAAAAATATAAGATGCTCAAACAGATAGAAAGGACCCAAAAAGTGTGATCAAAGTACAAAGAAGATAAAGGTGCCTAGAGGAGACGGGGCGCCTGGCGCTGGCATCCCGGATGAGCGCCGGTGTCTAAAATGAAAATGCCAAAAGGTGAAAAGACAAACTAAGCAAGTAAGAGTGCAATACTGAAAGAAAAAGCATAAAACAAAGAAAGGTGGCCAAAGACATGGGTTAATCATTACTTTTTGTACTTAGGAATCATGTAAATAGTAGTATGTAATCAGGACTAAATAATTACCCAAAGTGTGTGATTTTGTGTCTAAAATTTCTAAATGGATTCAATTTTCAGAAACTAATGATAGATGAGTGTGTATGATCAAGAAAGATAGACAAGAGACCTATAGATGTACCGATGCAGATTATGGAATCTATCATGGTTCTTTACATACTTCTTTTTGGGGTATCCTCCACACAAACAAGGTGTTATTATTTCATTATAATACATTTTCACTTCCTCATTATGCTTGATTACATACATAGTGTATTTTCTATCTAATAACACATGTATGTTATGTGGTGTTGACAATTTTTGTTTCACATGATTTTATATACCACCTGTTATGTCATTTCATACCAATATGATACTTTTGTTTTCTATGCATGCTTTTAGTTGTGTGTGTAGTTACTTATTTGCTACTCTGATTATGGCCTAAGGGCCTTTTTATCTTGTGACACTATGGGTGTCCCATGTTTATGGCATCATGCCTTCTTGTATGGCATTTATTGATTATAGGATTAAGGTATTTTATTGTCTTGCAACACCGTGGGTGTCCCATGTTTGTAGGCACTACACCTTTTGTGTGACACTATTGTCACTTTATCTTCACACTTACATATGAACTACTCTTGTTTTTGTTACTAGTTATCTTTTTGACATTATCTCAACTATTATTTCTTGGTGCTCTTGTTTCATGCCATGTTCTCCACCATGGACATCCTCTCTGTAGGTATAGGTTTGATGTGGGAGCATAAATTTTGGAGGCCATAACTTTTGATCCGATCATCGATGGTCTTGAAATTTTACAAGGAGTTACACTATGATGTGTAGTTACCCATGTTAACAAATCTTGATTGACTGGATACCATTTCAGCATTTTTTGGGCTATATTCCTTCATCTAGGGATCTAAAATTGAATCAGGATCCTTTTTTAGGATTCTCTAGAACTTAAAAATGTAATAACTTTTGTTTTTCTTTATGGAATAAGTCAAAACTTGGTAGAATCCTTAATTTAGGGAATTATTTCATGTGGATAAATTTTAGGGTCCATCTAAGGTGTTTTTCTTTTAGGGTTTTTTGGCATTTTAGGGTTTTCCCGTTTTAGGGTTTTTAATAGTTAGTGGGAAATAAAAAGGGATTGTAATGTTGGACAAGATTATTATAGATTTTGGAATGAAAATAAGTTATTTTGAAGTTTCTTTATTTTTGGAATATTGTGTGTGTGTGTGTGTTTTGGAGGCACTTCAGCCTCTTGCAGCTACATCCACATCAATTGGTATCAGAGTAGGATTTGGATCTTTTGGGAATAGTGAAGGCAATATTTATTCCATTTATGTGTATTATTTTTACCTCTATTTTGTATAAGCATGGTTATACATGGGAGATGAGGTTATGCCTAGATGAATAGGTATATGTAGAAGCTACAGAGACAAGTTGTTGAGATCACAGGAGAATTTATCCACCTCAAATGGGGACATGCGGATGGGGATGAAGCCCCAGATAGTGATATTGAAGAATTACCTCCATTAAGGAATGAAGAAGGAAATGAAGAGTAAAATGAGATAGATGAAGAAACATTGAATGATAGGTTTTTTGAGGAAATATTGATCTAAGATTTGGATGGAAATAATGGAAACATAAAGATTAATGTTATTTATTATGGCATAGGGATACAACCAGAGGATTTGATAGACTAACTTAATCACATGAAAAAATTATTTGAGTGGAAAACAATGGCGAAGAGAAGAAGGTTAAGTTGTCATGCACTTATTTGGTTGGACATGCATTGATCTGGTGAGATCACCAGTAAAATTAGAGATAAGGGAAATGAAAGGAAAAGATCTAAAATTTGAATAAAATGGTGAAAATTTTGAAAAAATAGTTTTCCCGTAAATTATTCCCAAACACTATTTCAAAGGTTTAAAAACCTAAGATATAAGGATAGTAACATCAAATAGTATACCAATGAATTTTACAAGTTATCAATCTGGTTGGAATAAGGAGAATCAAGCACAAAATGCTACAAGGTATATAAATGGGTTGAGTTATTACCATATAAGATGAATTGAGTATTCTTCATATCTATAGCCTAGATTATGTTTATCAAATCCCATTAAACACGTAAGAAAATCACAAGAGGAGTAATTTTAGAAGAGTGAAGGGTGGTCCGTCATCATCTCTAATAAGAGAGAGGTAGATTTGATTCCTCAAAAGGTGAATCCTCTAATGTAGAAGGGTAGGAAGAATATGGTCAATGTTGATGGTAGCTACCAAAGAGGTAGGGGGTTTAGAGGAATTAGATATGTTGGACGATGGGGTTGGAAATTTCCCCAAAGGCATTATACTTGTTATCGATGTGGTGAAGAAGCACACAAATATTTTGAGTGTCGACACAATTGTACACAAGAGAGATGGAAAATAGAACAACCATGAGTAAATCTATTTGAAGCTTAAGAAGAAGAGGAAATGGAGCTTGTAGAATGTAATTGGGTAAAACCCTCATGATAAGGGGGATGATGATCATCCCAAGGAAGGAGAAATCATAATATAGTGTTGGTGGTGATTCGTGGTTGTGGATAAATATCTTTCGAACAAGATTCACCTCTAGAGGGAAGGTATGTACAATAATCATATATGGTGGTAGTTGTGAAAATATGGTCTCAATTGTGATGGTTGATAAACCGAGTCCGAAATATGAAAAAAATATATGTATCCATATCGCATATTGTGGTTCAATAAAGGGACCGAGGTAACCATAAATAAAACATGCCTAGTTAAATTCATGATTGGGAATACCTATAAATAAAAGTTTTGGTGTGATGTTATCCTGGTGGATACATGTCATATATTAGTAGGAAGGCCTTGGCAGTATGAAAGAAAGGTTACCCATGATGGAGGGAAGAATACATATACTTTTTGGAAGGACAGTGTAAAGGTGATATTCTTACCCTTCAATGAAGAATACAAGAGTGAGGGTTTGTCATGCTGCTACAAAGAATTTTTTTACAGATATGGAAGAATTTGGTTGGTGTTATGAATTGATGGAAAAAATATGGGAATAGAAGCATTTGGTATACCTACGGTGGAAACAAAGGTACTAAAACAATATATTGATTTTATACCGCATAAGTTACTAGATGAGTTTCCTCCAAAGATGGAAAAAAAAACATATTGATTTGATCCCAGGATCAACCCTTCATAATCATGCAGCCTATAAGATGATCCCAATGCAGAGTGATGAGCTAACTAGGCAAGTGATAGATCCGATAAATAAAGATTTAGTTATAGAAAGCATGAGTCCCTATGTGACTCTATCACTGTTGAATCCCATAAAGGATGGAGAATGGAGAATGTATGTGGACAGAGGGAAATAAATAAAATCACAATTAAGTATTGGTTTCCAATTTTGAGATTGGACGATATGATGGATGTGTTAACAGGAGCCCGATGTATTAGTAATACTTGACTTACGGAGTGGGTACTACCGCATTCAATTTTTGAAGGGGGTGAATGGAAAATGGATTTCAAAACAAGAGATAAGATGTATGAGTAAAAGGTGGTGGCATTTGGGTTATCTAATGCACTCATTATAGTCATGAGGTTGATGAATAGGGTATTGAGATAATACAAAGGTGGTAATTTTATGGTTGTGTATTTTGATGATATTTTTTTATTTAGTAGGACAATGGAGGAACACTTGTTACATTTGAAATTGGTGTTATAATTGTTATGAAAAGAAAAATTATATGCAAACTTAAAGAAGTGTAGATTTCTTCATAAAAGTCTAGTATTTTTGGGGTTCATCATCTTAGAGGATGGGGTGAGGATGGATGAGGAAAAAGTGAAGGAAATTTTGGAATGGCCTATTCCAAGGAATGTGACAGAGGTTCACATTTTTCATGGCTTGGAAAAATTTTGTAGGAAATTCATCAGGAATTGTAGTAGCATTGTTGCACCCATAACAAAGTGTGCAAAGGGAGAGGAGTTTTTATGGACAAAGATAACAACAAATAGTTTTGAATTTCTAAAGAAGAAAGTGTCAGAGGCACCTATTTTGGTATTTCCAGATTTTAGCAAGGTATTTAAGGTTGATTTTGATGCCTCACATGTGAGGATTGGAGTTGTATTGATTCAAGAAGTATAACCTATAGTATTCTTCAAAGGTGAAACTTTGAATGAGGTCAAGAGGAAATATTCTACCTATGATGTGGAATTTTATGTTATTGTTCAAGCATTAATACATTGGTGACATTCCTAGTAGCTAATGAGTTTTTACTATTTACTGACTATGAAGCATTGAGTTATGTGAACACATAGAAGAAACTAAAAAGTAGTCATGAAAAGAGGATTTCATATTTGCAAGAATATATTTTTGTCTTAAAGAAAAAATTAGGTAAAAAGAATCAAGGTCTTGATGCCTTGAGTAGGCATGTAACATTGATTATAACAATGGAAAATGAAGTAGTGGAATTTGATGTAGTTAATGAGTTTTATGAAAATGACCTAGATTTGTGTGATGTTGTGAGACAAGATAAGGACCCTACACTTGGTAGTGGTTCCTTTGATTATCTCATGCAGGATGGCTATTTATACAAGGTAAAATAGTTGTACATCCTTTTTGGTTCAATGAGAGAAAACATTATAAGATAATTACATGATGGGGGTTTGGCTGACACTTTAGTGTAAGTAAGACAATTGCTCTTATGATGGAGAAGTATTATTGGCCAAAGGTAAAGACAGAAATAATTATGATTGTGTCAAGATGTAGAGTTTTCCAAATGGATAAGGGACATGCACATAATAATGGGTTGTATATACCATTGTCGATTCTTACTATAAGGTCATGGGTTTGATTTGAGTATGGATTTCTTGTTGGGACTTCTAACACAAAAAAGGAAATGGTTCTATTTTTTTACGGTAGATAGATCTTCTAAAATGGAACATTTCATTGTTTGCAAAAAAACTAATGATGCTTCTAGAGTTGCATTTTTTTAGAAGTGGTTAGGTTGCATGGAATTCTAAGAACGATCACTTCATATAGAGATATAAAGTTTTTGAGTCAATTTTGGAAGAATTTGTCGAGTAAAATGGGGATGCAATCGTAGTTCAAGAGTGCATATCATCCCAAGAGTGACAGATGATAAAATTAGTAAACAAGAGCTTGTGAAATCTTCTATGATGCATAGTTGGAGAAATCAGAAACAATGGGATTTGGCATTACTACATGTAGAGTTTTTTTATAATGGCTTGGTAAACATGTTGATATGAATTTTTCCTTTCCAATTTATCTTTGGCGGGAACCCCAAGGAGTTCTAGATCTAATTGAGCTACCAAGTCAAGATAAAACTAGTGATGATGTAGAAGCATTTACAAATCACATGCTAAAATTGTAGGAAGGAGTGAGGGAGAATCTAAAAGATAGTAATGAAAAACAAAAGTGGTTGTAGAACGCAAGTAGGAGAGTGAATGCATTTGAAGATGAGGATATGGTGATGGTTCATCTCAGAAGGAGTGGTTTCAAGGGGACATATAATAAACTAAAGTATAAGAATATAGGATTCTAAATAAAATGAGTTATAATGCCTACAAGGTGGAGATACACCGATGAATTTTTTATTTCACCGGTTTTTAATGTATCTAACTTGTATAATTTTTCAAGTCATGATGATAATTTTTAGGAGGAAGAAGAAATAAATTGGGAGCAGCATATGCCAAAGAAGAAAAAGGAAGGGTGTTGTATGTCTTGGATAAAAATACAATCACTACTAGACATGGGAGCTACAACACATATTTGGCACAATGGGAAGGTTTTCAAGAAGAATAAAATACTTGGATTCCTAAGTGGGAGTTAAAGAAGATTGATATGAAAAAATTAGATGAATTCAATTAACTAAATTCATAAGAGAAAAATTATTTTCAACTAGAGGAGAATGATGTGGGATCATAACTTTTGGAGGCCATAACTTTTTATCCTACCTTCGGTTCATCTTGAAATTTAGAGTGAGTTAGATCATTATGTGTAGTTTTCCATGCTACTTGAGCTTGATTGGCTAGATTTTGTTTCAGTATTTTTTGGGGCCATATTCCTTCATCTAGGGCTCTAAAATTTTATCTGGGGCCTTTTTTAGGATTATTTAGAACTTATAAATGTAATTAATTTTGTTTTGCTTTATGGAATAAGTCAAGACTTGGTAGAAACCTTAATTTATGTATTTATTTCATGTGGGTAAAATTTGGGTTCCATTCGAGGTGTTTTAATTTTAGGGTGTTTTTGGCATTTTAGGGTTTTTCTCGTTTGTGGTTTTTGAGTTAGTGAGAAATAAAAAGGGGATTATAATGTTGGAAAATATTAGTGTGGATTCTAGAATAAGAAATAACATGTTTTGATTTTTCTTGATTTTTGGTATATTGTGTATTTTTTAGGCACTTCGACCTCTTGCAGTTGGATCCACATCAAGGTTATTTTTGTGACAACCACATCGTGCCTTCCTATGTTTTCTACATAGATTATCGACATGGTTACACATATATTATTTTGATCGGAATGCTCAAACTCTTTATTGCATGTGCCTTAAAAGAGGGGAAATTTATACGTGTATATTCTACACCTACAAATGCATGAGACAAAATTATGGGCTAAAACATAGGCATACACAAGATAAAAGTACTCACAAACATTATTCAAACACTGAAATATAGAAAATAAATCATAAGGTAAAAAATATATAGTACGATCAGGACCGTACTGATGTTCATGATCCATTTCTATGGTTTTTCCTTGTGGGTAGTTACAACAACTTTCTCGGTAGTTTCATATTTTCACCTACGAGACACGGGTGTTTGGCAAAATTTTAGACTCAATTCAGATCGATTTCAGGGGGCATGAAATGTTTCATTGCTTCTTCTCCACAAAGTACTCATTTTTCATTTTCATTTTCAGGATACTAGGGACATGGGTCTCTTTTCTTTTGCTGCATTTTAGAACAATTCATCTTTATTCAATTTCTACTCAGTTGTGTAGCACATGGGGATGGTATGGGGAAATTCATTCTCTTTTATAATGTATGTCATAATTTATAAAATTTGGCCTAGATCATTCTACAATGGTGTGGTCTACGGGATCATCATCATGGAATGTATTAAAGCGGTTAAGTTCTTCATAGACAATCCTTCCTCTCCTCTTACACCTAAAGGGGAAGATATCATAGTTGTTAAATGACTTTGATACACGGTCTTCTTCCTTCATGGGGTTCTTTGGCTCCTCATTATTCTTATATCTCTTTTACATTTATGTTTTTGGTTCCATACACCCAATTCTCTAGAATCTGATAGGCACAATTGGGGACTAATCACCCCCAATTCTTCAACAACTTTCAGCCATCCAAATCTCTAAGTACAAGTAAAGAACAGAAAAAAATATTCCTTCTACGCAAAACAAACATTTGTATTCCTTCCATGTTTTACATCTTTTATATCACTATTTACAATTTCATATTTTATTTACATTACATCTTTACATTTGAGTTAAATTTCAATTATTTATCATGGACATTGATTACACTCTATGTTACAGGTTTCATCATGGAGCGTGCACAAAGACCAATAAAACAATCTTGCAAAACAAACATCAAGCAAAGACAAAGTGTGTCTACACACTCAAGTATCTTTTCCTTTAAACATTTAATTTCATTTCATACTTTAAAGGGGGAAATGTAGACATTCAAATTAGGTAATTCTACTCTTTGACACTTTTAGTATTGGTGTTTCTCTCTTGCTCAAACAAGTGCACTTTACCCATTCTCATAAATATCAATATTTATGTCCTACCTTATGCTCAATATAACCCGTGAACACATATGTGTGTAGAGAAATATGTCCTAATTTTTTAATTTTTTAAATATGTGAATGTTTTTACTTTTGTGATTATATAGATGTTTTTGTATTTTCTAGTGCATAGTTATGTACAAGAAATGAAATAACATGAAATCTATTCATTGATAACCTCTAAAGGAGGTGAAGAGACTTTCAAGGATGTTAGAGGGATAAGCCTCATTTTTCCAAGAAATGTGACTCAAGTGGTAATAAAACAAAGTGGTAGTAATGTGTGCCAAAGAGGGCCTACGAGAAGAGCAATAGGTGAAGTGTCTCTAGGAATAGTGAGTGTAGTAAAAGAATTTGAATTGAGATTTGTGAGTGGAATATTGTGTCCTGAAAATATTGAGTAGAATGACATAATATGACTGGAAATCATATTGGAAATGCGGCCCTTACCACAGTATATAAGGGCATGCAAAGAAACCTATTCTTGGAAAATAAGGAAGGGAGATCCAGATATTCCCTCGAGTATTTTAGAAGGTGTCATATAGTTGTGCATGTGGATGAAGATTGAATATATAGTAAAAATTGGGAGGCCTACGTAAAAATAACATGTCATGAGTGAGAATGTAATGTTGGATGCATAAGTGGTTGTAATGTAGAATAGTGACACATGGGCTCTTCCATAAGTATTTATCAAGAGTATGAGGAGTTGGATGCACTAGGGTGTTATATGTTTCCATTTGTATAGCTTTATTCTCTCGCAACTAGACGTTGCGAAATATGTAAACTTTCTAGTGAAATAATGTCCTCTTCTTCATCATTATGCTCAAGATTGTGGAAATGATCATGAGGGTGTTTATATGAGCTATTGTGCATGTTGCCCCCAAAGTACATTTGAGATGCATACTTAGGATTTATCCTATATTTTTCCATGCCTGTAGAGATCCATGGATCATTAGGTAAGTCATCATTACTTATTTTGTGATAATCCGTAATAGATTCTTTTGTGATAAGAATGTGTACAATCCTTTGTATTGTTATTGTAATCGATATCAATAGTTGGATTAGAATTTATCATATATTGTTGTGGAGAAGTAGATATATCCATAGAAAGATTGGTTATCATATCAATTTTTTCATCATAGCTACTATCATAATCCCAATCATCAACCCAGTTATCATCTTTGTTCAAATGGATCCATGTTAGTAATATGGTGCTAGCCTTGATATTTTCCTTTGTATTGTGCTCTGAGGCCATGTGTAATTGGTCATGTTTGATTGGTAATAATTTTGTGGTATTTTTACAATAGTAGGATGTAATTCTTCAACTAATATTGGTTCTTTTGAAGGAGGTATTTCATTCTTATCCTCTTTTTGAATAGGTGGCTCTTGTATTATTGTAAAAGTTACATCATTCAATATTGCATTATGTTCACTAGACATAGATGGATCAACTTTAGGAATCCATTGAGATTTGAAAATTGGAGATGAAGGTGTAGTAAAATTTCATGTAGCAAATGAAATAAATCCTTACGCTCAAGTTGTTTGATTCTTCATTGTAAAGCATAGCAATCATTATTGTGATGTCCATTAATTCCATGATAATTACAAAATGGTTGACCTTTAATTCTTTCAAGATGATAATATGGATAGTAATGAGTAGGTAACAAAGTGATTAATCACTTATCAAGTAGATCAAATAGGATATCATGTTGTTTAGCATTCTTATCAAACCAGAGAGGTTCCTTCAATTGTGGTTTCCTTAGTGGTCGAGATTGATCTTGTGGAACACACACATTGTTGCCTCTATGTAGGACTTTCACTTCACTTGTGTGAGCACATGTATCATGTAATTATTTTGTGTGGCATATATTTTTGGAAGGATTATCTACATGTGATATAACATCCTTGATATATTGGATTTCAGCATGTATGGCTTGCAATTGGGTTTGAAAAGCATGTTGTAATGATTGAATGGACTCTAGGAGGGTGTTATAAAAGCTAACATCATTATGAATAGAAGGAGATGAAATAGCATAGGCCATAATGGTAGAAACAATGATATAAGAAACTTCATATAGGTAGAACATAATGAGAATCAACACGTGAAGTGCCGACAATCAAGGGACCATGGGGATAACACCCAAAAAGTGATGTTGAGAAAAAGTGACTAATGTCAAACGAATAAAATGACCATAAATCGAAATCGATTTTGAATTCTACAAAAACAAAATAGATATTTTTTGATCTGCTTATGTGAAATAAAATGATCAAAGGGATTGTTTGCAAAGTGTTTATTTTTATGATTATGCCCTAATTACTCGAAAATAGTAATTTTGAATTTCTGAAAAGCATACTAAAAAGGAGGGAAAATGTAGTCATTTTTTTCCACTTAGATACCTAGGTGCATCGGCACATCATTCAAATAGATCTTAACACTCACCTAAAGTGCGCGAAGCTACCAGGTCACTCTTTTGTACTCTTTTTCAAGATCTTAGCATGCATGTTCATAACAACCATTATCAAAGCATACATTCCAGTATAAACATCAGATCCATAAGCTCAAGTGGAAATACATATAATAAAGAATCATATAGATCAAACTATTACTAGAATTAGATTCACCATACAATTACCATGATCATAGACATCTATTACCAAAATCCATCCATGGTTATCCCTATTTGTACAGTATTCCCTACTCAAAACTATGATCTACAAATTAATGGGTTTTCACTTTTCAGAATATCTTTATCACTCTTTTTTGGCCACTGTTAGTCACACTGCATGAACCTAAAAATTCTCATCTCATCCTTTCAAACCCTAACCATGGATAGAGAATCCTATAAAATAAACATTAGTTGGGTTGTTAGAACCCTTGTGCACCTCTAACTTTGGAACTACTCCAAAGAGGCCTCAAACTGCATGTCATTCTCCACCTAGCATGTGATATATAGTTGTATTACAATCATATTTGACATTCTTCCTTTGAAAAATCTTGACTTGAGTTTCTCTCTTGTAAATATACTTGAATGGGTGACTTTGAGTGCTTACAAATGTGGGAAACAATCCCTTAGACCTAGTGGGAAGCTTCAGACTTGTAGATGGTGTTTCCTAATGAATGTGCAGAGGTATTTACAGAGTGTAGGGATATTTGGGTGCCTTTTGTGCTAGCTTTTGCAATAGGAGTCCATAAGAGTTCTAAGTACTAAATGAGGTGAGTTTCACTTGCTTATATATGATTTTGAAGGTGATTTAAGTTACAAATTCTGAGTGAGAGGGAATAAATGACCTAAAGAATAATGTGCAACTAAAAGTTTTAGATCAAAGTGAGTAAGGTAAAAACCATACACTAGGGTCAAGAACATATGGACGTTCCTACACTTGTACATTTTTTACCCTAGAGGGTAAATCTAAAGTGTGAAGTTTACAAGATGACTAGTGGAGTTTATAAATGAATTTCATGCATTCAATTATCATATATTGTCGACAAATGAGTGTGTATGATCAAGCAAGATAAACAACATACCTAGATATGTACTAGATGAGCAAGGGTAAAGAGCATTTTTTTAGCAAGATAACAATGTCAAGAGTAGTAATTTCAAAGAGTATAATTACCAATTTTGAGTTTCTACAGTAATTGTAGTAAAAATGAATTCTTTTTTCGAACATTTCATAAAACCTACAAAAAAATTATTTCTAAACACCCATTAAATCTTAGACATGACTTGGTTTTCATACCATGTCAAATAATTTAAGATCGAGATAATAACATGTTTTCTAATAATCATCACAAGGAATTCAATTTATAGTTTTGTAAGAACAATATATAAGTACAAGCATATGCAATAATAAATAAACCATAACACATTATTTATGTTAGGAAACCTTTACAAGGTCAAAAACACCAACACACAGATGCATTGTCTAGTTTTATTAAACTTGAGGAACCATAACCTAGTTATAAAACATCTCCTTATCACATCTCCAATACAAATATTTTATGTAATAATTTGTTCAAAAAATTTCTTGTGTTCCTCTCAACATTAGAAATTTCAAGTATAAAGAGTGTGAATGGTTATAACTATTAACATTTATACCCCTTCACCACTAACAAGTAATTTAAATAATATATAAACTTTCAATAGTTTTATAAATGTTAATGTTACGAATCTTTATTAACTTTAAAACTTTAGTGGTATTAAATGTTTGTTAGTGAGGGGTCCACAATAGATGTGTTCACATAAACATTAATTGTTTCAACACCTCTCTCCTTTGTATTTTTAACCTTATTTGGGTTTGGTTGTTGCAGCATCTAGTTTGACCATACATCTCGTAAAGTGCGGAACATTTTACTACTCTAGAACACACCAACAATACTTATCTACACGTGTTGGCCTATCACACTAATGCAGAAAACCTTAGTGCACTCACCCATGAAACAATAGATTTTGAGTTCCCGTCATGGTTATAATGTTGATAATGTAGTGTTTTAATAAGACAATACAATAGAACAATCACATTCAAAGCAACAAAAAGATAAAAGATACACACATATTCATGCATTGAATGATTCAATGTATAAAAATCCATATTGATCAATAAAACATATTTCCCATACAATAATCATCTCTCTACTCTCAACCTAATTATTTATATTCTAAGCAGCAACAACATAACATTGTATCATTCGAAATTTATTTTCACAATTACCCCCAATAGGTATTTATACTAGTGGGGACTTTCCCTTCACTAGTTGAATAAGAACTATATTTAACCCTTGGGTTCCAAAAATAACACTTAACTATTACATAGGGGTGGCATTTATGCCACATGTATTCATCTCGTAGCTCCTCATCTTGCATGGAAATTTTTCGCTCCTAGATGCTCTCTCCTCTACTTTACATGTCTTTCGGGTCCATCTTTAAGATCTCTATTTTTAATCTCAGCTTTTTTCCTTGCATTCGCATGCTTTTTCCTTCATCCAAGTGTCTACATCAGTTCATTTCTATCTATATTCCTCTATTTTTCGGCATGTCAACCTTCTTGTCCATGTAGCTTTGTTTACGTAATTTTCTTTTTCCACTAAATCCATGTTTCTAAATATAGCTTTTTGATGCAGGATCATCATCTAGGAGGATCATACAAGTCAATTTTGTATATATATACATGTTTAGAATCATTTAGAATAGGTTTGAATCAATTAGAGGTGGTGAAATTAAAATTTGCATTCAAATTGAGCTTTCCTCCAAAACTCAAATTTGAATTTCTTGTTATTGTAAACCTCTTAATTTTGGCAATTTTGGTCATGTTTATAGTTTTTATTCATCTAAGCATGGTTAGGAAGGTCTAATCAAATTTTTGAGTCATAAATTAGGGGTATACGTCTTATAGGTGTTCTTGTTATACAACTATGCCTCAAACATGATTCAAGCATGTTAACTTGAGTGCTTATGAATGGTTAATTCCATCATCATTTGGTAACTACGTAGGTAGATAGTTAGGGATTGGAAGAGCGTTCATAATGTGAAATGGAAGGTGATAAAATATATTTCCTTTATAGATAAAATTGATTGCATTGAAAATTGAGTCGGAAGACTATGTAACAAGGCTTTTGGTATCCAATATATGAAGAAGAAGACATTTGTAATATTTATGATCCATGTTCTTGGGAATGAATCATTAGTAGATAATATGGACATTATATTTTAAGTGATTGATGTCTAGTTTGATGATTTGAACAAGAGAAATGATACAATCATACAAACCCTCAAATGATTCTTTCCTCCAAATTTTTCATGTGTTTCAAAGAATATAAAGAATAAATAATAGTTCTCAATGTGGAACTTAACCAATAAATGAATATAATAATTTAGGGGCCCAACATCACCCCACACTAACTTCATTTCCCACCCTCGGGTAATGCTTTCTTCCTCCTCAAACAATTATGGGACCTCTTGCTTCAATACATTTTCATCTTCCTTCTAATTTTCTAAGGCCTTCTAAAGGAGGGGGCTTAACCGTAAAATATTCCCAGCAATTTCAATCGGAGCTTTGGGACCTTTCTTAGCATTGTGTGCCTCAAACTTGTAATCCTTGTAACTTTTTTTTTTTTGGCCTCGGTGGCTACATTTTATAGCATGCTCTCTTCCTTAGAGGTTATATTATTTATCTCACCCAATCGATGCTTCATTTTCTACTTCTTTGTGTTAGCCTCTTCCTCTAATTTATCAATATCTTCAAGGATTTTGTCACAAATAGCCTTATCGATGCCATCACCCTCCATTTGTTTCTCCAAGGAAGTGTATTTTTGGGTGTTAGGGAACATTTGTGCATCTATTATTTTGGATTTTTGAAGAATCCCTTGATTAATTTGTTCACATACATGGCATTTTCTACAAGCTTCCTCACCAAGTCTACACAAGTTTGTATTTTTTTGCATAGAGAACCCTTGCATTATCTTTATGTTTTTTACTTTATTACGCCTTACTCACTACTGCTTCCATTTTATTGAGTAGGAGGCTTATCAAATTATATAACTTATCTATGCATGTTCCTTTCTCCAATGGTTTTCCTTTTGTAATTTTGGCTTCATTGAAGAGTATCCTTTACCCAAATCATGTGCCTTGTTAGCAATGTGCATGTATTTCTCCAAAGAGGGTTTTATGATCCCTAGTCAGTCACCCATATTTTCTTTGTTTCTAAGAGCTCATTAGTCAAAGCATCCACCCTTTTCCTCTATAAATGGTTATCCATGTTGTTTTTTAAGTTTGCTTGACCACCTTACCAGCCATTTTTAGAAGTGCTTCCACTATTTGAGTCTCTAACATTTGGTAATTGTTTGCAAGGACATTTTTTTCTTCACCGCAATCTCAGGGAGAATCTTGTGTAAGCTAGAGAAGGGGAACTCAAATATGGGATCCTATGTATAGGCATCTAAATTGAAATATAGTTTCTTCTTCACCCTTATCGTCCTCATAGTATCCTTGAGATTGTTCCATGAAAACAAGTCTTTATATGGCTTCCTTTCTAAAATCTAGAGAAATGATATTTCATAGGTTTCTTCTCATAAAATTTAAATTATTCTTCATTTTCGTCTTCCTTCTCTTTATCTTCATCTTCATATTCTTCATGTACGTCTTTATCTTTATATCACCTTACTCTACATCTTCCTCTTCATCCTCGGTGCCTATCTCTTTTCATGAGTGTGATTTTCCTCCTCTTCATTCTCGCATTCTTCTTCTTCATTATTTTCCTCCTCGTTCTCGTGTTCTTCTTATTCTTTATTTTCACTCTCCTCCTCCCCTCTAGACTTTCCTAGTCCATCATCTTTAACATTTATGAATTCTAGGTTTGTGTTTGATGGTGGATTAGTTCTTGATTATGGGAATGATCATAGGAAATGTTGAATATTTGACGAGATCCATTTCGGGAACGTGGAACGGAGGGGACTTGATTCTGAATTCGAAATCAATCATCAAGTCCCACTCTTCTCTTCCATGTCATTCCCCACTCTTGGGGGTAGGCTCAACTTCTTTGTACCCAAATAAAATAGGGATGGATGCTTGTGAAATCTATGCGCTGGAGTATATAGGATTTTCTCCTTCATATTTTTCATCTCATATGTGTGTGGGTCTTAATAGAGTGCATTCCCTTGGAGGATTATTTGTGTGGGTTCCTTCAAACTTATCTTCTCTCTCTGCAGATGCAAGTGTTTTTCACTCTACTGACCTTTGTATCAATGTCCATGTGGGTTAGTTTGTTGGTTATTTTTGGTCATGTACGCGAACCTACATTATTAATATTATCTTTTATATTTGTATTATCCTTTGATGTAGCATTAATGTCACTAACCTTGGTAGGATTACATATATCCTTCTCTTTTCTAGTTGTTCAAATCACTTTACCTAGATGCTTGGGTCACCCCTAAAATTGTGCCTCACATATAACTCCCTGCTAGATCCATCCTTTTATTCATTCACCTCTCTAATGGCACAATATCCTCATCTTCTTATTCTTCAATATTATCCTATACAGTCCCAAGGATTTTTACCGCTTCAAAGATCTTATCCCCTTGGTTTTAGATGATGCAAGAGCATCATCAAGAAGATATTTAAATGCAAATTTCTTGTTCATGAGGTCGATGTGAGTGTGTTGGAGATTTTTGAGGTCATGAGAGAGGAATAATTAGGTTTTGAGAGTTTGAAAATTCAATTTGTCTGTTTTCCCTCCCAAATGTAAATTTGAATTTACAAGCATGTAAGTAAACTAATATAAACTTGTCAAAGGAATTTATTTTTCTTGTCATGTTTAGAGGTTCTAAAGAGAGGTCTAAGTCATCAAATGTTAATAAAATGTGAAAAATGACCCATCATGTTGTATGGGCTCGAGTGGTATGTGAAGAGTTATAAAAGAATCAGTTACATATCAAGAAGAAGTTACATTTTAAGAAAAAAATCGAAGGGGAGTAGGAAGAAGGGGGTTCCTCAAGTTTGAAGAGGAAGGAGAAGGTAAGAAGAGAAAGAGGAAGGATGTTTCCTCAAGAAAAGAAGAAGTAAAACATGTAGATGAATGCATTTTGTAAGGAAATTTTGATATGAAATAAGAATACCATGTTTTGATTCATTGTCTAAACTATTTCCTTAGAGTGCATGATCTTAAATTGGCATTGGCATGATATATTTTGTGTCTTAATATTTTTTCATTTTTAATGGAGGGTAAGGTACTTGGAGAAGGTGTATTTCATAGCCTTGAAGCTCATTTTCCTATTTTATGTATACATGACTAAGATTTTGATTGAGAATTGTGGTTGGGTATTGTAACTTTGACCAAGATTACGATTTGTTGTGTGGGAAAAAACATGCATGTTTATAAAATATAGGATAATAGGTTGTATGAGCACATCCAAACAAAATATAAGCCTAATTAGGATATCTATTTCATTAAGGTGTTTAAGGGTTTCTAAAACACCTTGTTTTCACATGTAAGTGAGCAAGGATTTTATTGTTTGGGATCTTATTCTCCTTTACAAGAGCTATTGTTAGCTCAAAATTAAAGAAGGGGCTGATAAAGTTCTTGAAACAAAAATTTAGGGCTTGGAGATAAGAAATCATCATTTTATAAACATTTTAAGGATCTCAGGCTTTAATGTAGTGCACGCTTAGGGTTCAAGAGGGTTTTATGTTTAAAGTATCAAATCAAGGAGTCTTCCTCTGAAATTTGGAAGAAAGCATCTTAACAAAGTTCTAAAATATATTCAAGGGGAATTTTAGTAGTTTGTTGGTTATAAATTGGGATTTTCTTGACATACTAGGAAAGGACATTGTGCATGTGCTAGAAGCCGAATTTGGAAGGCTAGTTTACAAAGGAAGTGGTAGTTTGGGTTGGAATTTGATTGTGAAACTTTCCATGCATCTAGAACCTTGAAATGGGTATATATAAAGGTGTAGAGTGTTTCTTGAAACTAACTTCAAAGAAAGCTATAAGTGAAGAAAGACTGTCCTGGGGCTAATAGGAGTGTTGTGAGCCTAGAGAGTAAAGGTGAGATAGAGAGAGAGGGACAAGGAGTAGAGTTATAAAATTTTGCACTCATCCTCGTAAGGGTAAATGGTATTTGAATGTAATTTCACTTCTTGAAGGGTAGGAATGGAATTCCTAAACCATGAATGTTTCTAAATGCATTGTCTTAAGGGTATAAGATGGCAAGTTTGACAAAGGAGAGGAAGAATTGTGTTTTTATTTCTTTGAGTTCATTTTTGATTGACCTAATAGTGGTTTAAGGAATTTAAGAAAGGAATATAATTGGAGAAGCTACAATGAAGCTTGAAAAGCAGGAGTTGCATGTTTTGGACTAAAGACTAGTGAATAAGGGAAAAGGGTAGTTTGCGAAAAAGAATAAGGTTGATCCTTTCTTTGATTATAAATCACATTGATGGTTAATTTAACATTGAATGTACATAATAAAATAAATTGGAAGGTCTTGTGAGGCCATTGTGGGTAAAATAACTCATATTTGCATGTTTTAATCCATTCTAGGCTTATTAAAAGATCCTCAAATTGCAGAGAAAGGTTGAAGTTATTGTGAAATCTCTTAAATTAGTTGAATGAATGTCTTAATGTGTATTTTTATCTGCATCATTAGACCTTAACATTTGGTGCATTTCTTCATTTGGCTCTTCTTCCTCCTAGGTGCCAGCTTGTTTTCTTCTTATTTTTTGTCTTTATGTAGTATAACAAGCATACTAATAGGTTTCCTACAAATATAGTTTCCCCGGATTAGGGTGTAGATGTCAAATTTACACTTCTCAACATATGCACCTTTCCTCTCATATATGTACTTTATGTCAAGGGCATGTATATCTCGCATCAATCTTCAATGCATTGATTTTCACTTCTCGACATCTCTAATCTAGTTGACAGTGTCGCATGAAATATTTTATAGTGAATGCAAAGGACAATTTTTCCCAAGTTGACATTCCTCCAATATTCATCTTGAATAACCCAAAGGATTATTGCTAAATTAAATAAAATTATACAACTCCTTCTACTTCCTTGGGTAATTGGCATAGTATCCTCCAATCTTCCTTGAAGACATATTTTAGATGTCTTATCCAATTACTAAATTTGGATTTATATGAGTTATTGAGGGTGGTGGGCATGAAGAATTCCTTGTACTAATATTATTTAGATAGATGATATAGACAAGAAAAATTTGATCAATTCCTAACAAATGCACCTTGTAAGAGGATAAAGCCCCGAATAAATTTGCCTTCATTATTGTGTGTGTTCTCCACATATTTATCAATGCCTTGAGCTATGTATTGGGAAAAGTTTTGGAAAGTCCCATGTGCCATTTGATGCATGATATATAAAAATTTATTGTTTATCGTAGTCCACCTATTTGTGCCATCCAATTTGGAGGTTAGAAGGCATGTCGCAACTCTTGTGATTGGGTCCTTAATGTTCTCAATGGGAAATGTGTGTACAAATTTCTTATAGTTCAAGAGATCCCATGTCTCTTTAATCTTTTTCATTGCACAAGTCTAGTGCCAAGTCATCTCCACTTGACCAACCGAGTTATTGTGTTGATAGGCATGGGAGTGATTCTCATGTGTCGACCCATGAAGTAAAATTAACCTTCATGAATGCGTGAGATTATATATTGGATCATATCTATAGGCTTGTTAAAATATTATCCAACACTTGCTTTACGTTTTCATCAAAAATGACAACTCCTTAATAGTCTTCTTGTCAATTTCACGTAGTAATTCTTTCGTTAGGGTACCATCAACCCTATCATGTTATGATTGAAGTCGAAATTTTGCAAGCGCTAACTTTATTCTTCCACTTTTCTACTTCCAAAACATATTTTGGGTATTACATCTCCAAATTAATATATGGTGGTGATGCAATATTTGTATCCACCTTCTTTACCATCCCGATAAAGGTCATGGTTTTCTTTCCCTTTTTGTTCTTCTACATAGAAAAAATATCTTTGACTTCATATTAGACTTCCTCTCTTTCTAACTCTTCTATGATCAATCATTCTTCATCTTCCTCTAAAATATCTCTTATCAAAGTGATATGTGATCCTTCTCCCAAAATTGATATCCTGAACTAGTTTCACTTGAAGAACTAGATTCTAGCATAGCCCTTTCTTAGTGTGCAACCTCCAAATCGAGTCTTCTTACTTCACCTCGTTTGGAATTCACTTTACTTTATCTTAAGGAGCTTGAACTCCACAATAATGGTTCTGAGAATGTTTTTCATAGCCTAAAAACTAATTTTCTCCTCTTAAACGTAACAATTTCTCCATTATTGGTTACTTCCACTACTTATCCATCATTTTTTCCCACCCTAGTACCTATAAAAGTTTATCCTATTATTTAATGGTGGAAAGGTTATGGTTTTTTCATGTTTTGAATTGTCTTTTAACTCATGTTCTTGGTTTTTACTTTGAGCTCTCATTTGTTCAATTGTAACTTAACTTAAAAATGAATTTTTCCATCCTTTTATACATTTCCAAATTGGTAATAAAAGGCCGCATTTATTTCATTCGCATGCATGAAATTTTTCTTCTTTACCAATCACATTCAATACCGAGTGGTTGACATTTGTTACCTACTTCTTGTTTTTTTACTTTTTCTCTATTTCAAACTTTGCATAAATGCTTTGTCCACTTGCATGTTTGCACCACGAATTTCATGGATCTTTGTTACTTTTTCCCCACGCCTCTAATGTGATAAGTAGCTTATGTTCATAGTCCATATCACATTTTCTTGTGCACTTTCCCCTTTCTTGTGTGCTTTTTGGCCCCGTAGCATTCTTGCAAACACCTTACCTTATCCACTTCAATCTATTTATGTGCTTCATCATTATTCCCTTTAGTCAAGTTTGTCTAGTAAACCATATTCCACCACGACTCATTAGTTCTTTCACGTCAATCACACTACCTTATCTCGCCAAAATATTTTTAGAATCACATACATGTATATTGTTATTTTCTCGCATGTAGTTTCTAGAAATTTCTCTACCTACCCAACACTAATTTGATGCTCCATTTTTTTGGCTCATGACCATATAAAATCAATTTTTGTTCTTTATATGATTTGGTACTCTCATGGTGAAATTCAAAGTTTTTTTCTTTATATGATGATTGTGACATGCTTTCGATGAGCTTTCTCAACATTTTCCCTCCATCTTGCATGTGATTTTCATTCATCCAAATGTAGTAGTTTAGTGATGTGCTCTGAGATTGAGACCTTGTCTTCAAAATTTGTAACTTGTGTTATCATTAGTGATGGAACCATGAATTCAATTGGTAGTACCGGTTATTTTCTCGAACACCACTTGGAAAGGTGTTGTTTTGTTCAATCATTTGTAGGTTGTCTTGTATGCCCATGACACTACTCGAAACTTTATCATCTCAATCCTTGCAAACATCATTGCATATTAGTCAAAGTATTACTCGATATCTTGTTGAATTCTTCAATTGTTTCATTTGTTTGGGTATGGTAGGGGTTGTTATAATGCCCACACTAGTAACATGACCAAAACACTAATAAGTTTTTTTAACATACCAACAAAACTAACACTATCACTTGGGCCCATAAGGTACATAGATAAATTAATTCACATTTCCTTTTAGTTAAATTTAATCATTTAACATCATTATTTAAACTACATTTATGTGTGTGAAACATGTGCTCATGTCTCAAAGTTATAATTTTCTCATTTAATAAAATGTTTGATCACCAATGATGCACTCCTTTATTTTATTTTTTAAGATCATCTTAGGAATTTTAGTCATTTTGGCATCATTCAAGGTGTATACAATATTTATAACAATCGTTCCAAATTTTCATCTCATTTACTCTTATTTTTATTACATTTGCATTGATTACTTTACTTTAATATTAGCATTGTTTTTAGAACAATTATAATTCCTATAACACTTTCTTTTCGCTTAGCAATTCCAGACACTAGGAGTGTGATCCAACACAAATAATGTATTTTTTCATTAGTAGGAAATCCAAGTACTAGTCCACATATTACGAGTTAGAAATCAAATCCACTTAATGTGTTTAAAAACTTCTAAGGTACTATTTCAATTGTTGGGTAAACATATATCAAATTTTCTTCCACCAATAACCTCATAAGATGTCCCACAATTTATTAATTTCATTAGAAATCAAGAGGGTTTACACCCTACTATAAGAAAATACTAGATTAATCAAAATATTTGTCTCGCCAAACCTTCATGTAACCCAAGGTATTTTGATACTAGGTGTCAAGGTAACACTTTTATTTGGGACAAATTAATGGGTTCAAGCGCAAGAGTTTAATGCGTATGTAACCGACACATAGACTCCATCACGTCATTTACATCTCTCAATGAAATCATTCATAGGTGAAATCACCCCAAACTATCTTCACAAGGGTTGGGTTACCCACTAATCTACCAAGTACAAATTACACACATAAGGAATAAAAATTATCTATGAAGTGATTCAACCTACGACACCCGAGAGAAGTTAGTCTTACTCATCCCAAATGTGATAGGGTACACATAGTATAACCTTTGCCTCACATAAAAGTACTTAAGCTAAGGAACTGATCTTTTGTAAAACTTGCCTTGAGTGTAAGACAAGATGACAAATTGATACGCTAAGGTATTTTCTTAGGATGATAGAAGGTTTACAAACCGGACAAGACTTAATTAAGAGGGAAAGTACAACAATTAAGAATGTGTTTCATTCCAATAGTTTAAGGATGATAAGTTTCTATTAAACATTATGAGTTTTAAGAGGGAACTACAATGATTACCATAGTAAAATATTGATTTAATATGTTAATACCATAAGTACAACATTTAAATCCAACTACTTATCATCACAAAGCATACATGATATATCCAACTTTTTATTTTTATTTCTCCTTTCAAAAGGTAATTAAGAACAATTATTCAAAAAATGATACTTATCATCATTTTAGAAATAATACACATATTACAATTTAAGTACAAATTTAAATTCAAATCCCTTCATTTATTTCTATTTGGTGTGCTACATACGCAACCCGTAATAACCATATAATCATGGGTCATCGACAACCGTTGGCATGGCATTCTCCTACGATCTAGAAAAATTCACGACTACATAATTTTCCATTTACAATGAATTAAGCATTTACACACAACGAGAGAAGGCAAGAAATACTTTTTTCATTTCATTTCATTTTTAAACCATAGAGAGATATAGAGGAGAGAGAAATACACCAAATTTTCCACAAGTAAATTTCTCAAAATAGGAAACATAAATGAGTTTAAAATAGTCATATGTTAGTTTCTAAAAGTTTCCCAAAAATTATTTGACTAGAAGGAGGTCCCACGGCGCTTTTGACGTTATCGCTACAAATGTACAAAAACATCCAAACTAACCAAAGAGGCTATGAAATTGCATTCAAAAATAATGTTTGGAACTCAAACACACAAAGTGTAAAGTTTCATCTACTCTCCTATCTACAGGGAACCCCTCGAAGCTAACAGAACTCAAGACCGACAACCAGGGTTTAAATTGTGGCTATGCTTCGGATTTGTTTATCGTAATTACGTCAATACATCCTTGTTACAGAATGGCCAAAGGCTTACGAAACCCACTTACAAAACTAGCTCCCAAGGTGATTTTATAGAATTTAATGGTTTATTGTGACTATTATGATAATGTTATAAAGGTGTGAAGAGGAAGAAATCCATTTCACAAAAACGAGGCCTAAACCACGAGAAAAAAAACCAAACTAAATTTTCAACTTTTAACAGTTTGCCCCAAGATGCAAAATGACCAACTAGGCTTCTTAACGCGCGATGTTAAATGATCTAACAATCATATAAGGTCTTTTCAAAATTTTATGTCACATATCAAGTCAACATGAAGCAAGGTCAAACCTTGACTTTCCCACTTCGAGCTTGAAAGGGTTGTTTAATACGTTATTCTAAAATGGGTTTTATTAAATTTTACAAGGTGAACAAATGATGTCTAATGAAAACTCAAACTCAACATGCCAAATTAATTGTTATAGTTATCCATTTGGGTTATCTATGTTTTTTAATCATTTCAACACATGGTTCGAGAGTAAGGTTAACACTCAAAATAGTCATTCGCAGTTTGCATAGAAGAGGAGGTAAATTTTAATGTTTTGTTGCTATAGTTCATTTTAGTTAATCAAAGCATATTCTTCCTTTGGTTTTATTTTTGATATCATTGTAAGGGGAAAACTATAAATACAAAAATCATGCAAGATAGAGGTGAGAAAACCATGCCTAGTAAGTAATGCGGGTTGTCATGACTAAGTACAACTTCCAAATGTAAAGGCAACTTATGGTTGAGCAATGAAGCTACCTCTTGATATTCTTCACTTATTGTATTTATTCCTTCCGATACATATCTATTAGGGAGCCACGGGTACAAAATCAAAAACAAATGTCTTCTCATGAAATCATATCTGGTTTTGGCACTTTGTTACATAATTTTCCTAATGCCAATAAGCTTCTATCATTTTAAATAGTAAACTTCAACATTTTTTTATTATTTTTATTTTATTTTATTATATTATTTAGTTATTGTAAATTTAATCTCTAAATCTTATTACTAACAATTAATGAATTTCCACTCATGCATTCAATATAGTCGTGGTTTAGACTTACGCACAACATCCACATAAAATCCTAAAATGAAAAAAATCAACCAGGTGCAACAAGGTTTTGACTTACAATATCCCTCCTTAGACAAGGAATAAGACTTTCTTGGCATAACAATTTAGTTCCAAATGGATTTTGATCTTCAATTAATTAATGGCAAGAGTAATCCCATCATAACACACTAAAATAGGGCTTACGAACCAACTCAACAAGGATTGATTGGTGAATTAGTACAATCATTTACATTACAACTGTTAACCAAGTTGGTGACCTTGGAATGGGCTTATCAACCAAGTACATGGGGGGAGGCACTACAGTTGTCTTATGTTGCACGAATATGAATTCTAATAGAATTCTATGCACTACCTCGTTAAGAAAATGGGTTCCCCTATCACTTCCTAGGCTCAAAGGATATCTATATCTACTAATTATATTTTCCAAGACAAACCTTCCAGTCATTTTCATAAAATCCTTCGTTGGTGTGGCCTCATCCCATCTTATTAATTAGCCTTTCACCATGATAATGTAATGCGCCCTAGTCCATCATGCGAATAGATCAATTGGGCCCACAAAGTCTATAACCCATTTTTTGAATAGATCTTTGGAATCAATGAGACATAATGGAATTGCATCCATTTTATTAGGATTTTTGACGCACTAATACATATCATGATTGTGAGCATACTCCTTCGCGTCATGGAACAAGTTCTACCACCATAATCCTATTGCTAAAAATTTGTGTAGTAGCATCTCTAGCATATTGTCCTTTTGCTAACCCTTTGTGTGGTTTGTGTAAAATATCTTTTTATTCATGCTCCATTATACAATGCCTTAATACTTTATCCCATCCCATTTTATAAAATGCACCACTAATAATTTGATATGAAGCATCCTTGACAAAGAAGTTGCTTCTTATGTTGGTTACTCCAATTATCCAAAGTGTAATTCCTATTTCTAGGAACAGTGTGATATCACTTAGTTCATCATACTTGTGATTTCTAATAATTTTGGGTCATGCATTCAATCCTCTATAGTTTCACCTCTTCTCCAATAGCAATATGAGGGATATGATAAAGTCAAACATTATTTTTACCCTTCTTGACTACTACCGAGAATTAAAATTCTTGAATCAAGATTATCCATCTATAGATGTGCCCATGTTGTTAAGGTCCGAATTTTTATTAAAATTAAACAACATTACACAATAATTTGAATATAGTAAATTAAACTAAATACAACAATAATTAAATAAATATAACACCAAACACAAATTTAACATGGAAAAACCCCAAAGGGTAAAAAACCATAGATAAATAGATTTCCATTTACAAGAAACTCTTTTTACAAGTCCAGTAAAAACCTCTTCTTCACCCACTTCTCTCCATAAAACATTTCTCTCCATAAAACATTTTTCATATTTTTTACCGTGAATATAATTTCACCCGACCCTATAGGTCTTATTTAAATTATTTTTACAGTGTGTGTCTTCTCGTGAAGCACCCCACCACATTAAATAAATTGATTTAATAATCAATTAACCTTATAACCTAAAGTTTATATTAAATAAATAAAAATATTATATATTTTTATTTATTTAATTATAAACTAAAGTTATAATCTTAAGAACACTTAAGAGGGGTTAAACCCTACTTAAGATTAATGTTCTAACACATGCAACATCGCCTTGTTAACTAAATTTTTGGTGACATGTGATCAATATAGAATACAAAGGGCATCACTAAAAGATATTGTCTAAATTTGTGTAGCTCATGCACCATTAAGATCCCTTATATCTATTTCGGTATAAGTTTGTTTTGCAAGCATAAATTTTCTACTTATAAAAAGATCATATGATCCACATTATATTCTCCTATCTATTGAAGTATTTCCCATACTATTGTCTCTAATGCATCCACATGTAAATGAAATGGCTTATTCCAAACAGGGAATCTTAATATTGGTGCATTGGATAGGTGTTCCTTCAACTCTTCGAATTTATTTTGCTTTTATGCACCACATTCGAGATAGTCCTTGTTTCTTCAATAGATTTTCAAAGGCACACCTATTTTTGCATATCCCCTTATGAACTCTTGGTAGTACCCACACAGTTCCCAAGGAATGAACACATGTCCCTTTGTGTTTGTGGGGTCTCTAGATCAAAATTAACTCATCCTTGTATATAATGTGGCCCAACAACATCCCAAAGGGAGTTACAAACACACATGTTTTCAAGTTTAAATAGATTTGCAACTCTTTGCAATGCTCAAAAATTAAACGCACACATTCACAATGGTATTTTACTAATCCATTTACATTCTAATCATCTAAATACACTTGTGAGAATTTAAGTATGAAGTATTCCAACGCAGCCAAAAAATGCACGAGAAGATGATGGGTTCATTATTCAATCCAAACGACATAATTGTGTAAGAAAATGACCCTCATTCTCTGGAAAAGGTTATCTTTGCATGATCCTCTTCAAATATTTTGACCTAATGATATCCATAAAAATCATCCATAAAGATGTATATTTCTCTTCCCGCTTACTCCCTCAAGATTTTATTTCATTAATGGCATAAGGAAAGGGTCTACTATACACACTACATTTAGTGCATGATAGTCAACACAAATTCTTATGCACCCATCCTTTTTATTTTTTATGACCATCGGGATCACCCATTCAAATCTGTTTGATTGGTAAAATGAGTCCAATAGCCAACATTTTATTTATCTCTGATTTGACTTTAGTGTGCAATTTTAGAATCATTTATATGGCCTTTTGTGTAATTGGCTTGGTTCCTTCAATTGCCTTGATGTGAATTTTACTCGAGCTTAGGTGCAAGCCTTTCGTCTCCAAATAACTTCTTGGAAAGAGGTCTTCATAGTCACGTAGAAGTTATATTATCTTCACAATTTCACCTTCAGCCAATAATCTCCTATGGTTGTAACTTTCAACGCCTCTTCAATTCCAATGTTGACCTTCTTAAACTTTAGTGTATCATTATATGGCACGCTCTCTTTTTCCTTCTTATCTATAACCTTTATAGATCCATAGCTGGTTTCAAATTCTAATTGATTTGCATCCACTTTCTCATCAATTTGACAAACCAACTTCTATTTTTCCTCGCACCTCTAGTTTCGTGATATCCAAATAGCTTCATCTTATTTACTAGAATCATTATTGGTGCTTTTTATTCAAACATATTTGGTAGTACCATACTTATCTCATTATTAATCCTTAACATTATATCTTCCATCATGGCTTCGTTTAAAAATATTTTGTTCTTGATACTCTTCAATGATGGATTAACTTGGATACCTTGGATGTAAAGGAGAATGTTTGCACAAATTTGGTTTCTAGGCCCTCCCAATTAGATGTTCCTTAGTGTGCTTCGTAATCCACATACCATGCATGCACCCAAATTCACAATGTGTGGTAAAAGGAATGCATCCATAGTTCTAGTTTAATATTTTTGGCGCTTAAGCTCCAAACTTCTTCACATTACCTTATATAGTCTTCGAGTGTGGTTACTCTAATATAACCTAGGATTCTTTTTGTGTAGTTTCCTACTCAAACATTACATGCATGGCTTCACTTATCTTATCTCATGTTTATAAATGTGGTTGGTGTGAGTATCCCACCATCTAGTCGTTGTACCCATTATTATATACATCATGCAATTTATTTGTGCCTATTTTGGGGGTATAAATGTCTCCATTTGGCTCAAATATTCATGGACACTCCCACCTCCTTAATAGCTCAGCTTTCAAGTCTTATTTTCCTTACTCATTCTCTGATATACCTTCACGCAAAAAAATCTTATTAAATCATGGTTGTGCAATTGATCCGATGATGTCACAATCACACCTCATTAACTCATATGATAGGTGTGCCCAATTTTAGCATGTTTCACTTGTTGTATCTGAGATTTATTGTGCATCATCCCACTATAGGACCCCATTTTTATTTGGGTCAAATTTATATAATCCTTCATTATTAATGTTGTAGATATGTTCCATGTCTTCTTGTTCTTCAACATTATCGATATAAGGTATGACCTGCTCAGATCAATTGGCAATATCACATGTTTTGTGCCATTTTTGAAACTTATGTAGCACTTCTTGAAACATAGATGTGTTATTTTCATAACACCATGGTCTTCCAAGTAGCAATAGAAAGTTTTCCGCTTCTGCTAACTTTATTACCTCCAAGTATCCAAATAATCCTACTCCCATGATGTTAATGAATGTGTGTTTCAACACTCTAATAGGCACAACATGTGTTTTATTTGCCATGAATAGTACATGTGGTGAGGGATGGAGTGTTGGATTCCCCATCTTGTTCCAAGCATATTTTGTGAGAATGTTAACTTTGGTGCCTGTATCTACTAGTATATCATTAATGTTTCATCCATCCATGTATGTGTTAACTAGGATTTCCCTGTCATAATCCTCCTTACCTAAAATATTCACTTATTTATTTGCACCTATTGTAACTAATTTCCAATCTCCATACTTCAGATCTGATGAGATAACCATTGGCTTAGCAAATGGATTACTCCTTTGATGCGTAGAAACCTATAGGCTTTTTGAAAAAAAAAAATATCTCCACATTATCAAAGTCAGACATCCTTTGTGTTTCCGTCTTGGTGCATGATTCTTCCATTAAAAATTCAATTTTTTCCTATAGTTCACACACCAATTCTATAGTTTCTTGTAATATATATTTTTTTCTTTACATCTAGGTAGTCATTCCCAATTTGATGTTTTTCACAGATTAATATTCTCTAATGGTGATTCATATGGTTGCACGTGTGTTGCATCCACTTTAGTTGTTATCTAAAATTTTGGATCTTAGTTGACCTTTAGTGTACTTACCGTCCCTAGGGTATCTATTATACTTTTCACAATTGTAATCATCCCCACACCCTTTTCACGTTTTCTATCATAATTGTGTAAAGGTCAAGATAAATTCTACCCTATGTTCCTTTCCATAGTATCTTTATACAAAGAACACAGGAAATCATGTTGGTGATTATTTGGTTAGTCGTAATTATAGAAACTTCTTGGTGGTAACCGTTCACTTCCTTGAATGCATCTCTCATCACCTCACCCTCAAATGTTTCTATTATGTTCCTCTATATTTTTTTGTTATTTACCATGGTTTTCTACCATTACCCCAAAGATCAAACCTTATGGATATGATCTATTATGTGATAGTCCTCAGTATTATGTTTTTACATGTCACATATCTTAAAGTAGCAAGATAGCTTTTTCTGAATTGTGTGTTGTAAAAGTGGGATTTTTCTAATGTCATGCCCATCTTCAAGGATTTTGAAATCCATAATCATTGCTTTAATGTTGCATCAAGGTCAATTATTCTTTGTATGGCCTGCCACTTCACAATATGTGCACCATATGTCATTGTGCATCTCCTTGTCATTGTTTAGGGTTTACTTCTCTAATTTATTTTGCATTAATGTCATTTGCACCTCCATAAATAGACTTATTCAATTTTCAATGCTACCATCAGATTTTGTGTGCAAGGCTTCTTCCATAGCTTTGTGCGGGTTTGTAATTTTTTTATGTGAAACATCACGTTAAAAGGGAAAAATTAATTCTCCAACAAACCAATGTGAATATTGAGTTGGATGGTTCTCATAACACAACTTTGAGATCAAATTCTTAAAACACACATCATATGTTTGCACACTTTCTATAATTTCTGCTTGATATCTTTGAGCACCAATATGTTATGTTGCTCAAACTATGGTATATCGAAGTTTTTCGAGAAATCATCCTTTAATTGGTCATAGTCAACAAACACTTGTTATGGGTCATGATTTTTATACCAAGTATATGCTTGATCTAGAAAATTAGTATCGAATTGACTTTCCTTGCACTCATGAGAAGTGATCCCCTTCATGTGCCATATTAACTCCCACTTGTGTACATGCTTTTCAACCATGTGATACTCTTAGAGATGTAGTAACATCTCATAGAAAATTCTGCAGTGTTGGCACATGTTGTGTAGTTGTTATAACTCATTGTTTTGACCTGAAGCTAACTTGGAGTATCCATTATGATCCATTTCCTCCACCACTAGTAGCTTGTGAAGTAACAATTATTGTTGCTTGTATTGGTGCAGTTATTCCTAGCACAATATTTCCTTGGGTGTTTTCTTACACACCTTCGATGCCCGAGTTGTCAAAGTATTGTTCATCATTCCAAATATTTGTGCTTTTAAAGTGTTAGGGTTAAATTGTATCCTCTTTGGTGTTGGCATAATTTTTTATAATACAAACAAATACATGTTATCCATTACATCCTTTCCTTTTGCTTTGTTTACTTTCTCGTCACTATCAATTTTAATGTGTACTCGGTCATCTATACTCTGAGATCCAGTCGCATGAGCAAGTGCAATGGATTAGGAAAGGATTCTTAGAATTAGGATTCTATATATGAATTACTACTCCTCCTCATCCTCCTAATTCGTTGTCTCGATGCACATATCATCATGTTCTTGGTATACTTACGTGTCCCCTTATCCCTCCTACTAGAACTAATGTCCTTTCTCTCTTGTGGAAGTTCATGAGGTCAAATCCTCCCTTTGAAGTAATTTTTTGTTCAGTTATAGCCTTTATCCAAGCTTCTTCATGCCATTTCCTTCTCAACATGCGCTCATCTAAGGAATCCAAATTGAATTCAATTTGTTACACTCCTTTCCCTCACTATATGTGTTTCTCACACAAGTGGGAACTTAGCCATCCATAGGGAAGTTCTCAATTCTTATATCTACCATGAGCTTCTTAACCTCTAGTAAAAATTTCCTTAAGTATGATTCACATGGCTCACGGAAAAATTTGAACTATGCTTCATCAGCGTAAGAGAAGGTTGAAACTAAATATTTGAGGACCTATCTATGAAGTGTACCTTTCCACTAATAGTCTACAACATGCATCCAAGTTACGTTGTCTCTTACAAGTCTTATAGTGCACTCTGGAGACCGAGGGTACTTCCTTCCCATATTCAAAATATTTCCTAAATAATAGGTTGTTAACCAAGCATAGAGGTTCCTTGGGAGTTCGCTGAAGAAATTTTTTTATAGCTCATCATACAATTTATTTTCCACCTAAATCCTTATAGGGCTATTGGGGGAACAATTCTTGCGACTAGGGTAATTTTGCATGAAAACTTATTTTATATTATCTTTTCAAAGCTCAATATTATCTTGTGTAATTCTAAACATACTTCTTTTACTTCACCATCTCATCATAGTAATGGTGGGTCCCAGCAATGGAAGCAAAATTTTGTGCATCTAGTTTAACCATACATGTGAGCGCGGAAATTTTTATTGCTCTTGTGTTCGCCAACAACACTTTCCTCTCAAAGACTAGCCTATCACATTAAGGTGGAAAACCTTAGCACTCTTACCCGAGGCATGAGAGATTTTGGGTTCCCATCATGGTTAGCATGTTGATAATAAAGTGTATTAATAAGATAATACATTAGGAAAATCACATTCAAAGCAATAGAAAGATAAAATATATACACATAGTCATATGTAAAATGATTCCATAATATACTACTCCATATTGATCAATAAAACATAGATCCCATAAAGTAATCATCTCTTTGATCTCAACTTAATGTTTTCTATTTTAAGCACCAACAACATAGCAATGTATCATTCAGAAATTTTCTTTACAATGATCCCCAAGGGGTATTTATACTAGTGGGGACTTTCCTTCACTAGTGAAAAATAATTATATTTAGCCCTTCAATTTCGAAAATAGCATCTAACTATTATATAGGGGTGACATTTATGCAAAATTCCTTCATCTCCTAGCTCCTTGTATTGCATGGAAATTATGCTTCTCCTAGATGCTCACTCCTCTGATTTGCATGCTTTTTAGGTCTATCTTTAGGATCTCTATTTTTAATCCCAACTATTTTTCCTTTTGCGTCGCCTTCTTTTTCCTCCATGCAAGTTCCCACATCGTGTCTTTCTATCTTTAGTCCTATTTTTGGTGTGCCAAATTCCTTATAGATTCATATTTTTTTCTATAATTTTTTTTTTCCGCTAAAGCCATATGTCTAAATATAGCCTCAATCTCTATTTTTGTGCATGGGTTTTACCCCATATCTTGTATGCAAATCTTCATTCTTTTAGCCAAATTTGTTACATGTTTCAAAGATTATAAAGAATAAAGAATAGTTTCTAACATGGAATGTAACCAATAAATGAATAAGAGAATTTAGGGGTCCAACATCAGCCATGGCAATCACTTCATAAGATACTCTTAAATTTTAATCTTAAAACACACACACACACATATTCTCATGTATGTGTTTTTAATATATATATATCTATACCCCTCTCTAAAATTATAAATAATAAATAGGATGTATATACGAGTGTATATATCCTATAACCCTAGCACTATGTAGTATTGAGAAAACTCAAGCAACTTAGCTTTAACATTAACCCACAAAACAAACAACAACAAAAATGATAATGTGTCGATGAAAATATAATTATATTCAACTTTAAGATAATTCAAGACAACTTTTAAAACTTTAATATTTAGAGTTGGAGACATTTTAACACAAGGGCCCTTATAAAATCCTACATGAATACTTGGATGGGTTGAACTTTTAATAGAAGACCTATAAGGGGTTGTTTTAATTAACTAATTTATCCTTTGTAAATTTGAAATGTAAGACTTGTTTTTTTCCTTGGTTTGAAATTATTATAAGATGAAATTTAAAGTTTAATTTTGCAATAACTACTGAGATAGTTTAAAATAAATATTTATATATGGGTTGATGAACTTAACTCTCATTTATGTATTTGACCTAAATTTATTAAATTAAATTGGCCTAATGAATAAATGTAAAGCTAAATAGTTGTATACCATCGCCTTGTCATAGATCGTCAGTTACACTTCACTTAGACACCCAATAAGATGGGACGTGTGCTATAATTGAAGGATAATCCACATTAAATCATTTCTTTGGAAAAAATATTAGTGTGTAATTAGGGTTAATCAGATAGAATATTTGGGCATTACACTCAATATCAAATCCTTGATGCTACAATGGGAACTCTAGTAAATAATTTTATATTGTTTTACCTTCTCGTTCCACGTAAAACTAAATTATGCATGTGGTATGTGCAAGTCATTATGAAAACTAATCATGTGGGAACCTCCTCAAAGTGGATAGTCACTCTTTCCAAAATAGAACCTTAAGGCATTAGGGATACAAATCTTAGAGGCTATAGGATAAAATTGTTTTAATTCCATATAAGGTACCTAAAATATTACTTTGGAACACATAGGGTGTGCACCTCAAATTTTACATGAGGAATAGGGATCCCGGCATCTTAGTAGATATGCCTCTTCACATCATAGGGGGACTAAAATTCCTCCACACTAACATTAGTAGGATAGATCTAGACCTCGAGAGTAGGACACCTTTGATCACATCAAATATATTTTGAGATTACTGAACCACCAAATGTTTCAAAGGGCACCTGCTAGATTTGAGGTTGAGGCATGGCTAGACAACTTAATAAAGTGCTTCAACTTACACACTTAGGAAAGCAACAATAGGGCCCCAAAGTAGTGATACATCTTCTAAGAGATGGAGCAAGTTTTGGTGGAAGATAAAGGAGTACAAGCTCATATTGGATTCAAATACATTGGCATGGGAGATATTTGAGCACTTCATTTTGTGTTACATTTCTATATTTTTCATTTAGTATCATGTTGACAAGTTCCATGATCTATGATAGATGAGAGGCATGGTAGAAGAACATGAGAGAAAAAAATTTAGACCCTCTTCGATATGTGGATTATATGAAGGATGATCATTTCAAGATTTGTCATTTTGTATAAGAATTAAATCTCAAACTCTATGGATTCATTTTTATGTGGTCCCTACTAATCCTCGATGTCACGATGGAGAAGCCATATATTATATTAGAAAAAGAGGGGTAAGAAACAACATGCTAAAGATAGAAATCACTCACATATGTGATCTCATCATGATAGTAGGTCGAAGGTTACACCACCACCTTCTAGGGGTGGATTTTGACCTCTAAACTTCATCCCTTGACCATAGCAATAGTATCATAAACATGTTCACCCTCGTTAAGATGTAATGAGAGGTGGAGTTTATAGTTGGTAGTCTCATGGATTGAATAGGGATTAGAAGTGTTAGGGACATAAGGTAGATCCTATTCATCCATAATAGTCATACTAGGTTGATCCATCAATATCTAGTGCACAAAGTTATTAAGGGCATGAGATACTCCTTAGGGATCGACACATTAGGTAGGGTAATTTTATATGTGTGACATTATGGATCACCTTATTAATGAATTCTCTCAAAGACCTTCAATCACCAAGAAATGGAAATCCCCTATATGAGACAATAGTTGGGGATGCGGGGTGATCACATAGATGTTATGCATCGAGCACCAAGATATGATGATAAATTCTTAAGGTAGTTTTCGATGTGTTCTTTTTCTATATTATTTGATGTTCATTCTTCAAAATCCTTTATATCTCCTTTTGTGGCATACTTGATGCAAGCTAGTGGAATCTAGGAAGAAAGAGAACTAGGATGTTGAGTTGGCCTCTAGGTCTAAAAATTTATTTTAGTATGTTGGTCAAAGAGTGTGTGTTTAACATAGGATCATTCACTACCATGCTAGATCTAGAAATCATTTATGTAGGCTCATATAAGTTGGTGTTGGGTATGGACTTACTTTGAGCTCACCAAGCCGAGTATATTTCTATCACAAGGTCATCGAATGTCATGATGACCTAGGAGAAGAGGTATTTTTCTAAGAGTTCAAAGGCCCATATCCCTTCACACCATCTCCACCATGCATCTTAAGAAAATTATGTGAAATGGATATTAGATGTTCAACATTACATCAATGACATATCCGAGAATGAGTTGTTCAAACCCTCATTGGATGACCATAACATTCTTTGAGATTTCACGGATGTCTTCCCTTATAAGTTATCATGTATGCCCCCATAAAGAGATATTAACTTTCACATTGACTTGGTACTAAGAGAAAAGCTTATTTCTCTAGCACCATACGAGATGACTTCTTTAAATCTCTATGAGCTCAATATGTTGTTGGATGGTTTATTATAGCAAGGCTTCATCCATCCTAGTATCTCCTTTGGGTTCACATGTTATCTTCCTTAGGAAGAATAATGGATCATTGATATTGTGTATTAATTACAAGAAGTAGAACAAGGTAAAGGTAAAAACCATTATCCTCTTTTGAAGATTTATGACCTCTTCAACCAGATGTGTGGTACTACCATCTTCTCAAAGATTGATCTAAAATCATACCATCATTAATAAGTATTTTGAAGGAATATATCCACAAGACTTTCTTTTCTAAGATATATGGCCATTAAGAGTTCACGGTGGTACCTTTTAGGTCAACCAATGCCCTAAAAATCTTCATGAGTATAATAAATGGGGTTTCCAAGATCTTTTAAAACCATTTTTTGCTTATGTTCCTCAACATTTTGATTTTCTCATGCACAACATAAGAGTATGAGGACATTTTGATTTTCTAGTGAGAACATCGCCTTTATGGAAATCTAACCAAATGCCTTTTCTTCTAGTCTTAAGTATAATATCTTGGCCACCTCATCTCGGTGAGGGAATCTCTATTCATCCCTCCAAGATCAAGAAAATGATTAATCAGCCTACACCCACTAGTTTCAAAGATATTCCTATTATC
Source organism: Taxus wallichiana var. yunnanensis (assembly GCA_018340775.1). NCBI lineage: Eukaryota > Viridiplantae > Streptophyta > Pinopsida > Cupressales > Taxaceae > Taxus > Taxus wallichiana. Next base: position 789,564,030 of record CM031234.1, read on the forward strand.
TTCAAATCATATCACCCTATGGTTTACACAAGTGTGTGTGCTTGAGCTCATGGTGTGACTGGATAACATGGGTACTATCTCCAAGTTGTGGGACTTGCTACTTGAGATAGACCTCCAGAGAAAGATGGTTCTTTCTCCTAAACTACCTGCCACAATCTACTCTAATGCAGGAAAAACTATCTTGTCCTAATCTAAATTTCCAAGGGACCAAGGAGAGAGAGTGCATGAAAATAGAGCCTACACTAAAGTGGTGATACACTAGAAAAGGAGGGTGTGAGAACAATCTTCCAATGTGTGAAAAATAGAAGCAAAGTGCATACTAGAAGGGGTGATAACAGTTCTCCACAGTCTAGAAAATGCATTCACAACAATATTTCATACATACACAATGATAATGAATCCCTACAAGATCATAAGATAGACACAATATATTTTCATGAGGTTGAAGAGGCAAGAAGAATGCAAACAAACACAAAAGAGGGGAAGAGGCATCCACAAACTCGTATTTATTACTTCATTGATATGCACAATTCAATCTATTACAAAATAAGGGCCTGGATCACCATGCAAGGAGTCCACTACAAGGGCCTGCAGCACATTGGCTTCACAAAACCAATTTGACATATTTTTGCTACTTAAAAACTATCTCCCTTTACAATGAGCCCAACACTCCAATTTATAGAATTCTAAGAGGAGAAAGAGAGAGAGAGAGAGAAATGAAAATCCTGAAATTTTTCTTCCCACCACTTGCAAGAGGTAGTAAATGAATTGAAATGATGTTTTTTTATTACAAAAGGCCCCCTATACTACCCCATAACTTGCAGCAGTGAGAAATGTTTGTCCATGCTTCATTGAGTGCATATCAACTACCACAAAAATCATTGTTCTGAATTGGGCACGTTTTCTGAAAAATAACCAACTATTCTTCATAAAATTCTAGATTTCTTTATTTTTGTGCATTGATCTCAGAACCACGATTCCAACGGTACCAATTTTGTGCATTTTCGTTGAGAATTGCAAAAGATATGGCATTCTGAGTGTAAACAGTTGTTTTGGGTCTGTCAAGCATTTCTTGCATTTCACGGACTGGGTATTTAATTGACTAGAGCTAAATATGTTTCTTTTATTTTCATATACCTACCCTCATTAAAAATAATAAATCTAGTTTATGTGGCATAGAGGATGTCATGCTCATTTTAGAAAGTCAAATTTCATAAAAAAAAATAGAACTTTGGGTCAAAAATTATGACTATTTGAAGTTCAGAGGTTGAGCGTTGACTTTTCCTTTATATTATGGGTTTTCGGGAACTCATTTCCTATGCATACTCGGAAGGTCTGAGCCTCCTTTCTCCGCATCGCCCAATTCAGGCTTTCCTATCACAATTGTCCGTCATTGGCCGGGTTTGGGTCATTGGGGTCGTTGACCTCCGCTCCACCCACATTCCACTTTTCTTGGCCCTTTGTGCGGAAATTTTAGATTTGTGGGTCCCGCGTCCCAACGTCCCAACTATTCCGGACCAATTTCTCTACTTTCGCCGCACCACACTCGACCCACCTTGCAAATCAACAAAGTCACCTTTTTGGAGCCCGATCGTTGAACTTCTGCGGCCTCGACACCTTTTTTTCGAAAACCCCGCAATACACTAACTTATGGAGATTTTGGGTTTTGGGTCCCAACTGTCTCAATGTCCTACACCACCTGGGAAAAACATTTCCACCTTAACCGATTCCTTTGCAAATCGGCCATTTCACCTTTTCGGGGCCCGAATGTCCCACCTGTCTCGTAGACCTCCCGGGACAAATTTTTCGATTTTGGCGCTTACACCAAGTTTCGGCCATTTTGGATTTGTGGGTTCCAACTATCCCACGTGAAATTGTGCAGCACTGGGACAAAAACTTCCACATTTTTCATAATACACTAAAATAATCTATTTTTTCAATTTTTTTCTAACTCCTTGAAATTTTTTCTTGAATAGGGAAGTTAGAGAAGAGCTAAAGGACCCCAAAACCTGATTTTTGGGCCTCTAACCAATTCTACTTGCTCAAGCTTGAAGAAATTATGCAAGTTATCCAAATTACCTCGAGGGGTGAATTTGGGATAACAATGCCCTATTCCATGGGTTTAGCATGATAATGTTGCGGGTTTGTACAATATTTCTCATGTATTTATTACCCTATCACTTCCCTCCAGCATAAGGAAAGAAGCTTTAGTAGACTGAGAATTATGAGTAGGATTTTAGAATGTTCAGGGAGCATCTCACTATGTACAAATTCTAGTATTCCCTAACCTATATGGTAAATTTTTGTTTGAATGAATCCTTTATTAGTTGATTTGGGCATTGTCCTCGTGCAAGAGGATCGCATGATTTATTACACATATGAAAATATTAAGGATTATGAGCTGAACTACCCCACTCAAGACTTGGAGCTTCCCATATTAGTTCATTCCTTAGATCAATGGTGTCCTTTTCATCTTATATGACAGGTTTGTATTGAGCACATACATTTGAGCCTTCATCACATATTAACTTAAACTAGCTTCAATGCCCATCAATTGCATTAGATAGAGATTTTTAAGTAACATGGATAGTATGCATATAAAGGGAAAATAGAATGTTGTTACTAATGTTTTGTGTTGTATGTAACATCGAGTGAAAAGGAAAATTTTGAGGATTCATATTCTCAATAAGCTTCCTAGTGACGGGTTTTACTTAGCATCTAGATGAGAGATGGCCTAAAAGACAAATTTTCTAGGGCAAAAATTGACGGTGGGTGGTATTTTAAGGCATATGGGGTGCATTTATGTTCCTAGAGAGGGTGAAATGTATAAGGTAATTCTTTCAAAGGCCCATCATGCACCATATTTACCCCACCCGGGGGTGAAGAAGATGCATGCCGAGTTGTGATAGTTATATCATTGGGTTGGAGTGTTAAGATATATTGCATGGTTTGTAATATAATATCTAGAATGTCATAGAATGAAGGCCAAGCATCAGCCTCCCGATGATCTTCTTTATCCACATGTTATTCCCAAATGAAAATGGGATACCATTTCTATGGATTTTATTATTAGGATACCCACCTCTATGTATCATCATGCTACTATTATGGTCAAGATATGGAAAACTTTACCAAGGTGGTGCACTTCTCTCTACTTAAGATCACCATGTCACAAGAGCAATAGCCATGTTTTACATTAATGAGATCATATAATCACATGGGATACAACACAAGATCTTCTTTGATCATGACCATTTTCACATTTCTAATTTTTGGACTACCTTACAAGAAGCACTAGACACCCATTTAAAATTCAATGCATTCTACCCTCCTAAGAGACACCGATAGATGAAGTAGGATAACAATTTTTTTGGAGGACATGTTTTGCATTTATTTTAAGGATCACTAGTCTTGTTGAGAGGATTATCTATATTTAATGAAATTTTCCTACGAAAAAGTAATCATAGCTTTATAGACATAGTGCCTTGTAAGGAGTTATACGACTTGGGAGTATAAGAATATTCTTAATTGAGATAGGATACAAGATAAAGTTGTTGTGGGCTATGTTATGTTGTAGAATATGGAGTGATAGTTACTTTAAAATGATAGCACATTCAAGAGGTACAAGAGTGACAAAAGAAATGTACAGATGCTAAGAGAATCACCAAATCTTTGAGGAAGGATCAAAGGTGTTCCTAAGAGTAAAACCACATAAGATCCCAATCCGTTATGGTGATTAATAAAATATTGAAAATAAATGCTAAATCCTAATTGCAAAGTCACAACGAAATGGTAATGCAATAAAAGTAGATCGACCTAAGAAATACGTAATTAAACTTGAAACCCTTAGTGTAAGAGAAGGGATTAGATACTTATCTGATTTTGCAATTAAACCTAGACTGTGTCGAACTGAAAAACTATTAGAACAAGAGGATAGAATTTCACAAATGATCCTATAAAATTGTGCAAGTGTCAGAAATGTTGGGACTGGGGCTCATGGATCGGGCCGGGGTGCATGGGCACTAAGGACCTTCTCAGGTTTCGATGACTATGCGAGAACCTTAGAAACTAAATTTTACACAGGGATGCAAGATGTTCACTAAATGTTGTCGTTAGTCACATGTATGCTTTTGATTGATCACTGAGTTCACCTAAAACCGAAATAGAGAAAGAGCACCTGTAAAACCCCAAAACACATCAAATCCTAAAAATAAAAAAAGATGCAAATGGGGAGTCGATGACCCCGACAATCACTCACTCCGAGAGAACTTACGATCTGAGCGTTGCACTACATTTCAGACTCCATGTATTTTTGCTTGTATGTGTGTAGAATCATGTCCTACGTGGCTTTTGTACTTGATAGCAAGCAATAGCTAGATGTATAAATGTAGATAGATGTGTGCATGGAAAAATTAACTTCCGCTCCTATGAAGTGTATGCAAAATAATGCAGTCTCTTGTCCCTTAAATGGATGCTAGATGGATGCTTTTGATGCTCTTGAAATTCCTTTGGATGCAACCTTAGGTGATAGTAGTAGATGCTTAGAGCTTGGTCCTTTATTATGATCACATAGCTTTGTATTTATATGATTCCCTTGGTTGAATTTTGTAATTAACCTCTAAAAGGTTGACCACCAAGAAAATAAGATGCCCAATAGCTAGAAAATACCCAAAAGATGCGAGCAAGGGTGCCCATAGGGGGTGGGGGCGCCTAGGTGCAAGCGTCCTAGTTGGGAACTGGTGTCTTGACTCAGAAAAACTGAAGTATAGAAGGTCAAACTAGGCAAGAAGATGTGTAAGACTAAGAAGAAAACCAAAAAGTAAGCAAGGAGGCCAAATACATTGGTCAATTAGTAATTTTCTCATTTATGAATCATACAAATAATGGTATATGATCATGACATAGAAATATACCTAAAGTATGTGATTTAGTGTCTACATTTACCCCCACTTTATGTTGAGCAATGCTTGATAACATAAAGTATATATGAGATGTGTACTTGATAACCATGTAGATCGATGGCAAAAGCATGCCGAGGAGACAAGAAAAAACGTGAAGTGAAAAATATGAAGCATGGAAGCTAGAGAACAAGAAGTGAAAATGACCCTAGAGATGAGAGTGTATGTGTATGTATCACATTGTACTTGTTATTGATGTCACTTGATGTTTGATGATGTGACTATTGCTTCCCATAAGGATGGACCTACAAAAGAGAAGAGCAAAAAGAGTAGTCAAATATGTGTATATGAAAAATTTGATCCAAGTATGTAAAAAGTATGTAAAAATATGTAAAAATGTGAAAAGTAACATGTGCACTTGATCCGTGATGAGTGAAAGGATAGATAGGATCTTGAAAATGATGTAGAAGAACAATTTTTTTGGGTGATCTCACGCCACACCATAAGAAGTGTAGGGATAAATTTCTAGTGTTATTCTCCATCCTTTGATTGTTTCCCAACACTTTATACACCACTACAGATGGTGTGATCCTGCTTTTTCAAATCTGATCTATTTAAATCAAGTTCGATTCCAATGCGAATAGCAAAAGGAGAAAGCATGCATGTTGATTGTTGGAGGATTGTGCATGTTAAGAAAACTATTATGTAGACTGTTGAGAACCATGTTGATCTAATAAAAATGTTATAGCTACCCCCTGGTCATAGGCACCCAAGAAGGGTCGAAGCACCCAGCACTCATTTCTATGTCCTGGGACCTGGCGTATGTGTTGTGTTAAAGACCTAAGTCATATTTTGGGAAATTTAGAGGCCCATCAGATAGACTGTGTTGATTCTATACTAAATTATATTGTATTGTGACTGTGAATTGTTGTATGGGGTGACTGATTCACCTGATGTATGCCACCCTTGTTTGAGTGCATGTGACGTTGCTAGGAGGATGTGGCCCAAAGGAGGACCAGATGTTGTCTTGAAACTCGATGCCTTATGGGGGAGGAGGGAATATGCTTGGCGAAACGAAGGCACATGCAAACAAAGTGGCTAGAAATATATGTTGATGCAAACAAGACAAATATGCAAATAGACGATAAAGTGTAAGCTAGTAAGCAACAAGACAATGTAGACCGCAAAAAGTGGGTTGCAAACATGGGACATCACTCACAATGTCGCAAGATAATCAGGGCCAAGGTGTCCAAAAGCATACAGTGTGCACATAATACAAAGGGAAAATCCCGTAAACAATGGCATATAATAGAAAAACAAAGACAAACAAAGGACAAGCAAAGAGTAAATGAAAATATGGTAACAAATAGTTCATGCAAAGAAAATGTTGCACATGAAGCACCCATTAGCATGTTAGAAAGATAAAAATTATGTCAAATCGGGTATGATCTGATATAGTAATGTGCTAGTATGAATTGGAAATAGTATAAATAAAAATGATAACACTTGTGATGTGTACTAAAGTAGATGCCCCAGCCAGCCCACTGTGGGACCGGTAAAGGTACAAAGCCAAGCATCCATGTTACATGTAATGATCTGTGTAAAACCGCATTAAAAACTAAAAGGAAAGTGAGCACACATGTGCATATGATAAAGATAATGACATACCTAGTATCTATCTAACATAGTAAACAAAGTGTACATGCGAGTAGAAGTAAAAAGAACAATGTGCACCCAAGATATGCAATATTTTTTTAGTGTGAATGGAATGGAATGTGAGTGTGAGAGAGTAAATTTTAATGAGTATGTATGAGATGAGGTTCATTTATAAAATACCCTTCAGCAATCGAGAATGAACCATAGAACAAGAGCGCATCATCAGGAAATGGTTTGAATTGTGTGCTAGAAAGATATGATTGACAAAGCATAGAGTGTAGAGAGTGAATGATTATGGTGAGGTTCATTAAATATTTAGACCCTCAGTAATCAAGTATGAACCGTGGAACTAGAGTTTGTCATCGAGTAGTGTGTTATTTGAGAATGTGATGCAAGAAAGATGTGTCGTAAATGCGTCGAGTGTTAAATGTGTAGTGTGTGTGATGTAAGGTTCGTGAATGTAGTGAGCCCTCAACAGTCAAGTGTGAACCATAGCACGAGAGTGTGTCATCGGGTAATGATGATATAATGTGTGTATCAAAGCACTAAAATAAATAAATCATGAAACATGGAGCATTAAGTGTGATAGGACATGCTAGAAACAATTGATAGTGCTAGAAGGGGGAGAAGTGTGATGCCCCCAAGTATGTCAATGATGGAGATCTATGTGGTGATGCAAGAGGTACCATGCCATTGTGGGAGAGCATCATTTGTATCATGATAAGAGAGAGGGCCAACACAATGGTAGGTAGAAGCAACAATAGGACCATCACATGGTGGCGGAGTTTGAAATGGGTCTTGAGGATCAAAATAAGGAATAGTTTATTTGACAAAAATGATTGGCTACTGAAGTGGTGGATTATTGGGTAACATTGTAGAAGACTCAGTAGGAGGAGGTGTTGAACTAATTTTTAGAGGAGGTTGCTTAGGTTGACTTCAAAATACCATAGATGACTTGAGAGGGGACGGAATGAGACTAATTTTGAGATGCGGTTGCTAAAATTGAGTGGATTGCATAGGTGGTTCTTGAGTGACCGAAGAAGTGATAGTATGATGCTCATTAAACATAGATGAATCAGATTTATGAACCCATTTAGATGCAGCATTTGGAGATGGGCATGTAACATAATGTTGTGCAATGAATGAGAAAAAATCTTGACACTCAATATGTTTGATTCTTGATTATAAAGCATAGAAATCATTGTCATTATGTCCATTGATTCGATGATAAGCGCAAAATGGGAGACCTTGATATTTGATTAGTCGATAAGGAGGATAACAATGATTAGTTGGAAAAATGATCAATTGATGGGTGAGGAGATGCAGAAGAATATATTATTGCTTATCATTGAAATCAAACTTGAGAGGCGGGAGTGGCAATATTTGAGGTTCATTGATATGAGCACATGTAGAAGACATAGAATGAGGATGAGAAGAAGAACTAGCATGAGCCTGAGAAGCGTCCTTAAGATGTTGGATTTCAGATTTAAGAGATGTAATCGTGGATTCCATAGCCTGAAATTTATCTTGAAATAAAGAATGTAAAGCTTGAATAGACTTTTAGAATGATTGATTGGCATTAGAACTAATAGAGTCATCAAAGAGATGGTCGAAGATGGTGTTGACTTTTGAAGACAACATGTTCATAAGGAGATACATAATAGCTACAGGTTTGTGAAGAGAATATTTACAAGATGAGTGCATTTGAAGAAATTGAAGCAAAGAGACTTGAGAGACCTTATGAACCATGAGAGAAGAAAAATGAGGATCCAAGAGTGTTTGAATTCATGTAAAGTTCACAAATGATTAAGAAAATATTAAAAATAAATGTTAAATCCTAATTACGAGTCATAATGAAATGATAATGCAATAAAGAGAATATCCGACCTAATCAATAAGTAATTAAACTTGAAACCTTTAGTGCACGAGAAGGGATGAGATGCTTAGTTATTTCGTAATTAAACCTAGAATCGTGCCAAACTGAAAAATTGTTGGAACATGAGGACATAATATCGCAAATGAGCCTAGAAAATTGTGTGGTCATCGAAATGTTGGGACTGGGGTTCCTAGACCCAGGTTCGGGCGCACAGGTGCCAAGGACCTTCTATAGTTTCTTGTGACTACGCAAAACCTCATAGACTAAATTTTATAGGGTCACAAGATATTCTCTAAATGTCACCATTAGTCGCATGTATGTCGTTGATTGATCGTTGGGTGCACATAAAACCTGCAAAGAGAAAGAGCACCTGCAAAACCCCAAAACACATCAAATCCTAAAAGTAAAAATATGCAAATGGGGAATCAGACAGACCTGTAAATCACCCGACTAAGTGAACTTAAGATCTAAGCGTTGCACTACATTTTAGACTCCATGTAGTTTTGTGTGTCTGTGTGTGTATAATAGTGCCCTGGGTGGCTCTCATAATTGATAGCAAGCAATAGCTAGATGTATAAATGTAGATAGATGTGTGCATGGAAAAATGAACCTCCCCTCCTATGAAGTATATGCAAAATAATGCAATCCCTTGTCCCTTGAATGGATGTTAGATGGATGTTTTTATTCTCTTGAAATGCCTTTGGATGCAACCTTGAATGATAGTAGTAGATGCTTAGAGCTTGGTCATTTATTATGATCACATAGCTTTGTTTTTATATGATTCCCTTGGTTGAATTTTGTAATTAACCTCTAAAGGCCGACCACCAAGAAAATAAGATTCCCAACAGCTAGAAAATACCCAAAAGATGAGAGCAAGATACAAAGAGGTCGAGGGCGCCCAAAAGGGACGAGGTCACCTAGGCGTTGGTGTCCCGACTGGGCATTGGTTTCTAGACTCATTAAAACTTAATTATCGAAGGTCGGACTAGGAAAGAAGGTGTGTAAGACCAAGAAGAAAACCAGAAAGCAAGCAAGAAGGGAAAAGACAAGTGGTCAATTAGTACTTTTCTCACTTAGGAATCGAATGAATAGTGGTATGTGATCATGACCTAGAAATATACTTGAAGTGTGTGATTTAGTGTCTACATATGGAAATATTTTCAATCTTTCACTATGGTTCGTGGGACCCTTTGATATTATTGAGTAGATAGGACTAATAACACACCTGACCGGCTTTGTCACCTATCCTATCTTGAGCCCATGATGCATTTTATGTTTCAATATTGTGGAGATAAATACGTTATTCTTATCATGTATTGAATTGAATAGCATTATAGATGGAGGTGAGCATAAACATGATTTTGGAGCCCATACATATTGTAAAGTGCGGGACCCTATCCCTTCAAGGGTGTGAGCTAGATCAAGTTCATGTTCAATGAGATAGTAATGATGAAATCAGTAATCGCTTGGCGGGATGTAGGGACCTTGCAAGTACAACGTCCTAGCCTCTTCTAGTGACTTTCCATAGGAATTCTAAGATGAGGGGAATGTGATTCCCTTTTTCTAATGCATTATATTTATTATGATTAGACTATTGATCTTGCCTTACGTTTTTATCATGGTTATATTTCAGCATTTAATGCCCAAACTGTTATATCTTGATTTCAATTACATATATATATATATAAGGAACGGTACTTGATTCAGATGATTTGATTACCATGATTTAGCTTGGAAATTATGGCTTATATATTAGGGTCATGATTTTAGCATAACTTTATTTTCATTTCATCTTGGTGAACATTGAAATACTAGATTAAAATGTCAATTGATTTTGAACAAATTTAATTTAGTTATATTTAATCATGTGGTAATTAAGAATGGTCAAGTGATATATAGCTTGGATGTTTAGACAAGTTGTCAATTTTAATGAATTTTGCATTTATTCTTTTAGATAACATAATTAGGAAATTGTATGATTATTACATGTGAAGTTGTGAATTATCATACACTCTTATTATTTGTAAATAGTGATTTCTTATCATGTGTTAGGAAGATATGATGTGTGTGTTGATTGTATAGGGAATATGTATTCGTATATAGATATTCACATTCAACTATTGGAGGATAAAGGGACTAACCCCTTAATGATTCACTCCTGAGCATAGGGTCACCCCATATGTGGAGACTTACAATTAAGTTGTTACAAATGTTTTTCTTAAATATCTAAGGATATTGGATACAACATTTTGGGGCCAATTCTGATCTTATTGTATCCTTGGCACCATCTTTGCAAAGTTCCCCAATGCTTCCTAAGGTGGTCCTTCCATTTCCTCAATGTTCCTTGGACTTGCAAGTTGTTTATTGACATGTTGAACTAACCTTGTTATTTTCCTCTTTTGTTCCTTGGTTACACCTATGGAACTATTCTTTGGTCCCCTTAGTTCCACCCCTTCACCGACAAAACAGTGTTTCATAGCTTTGAATATTAGTATTCTGCAGATTGAAGAGAATGTAATCTTTGACAAGTTTTGAAACAAAATAAAAAAATACATGGAAGTCATAGGTTAGTGTTCTGCAGGCTAAACGAATTTACAAAGGAAGATCGTGGAACAAAGGAGTGAAGAAACTTAGTGCTTCATGGACTTGGTGATTATAGTGTTTTGTAGAATTAGTTATTTCCACGAAACAAAGGGTGTAGTCCACTCAACATAAGTCATGATGCTAAGAGAAAATTTCATGAGGAGCCATGAAATAAAAAGAAGTAAGTTAGAATGCAATGAATTACGGATGTTACAGAACAAGGAACTTAATGTTCTACGGGTTTCTCAAGGTATAGTGTTTTGTGGAGCTACAAAAGTCGTGGAACAAAGAAACATGATTGTGGGGAGAGAATGTCAAGATACAAAGGAAACCCCACAGAACAAGAAAAAGCCATGAAATACTTAAAAGATCAAACCAAATCCATGAAACAAAATGCACAATTAGAGAGACATGAAGCAAAGGAAGATTATCCTAAATCTACATAACAAGGAAGTTTTTCACGGAATGATCGAATTTGCATTTTTACCATAACTTTCAACTCAGAAATTGATTTCACCTCAAACCAAGTGCATTGGGAACATATTGGAGATCTTATGGAGAGAAATAACACAATTCAATCAATCAACAACACTAATTATATCAAATTCCCAAAAATAATACTCTTCTAGTCAAGAAAATCACTTTTGTTAGGCCAAAATGCTTCACAAGGGTCAAATTTGATCATCTGGTCCTATATCTTCATTTTATCCTATTACAAATACTCACCCAGTGCTAATTTAACTCTTATTTTGAATTCATGTGGATGGACTCATGAAATTATTTCAAATTTGTCAAAATTGTCCCTAAAGACTTCTAAAGCCATGCACGAGAGGTGAGTTCATGAATACACCAATCTAGTAACACCCAAAATGAAATTGTTACCTTTTCCTATACCCTTTATATTGTTTGTGGAGTGTGTTAAATTTCATACCTTGACTCTTTGGTTATACCTCATTTTCTTCCCTTTTTCCCTTCTAGACTTATTAGGTCCAATTAGGGTTACCCTGACTGTATTTCCTCCATAACTTTTATTCTAGAAACATTTTTCAAGATCATCTCGACACTTATGGATACCCGTTAGGCTCATTATTGTTTGTACCAAGTTTCATTAGGTCTTGTTTTGTAACACACCTATCAAATTCCACTTTTCTCTTCTATGACTAGTCTTACCCTATCTTTCTATTGTCCTTTCTCCAAACTGTCATGTTTATCTCTTAGTTGGGGCAGGTTTTGCAAGGAATTCTTCTTAAATCTCTATCTAGGTATTATTCAGGATGTTTTGTATGAAGTTTCAGGTCTTTATTCAAAGTTTAAAGTTTAAATCTCACAATTTCCCACCAAACCTCCTCATTAACCTGTCATAGACTCAATGTGGGACTGTCATGAATAGTGGACAAGTAAAGGATAAAACAAGCTTTCACACCCTTTTAATAAGGTTATCCCTTACTTATAGTTATCAAGCATCCAATTTTTAGTTCCAACACTTCTAGTAACGATTCAATCATGAAAACCTTATCATCTTAAACATACAATTCTTGGTGCTACTGAGTTCCTTCTACAAAATGTCAAAGAAATCTTCAAGAAAACTGAGAGATTCGATAAAATTTCTACACTATATCTTAAGAAACCCCATGGTATATATTTATACTATGTTTCAATGATTTTTGATGGTTCATTTCAAAGGAAACTCAAATTTATCACCCCCAAACCCTATTTCAAGGGTTTAATCTACCTATGGAGCTTGAGAGGTATAAAAACCTCCTTAAAATGTATAAATTTGTTTCCAAAAATCTTGATCACCTTCCTTAGCTCTATGTTTATATGACTAAACCTCTCAAACTAATATCAAGGTGGAAATGCTTACAAATTAGATCATTCTTCTCAAAATTCTCGTGCTCTGCTCTAAAACAAGGTATATTCCATTATCAAGGGGTTTCTTGCAAATAGTTTAACAAATATCCCTCAATTAAGTCTCTAAGGACTTAGGCACTCTGAGTATGTCTTAAAAATTTTGAATCATAATCTCCCGGTACTACCTTTGAGTTCTTCCTCTCAGTATAATCAATTTCTCCTTTGATAAGATCTCAATACCTACCATAAGCCTATTAAAAGACTCCTAGCAAAATCATACACTCAAATCAATGAAAACTCACAATATATTTACACTCAAATACTAAAACTCTTACCACCATCACGGATTCTTTGATCTCTCTTTAATAGAAAATATGTGCAAGTTCTTGATCCTTAAAATGCACTTAAACCACGGAAATCCACCATCAAAATTGTGTATACACAAGTTATTCTCCAAACTATCTTAGAACTCCTTCCTTGATCCTCATTCGAATGGAATGAGACCAAGATAGTTACTAAATTGTTCAAATACATTCATAATCCCTTTAAAATTGAATCTTTCTCCCTTTTAGACCCATGGTAATATGAATAGCCCTTAGACAATTTCGTGGCTTAAGCTAAGACTCAAGACCCCTATAAACACTCAATTAGGACCACCTAGACCTTTACAGGTCTTATTCCATGTTTAACACTCATAAAGGACCTACAAGACATCTTAAACTCCTAATTCATGTCCAAAATAGCCTTCAAATTCAAATTCACAATTTTTGGAGGGAAAGTGTAGAATTTGAATTTGGAAAGGACCACACACACACACACACACAAAATTGATGTTAAAATCCCTATTTACATAATTAGGGAGGATGTTCATGCATCAAAAGGGATTTCCAAAGAGAACAATTTTGCAAAAATAGTGAAGAAATCCATGTGGCTTTAATTGCAAAAGTTTTGGTTATTGCACATCATTTTCAATGATCAAAAAGGTTGAAGATGATTCATTCTCATACTCCTTTGCCCATGGATGCTTCTAGAAGAATAATATGTCTCTCCTACCCCCACCAAATGAAGAATGGATTATCGAAGTATCAAGAATTATACACTTGGCAATTTCACATTCGTTAACCCTCCTAATTACATGGTTCTACATTAATGGGCATGCCTTGGCACATGGATCATCAATTGACATACTCTCACCCTTTGGATTAGCATATGTATACAATGTTTTTTTAGGTGTGAGAGGTAGTTGTATAAAAGTGAGTGTTTGTCCTCACTTTGATGGGGTTAGAAGATCATTTTGGGGTCTCCTCACCACGTGGAAAGGGAGGTTTCTGCTTTAGAAGTGTGGGTTTTCATTTGTGGAGCAGCTTTGTAGAGAATTGGTTGCTTATGCTTGTCATTTACAGGTTCATGCTAAGTTGGTTGTATTATAGCCATTAGTAGGATTTGAGACTCATTATTACATGTTTCCCTTACCTCCTTTATAAATGGACACACAAATCCTTTTTCCATGTGTGACTTTGATGTTCCTTCTTGTAAATAAATCTGAAATCAAAAAAATTTCATTTTCCTCAATAATTTTGTGTTGATCATGTCAAATAACTATAAAGAAGCAATTTGCAATCGATTGTTTGATTGGATATTGAGGGTTTGTTGTATTGTAGTGGTACCTTGCATCATTGGCTTTAATTATAAACCTCCTTTCTATAATTTCTAAAAATCCATACTTTCTCACCTTAGGGTGTCCTTTGGTGTTGGAGATTTGGTGTGATGAGTGTGTGAGACTTCATTCTCAGGTGTCTGCATGTCAGGGTTTCAAGAGTTATTTTACATTATTCTCCTCATTTGGGTGTCCACGAGGGTAAATAACCTTTGGAGGGTGATCTCCATTTGATTCCGAGTGTGAATGCATGAAAAATTGTAAAGATAAAATGGTTATGTAGCTACATCCTCCCACTAGTCCTCGTTCCCCTTATTTCCATCCCATTTCATCTCATTTTACACTATTGTTTTCCCTACCCCTGTAAATTTCATCATTTATTGTAAATTCAACATCTTGTGCATATTTTGAGTGGAGTTTCCCTGATTTCTCAATGTTAGCATCTCGAGTATCTTTTCATTCCAAGTTGTCTATAGATTCCTTTCAAATTGATGCTTATGATCACCCTAAACATGTCTTTAGTGGTTTGTGTCTAATGTATCAAGTGATTGCAATGCTTATGTGACCATTTTTATGAATGAGCATTGCATTTTGTGGTTGTATTTTATCTTAGATTGAGGTTCTAGCAAGTTTTAGGTATTGAAACAAAATATTTCCCTCCCCCTTTCAAGCCACCCCTTAGGTCCTCTCACCTTGGTTAAGGTAGAGCCATAAAGTGGCAGGTGAAAAACCACACACTTAGTTAGGTGCCTCCTTTTCATATCCACAGAGTAGGTCATCAGAGGAATATAGATCCATTCCCAGTTGCAAATGAAAAAGTAATGAGATCCATCACTCTTCCTTTCCCTTATTTGATACACATTGCTCTTTAATTTTGTGTGGAGTGTTATATTGGGAACCAATACCTTATTGGCGCCATTTTTGGGGACTTGAATGATAATTAAGGTCATTCTAGGTTGATTTGACAAAGTTTCATACAAAATTTATCAGTCTCGGTCTACAAGAAGTTTCTCCAAGGTTTCCTTCAAGTTTCGTCAATTTATGGTGTTCAATCAAGCTCTTGAAATAAGGTTTATCGAGAGGTTTGTTTGATTTTCTTCTACTTTATGTTTTCATGAAAGAATTAAGTGCTTCTCAAGGACAATTCACAATGTCTAGAGTGCAATCTCTAGTGGCGACTCCACCCTCATCTAGATCAATTATATTTTTGCTTACCATTACAATATTTTGTTAGTGGTTCATCATTGCAAAAGCGGAAGGTTTAAGGTCATCATTTAGATCAAATACTACCAAATAAATCTTCCTAAATTGGATACTTTGTATAAGAGAAAGAGACAAGATACAAAACCAATTGTTGATCAGATTTCACAAGGCTTCACACTCATCTAATCTTGTTATTTTTCCTTTGAAAGAAGATTGTTTCAGTTCCCTTGAAACGTCAAATCCTAGCATCTGTGTTTTCCAAATCCATTGTTTGTTTGAACAAGCTTCTAGACCTTTAACTATTGGGGATGTTCATTTAAGAAATTCCCACAAAATAACCATCCTCCTCTAGTTCATAGGCCATTTGTTCAAAACCTTATTTATCTTCTTGTTGAAATTCCAACTGAGCACATTATAGATCATCCTCCTCTACGTGCCCCTTTCAAAGTTCGGGTATTTAGACCTATTAATTTTTGGGGCACGCACAGGTATCTAACCGAGGTGCCTAAGATTGCCCAAATTTCAAGGGAATAGTGTCATTACTGGCAATCAACATCTTAGATTGCTTCAAAACATCATTGATGATTATGAGGTGAAACATGAGGATGTTTTCCTAAAGTTATTTGTACACACATTAAAAGAGGAAGCAAGAGAGTGGTTCAATGCATTTCCTAGGTGTTCTATTGATTCTTAGGATGAAATTGTCAATGCTTTTAGAATGCAATATGGAGATAAGATGGATCATGTGTTCCTTCTCTCCGAATTTGAAAACATCAAAAGGAACCCCAATAAATGTGTACAAGAATTTAACACCATGTTCAATAAGACCTTGATGAGATTACCAGCCACCTTGAGACCAAATATTAAATCTTGTTTCATCAAATATTTTGATGTATTTGACAAGGTTCAATGCATTGCCTAGGTGTTCTATCAATTCTTGGGATGAAATGGTCAATGCTTTTAGGTTGCAATATGGAGATAGGATGGATCACAAGTTCCTTATGTCTAAATTTGAAAACATCAAAAATAATCACAATGAATGTGTATAAGACTTTAACACCATGTTCAATAAGACCTTAAGAGATTACCAGCCACTTGAAACCAAGTATCTGAATCGTGTTTGATCAAATATTCTAATGCATTTGACAAGAAAGCAGCTTCTTGAGAGATAAGAACCCCATGAACCTGAGACAAGAATTCAGCATGGCCATTCAAATTGAAAACAACATCAAGGCTACTGGAAAACCACCAAAAAGGGAAGGCGTAAAACTTTTCAACCCTGAAAAACAAATTGGCGAGTTTACTAATTTGAAACAAGTGGTTAAGACCTTGGCAAGGGAAGTTGAAGAAATATCCTACAAGCTAGCAAGATTGAGAAAGGGTTTGTCTTTGGGCCCTCAAGTTCAAAATCAAAATCAAAATCAAAGCAGATTTAGAGGAGATCATAGATCGAGATGATAGAGGAAAGATACCTATGGGTTAAAAATATAGGTAACATCCACCTAAGGACAATAAGCTAGTTTTTTATCCATTGGGTGTACGAATTATAGTTGTTGAAGAACACATCATTGATTGGTGTGATAAATTCTTATTACCTGATGTTCCTTATGAACAATCTTCCCTGAAAGAAGATGTTGCTAAATTAGACTTTGATGATGTATGTGTGCTTGATCATCAAGTAAACTTTGAACAAGGTGGAACCTCCACTGATCTTCTATATGCTAGAACTACTGATGATTTTTGGGCAAGTGTAAACAAGGTATGTTATCTTCCCCTTGAATTTGATGTTGAAGTTGATATGGCTCAATCCTTTGAATTTCCCAATCATGATTTTGAGTACCTAAGAGCTCTAATGATCAAGAAGTATGATGGATAAGTCCCTTCCAAAGAGGATAGGGAATTGTTGATCAATGTAGTTGTTTCCCAAGAGGAGTACAATTTGAGAAGTCAGTAAGTGAAAGGCCATGCCCAAACCTAAAAGAATAAGATGCCAATATTGACCAATATTCCTAAAGGTACCCCAAGAAGAATCTACCATGCAGAGACCCTGTTGTTGCACCAAATCCAAGAGTTCCTTTTGTTGTGTCTATTTTAAAAGCAAGTTTTCCCTCTAAAAACATAGTCACCCTTCCACTCAACACCCCCATACCCAAGTGAATTATTTGTGATATGGCTCAAATCTTAAGCCAACTGAAGACAACAGTCCCTTTAGAAGAATTGCTTAGGATTCGTGAATATAGAAATAGGGAATTTGAGTACTTGAAATTCACTTGACGATGTTGTTGCAAACACATTTCCCTCCTCTTATGGCTGAGAATGAGATCAAAGAATCTAAAGAGATCATTAAACCATCCACTAAAGTATATTTGGGAACTACCCTACTTGACAAATGACTAATTGGATGTTGACCCTTTCTACACTACACTTATGGTTAATGGCTGGCTCCTACACAATTACATGTTTGACTCAAGTGCTTCTTGCAATATCAGCTCATTAGTGGTCATGAATGAACTCATTTTAAAGACAATTGTTACCTATGGAATGTGTTATGTGATGGATTATAGGGAAGTTCTAGTTGTTGGTTATGTGAAACTATTTCTTGTAAAAATGGCAACTCACTCTGGAAAGTACTTGACTATGAATTTTGTTGTTGTTGATGTCCTTGTGAAATGGGGAATGTTATTGTCAAGAAAGTGGGCAGCAATTGTGGGAGGTAGCGTACAAATGGACCTTTCTTATGCTACCATTCCTTTGGAAGGAAATTTTGTGAAGCTACATAGGGAAGAGAAGTTGATGCACCTGATTGAAGATCCTATGAATGCATCATATGAGGTGATGTATACGAGATGCGGATTTGGATAACTTTGTTGGTAACGTAGACTTTGAAGATCAATGCCTTGACCTTGGAGCTCAGTTTGAAGACCCCAATGCTCCTTGGACCATGTATTTTGATGGAGCATGTTCTAGTTTTGGAAATGGAGTAGGAGTTGTATTGTTTTCCCAAAACCAAGGATCTTTTAACTTCTCATTCGATTGTATTTTGAGTGCACAAACAACATTGTTGAATATGAGGTACTCTTGATTGGTTTAACGATTATTTGGAGGCATGGAATAAAGAACTTAGTTGTCAAAGGTGACTCTGAATTGGTTGTTAAACAAATCAAAAAAATTATATATAGCCAAGTGTCATAGATTGAAACGATATAGGACTACAGCTTGTGACTTAATTGAAATGTTTGATTGTTTCGATATTGTATATTATGAAAACAAATCAAATTGTAGTCATGCTGATTGATAGGTTAGTAGTTTTGGCATCTCACTATGATAATGAAGTTGTGTCCCCATACTACAAGTTTGAGGTTGAAATTTTTGTTAGGCCTTCCATACCTAACAACATTAAACATTGGAAAGTATTTGATGATGACTCTCACATCATGAAATTCCTAAGTTGCAAAGATGAGTTTGTTAATCAATTAATTGATCTCGAGCCTATGGTAGAGATATGTGATGGAAAAGAAACCTTGTTTGGGAAGGAGATGATTCATTTGAAGACTAACACAATCCTAAGAGGGTTGGTCAACCTTAAATATGCTTTTGATGGTGTTGATAGAATTGTGAACAAGTTCGCCCATGGTCCTTAATGTAGGAGCATCACTCCAAGGGCTAGTTTAGACATGTAATAATAACTTTGGGCTTGATTATGTCTTTAGAGGTGTCTTATAGGTCATTCATGTTGTTTTGTTGTGCTCTAGAGGTCAAAATTTCAAACTATGGAGTTTCCCTCCATTTTAGCAATTTGAAATTTTGAACCTTGTTTGGAGCCAATTTTGGCTTTCTAGGTAGGTGTAGGGGTTTTAAAGTGTTTCTTACATGTTTTAGTTTATCTTAGGTCTTAAAGGAGTTTTTGGGAGTCTCATTATACCTCATAGTATTGGGGCATACCTCCATATGACCTCTTAATGAGGTAACCATGCATGTAAACCATGGTTCTATGTAACTAAATGGTTCAAAACTTGAGCAAGAGGTATAAAATCTAATTTGTAACTATTTACCATCGTTGATCAATCGAATGAATAAGAATTTGGAGCTCCAAGAATGTGTGAGAGGAAGGAAGAAACAGTTGCAACAATTTTTCATTGTTTTAAAAATTGTATAACATGGTTGTAGATGTTTTCATGAATGTACTTAAGCAAGAAAGAGTAGTGGCAGGTTGGTAAGAAGCTATTTAAACTTATTTACATTGAACTTGTATATGTTCATTAATGATTTAATTGTGGGTGATCCATTGAATTCCAAAAAGTTTGTAACAGGGTACTTTTGCAAGCACAACCAAGAATAAAGGCAAGTATAGTCAAGATTTGGAATGGAAGATATTAACTTAGAGTGTGTGAGTAAAGTTAAAATGTGTCTCAAGTTTTAGTAGTCTTCGGAGCCCCTGATTAAGGAGATAAACCATTAAAATTTCGTGAAAATTCCAAACTAATTAATAACTCCATGTTTCCTTAAGGCAAAGCAAGGTACCGAGTGTCCAAGAACGTAATTATAAAGAGCATGGTAACTGTTGGAAAGAGTAATGGCTAATAAATGTGTACACAGTCATATTAAAGGTGATTTGAAGTCATGAGGGGACATGCTCATCAAATGGTGAAAAAGGTCTCTTCTCGGGGTTTGAGTTAAACCCTCCTAGGGTTTAGTGATAGTTTGTCTTTTGATAGTCTAAAACTCAACCACGAATATCCAAATTGTTAAGAAACAATCTTTAAGGCTTCCTCAACAAGATTTAAGAATAATATTGGAGGGCCAAGGTATTGGCACGAGGATTAGTGACAATCCTCTCTCAAACTTGTACATGCATTTAGGAGACCTATTTGAGGTCCTGGACAAAGTGGGATTTAGGAAATATTTTCTTAAGGAAGTTACTAAGAATTTTTTAACCAAAAAGAACATTAAAATGGGTAGTCAAAACCTCAATTATTTTTTTAACGAAACCATATATAAAAATGTATTCCTATTTTTGTCATGTGACAGGGCTACTAAAATGAAATATGTCTAGAGAGTGAAAGAGAGAGAAAAGGACATAAGCATTGGGAAGTGAGAAAAACCCTAGTACCCACACCTCAAGCTTCCAAAATGGTATTCAAAAGTGGTCTTGGTTTACTTGGGTGGCTTGGGATTGTTCCACCTCAACTCATCACTAGCCTTGTTCTTGAGAAGCAAAATAAGCAATTTTTTCCAAAGGAGACCAAATGAACTATTTCTTGTAATTCCAATGAATTTGATGATTGTCTTGGCATGAATAAAGGAAAGAGAGCTTGTTGTAAAATTTTCAACAATCATTTTGAGCATTTGAAGTCAAATTTACAAGTTTTGGAGGATTCTTGAGTTGAGAAAACAAGCATTTTGCAAGCTAAGAGTAATTGATTGATTGTGTTGGATCAAACTAACTTGGTTGAGACTGCAGAGGTGTTGTATGTTCTACATCATTTGGTATCAGAGTGGAGAATAAGAATAAATATTGACAAAGAAGAAGACAGAACAAAGAAAGAAGTAGAGAAGAGAAAAGATTTGCAAGAGAAGTGAAGAGATTGATATGAAGCCACAAAGAAGAGTGGTCAGAGGAGGAAATAGAGAGCAGCCTAGGGACACTGAGTTGGTTGTTGTGTTGAGAAACATATAGGACAAATTAGGAGCATTGGAAGTTGCTCAAAGAAGAGGGAAGGCATTGGATGAAGACAAAGTGATGAAGAATAAAGAAAGAGAGAGGTAGCGCAGAAAAGAGCACCGGAGGAAGGAGCAGAGAGGTAAAGATCCTAAAAGTAGTCATGGGAGTAGGTACTAAGCCAAGGATGAAGGTACCAAAGTATGGTGGAAGCTTGCATCCAGAAGAGTTGATAGACTGGATAGAAAAAATGGATAAGTACTTTGATTTTGAGAACATTGCAGATGATAAGAAGGTAAAATTTTCATGTACAAAACTAACAGGGCATGCTGCTATTTGGTGGGATTTTGTGCAAGAGAAAAAGAGTGAGTAGAGGAAAGGATAAGATCAAGAAATGGGATAAGATGGTTGCAAAACTGAAAGGTAAGTTTATTCCTTCAGATTACCAGACTAGTTTGTTTAAAAAGTTACAAATTTTGAGACAAAGGGAAATGAATGTAGCTAACTATACTGATGAGTTTTACAAATTGGCAATGAGATATGGTCACATAGAGGATGATGTTGAAGAGGTGGCTAGATATGTGAATGGTTTGAGGTTAAACATACAGATGAAATCAGTTTGTTCAATTTAAGGACAGTGGAAGATGCGTACCAAAGCAGTGTTGAAGGCGAGAGAGAAATTGTCAGAAGCAAACTCGGTACTTAAGAGGTAGAGGGAGAGGATTGAGAGGAAGAGGTCAGCAGTCAAATAGAGGAAAAAAACAACAACAAACTAATGAGGAAGAGGTAAGTAGCTCACAAACACAAGGTACTTTTATAGGTGGATATCCTAGGGGTGGTTACTCATACAGAGGTAGAGGTGGATTTGGAAGAGGAAGAGGTGAATTCACTGGAAAGTGCTTCAAATGTAATAAATTTTCCATTCATAGGTCATTTAAGTGCCCTAAATATCCACAAGCAAGCAGCAGCAGAGAGTTAATGAGGCAAGAAATCAATTGCATATGTTGATGAGGAAGAGAGTGTGGCATCACCATCACTAGTGGAGGAACCAGAAGTAGGTGAAGCATTGATGATGAGGAGAACCTTGATGAATACAAGCAAGAGGAATGAAGAACCAGTATAAAGGAGGACATTATTCAAAACCATATGCAAGGAAAAAGGTAAATGTTGTAAACTCATCATTGATAATGGTAGCACTGATAACTTAGTTTCTTCTGAGATGGTTGAAAATCTAATCTTGAAAGGAATGAGGCATCCTAATCCATACAAATTTTATTGGGTTCAAAAAGATCATCAAGTGTTGGTGAGTCATCAGTGTTTAGTTGATTTCAAGTTGGTAGATATCATGATCAGGTTTTATGTGATGTATTTCCCATGGATGCATGTCATCTTCTTATTGGGTAGACCATGGCAATTTGATATAAAATCCATCCATGATGGATGGGAAAACACATATACTTTTGTGAAGAATGGGGTTAGACATACATTGAATCCATTGAAGGATAGACAAGCATGGCATGAAGAGCATCCTAGAGTGATGTTAATGGGATTGAAAGCATTCTTTCAACAGGAAGAAGAGGATGATGTGAAAGAAAGAAAAGTTGGTACAGTTAAGATGTGGGAATGGCTAAGTGGAGAGAAGGAATACCAAGGAAACATGCAAAGGAAAATGAGTAAAGAAGGAGAAGAAGATGGATTTGCACCTCATCTACTAAGAACAAGGACAGTGATCAGCTCTTAGAGACAGTCAAGAATGGATACAACTCAGAACTTGAGGAAGACAAAAAGCAATCAGACATAGTGAAGGGTGAAAATAGTCTTGTAAAGTGTGACAAAATAGTCACAGAAGACCAAAGATTGCAAGAACAAAAGGAGAAAGAGCATGAAAGGTAAATGGTGAATAAGGAGGAGGAGGTAGCTCAGATTTTTCATTCTAATTATTCTTTGAATATTTCTTATGCGAGTCTCCGACAGGCAAGGTAAAGTTGGAACTGTTAAATGAGAAAGATGATGTCAAGCAAAGGTCATTAGTATCCAGTTTTGAAGGTGAAACGAATCAAGAAGAGCAAAGGGAAGGTTTCAAGCATAGTTTAACAATTAAAGAACATGAAGAACCATCACATACGGGCATGAACCAAGTGAATAATCTTAGACAAGAAGTGAAGGACATCATACATTGTCTAAAAAACATCATTTTCTCAAAAGTATTATCATTTCAAAGGCTAAAGAGAATGTGAAAATCGTGGTACATTTTTGGAAGAATAAAACAAGGAGTTTAGTTAGAAATCAATTTGAAGCCCATGTGCAATTGGAAGAAAAGAAAGAAGCAAAAGAACAAGCTTGCAAGCAAAGACATGATGAGAAGACTTCTTCTTTTCCTTGGGAGTATGATGTAGGAGCATCACTCCAAGGGCTAATTTAGGAATGTAATAATCAATTTTGGCTTGAGTAGATCTTTGGACATGTCTTAGGGGTCATTCATGTTGTTTTGTTGTGCTCTAGAGGCAAAATTTTAAACTATGGAGTTTCCCTCCATTTTAGCAATTTGAAATTTTGAACCTTGTTTGGAGTCAATTTTGACTTTCTAGGTAGGTGTAGGGGTTTAAAAGTGTTTCTTGCATGTTTTAGGTTGTCTTAGATCTTAAAGGAGTTCTTGGGAGTCTCATTCTAGCTCCTAGTCTTGAGGGGATACCTCCATATGACCTCTTAATGAGGTAGCCATGCATGTAAACCATGTTTCTGTGTAACTAAATAGTTCAAAACTCGAGCAAGAGGTATAAAATCCAATTTGTAATTGTTTACCATCATTGATTAATCAAATAAATGAGAATTTGGAGCTCTAAGAATGTGTGAGAGGAAGGAAGACATAGTTGCAACTATTTTCATTGTTTTCAAGACTATATAACATGGTTGTAGATGTTTGCATGAATGTACTTAAGTAAGAAAGAGCGGTGGCAGGTTGGTAAGAAGCAATTTAAACTTATTTGCATTGAACTTGTATATGTTCATTAATGATTTGACTATGGGTGATCCCTTGAATGCCATGAAGTCTATAACATGGTACTTTTGCAAGAACATTCAAGAATTAAGGC
Source organism: Taxus wallichiana var. yunnanensis (assembly GCA_018340775.1). Taxonomy (NCBI): domain Eukaryota; kingdom Viridiplantae; phylum Streptophyta; class Pinopsida; order Cupressales; family Taxaceae; genus Taxus; species Taxus wallichiana. The sequence goes on from CM031234.1 coordinate 789,588,505, forward strand.
AAGTATAGTCAAGATTTGGGAAGGAAGATGTGAACTTAGAGTGTGTGAGTGAAGTTAGAATGTGTCTCAGGTTTTAGTAGTCTTCAAATCCCCGATTAAGGAGATAAACCTTTAATTTTTGTGAAAACCCCAAACCGACTTATAACCCCATGTTTCCACGAGGCAGAGCAGGGTATCTAGTGTGCAAGAACGTATTTATAAGGAGCATGGTAACCTTTTGGTAAGATTAATGGATAAGAAATGTGTACACAAACATATTAAAATTGATTTTAAGTCTTGGGGCACGTGCTAACAAATGGTGACAAAAGATCTCTTCTCATGCTCGAGTCAAACCCTCCTAGGGTTTAGTGATAGTTTGCCTTTTGATGGTCTAAAACTCAAGCACATAGATCCAAATTGTTAAGAAACAATCTTTAAGGCATCGTCAACAAGTTTCCAAAAAAATATTGGAAGGACAAGGTCTTGGATATTGAGGATTAGTGACATTCCTCTCTCAAAACTTGTACATGCATTTAGGAGACCTAAATTGAGGTATGGACAATGGGACATAGGAGATATTTTCTTGAGGAAGTTACTGAGAACTTTTATACCCAAAAAGAACATCCAAATGGGTAGTCAAAACCTCAATTAGTTTGTTAAGAGAAACCATATATCAAAATTTATTCCTATTTTTGTCTTGGGACAAGGCTAGTAAAATGAAATGGGCCTAGAGGGTGAAAGAGAGAGAAAAGGACATAAGCATTGGGAACTGAGCCAAACCCTTATACCCACACCTCAAGCTTCCAAAAGAGTATTCAAAAGTGGTCTTGGTTTACTTGGGTGGCTAACATATTGTTCCAACCTACAACTCACCATCAACCTTGTTCTTGAGAAGCAAAATAGGCGTTTTTGCCAAAGGAGACCAAATGAACTATTTCTAGTGATTCCAATGAATTTGATGATTAGCTTGGCATGAATAGAGGTTAGAGAACATGTTGTAAAGTTTTCAAATATCATTTAGAGAATTTGAAGTCAAAATAGTAAGTTTTGGAGGATTCTTGCGTTGAGAAAACAAGCATTTTACAAGCTAAGAGTGATTGATTGATTTTGTAGGATCAAACTAACTTGGTTGAGTGTGTAGACGTGTTGTATGCTTTGCATCAATCCTAGAGATGTAACTAAATGTAACTTAGGAACTTTCCAAGATCCAAGAAAAGTTTGGTTGGGTAGCAATTTAAATGCAGATGAAAAACAATGCCTATATCAAACTATTAACAAAAATATTGATTGTTTGACTTGATCCTATTCTAAGTTTTAAAACCTATAGGAGGATCTGTTTCAAGCATGTGATACCTTTAGAGCCTCACACCAAGCCCTTTAGGCAAAAACAAAGGCCAATCAACCCCATCCTTGCAACTAAAATGCAAGAGGAGCTTAAGAGACTCAAGGATGGAGGCATCATTCAACCTACAAGATACTCTTCATGGGATGTCAATCCGAGTTCAAAGAAGAAAAGAAAAATGGGGACATTTGATTATGTGTTGACTTCATAAATTTAAACAAGGCTTTGTTGAAAGACAACTACCCTTTGCCAAACATGGATAATAATTTGCAAAAGGTAACAAGGTCGAAATGTTGTCAACATTGGATGGTTTCTCAGTTACAATCAAGTGGTGGTTAAAGAAACCGATCCATACAAGACCGCTTTCACCACCCCCTGGGAACCTATGTCTATGTCAAAATATCATTTGGTCTAATGAATAGAGGAGCTACTTTTCAAAGAGAAATGGATGTTGCATTTGTTAGATTCATCTATGAGTTTATTATGGTTTACCAAGATATAATAATTTTTCCTAGAAGAAGGGTGATCACTTGAACACCTTGAAAAGATCTTGCTCAGTGTGTAGAGAACTTGGTATCTCATTTAATCCTAGGAAGTGTCATTTTGGAGTACAAAGGTAAAGTTGTTAAGGCACATTGTGTCTCAAGAAGGAGTTATGATTGACCCTATGAGACTGGAGGCAATTGACAAAATATGTGTTCCCAATCCAAGAAGGGTATATAATCTTTCTTTGGTCAAATTAACTTTGTAATGTTTGTGTCTAACTTTGTTGAGATCACTCTACCTATCACAAGTATGTTGAAGAAAGATCGTATTATCAAGTGGTGAGAGGAGGCACTACCGCAAGCATTCAAAGGAGTGAAAGATGTATTAAGACTCCCTTGTGTTGGCTAGTCCATATTATAATAAGGAGTTTCAAATTTTCTCCTTTGCATATAAATTTACCATTGCCTCAATTTTATTGCAAAAGGATGATGAAGGCCATGAGAAACCAATTGCATTCTTCAGAAAGGCCTTACAAGGATCTAAATTGAAGTACACAATCATGGAAAAGCATGGCTTTTGCTTTGGTAAAGGCCACTAAAATTTTCAGACCTTACATCTTGAGCTCAAGGGTCGTTGCCTATGTGCCACACACCATGGTCAAAGACATTCTGACACAAATGGAAGCTTCAAGCAAGAGGTGCAAATGGGTTAACAAACTCCAAGAATATGACATGGACATTCAAACCACCAAGTTGGTAAGAGGCCTAGGTTTGGCAAGACTGATGGTAGAAGCAAATATGCAAGTTGTTGAAGTAAACAATGTTGTTGATTTAGGGATCCTTATGAAAAGGTATGTGCTTCCATTTGGTACAAGGACATTGTGTACTACTTGAAGAATTTGAATTGTCCTTTTGGCCTAAACAAGAATCAAAGAAGGACATTGAAGTTGGTGTCCCAAAAATACATCTTGACTGACTTTGGTTTAGCTGGAAAAAATCGAAAGGGGTCTTGTTAAGATGTATAACTGAAGATGAAGCTCAAGGTTGATTAATGAGTTTCATGAAGGAGTTTTTGGTGGCCATTATGTTGTTAAAGTGAATACTCATAAGATTTTGAGGGAAGTTTATTGGTGGCCATCTTTGTTTAGTGATGTTGCTCAAGTTGTGAGGAGGTGTGAAGGTTGTCAACATTTCTCAGGTAGGCTAAAAGCTTCAGGATCATTGCCATTACAACCCATTTTAGTTGAGGCTCCTTTTAGACAATGGGGGTTGGATTTTATTGGAAAAATGACAAAGGCATCTAGTGTAGGCCACAAGTGGATTTTTATTCATTCATATTACTTCACCAAGTGGTCATGGACTTCCAATTAACAACATCATTTGTAGGTTTGGTGTCCCAAAGAGAATTAGTTGTTGATAATGTCATGAGTTTCAGAGCTAAACCTCGTGTACGACAACCAAATTAGGAAAGTGTGACAACCTTATTCACCTCAATTTTTTTCTCTAGGAGTTTAGTCGCATTTTGGTTCAAAAATCTCAACAAACTTTTCATTTTGTTCATACTAAGTTCTCTCTATATAGTTGTTCCTTATTATACATATGTGTAAGATTTCACTTTAATGTTTCGAGAAAGAAAACTAATTAATCTGCACTAAGATAACTAATTATTGTGCATTTAGATTACATCCAATTTGTTTTCTAACCACTAGATTCCCCATTCACTCAACTAGGTTGTCTTGCATTGAGCTCAATTGGCTTAAAAGATGCAAAGGAAAATTCCCAATTTATGTGAAGACGTTATATCCTTAGAACATGGGAAAATTCAAAAAATCTAATAACATTCTTTTCTTGAGACACGTCCATTCTATCTCACTTAAATCTTTCTATGTTCCTTGAGTCTTTTGATGCTAAAGTTTCCTTAGTCCGGTGTGATGTGATCTTGTTTTCGCTTCCTTTTATTTAGTGCATATATTTCTATTTTTCTACTGCAATTTTTATCTTAGTACATAATCTCAAGTCTCTACCAAGAGTTCATGTCCACCTTAGGGGCTTGTATAGCTAGTTTTCGTGGTCACAAGTAGAAGCACGAGATTCCATGTTACATGGACATCCTTTATTTTCTCAGTTTTCTTATTTGAAGAATTTATTTAGTGCATAACCTTTAGTTTATGGAGTTAATTTAAGCATTGATAGTCGTACCTTAAATATTCTTATTCCTTAGTCCCATTAATGGTGTTTTCTTGTCTTGATTTTGTTCTGGGTTTCTTGATTTTTTTCCCTCTTATCTTCCTATTGTTGTTAGGCCAGAATTTGTTAGTTCTACAGTTTTTAGATAGTTCTAACTTTTATTTATTTTGGATTGCAAGTTACAAATGTGTCGATAATAATTTTCTTTCATTCCACTTAGGAAACGGTCAAATGATGTGGACTATACATGCATTACATTGATTGTTTTAGTAAATCGGTTTTTGTTTGGCTCTAACGTGATTATCCTCAAAATTTCTACGTTCCTTCAAAAATAAATCAATTGGTGTCATCCGGGAACATTGTTGGTTATTTGCGGGGAAAATTAAATGTTCTTTTGACCTTGTATGTTAGTAGTTTTTTTCCCTTTTTAAATATTGTTTGGGATAGGATGTTGCACATCACTTGGTTATTTTAATGTAGTAGTTGTTATGCAAGATGAAGGGAATGTCGCTTTTATTATTTCTTTGTGATTTGACAGAGTGTTTTAGATTTTGTCTTACTTGATACAACGTGCATGTTGGTGATTGAGTATTTCTTCTTTATTTTGGGATAGTTAGCGAGTCTACTTTTACGTGAGATGTTATTGAAGGTCTTGATCTTATGGTGGTTAGAGAACTTACTTTGAGGTGATGATTTCAGCCTACCCTTTGTTGTGCTATGTTTTATAATCACATTGGTGGTATGTGTGCATTAACAGGTGGGGAAAGGATGACAATGTCCTTTTGATTTTTCATTAGATATCCAATTTTTTTAATATTATAAATTACATGATAGATGTTTGTTTATATTCAAGTATCTACTTTGGAGAGCCAAAACGTTTTCGTATAAATGAAAAGGGTGAATGCATGGGCTTTAATACATAGGTCTATTCCACTTCTAAGGCGAGGGAAGTTCTATTAGCCTTGTTTTATGTTGAGGCATTTGGTTGGTAGCTTATTTTCAACTTGTATGTCGATATTAATGTGCCTAATCTTTTGGGTCCTAAAAAATCAAAATGTATCACGTTTATGAAAACATCAGGTATCAAAATTTTATGAAAATGTGGAAATTTCGTCTATGTTCATTTATCTATATAAAGGGAATGGTTTGGAAAGCACGGATCCCCATCACTGGGTCACAAGCCGATACAGCCATGAAACACTATTGGAAGTGGTATTTTCATGCTGGCAGCATTTCTAGCTTTCTGGAATCGTATTCAACCAGACATAATTGACAGTTGTCCATTTACAACTACTTGAAAGATTTCCAATTTTAATCAATTTTCATCTAAATGATGGATAATGTGGTGTGATCTGAAATGGCGATTTAAAAATTCACAGAGTTTTATTTCAAAATCAGACCATGAACATCATCATATTCAGTTGGTTGAATTAACTGTCTATACTTCTTAGTTTGTGAGACTAAAGACATATTTAAGACATGTTATTATGTTGACATTATAAGTGCAGGTTCGATTCAGATGAAAGAACAACACCGGAGTAACATCCAAAATGGATTTTGATTGCATATTTGGATTTCTCTAAAAATGTTATGCATAAAAAAACGCCCATGATTTTAGATCCATATGCAAAAGTTATGGCTTCTACAAGTTGCAATACATTTTGAACAGTTACATGGTGGTTTTGCATGTGACAATGGCAGTTATGCAATCAACACTTCCCAAACTGCCACTTTCGCATGAATGGAATGGGAAGAGTAAACAATAGGGAGATGGTTTGTCTTCTGTTTATTGACTTTTAGGCCTCTTGTAACTGTATGAATGAACCCTTGGAGGGTCAAGAAGGTAGAATTCACTTCATCCAATTCCAGAGCACGAATGGAATAGTTATGTGTGATCTATGACAATTGTGAGATAGACGAAGATTGCACAATTGAAATGGTTGAGGATAGTAGTCAAGTTTGTGAGGAAGCAAGTGATTATAGCTTCTGCAAGTTGCAAGACATTTTGAATAGTTAAGTGGTGGTTTTGCGTGTGACAATGGTGGTTATGCAATCACCACTTTCCAAAGTGCCACTTTCGCATGAATGGAATGGGAAGAGTAAACAATAGGGAGATGATTTGTCTTTTCTTTCTTGACTTTTAGGACTCTTGTAACTTTATAAATGAACCCTTAGAGGGTCAAGAAGGTAGAATTCAGTTGATCCAATTCATGGAGCACGCATGGATTAGTTGTGTGAGATCTAAGAGAATTTTGAGAGGGAAGAAGATTGCACAATTGAGATGGCTAAGGATAGTTGTCAAGTTTGTGAGGAAGCAAATGATCTATAGTAGATTGCAGAGAGCATTTGCAAGGGTTTGGATATTGTTGAATGATGTTGGTGTCCTTGAAGGCCTCACGAAGGTAGTAAATTTTTAAAACTGTAAAGAAGCTAACGAAGATTAGGAAGCATGGTGTCACTCTTATGCAATTTTCCCACATTGGGTTTCTTGGTGGTAATGTCTTGTGTAACTCTCTTCTTGTTGTGGGTTTGATTCATTGTGTTGCATACTTATATTTCTTGCAACTAATTCACTATTTCGAATCTTTTGAAGAGACCATAAAAATCGATCAATGTATGAGCACAAACACAACACTTGTTCATAATATCATATAAGATTTGAATTGATTCTCACAGAGAGAGGCCGTAAGAATGTGCAGGTATAAGAGGCGCATGGGAGAAGGAATGCGTAGAGATGAAGGGCACAAAGAATAAAGGTGCACAAACACCGCAAAACGATGCAGAGGATGCCCCATGGGAAACAAGGGAAGGAAGACAACTACAAAAAGGAGCTCCAGAAGTTTTGTGCAGTAAAGGTGCAACAAAATAAGTACAAGAGAAAAGTGACATGGACAAATTGCCACAACAAAAGGGAGAGAAGATGAAGTCCATAACCAAGGGACATCGTGTAGTGAAAAGATAGAAGTACATCCTAAGGGAAAGGCATGAAGAAGAGTGTGCAAAAAAGAGGGCACACCAAATGAGTAAGGGTGGCAAAGAGGCCATAAAGAGGAGTCGTCCATGTGGAGATATTGGGTCAAAAGGTGAGGAATGCACAAAATAACCACGCAAAGCAAGGCGCATGAGAAAATGAACACGCAAAGAACAGGATCCTCAGTTAACTAAGGGAGAAGGCAAAGCAAAGATGTCACAAAAAAAAGGCGACAAAACAAGCAAAGGACAAAAATGTGTCAAGATGGAGAGTGCAACAGGATCTCACAAAAGGAAGAAAGGGAAGAGTGTGGAGAAGTTGTAGTGCGCAAATAAGAGATGCACAAAGAGGAGTCGTAGTAAAAAGGCGATTGGAGGGAAAAAAGGGAAACGAGGGGAACAAGGAGAAGAGAAGTGCACACAAAAGGAACGCACAAAGGAAATAATACCAGAGGCAAAATGGGCTACACAAAAGAAAAGCACCGAAGGCTTTAGGCGAGGTGTACGAACAAAGGCGAGTGTAAACTTGAACAAGAAATAGTTGGAAGCAAGCGCAAACTCACAAAGGTGAAGACTCGTTTGAAAAGCCTTGGGAGGACGATGGCTAAAGGCAAGCAAGGACTTATGTGGTGGAAGGATGGAAGCGAGAAGAGACTCGTGATGGATCGGGAAGGGAGACCCATTTGGAGAAGATGGTCAATGGTGAGATAAGACTCACAAAGGTGCAAAGGATAACACGAAGGAATCACCAAAAAGTGACGAAGGACTGGAAGAGACGTCAAAAGAAGCATTAAGGCCAAACCCAAGCTTATTGGATGAAGAAGCCAAAACTATATACTTACATAGTCTAAAGGGTGGTTTAACCACTCACTTAGTCTACTCTAGGTGGAACTTAAGTTTCATGTACCTTGGGTGTTTAATGTAGGAGAATCCCAGGTCTAAGGCAATACTGCTCAATTTTGCCTAAATGTCAAAGCAATCTTGCTCAATTTTGCTTAAATGTGGGCGCACGTAAGAATGGAGGCGAAGGGCACAACAGAGTAGAGGGAAGCTTGCGCGAAGTGTGCAATAGTTTTGCGCGATGGTTTGGGAAAAAGGCATAACATGCGAAAGAATGGATAGGCACGAGAGAAGAGTTGGTGTGCGAGATACTTGCAGAGAAGCAAAGGAAAGAAGTGACACGCGAGAGTTTTGGAAGCATGCGTAGGAGTTTTGTGCAAGGGAGAAATGTCGAGGGCGCATAAGGTAAAGGAGTGAAGAGATAATTGAGACGTTAGCCTCAACGGAGTGTGTAGAAGTTTTGAAGGAGGCTTGGAACCTCAAAGGAGCACACATAAAGAATGCAAAGGTGAAGCTCAAAAACAAGAGGCACAAAAAGACAAAAACTCGACATGAACATTACACACACGAACCAAGAAAGCGGAAATGACAATGGCATTTGAACTATCTAATCAACCCAGCTTGATAGTGACCGTATGGTCAAAGAAGACCAACTACTAGGTCAACATGGCGCAACAAGGACAACCAAATGGTGATAAGTTGGATAAGGGCATTTATGATCATGAGTTCAAATTTTAGATGACTAGGAAAATCTAAAAGGGTCGGCAAGGAGAGAGAAACATGAAAAGAAACAGGGCACACAACTATAAAAGGAGGTCAAGCTCACCATTTGGGGTTGTTGAGGGCGATCGTTGGAGGCATGTGTGAAAAGCCCGCTAACAACCGCTGAGTCATTTGTAGACCATAGAGTCGCAACGAGAAGGTAACTAGTCTTGGGTAGGCCCTTACAAGAGCACTAAAAGTCTGTAATAGCTCCATGAGAGGGTTCAGAAGCTTCATTCTTTGCCAGTGTTTGTAGATGTCGTAAGGTCTTTCATTCAAATATAAGTTTGAAACTCGATGCAACCCATTGCATAACTTTGTAGGTGTGTTTGGGAGCCCCTGATCGTTGTCAGTCTCCCATACAATCCTTCAAGGATCTTCTAAACAACTCTCAAACCAAAATTAATAGTCCATCAAAGTTTCCCTACTAGAAAAAGATTGAAGAGAAAACTCTAAACAGAAAACTTAACAAACCAACCTAAACATATCTTATTGATAGCTTGCTTACAATAGTGTCTTTACATAATACTAGATACTAGTTTCGAGAGTGATTAGGACTCTATTGTCCATATGTTGGCTGTCTATTGTAGCTATGATGGTTGCACTATTCGAATGGTTAGCAAGCCACCTACCCACCTACTATTATTTAAGCAAACACACCTATTGACCATGTTTTTATTATAATAGCACTTCAACATCACACATTCTAACAGATTTGCTCTCATTTATATCAACATCGTGTTCTTTAACTATAGTTCTAATGGAACGTCATTTTCACCAATGTATGAAACCCCGCATGAACAATCAACTTGGTAAACTCAGCCTCTTTATGTAGATTCCAAACGACTTAATATTGTTCTTCTTTCAGACTTTGGGAGATTTAGTTAGACACTCGATATAAGAAAAGCCACCAGCATACCCGTAGAGTCCTCAGCCCTATTCTTATCATGAATTATCCTTATTTAAAAGTTCTAGCAGACTGCTTACCCTTGTATTTGTTTCTATTGAAAACCATTGTTAAGTGGGCTCTCTCCTCTTTCAAATGTTCTTCACATATCCTGAAGGCAATATACTAGGGGCTAGGGTCTTGACGACCCCGCTCTAAGTTGGGTGGTAATGTGATGAAACATGTAAATAAAGATTAGTGTTAGATGTTTTACTATAAACTTGACGAACAAAGGGAACCATCAGCTTTCCTAATGAGATGAACATCAAGAAAGGAAGTTTTCCACCACACTAATTCCTTTTCAAACTTAAATGCTATCCACAAGGTTAAAGTGAACATGGAACTCTTTTAAATTTTCTGTGTCATGTTTGACAGTTTGAATTAATGACATCAACATCTCTTTCAATACCTTGGTTTTAATGAAAAGGAATTGAGCACTTTCTCTTCAAAATATTCCACGCTGGAGGCCAATCATTAATGGGTTAAAAACAACCATCAATTAAAGGGCGTATCATTAACTATTTTATTAGGGATTAAAATGATTTTAATGCTAGCAACGGCTAGTGCATTATCACTATTAGTTAGTCCCAAAAATTGGCATCTTTGTACCTACTAGAATTATCTATAGAAGGAAGCTTGAATTCACAATCCATATCTTCTTTTATCCCGATGATGGATCATAGAGCATGATCCAAAACATTGATTGAAAAATTAGCACCCTTTTTGTTATCTGTAATTTATTATAAAAAATTGCAGGTGCAGAGAATATGAAAAAAATTGTAAGCTACTGAACTTTGAACTGCATCCTTAAATTTCAATAGAAAGGGAAAATTCAAAATACAGAATTTTAAGTGCAATATATTATAAATGTTTTTATACATTTAACTAAAAATGCAGTCACAAGGAAACACGGGTTCAGAGACAGGACCCTGTCCCATAAACACGTCTCCTTACATTCATATCCTTATTCATATGCCTCATACCCTATTTCAAAATGATGCCCCCATACCCATACTGTATGTCTCGTGGTGACTATAAAAATGTTTTCTTTCATGATAAAACAGCAGCCGGGCTAAGCAAATCCAATGCCTTGAGCACTTCCTCACCCATTTTGGCACATCCAACTAGCGTCTGGTAGAAATATCCATCAATAAGAAGTATTAGGACATTTCAATTCTGTTTTCCTCCCAAGTTCAAATAGATATCAGCATAATTAATGCAATAAACACACATGTACAGACCTGTCCTGGGGACATCAAGTCAGCAGTGCGAAATCCTTTATCCAAAGTTGCTAAAACTGCACACTCAATGCGATTAGCAGCATCTTCTTCACTAAGTCCATATTTCAAAAGCATTGCTGCACTTAGCACCATGGCCAAGGGATTTGCTTTGTCCTGCGCATTTCAGCGACACTCTCAAGAGCATCAGGAACTCTCAATTTCAGATATACTGACATTGACAATGGTGGATTATCTCAAACATTATAAAGCAATATAGATGTCAAATATTTCAAATACAAAGTTTTCTTCTTCTTAACCAATAAAATTTGATGGAAATAAATCAGAGTACAATTCTTGTTCTCCAATAGAATGCTAACATTGTGTACTAAAGCAAGAAATATTAAAAACATTACAAATTGAATTACAATGCAGAAATATGTTTTCATGACTTGAACACTAAAAACTTTTATTTGTTCACTGAAGTTTTTTTGCACCCATTTAGTGAGCATCTTGTATTAGGATTCTATTCTTCAACAAACATCAAGGAAAAATCGCTAAACTTCTGTTGGTTGTATTTTGGATTGATAGCTTTAAAATATGCTAAAATTGTGAACCATTTACCATTAACTAATATGAAAGTGAATGAAAGCGGACACAAATTTCTATATCACCCAGAAATCTCAGCCATAATTTCTAATGAAGAGGTCTAGCTACCAAATTTTCTGTTTATTAACTTAAAAATACTTTTGGTTATCTCGATTCAAGAAAATCAGTACCTCAAGCAAGTCTTTAAACATATCTTCTACAATAATACAACCACCTGCCATGATTTCTATAAGAGTGGATTTTAAACATTTTGAACAGTATCATTACATTAGCTAGGTGCAAAGATTACCCCAAAGTTTTTCATGTAACTAAGCCATAAAAAGAGTAAGTTATGGCTAAGAATGTGTTTACTCGCTCGTCATTTGACACTGAGTTAATTTTCTATGTTGCACGGAAACAGAAACAAAACGAGTACGAAACGCTAAGTGGCAATTTTCAAAAAACCTTGGATACGAAACATTACGGGAAACGTCCGTACAATATATATATATATATATATATATATATATATATATATATATATATATATATTACTCATTTTATAATTGTAGACCATAAGAAATAATTGATAAAGCACTCAAAATATTTACTTTTTAAATAACATTATAGCTTTTTTTAATATACATAGAACTAAGACTTAAATTACATGACATTTAAATAATATAAACAAATAGAAAGTTTATAAATTTTAATACTAATACGAAATAGAAATAAATAAATAGAAAGTTTATAAACAAATATAACTAAACCTATATGCCTCGACACTCGACTCACGAAATGTGCCTCGCAAAATTTCATGGCTCTGCCGGAAATGAGGGCACGGGAGCTCTGCAAATTCACTTCCACAAACCTCGACCGCTCTCAGAAAGATTCGAAGGGCACAATGAAAGTTTGAATGGCGTTTCCCCAGCGTTTCGTACCACGTTTCCATTTCGGAAACATTTCAAACCTGAAACAGGAGGGTCCCAGGCATTTCCATGCTTCTGAGTTAATTTTTGATCCATGTGACAGGAATATCTAAAATTTGTGTTGAGAAAGATCTAGCATTGATCTGGATAGGAGCTCGACGCAAGACTGACCCGTGTCAGCATTCTATTTTTGGAAAGTACTGAAATCTATTTTTAGCAATTGATGATTGAGATGAGTATTAAGAGCCATATCAGCAATCAGTGGAGTATTTCTGGAAAGTATATTTTTAGAAAGTCTAGAAATCTATTTTTAACAGATTTCAGCCACTTTTAGTATTTTGCATTTTGAGGATCTTCACAGCATTTTTGAGTTTTGAGCTATACAATGATAGCCAAAGTGTAATGGTCGTAGCAGCTTTTTTCGAGTTCACTTTGTCATCTTTCAAACGGATCCTACGGGTAGCAAATCAGGTAAACGGACTTGGAGATATGTTGCCCCAGCAGGGAGCACTAAAAATATATATATAATATTTTTCGGATTTTTTCATTTCTGCCCATTCAAATTCACCGCAAAGGTGGATGCATGTCATCTCCATGTAGGATGACCTTTTGGTTCCCATTCAGAACCCTTCATTTACTATTCCTAGCAACCTTCCATCTTCTACATTGTTTCACTATAAAGAAGATGGTTTTGAAGGAAGACACAAGTTTTGCAAGTTGAAAGTTTTTGTAGGCATAAGTTGTAGGTTTGCAAGTTTTGAGGCATACATCTCTCTTATAGATTGTAATTTGTATACAATTTCATTTGCAGAGGATTGCGAGGCATACATCTCTCCTACAGAGTTTGTCATTTTGCATACATTCTCGATTGCAAATATATTCGGCATACATCTCTCCTATGGAGTTGCCAATTTGTATACATATTCAATAAAATTATTTTACTTCACAATTAAAGATTTTTTTCTGCAACACAATTCAGTTTTATTTCTATCATACAGTTCATTATTTCTACAATTTCTGCTATTTTATTATGAACCTATTGGCATAACACATTAAATGGCACTGTTAGTGTGTTGTCCACCAAAACTCAAAAATAGTTTGGATCAGTGGTATTAGAGCAAGAAATCAAATTTTTCAAAATTTTGCAAGTTTTGAAAATGATGGAAATATCCAACCAGAAAAAACAAAAAGAGGGCATAATTCAAGATGTGGGTTCATTTCTAGCACTGTGGAATGAGCATAAATCATTCGTAGAAAGCAATTTTTTGAGGGAAGAGAACCAGCGGTTGCAAACCGATCTGAGCAATGATCATGGAGCAAATGTTGAATATGCAAAAAAAAATCCCATTTTGGAAGCCCCATTGTGGAAGGATTGCTCCAAGTAGAGGCAAGATGCAACGAAGTTATGCATAATCTGCATAATCAACTTGGAGAAAAAGAAGCATTTTGTGAAGAAATTCAACAAGACCTAGCCATCTTGCAAGGTGAATTCGAAGAGTTGAAAGAAAAGAAGTGTTATTGACGCAAAAACAGAAACAAAGGAAATCATGGTATGTTTTTCTTGTTCTGCACATTCTGATAATTCTCCATATGTGATTGGCAGTTTTGAAAAACACAAAAAGGTATTGGTTTCAATTAAATAAAATGGGGTATAATGGACAAGGCCTTGGAAAAGATGGAAAGAATTCAGGAACCTCTAAAAGCATAAAAGAGACCCAAGAATTTTGGTCTCAGGTACACTAGGGAATCATCTCAACCCACCATGGGTCCCACATTCATTAAAGAAAGCATGCATCCAAAACACTCTGCTCAACATCGGTGTGAGTCTCATGTTCACACATATGGGAGGTATTTGATTCATCACCTCATTTGCAGTCATTACGGCAAAAAAGGTCACAATTTTAATCATTGTTGGAATCTCCATCCTTGTGATATTTGTGAGAAGTGCAACCATGACAGTTCTACATGTTGGTTTGTTGATATCCCTACACATAGGTCTCTCAAAATAGTAAATAGGAATTTTGGGTGGGCCACCCCACTCAAGTGGAAGGAAATCACTTCAACACTCAAAACTTCTTATGTACATCGAGGTCAATCCTACAAGCAATGGGACCCATTGCTTCTCAAGAGATTAAGGAAAATGATCCGGATGGGTGCTTGAAGCAAAACTGACCCATGTCAACATTCAGGAGAGTGTGTGAAAGTTTATTTTTGGAAAGTACCAAAATCAATTTTTAGCAGTTAATGATCGACATGATAAAATATCCCTTGTGGGATACCACTTAAAAATGCACAAAATATTGAAAATTTGCAGCCAAATAAAATACTGATTTTTGCAGATTTTTACAGTTAGGGCAGCGAACACTAGAAAATTAATATCTCCCAAAATATCCACCCAAATTACTTGAAAATTTAAAGAGAGCTTGCTAATAATATAAAGAACATAAGAAAACTGTTTTTGGAATTTTTTAGATAATAAAATGCTGCCAGAAAATTACAGCGTGCCCTAGACAGCTGGAAAACTTCTAAAATTCATAACTCCCCGAATACAAGTGCAAAAATTATGAAACTTTGGAAATAACATTTATAAATATAGGAGATGATATTCCAACCTTCAGATCTGAATTTGCATCACTGGAAACCCCTCAAATAAAGGCTGCAATATTCCAAACAAGTCGCCTAGCTTGGAAAGGGGTTGGAAATTGATGAAAAGGCCTTCAAGGTGATGCTAAACCCTGCTCAAATGGCTGCCGTAAATCTGATCTGAAAACCTTTTGATTATCTTCACCAAATGTCTCAAAAACCCTCAAAACCCTTCCTCTAAACCTCTGAAAATATCTCTGTAAATCAGCCCTGAAAACAACTCCAAAATGACAAGTTAGGGTAGATCTTTCACTACCGAAGAATGTCATGCTAGCTAGGGATGGATCTCTCACCACCGAAGCTAGGGTTCCTGTGGATTTCACTCCACAAGCTATAGATTTGCAAACAGCAGTTGCACATGAAAGAAGATAATTAGGTATGCAAGAATGACCTTTCCTTTCTCCCCCAACTCCTTATATAACTTCTCCAAGGCAAAAGAGCCCCAATAAACCCTAGTCGCATTTTTCCCTTGGAAGGGCCAATAAAATAAAAGTAACTTAAGTTACTTTTCCCTTTTTAAGTCGCCATGGTCCAAAAGTGACCCCCAACGCAAAATTAGAACATTAGTACCATGTGGCCCCTTCCTAACAACAAAACATAACATCTAGTCCCTCCAAAACACCTTTTTGCTTATGTCAATGAAGAATTATAACAAAATGGACTAGATATTCATACCCAATAGCTCCCAACGTCTAAAGCCCCTTGGGTATGACCAAGGCTTGGACTCGAATTGGCCCTTAGGCCTTTGGCGTAGGAAAGGGGATATTACAAATGAGTATTAAGAGCAATATCAATAGTCAAAGCAAGATTTGGAAAGTCTATTTTTAGTAAATGTTAAAAATATATAGCAAGATTTCAGCAGCTTTTAGTATTTTGCATTTTTGAGGATCTTCGGAGCATTTCTAGGCTTCGGACTATACGATAGTAGTCGAAGTGCGGAGTCATAAATGCTTTTTCAAGTTCATTATGTCATCTTTCCAATGCATCCTTCATTAGCAAATAGGGTTAACAAGTTATGAGATATGACCCCAACAAGGAGCGCTATATATTTTTATTTTCAGATTTTGCCTTTTCTACCCATCCGAATTCACTTGAAAGGTGGATCCATGTATATCCATGTAGGATGACCTTTCAGTTCCCATTCAGAGCCCTTCATTTACTATTCCTAGAACTGTCCATCTTCTACATAGTTTCACAATAAAGAAGATGGTTTTGAAAGAAGACACGAGTTTGGCATGTTGAAAGTTTTTGTAGGCATAAGTTGCAGGTTTGCAAGTTTTGAGTCATGCATCTCTCCTATAGAGTTTGCCATTTTTATACATTTTCATTTGCAAAGGATGTCGAGGCATACATCTCCCCTATAGAGTTTTTCATTTCGCATACATTCTCGGTTGCAAATGTATTCGGGATACATCTCTCCTCCGAATTGTCAATTTGTATACATATTCAATAAAGTTATTTTACTTCTACAATTAAAGTTTTGTTTTTGCAATACAATTCAGTTTTATTTCTATACTACAGTTCATTATTTCTACAGTTTTAGCTATTTTATGATGAACCTATTGCCATAACACATTAAATGCTACCGCTAGTGTGTTTGTCCACCAAATTCCAAAAGTAATTCGGATCAAACATGTTAACGTCAATGGCCATGTGATCTCAACAATAGATGAGACAATTACCTCCCATGAGTTCTATAACAATAGATGAGACAATGGCCATGTGATGTGATTTTGAACAGTGACGTTACATTAGCTAGGTGCAAAGATTACCCCAGAATTTTTCATGTGACAATGTCATAAAAAGGGTAAGTTATGGCTGAGAATGTGTTTGCTCAGGCTCATCATTTGGCACTAAGTTAATTTTTTTGATCCCTGTGACAGGAACCTCCAAAATTTGTGTTAAAAAAGTTTTAGCATGCTGACAATAGTGGCCATGTGATCCCAACAATGGACAAGACATGATTTTGATAGCGCAATACATAGTCCTTACAATTTTTGGCAATGAGCAAGCTTACCGTTCAAAAACCTTTTAATTATTCCCATCCATAAGGTCCAACAACTAAAGAAATTAATCATTTGACGTACAACTTGGATATATGCATTTATTCTAACTATGATTTTGGCAAGGCAAGGCAAGCACTCGGAAATGTCTTCAAAACTCGTTCAAGATCAATGTAACCATCTCTAACTTCAGCCCTATAGTCAACGAACCAAAGGGCACTACATGTGTAGCTGGTTTCATGTCTCTGCTTTCTTAGTAATGACAGCATCTAGAAAGGCCCACTGTACCGTTCCTTGTCAGTGCTTAAGATTTTCCCATGCATCATCATAGTTGACGAGCCAAATGGCACTACATGTGTAGGTGGTTTCATGTCTCTGCTTTCTTAGTAATGAGAGCATCAAGTCAGGCCCGCTATACCATTCCTTGTTTTCCAAAGTACCAGTGATTAATATTTTCCCATGCATCATCAGCCACATAGAGGCCTTGATTTTTGGCGAGACACTATTAATACATATTTTCTGCGCATTCCTGGAGTAGTGAGCATCTGCGTGTACTCCTGTGCAATTCCCTTTGGAATTTGTTGCTGGGAATAGTACATCTTCAGCCCCATAGTTGACGAGCCAAAGGGCACTAAATGTGTAGGTGGTTTCATGTCTCTACTTTGAACCATTCCTTGTTTTCCAGAGTGCCGGTGATTAATATTTTCCTGTGCATCATCAGCCACATAAAGGCCTTGATTTTTGGGGAGGCTTTAGAGGAAAATATTATCTGCTGTGCATTCCTGGAAGTGGTCGGTGTCTGTGTGCACTTCTGTTCAATTCCCTCTGCAATTTGTTACCAAGAAAAGCACATCTTTTTATTTTGATTTAATATAACTTGTCTTCGCTGGAGTCGACAGGTCAGTTGTTGAGCTTCTATTCCAGTTCCACGCATTTCCTAAGTATTTATAAGGGCTTTTGCAGGTGTAGCCCTCTACCATGTAGAGCCACTTGTTTATCCATGCTTCTGCAATGGGGCTAGATAAAAAATTTAACTTACTTTATTTTGTCTGTCCACTCATCATGCAAGAAGAGGCCTGACCTAGTCAACTCGTGATTGTGAAGTGTGTCAATATCTTGAATTTTTCCAAGAAATTGGGGGGGCTGGGGGGTGGTGGGGGCCGGGGGTTCGATTTATCCACCACCCCTTCCACAGGAAATTTCATTGCAATGAATTTTCCAAGAAATCAGGGGTTTGAATTTATCCACCACCCCTTCCACAGGAAATTTCTCTGCAAGCTAATAACTTCATCATGTATTCACTTTAGAACTGGGAGTAATAGCAGCAAATATACTAGGATTGCATGCAGAACTACCTTGACAACTTATATTCTTCCAACGCCAGTGAACCACTTGGCTGTCTGATTGCTGATTTTCGATTATTTTTTTCAATCAGGTCCATCCATGATGCACTTCCCAGGCATCCTTGAAGAAGAGGAAATCCAGGATACTTGGCATGTAGTTGTGCTTGAAATTATGGATATTGATGTTTGGCGGTTGTAAGATTATTCAAGAAAAAGATATGCACTTTGTCTGATTGAATTGCTAAGAAACTGTTTTATACTTCCCTTATGATTGTTGTGGACAATAACAATGTGTCATTAGAAAACCGGAACGTACTGAATTATTTTCCATCCACAGTGCACTTCCCAGGCATCCTTCATGAAGAGGAAATTCAAGATACTTGGCATGTAGTTGTGCTTCCTTGAAATTAAGGATATTGATGTTTGATGGTTGTGAGGATATGCAATTTATCTGATTAAATTGCTAAGAAACTGTTTTTTACTTCCCTTATGATGGTTGTGGATAATAACAACGTGTCATTAGCAAACTAGAACTTACCGAATCATACTCCATGAGGAAGAGTGGGTACACCACATGTTTGGCTCTCTTGACTCCATTCACAAGCAGTTGAAGCCTTCTTCCATAATGATAATTTAAAATTTCTTTACATTCATTATATTTTTGGCCTCGTTACTATGTAATAGTTGATGCTAGGGTTTTATTTTTATTTTGATGGCTGGACTAATTACCCACCCAAATCTATCATGGAAATTTTGAGAAAAAAACCTACAATTGAAATTTTGAGAAAATCTTCAATAGAAATTTTGAGAAAATTGACAAAAAAGCATATAGTGCAAATTGGTGTATTTATGGTATCATAAAATCCTTAAAACATTCAATCAACATGTTAAAAATTGAAAACTTAATCTAAAAAATAAGTAGAATTGTAAAAACTGTAAGGAACCCATAAGCATCTAAATGACTGTACTTTCTTCATGAAGTTTTTCCTCAATCTGCTACATTATTTTATTAACTATGAAATACACGTCTTTGGACATGACTAGGTAGATGCATTTGTTTGAAGCCTCTTTCACCAAAATTTTCATATAAAAAATGTTGCATAAAACCTAATCCCCCATGCTTATGACATTTCCCACCACAATCTCCAACTCATTTGGCAATTTCCTTTGGGCTTCACGGTCTAGAATCATTTTTGACATCACCACTCTAGCAATAGTTCGATCATAACGAAATATAATTTCTTACATCGCATAAAATTTAAAATAGATGAACACAGTTGAATTCTTAACCAAGAAAAATGAAACTAAAAATGAAACTAGAATATTCGAGGGAAAAATATAGAATATGTTCACTTCCCCAGATCATAATTTCATCATCTTCATCTTTGTTTATGTGCTTCATGTTGAACGTCCAATTCTCAATTCATGAGATGATGCAGCTGCCATTCCACATTACAAAGTCTTGGTTAAAACCCAGGTGGCTTAAAGTTAATGAATTCTATTTGCATCCATAAAATGCTTTGACTATGTCCAGCTGGACAAAGGAAAGCCCTCGTTTTTATATTTCCATGGATTGGGGGATTCTCTAGGCAGCCACAACGTTGTCAATTGTCAAAGGTATGTCACCCTTTTACATAACTTGAATGGAATGAAGGGGTGATTTTTGACAACAGAGATTGGATTTTATTTGCAATAATCCTTTCTATTGATTCAAGTCAACACATCATATTTGATTTAAACGGATATCTTTTTAGAAAAATAAACAGAACTTATGTCAAGTCTGACCATAGGCCTGAAATCAGATACCGATAGTGATATGACAACTACATTTGCAGTGGCTAATCAAAACAGAGATCTGACAATCACAATAAGAAAACCTCTGATACACCAAAACAACAAAGAAAGCCATAAAGATAAACACTTAAATATTACTGAACTACACTAAATGACTATATATTTAGACCACTGACTGTTTGTATATTTCGCCAATAATCTGATTTTTGTTGCAGACAGCCAAAATGTCATGCAGCCAAGTCCCAAAAATCAAGAAACAAAATATCGAAATCAGGTGACCAGATAGCCACTTTGGGTGACAGCTAGTCATGGGGTCCAGATAGCCTCACAGAAAGGTATGTTGCCTCCTGGAATGGCTGAGGATGGGTTTTGCATTTCCATAAGTACAAGTATTGCTGCAGGAAGTTCTTGCGAGTAGTGATTTCCAAAAACAGTAAGGTCCTCTCTAGCTTGCCCATTATTACACACTGAATTAGGCATTCAATTGCAAGTGTTAACATAATCACTTGTTCCTGCCTCTTGAACTGCCACTTATGGTATTTTTGTCGCTTCTGCTTCTGCTAGGATTTTACCCGTTGCTTGTTGTGGGCTAAGCAAACAGTCAAGGTTTCCTTAACTGGTCAGGAATCAAAAAGTCTTTTAATACTCGTTTGATATGACCAAAATATTCTTCTCGCCTTCTTGTGATGTTAAGGCTGATTCCTTGAGACAGGCCCTAGGGTGAATAGAATGTTATCCATCTTGGCTTGCAGAACTATTTATTGATTTTTGAAGCTGAGTATATCCTGTTACTACATTGCAGAGCCATAGCAACTGTAGCTGCTGTAAACAAACGATGGGTGCAGAGACTGCAAGATTCGGGATGGCGGAAGATTTTACAGAGGTCTCTTCGAGGATATAAGCTCTAAAGTCTTTAAAGATATGGAAAACATTATAGACTCTGAAGATACATTGAAGAAGGTGCCTACTGAAATCAAATCCCTGGTATTCCCCTACTGCAAATTGAAGACAATCGGTTCATACTTCATAGATTTGATTCATAAGTGTTACAATAAAACTATGGGAGTTTGAAGATCATAAGAAGCACTACCAAGAGGTTCGATGGCCTGTATGTCTTATTCTAGAGACTCCACAGATCAGAACAGTGCCATAGGTAAACTTTAAACCATGTAGAAACAGCACTCACCCAGCTTATAGGTCCTTCTAGGCCATGTTGTGGAGAGTTCCTGAAAATTTGTCCCATGCCTGATGCAATTGAAAGACTGATACCATATCTACATGCAGCTGCAATTTGTGAACAAACTCTTTTCAATAATGTCCCTCAAAACAGTTTCCAGTGCCATATCATGTGTTGTAACAGTCCCCACCAAACGCCACAATATGGTAACCTGTTCAGGTTGAAAAATATGCAGTTGAGTGTGATACCCTACAAAGTGCCAATATCTGGGACCCACTTGAGGTCAAGGAATCCAGACGTGAAATAGGAAATGGAATCGTTGCAAAAGGGCTTTGATGAGGGATCCAACACAATGTTGAATGTCCATGTGCCTGCCATAATGTGAGTAAGGCCACGCTGTGAACTTCTAGATTATTCTTGGAGGAACAGCAATGTCTCCGTCATTGCCTATGAGCCGTCATGGTGCACAGAAGAAATTTGTATAACAAAAGATGACAATGGGTGGCAGTAGGCCTGACATTTTCAGCAGTCACATAAAGAGCATGAGAGCAGATGATCTTAGTTTTGAATCTAGAAAAGCAAATCTTACCAAAAAAATGTATCGAGGGTTCCTCACTATGAGTTTTTATTTTTTTGTTGAAAATGAAAACAATTTGTGCCGTGCATAAAGACAAACCTCATATGAGACTCACTTGGTCTTAGTGGGGTGTGTCCTCCGTTGGCTGGCTAATTTTTGGCCATTCTCACAGAAGTTTCACGGACTCCGTGTACTCTCTATGTGATAATCATTCACGTATCCCCTCCTTTGGTCAAATACTCTGCTACCTAATTGTGTGATCTCCTAACATGATGATCAAATTTAAATTTCTTGAATTCACAAAGTAATCCAGAAATTTCTTATATGACTTTTTAAGAGATACAAACAGTCAGGACTCCCTTTATTCAAGTCAGAGCGTTGAAATGTCTGAGATATATGCAATATCAATTTGGAGTTCCTTAAATCTTGTTGAAAGCAATTTCTAGCTTTTTCACATTTAAAAGAAGCACAAGTTTCCGCAAATAGCGATTTCTTGATAAACCTTTAACAAGAGCACAAGATTCCGCATAAAATCGTTTGTCTTCCAAATCACGTGTTCATTGTATGCTGTAAGAATACATCCTTGTACATTTCTTAAAACACTTCCTGCACCATATCTGTAACTTGAGACTTTGAAATCTTGAAATGGCAATGAATAGATGCCTGTATGCTTCTGCTCACTTTCTAAATTATGCTATGCCCAGTGGAAGATGTATTTTCAAGTAATCTATTGTTCCTTTCTAACCATGTTGAACAACAAACAAAAGCTGGTGTCACCTGATGAATTGAAGTAATGTGACAGAGCTTTAATTTGAGAGGGAAACATTTGAAGTTGAAGAATGTTAAGTGGAACCAAGAAAATAAAAAATAACTCACAAATTTATGCCTTATTTGTTGGGCAGATGTACAGTGAATAAAAGGATGAGCCATTGCCTCCTTCCTGCTCACAATTCATGGCTTCTAGATATTAAAGGATTCTCCTTGGTACTTAAACGTTGATGATAATCTCGATCCAGTCACTGAGATTACTGCAGTTGCCCCTTGTTACTTAAACATTGATGATAAATCCTTGGTACTTAAACATTGATAATAATCTCGATCCAGTCACTGAGATTACTAAATTTGCCCCTTAGTACTTAAACATTGATGATAATCTCGATCCAGTCACTGAGATTACTACTTGGGCAAATGCTATACAAACTATTGGTAGAGCCACGGGCTATGCTGGCAACTAGATATTTTTGTGGAATTGTTGCCACTTCGTCAGACAATATTACAGAAAAATGGTAAGACGCTAATGTCTTTAGCCAAGATGACCCATTACAGGCTTTGTACTTGTTACTGATTAGTACATGAAAGCAATAAGCGCTGTTCTGAAGCAGCCAAGCTACAATTATATATGCACTGCAACTAAGTTGCCAGGAAACGGAAACGGAAACAGAAACGGAAACGGAAACGGGTACGAAACACAGAAACGGCAATTTTCAAAAAACCTTGGATACGAAACGTCATGTACAATATATTATTAAAAAAATAATAATATATATATATATATATATATGCATAGTACTCATTTTATAATTGTAGACCATAAGAGATAATTGATAAAGCACTCAAAATATTTTGAATTCATTGAAATTTGAACCTCTAAGTTCTAAAGAGTCGTCATTCAACATGGTTACAATTTCAATGATTCACATATACAAAATTGATAATAATAATCTAGATTCTAGAATATATCATCTAGATTTCTGATTTCCTCGTAATCATCTCCATGAATAGCACTAGCACCGAAACTGTATTTAGCAAGAGAAAAATGAGAGTGTGATTTAGAATGGACCCAAGAGGTCATTATATAGCTTTTAGGAAGTGTGTTTAGGAAGTCTAGGTAGTTGTATTAGGGTTAGGGTTCATTTAATGCAAAGTTTTTTCATTTTTTAAAAAGCAAAGTCGGTTTTAAAAAAAAAAAAGCACAGGAAACGGCCAAAACGTTTCCCCCGTTTCTTTGCCTGAAACGTTTGGAAACGTTTCTACGGGAAACAGACTTCCCCCAAAGGGGTTTCCTGGCATCCTAGCACTGCAATATAATCTTGTTGATAGCATTCGCAATTTTATGCACTTGAAAAATTATGCTCAAGCACACTTGACACTTACAAATCTCATTGATTTTGCTCTTGAACAAATTATGCAGCTTGTTTCTCAAATAAAGTCCATACAAAAGATTTCAAAACACCAAGGAAGCTGAATTGCTCCGCAATTCCCAGAAACTGCTCCATATGGCTGTCATCATTATGTTGCCAAACCTAAGCATCTACGGCACCGCAAGCGTCTTACATTCCGCAAGTGCTACTTTCCACACTACTGGACACCCACTCCAAAACACAGCTTTCTACGCCACACAATTTCCACGAACACAATCTAAATCCATTATATGCTACATATGTCACCAACACACGGCCTCTGATTGCAAATGTAAAAATCTTGTTGTCAAGGCTGTTTATTCCACTAGCACAGCAGCATGGTGTGATGTCAGTGATGAAAATGAAGATCTTTATGATCAAGATGAGATATATGAGTCTGTAATAGAAGAAGATGACAAAGAAAATGACAATGAACAAGAAGCATCAGATGATCTTGATCTTTTAGTCGATGATTTAGAACAAGAAAACATTGCATTTATACAACAGACATACACCCCTTCTGAAGAAGGCAGAAGCTATAGACCCAGAGGAAGAGGACGCGGCAGATCAAGTTATGGAGATAACCCTTCTTCAAGAAGAAAGCATTCTTCAAGTTGTGAAAGGTATTCACAACCACATACCATTCCAAGACCTGCGTATACTCCTCTTCAGTCTCCAACAACATTCAAACCAAGTAAAAGGTGGATAGAGGATGAATTCGGCTTCCTGCTACCAAAAGAGGCAGTAATGTGCAAAACCACTCCAAGATGGGAGGAAGAAGATCCATATACAGAGCAAGTTTTTGAAGAACAATATGAGGTTGACCAAGAAAGACTAAACTGGGATGAACCTCGTTACAGGATGAGAGCTGGTCATGAAATTGATTAGGTTGAAGAAAGACATCCTGCACAGCAAACCTATACCTATAGATCCAACACATTGCAGGTTAGTATGTTTTGCCACTCCTGTACTTACGGACCTAAAGCCAACTTATATACGCAGTCTAAGATATTTAACACATCCTACAAGGTCACATGTCGCGTATCAACACGTGACACGATAGCGCATGCATAAAACACATGTCCGATGCATGTCCTAGACGTGTCCCAATATGTCGGAAATGTACGTGTCAAAATGAATCTGAGAGGGGGATTAAAAGCGAATTTCATTTCATATTTGTCACTTTCAGCTATAGAGAAAAGCTCTCACTATCTGACATTGTGCAGGTGAAGGATAAAAACCAGATTTGTCATTTCTCCAACAGCAGTGTTTTTCTTCATTCGTACCACAGAAATGATGGCTCAATCATCAAGGCATATGGTAAAGGTCAAATGAAAAGCAAGAATATCAGTGTTGATGCTGCCCCCTCCAATTTTATCCATCTCCATTAGTACTCCATCTGCTTCAAGAGGAGCTGCAGGTGCAGCTAACAGTGCTTCAAATGACCCTGTTGTAGAAAGACAGCAACCTATGAGATTCTTCCATCTACGGTTCTAGTATCTATCCTATTTTGTATTTTCCATTGGCATTCCCACCTATAGTATCAGTTATTCAATATCTATGTAATACATTTTGATTTTGATGACATCAAATGACTCAATGAGAAAACTGCAGTTTATGATTCTAATTTCAAAACCTCTATTTTATGGTGCAATATTCTAATTTCTTGTGTATTTGATCATGATTCATCCCTGACGTAGTCTTTGTAACTTGTATCAATATTTTGTTAATGTTCTAATTTTCTTTGTCAATATTTCATTGTTTGTATCTGTAATTTGTAAAAAAATATTATATATATATATATATAACATGCCACCCGTGTCCTGTTTTTGGGGTCGATGTGTACCGTATTGGATTCTCGTATTTGTGTTCTTCATGTCAAGTGTCCTCGTGTCAAGTGACTTAGAACACAGTTCATAAACGGCAGGTATGCATAGTTCATTTCATTAAAACAATTAATGGAAAGAAACTAGATGCTCAAATAGACACAGGTGCATAATTGTGTTTTTGTAAGCCCCAGATAATAGATAAACGGGAAGAATTGGAAGAGCAAAATAAGTATTAAACAATGGATATTCAAGGCAATAGTTTTACTTGAAGCTTTTATAAACACCAAGAGCCTATCAAAATCCAAGAACAAGTTCTTAATCGTGACTTCTTTGCTCACCCAAAATTGCTAGTAGACCGTTTATTAGGAGGTGCTTTCATAGACCAGTAGTTCCCTTATGGCAGTACTCCTAAAGTGTGTTATTTACACTCAATGGAGAGCGGATCAGAGCACCTAGACTCATCTATGCCACATAACAATATCGTGATCACTCTTATATAATACAACAACCTGATAATCCTGTGTTCGCAAAGATATAGGAATTAGGACAGAAAATCGAGGAACAGCTTTGTTCTAATGACCCTCAGAAGTTTTGGTACACAACTATACCAAAAAAGGACACCAACCTAGTTGAGTGAAAGATAATGAAAATTGGTAAAAAGATCCCTATCCCTACACAAGATTCTGATGATATGGAAAAGGCCATCAAAGAACTATCACATGCAGAACTTATAGAGCCAAGTAAATCACCATTCTGCTGCTATGCCTTCACGGTTAATAAGCATTCTGAACGGAAGCGATGCAAGAAAAGAATGGTCCCTCAATACTATAACTATGCCATATCCCTATCCAATGCCAGATAAGTCGTACTTGTTGCAGAAAGTTGCTAGATGCAGATATTTTTCCCGGTTTGACTGTAATTTAGTTGTCCATTCAACCACTTCCAATGGAAGGTCATGCCGTTTGGACTAATGAATGCTCCTGCATATTTTCAAGATCACGTGAATAAAGTATTTGATGGAATGTCTGATTTTCTCTGTCTACATTGATGACATCCTGATTTTGAATCAAACCTTGTAAGATCACCTGGAACATTTACCAAAAAAATTATCAAGCTGCAAAACAAGTAAGTGTAGTACTTTCAAAAACAAAGATACAGTTATTCCAAACAAAATATAAATTCTAAGGCATGGAAGTGAAGTATTCAAAGTTGAAAGTACAAAGTCATATTCAGGACAAAATCCTTAAATTCCCTGATCAGTTAGACAGAAAGTAACTCCAAGCTTTCTTAGGAATTTTAATCTATGTAAATTGATAGGAATATTTTGCAAAATTTGTTTAAGAAATATAAGGAGTTTGTCTGGACCCATGTCCATACCAAACCCATCCAAATAATCAAATAGAAGGTTTCTACTCTCCCTCAATCACATGTTCCAGTATCTAAAAATTACATTTGATGTACAGATGCATTTAATATTGCTTGGGGAGTATTGTGTTGTATGGAAGATAATGTTGAATATGCCTATGAATATACTCCTGGAATGTTTTCCGATGATGTCAAGGAGTGGATTTCTTCAGATAGTGAAATTTATCCAGTAAAGAAATGTCTTAAAACTTTTCACTCGGATTGATGCATCTGAAGAATTTAATTATCATAATTGATTGCACAAGATGTATAGCCTTTAAGGACAAGGATCATGGACGAAATCATGGAAGAGGCAAGTATTTAAGGTGGCAAAATTTCTTTAATCAATTCCATTATATAGCCAAACATGACCCAGGGAAAAGTGATATTGTTGAACGATAGAAATTCTACGTTTTCTCTTATGAAACTCCCTCCACAAGGACCTCAACAAAAATTTGAATGACAAGGATAGAATCCATAAGATTTTATCAACTTCCTCTATCAATCCAAACACAAATCTTCAAGTACGATGTCGTTGAGAGATATAAGAAGATATCAAAAGTGTTGCTACACTTTTAGAAGTTGTCAAAGCATGCCTCATAGAATCCTTTAGTACTTCTGGAAATCTGACTATCCTCATACTAAACAGTGCATTATGAGTTGAAAAAATTGTTGATTTGGCACACCGACATGAATATTTGTGGATTATTCAAATTAATGCATATCAAAATGAGCATCTAATCAATTTTGTAAAAAGAGTTGGTGCACTGATGTTGCTCTAATTTACCTCAGAACTCCTAGAAAGTGATTTGCACGCAAGCTCAAGATAGCACCGCGCACACTTTATAAAGGCAACGCCCCCATTCCAGCATACCACACAAGGATACCCTTGTGCGCTAATCCAAGGCACGAGAAATGACCAATGCCCATCGGATTTGGTTGTGTCAAGATGTCTAAGCTAAAATAGTTGATTTTTCCGCACCAAACATTAATAACACACTAAACACATTCATATGCAAGGAATATAACAGAGTAATTACTAGCCATACATAGTAAACCAACACGCAGAAACGCTTTCCAAACAGATTCATTAATCTCTACTAGACCCACACAGCTGTTCAACAATAACCATCTCACATCAATTCCTCTAATCATGACACTCTTCTCTCTCATCACTCCTCCATCAATGTATCAAGGGGGTATTTATACCGAATGGACCTTGCCCTTCATTAGTTTATCTAACAGTTATACTAGCTTAAGTACCAATTTGCAATGACTTAACTAACAGTCTCAAGTCGGCGTGCATGCAATACTCCGTTTGCCGATCTTATCCCTGTGACAACTCTGCTTCTCTTGTGAATTACTTGTTAATTCACTGTTGCGCTCTCCACATTCATATCCTCCATGTAACAACACCTTAGTTGGCAGTTCAAGTCCCTTTGTTCCATGATGCCACCATTCAAAATCTCACGTGTTGGTTACAAGGAAGGTGTTCAGTTCTCCCACACGTATGGTGGTATGAGCTTTATCTTCTGCCACACGAGCTAAGTGTATCATCTTCCTTAACCCTCCCTACACGTGCTAGCAACAAGTTCCTCCAAAAGTATGGGCACACGTCGTGTATCCATTCTACCTTCATGCAAATGCATGCACACCAACCCAAGGGGTTTAAATTGCTCCTTAGCTCTAAACTTCCCAAAATGCCTTAAGCTTTGCCCAAAAGAGTACTTAGTCAAAACTTGTATACTTCGACAAAAGGTGGGCTCAACATCACCCCACACTAACTTGATTCCCGAGACCCCAAGTAACCCTTTCTTGGCTTCCTCAAATAGTTCAAGAACCTCTCTGCAAAATAGACCTTCAAAACTTTGTCACTTGGTGAGCGCGATCAGTATAATTGGCTTCAAGTTATCCACCCGCACACCCAAGTCAATCAACATCTTTGCATCTTTTTGGGGATCCTTTTATTCTTCTTTCAGCATTCCTAGTTTCTCCCCCACGTCCTTGTTTGTTTCCTCAAACGCACTTTCCTCTTTAAGTGTTTGCTTTTGGAGGTCGGCCACGCAACTTGAGCTTGTCCTTTTTGTGTCGATTTCTTTTCCATGTCCTCCATGTCCTATAGCAACATTTCCCCTGCTAGCTTTTTCCTTGGTCATATATACTTGTAGGCCCAAGGCGTTTTGCCTTTATTGCTTTGGAAGGGTGCAAACTTCTACCATGACGCCCTAATGCACAAAGCTTACGAAGACTTTTCTGCATAAGTGGTTTTTCATTCAGTTTTCCCACTATGTCCTCAAATTCCTTAAGTTTTTTCATGCAAAGGGCCCTAGCCTTATTTTGCTCCGCCTTTCCCATCTCGCACTTGCGCACACCGTTGTCATGCTTTCTCTACTTGAGAAGCGGTCAGCCAAGACTTCAAGTTTTGCCATTTCGTCTAGTTGTTTAGATGGTACACCAATCACTAAATTGGTATCCTCCGGGAGGATCCGTCAACACAGCCTTCATGGCTTTGATATCCGTGATTGTATATTTGCACTCTAGTTCTTTGCACTTTTCCCGTTCGACCTCTAGGAGTTCCTTTTCAGCCTTAGGATGTTTTTCCAAGTGATCTCGCACGGCGCTTTCTTTCCTTAGTGTGGTGGTGTTTGACCAATTTTATCTTGTCACTTCACCACCATTTTGATGAGTGCATCACTTGCCTACATCTTTGTCATGTGATAGAGATCCACATAAGCTCTTGTCAAGCCCTCTATATCTTTCATGAGAGGTTGGTGGATGCTAACAAGTAGAACATAAAATGGAGGCTCATCTATATATATTACCATTGTAAAAGATAACCCTTTCTAGTTATCCCTTTTTCCCTTTGGAAATGAGTGTGGAGAGTTGTTGTGTTATCTTCTTCACTTAACGGCTCATCCTCTTATGTCTCTATTTTCTTTCATTTTTCTTTCCTTCTATGGGCACACATTCTTCCACCTTTCTTCATGTTTTTCTTCTTCCTCTAAGTTCATCATCTTGGGGTTTCCTTAGGCGGTGAGCTTTGTCTCAAGCCACGGCCTCCTGTGTTTTGTTCTAATGTACCACTTACCTCTTGCTTCGTTGCATGTGTGGCTTTCTTCCTCGAGTCACCACCCCGGTGAGGTTTTACCTATTCACTCTTGCTCCTCCCCTTCACTTTTTCACTCTCTTCGAGCCCAACCTCTTTACCCGATTCTTCCTCATACTTTTGTGTGGGCTGCCCTACCTCTCCCCGAACGAGAACAAAGTACAAGTGGTTGATCCTCATCTAAATGTAGCTCTGTCTCAACACGTGCAACAGTTCCTGTCTCTTCACTTATCCTTCAAACTTTCCGCCTCCACCACGTTATCAAGGCTTTTAAATCAAATTCCTCCCCCTCCTTATTTCCTTCCAAGATCCTGGAGGGAATCCGCGCGGACTTTTCTTCTTGGAAGCTTTTTGTTTTATAGTTCCCTTCTTTAGGGCACGCAATACTTCATCTTCCTCTTCGCATTTCTACCTGCCCTCAACTTTCTTCTTGGGCCTAAGGGAATAAAACAGTCGACAAGCCTCCTTATCTACAACATTGATTTTCTACGAGGCTATGTCACGGAGGTCAAACTCCTATCTCTCACATAGGTGTTCATCCCCAAGTATACATATTTGGTGCGCAACAAATGGGTATTTGCATCAAAACACTCCCCATCTAGTTTTATCTTCACAACATTCTTTATCTAATTCATGGATTCCAAGAAGTAACTTGTCATGAACTTGTAGAAAAGCTTTAACTAGGAGGACATGCTCTTATCATCCAACAAAATTCACGCAAGCGAATAGTGTTGCATTATTGTATAGTGGGCCTAATCTTTGACAAGGTCTAGGAGGAGTCTTGGGACGCGTCATTCGTCTTTAAATGCCTTAGCAAGTTATCCAATTTAGCGTTATATGCTTTTAGTATTGTGGTCAGGTGAAAATGTAATCTTTGTAGCACTCAATCGGGGACTTGTTCTCCATTGGGAACTCCCACTTAACTACTCCATCCCCCTCCAAAGAACAGATCTCATTGAAGAAAAATAAGACGAGGATCATGCCCCAAATATATTTTCCTCCCGTGGCGTGCACTATTTCCTCGTCCTTGACCATACTCTCAAAGAACGTACTAATAGATGTTAGAGGGCATCCCCTTTGCCATCTTATATGTTATATGAAGGAACTTTTTGTTCACTTCGACCCATCTCTCGATCCTATCACCATATAATGCATAAGATGGCAAAGGGGATGCCCTCTAACAACTCTTAGTAAATTGCTACTAACCAAGGGCACGGCCACCTTATCGAAGGATCTCAGAATATTGGCAATGGGGAATGTGTGCCCTCCCCTTTTATATTTTTGTTCTTGTGCGGCTTTCTCAATTTCAATGTTATCACGCGGAGTAAGGAAATGGTCTTTGCCAATGTACACCAATCAAGTGGCTCTGTTGATACATGAGGTTGTGAGCCCCATCCTACGGCCGGCAAAGTAAACATTCCCTTCACAGATGCACAGGATAAGGAACTAGACCAATTCCACCAACATCCCAAAATAAGGCAACTCAAAGAGTTGTAACACCCCTACATCTTGTAGCGCATGCTTGATGTTATCATCAAAGATTATCGCTCCCTTAGGAGTCTTTTGGTTTGTTTGCCTCGTGTAATCCTTCTCCAACATTGCCTCAGGGCATGGCGCACGATAGTTGAAGAATGTGACTTTGCACAAAGTCACCATCGAGGTCCATTCTTCTTCGCATAAAAGCCGACTTTGGGCATTGCATCTCCGAGAAGACATTGGAGATGGGGGCTAAAGTATTTGGGTTTTTCTTTAGTCTCCTAAAGAGACGTCATCGTGGGCACCAATCCATTGCTCGGCCCTATGAAAGTACTTGGTTGAGATTCTTCTTTGCCTGAACCCTTCATTGTCAAATTCTTCCACAATGAATCTTTTTACATCCTCTTCCAACATTGATGCATCTTTGTGCGCATCAACAAGTATCTACTCTTCATTTCGCCTACTTGTTCTCAACCCCCATTGGTTCACCCTCTCACATTGATGTTCATGAAGCCCATTGTTTTGATCAAGGAGCTCAACCTCCACATTAATGTTGGCCCTCAATTTTGCAATCTATAAGAATCTGATTGTCCTTTGTCTTTTGTCTATTTTTCAAGTTCTTAAAAGCTTTATCCTTCAAGAATGGTGGTCCACATGAGTAAACCGAGCTTTGTAATTCACTATGCAATTTTCTTGATCGCCTTTTCCTGGGGAATTGGAATTCTTCAAATGCAAAGTATTTAAATGACTTCGTTCACGTCATTTTATACCCCTCCAACACTCGACTCATCTTGTCTCATTAATGCCTTCGTACACTCAAGCTTTCAACTCACTATCTTTTGCATTTATTACTTAATGGTTACTGAAGTTGTAGGCCGCTTCCGAGCCCTTGAATTTTGAACTTCAAGTCAAATGGGTGATGATGTCATCCTCGTGGTGCATTGTCACAACATAACTCATGTGGATTTCTTAGTGTTGCTTCCCCACACATTTCACCACGCTCTCCTACATTCTTGGGCCATACACCGCATCATGTGCGCCTCCTTGCCTGTAGCTTCCTCGCATCCACTTTCCCTTTCCCGCCCTTTGTTTTGCCTATCCTTCAACTTTTATTATGAATTATATTTTGGCATCTTTCATCTACTTTCCTCACTTAGACTTCTAAATTGGTCACAATTTGAAACATTTTCTTCTTTTCTGCACTGCAGATCATACCAACCCTTGTTATTACCCAACCTTCTCATGGTTAGAAAACTTCGTGTATCACCTCTACCCCACACTAAATCTCATGTGTAGTCCTCTACACTTGCTTTGTCGATGATATTTAGAGAATTTGGAGTATAGCCCAAAGAGTACAACTATTATTACAAGTTACAATGATCACTTGCATTTGCTTTGCATGAATAAGCAATTATTCTTACTTAAACAGAGGTATAGATCGCAAAATGGATTGAAGATTGTATTGAAAATCGACCCACTACGAGAGCGCGTGAGTACGCACTTTATTAAAAACATGACTTCTTCCTAAGCCAAAACATTTCTCAACTCCTATCCTACTACTAGTGGAATACGCCTTATTTTATTATAGTGAGGACCTTCAGGGTGGTAGGGATTTAACCTACTACAATGATGTGACCCGACAAAGATTTCTCTAGTTACTGAGTCCTTAATTTGCAAGCCCCAAAGTGGGCAAAATATCATGGACTTCGTAAGGTCTCAACCAATGGATCATCGGGCTTTAGTAGATGTCTAAAATTTTAAATCATAGAGTAGAACAAGTGTGCCTTTGTTGAACACTATTTTTTATGTAGCTTGATCATGTCATGCTTTTTGCCGGGTTTTCTCTACACTCTCGACTCTAGCGCACGAAAACATGCTTTTCATCCAATTTAAATAATGTTGTGAGGCATTCTGCAATAGACTCATCATCCAACTTGCCCATGTGCGCAATTCTAAGTGAGGGTATCATGAATACCATAGGTAAGACGGCTTTCGTGCCGAACACTAGATGAACGGTATCGCCTTGTTCAAGCACTTGTAAGTTGTTCTATGGGCCCATAGAATAGTGGAAACTTTGTCATCCCGATTGTGCCTCCCTACGCCACAGATTTTTGTGAGTGTTCCCGAAGATTTTGTTAAATGGTTCCACATTACCGTTAGCCTCAGGATGGAAAGGAGTTGTTTTATGGTGAGGGATCATGAACTTGAAGAGTAAGATGTGCATTGTTTCATTAAGGAAATAAACGCCCGATCACTAATCAAACCGAGTGGACATAAATAGCGGTT
Organism: Taxus wallichiana var. yunnanensis; assembly: GCA_018340775.1. Taxonomy (NCBI): domain Eukaryota; kingdom Viridiplantae; phylum Streptophyta; class Pinopsida; order Cupressales; family Taxaceae; genus Taxus; species Taxus wallichiana. The sequence continues at coordinate 789,622,568 of CM031234.1, forward strand.
GTTCCCATAAGAATCTAGCAGAAATCCCAATTGACAGTCCCTAATGGGCATAGCCTTTGCCCAACAAGTAAGGTAGTCAATTGTCATTATGATATATCACGCAACCGAAAAAATAAGACCCACAAAATCAATGGCCCATTTCTTGAAATGGTTCTTGTGCAATGATTGGGCACAAAAGCATTTCATCGCGCTTTGATTGGTTTTCCCACGCACTAAGAATGGTCACACTTTGGAACAAATTTCTTTGTATCAAGGAAAATATTTTGCCACCACAACCCTGCTATAAGTATTTTTCTTGTCGTTACATCCCCTACATATCGACCTTTGCGATGCCTTCATGTGTCTCCTACAAAATGTCTTGTCATTCATGTTCCATGATGCATCGTCTCAAATCAGCCCATTTTGTATGGAGGGTCCTATGATTTGATGAAGGGTATCACGCACTACCAATTGTTTCCTTTCTTAGGCGTTCATAATCTCAAGCACCACCCAAATCTGTAGGAAGATTGCAATATCATTCGGTTCATTAGGCGTGCTTCAATTCTAAACAGATTGTGCACCCGACATACCTTCTTAAATATCATGCGCTTCTTCGCCATTGTTAATGTGCAGAGATGATCTGGTCCAATTGTTTTTGCCAAGTTTGACCACAATGGATGATTAAAATTTTCTAAAGAATATAGTCCAACAGATGCGTTCATCCAAAACACCCTTATTGAACAAATACTTCAATGCCATATGATTTGTGTAGAAAACAAAAGGGGTCGCCAAGTAAGTATTGATGATCTTCTCAGCGGATACTCCATTGAGAGTCCCTCCACTTGGTTGTGTAATTTTGTTCTATTGATGTCAACTTTCAACTAGCAAAAAGATGGGATGATCCATATTGTCCTTTCCAAACTACACGAGAATGGCACCAATTGTCGTGTTAGATGCGTCAACGTGAACATGAAAACGTGTTGACCAATCTAGAAATTGTAATATCGACGCAATGGCCAATTTTTATTTGGGCGCATCAAAAACTTTTTGTTACCACGACCATCCATTCAATATTTCCTTACTTTTTGTGCAAATTTTCCAAGGGCACGGAAATCTTCACATATCCCCGTATGAATTTTTGGTAATGATTGCAATGTCCAAGGAATGTGCGCACGTCCCATTGAGTCTCAAGAACCTCACATCAAGAATAATTGCAATCACTACGAGATCAACTAAAAGCTCTTGTAGATGATGTGACAAAAACAAAGTATGAGGTGTCACAAATATCCACTTTTTGAGGTGGAAGGATATTTACAATTGTCGGCTGGTGCTCAAACATTAAGTCTGACGATCAACAATCCTTGACAAGACCATAAATAGTGTAGTCATCTCGATACACCTAGAGGAACTTCAAAATGAAGTCTTGAAAGGTGGAAAACACGATGGGCGAGAATTCAAGAGGTGCATTCTGCAAACCGAAGGGCATAACAATGTAGGCAAAGGATCCCCACTTTGTGACAAAATTAGTTTTGTGTATATCCTGCTCTGCTATCTCGGACTTGACAAGAACCTATGAACCCATTAGTGAACGTGTAGATCTCACGCCCAACAACACCTTCCAAAATCTCCTCAATGAAAAGCATCGGAAACGATCAACAACACATGGCGTTGAGCTACCAATAGTCTACACAAGTTTGAATGTGCCTATCTTTCTTAATGTGTATTCCCAAAGGACTCGCCCATTTTGATTCATCAAGAGGTGTTTTCACACATCCACCAACATGTTGTGAATCTCCTCCACTTTCACACGCAAATTTAGGTTCATCCTATACGATCTCTTGTGCACCGACTTGGCTCCATCAATTAATTTGAAGTGTATTTTCCCAAGGATGGATGCACACTATTCATTTCTTGTTAGTTGCATGGAAACATATCCCAAAGAGCCCGTAATAGTTTAGTGATCTTTGACATCTCTACTTCATACCAATAGTCACCAATAACAACAACCTTAGGCTCCTCTTCTAAACCGATGTTAATTTTTATTGATTTGCGATGGGCCCTTCAAATGCCTTAGGTAAGGCCATTTGTATTTCTTTTGTCGAGGAAGCATCGATCTTCCTAGACAACATCATCTCCAAAGGTCACGCGACAAATACATTATACCAATTGGTCTTCAAATGTCTTACAGAAATAGTTGGGTCTTTATCCATTGGAATGACTACGCACCGGGAATCATTTTTAAAAATTGATATTGCGCTTCTTAAAGCGCAAGTCCACAATATTTGTGTAGCACTTTCTAAGTCTACCCAAACGAGTTGGGAAGTTGTCCGCTTGGCCAACTCTATCACTTCATGTCTCCTTTGAACTTCACCCCCATGATGTTGATGATGGCATTCTTTAGTACCTCTATGGGCTATGTGTGAGTCTTCTTTGCCATGTACAAGACGTGGGAGATGGATGAATCACAAGGTGCCCCATCTTGTTCCATGAGTCGAGAATAAGGATGTTGACCTCTACACCCATATCAACCAAGATGTTATTAATCAACCATCCATATATAGCAGCATTAACCAAAATCTCTCGGTCATACTCCACACTATGTGCACCTATCCAGTTGTTTCCTACATGCGCTGCTCAAGGTGTTTCCCAAGTGCAAGTTCCTTGACCCAATGTAAGAGCCACTTTGCCAAGCAAAGGAATGACGCGCTCCGTGCATAGGAGTCTACATACTTTATGGAATTCACCTCTGTCGAAATCTTCAACCTTTAGAATTCTTTTTGCTTGATTTCATGTGCCCACTTCTTTTAGAAACTCAATTTCTCCCTATAGTTCCCTAACTAGCCCCATAGTCTCTTCCAGGTGTCTCTTTTTGTTGTCTTCCGTCGGGGTATCCTTTTCCAAACAAAGGTTCCACGAGCCTTATTGCCCCAAAGGGAGTCTTAGAGGTGTCAGGCGTGCACAACTCCTATCAGTAGATATGTTCACCTTGGTACCTTGAGTAAATGTTGGCATGCTCGGCTTTGTTTTCCATTCATTTATTGTGGATCGCGCAATCATAATCATGCCCAAACCCTTCTTGATCTTTACTTTCATTGTTGCATACAAATATGAACAATCTTCTACCTTGTGGCGCACATTTTAACACATCCTCCATAACACCACAATGCAGATACTTAGATCACATTTATGAAAAACATGACATAAGTATCTTAATTGTGTCGAGACAATGCACACAAGGTAACACGTCAAAGGGAGATCAAATGATGAATTAATTTGAACTGTGATGATGATTTTGACGTGGGTATCAAGATCACAAAGGCTACCAATGATATAAATACGCCTCCGCACACTTTAGACGTTCAACTTACCCAGCCGCAAACATGGATGGGCATAAACGGACAAAAAGTGGCGAAGCAACCGATTGGTAACACAGAGGTAGTCACCCTTCTTTTGATCAACAAAGTTTCAAAAGAATGTGAAGGAAGTAGATCAAAAATGGGGATGAAAAATGCTAGCTTCACTTTGGCGAGTTTCGCCCGCCTTAAGGCAAGTTAAAATCTAATTGAAAGTAACGCATCACACGTTTCGTGATGAAAGATGGCTCACAACTCAACCCCTTGTTTTAGAATGGTCAAAGTGGGCTCTGGCCAAAGTATATTCTCCTAGGTGGTTCTCTCGTCTGGTGTTACAAAGTTGTCTTGAGCGAGCGCAATTTACCCAAAAATCGCACTGACTAGTTTGGGAGTATCTCGGCTTTACTTTACCCCCTTCAAGAATAGTAGGCAACTAGTGCGTCTACATGTACTATCACTAGGGTCGCCACATGGACAACCGGTAACGCTATCTCACAAAGGAATCACTAGTCAAGTAGGTAGTGCGGAGCACTTCCCGTTTCGTCCACAAGGTTCCCTCTTGCGTGGACTACTTTGGGGTTCCTGGAACCACCCCCATTGTTGTAGCTTAAGGCGTTATGCCAAAGGGGTTATGTTCCAATTGAGCGGAGAGGGACGTACCCTTTTCCGAAACCTGCAATACAGTGTTTTGAATATGTTGTTCTTTTTATCTTTTTTAATTAGATGTGGTTTGCTTGAACAACATTTGGCAACCTGCAAGAAACACGTGTATTAGAAGTTTTCTGACTTTTGTTTCGAGTCCTTCGTTCTTCGACAAGCGTTTTTTTGTCATGTATGACGATGATTAGTAGTTTTCCATCAAAAGAGAAGGCACCATTTCTGATTCTCCAGATCGTCCAAGGACGCAAGAGAAGAGCATACGTGATGTCTTCACAAATCCCAAAAGATAACCAAATGGAACAACACTTTAATTCAACAAATGCCAAATTGACCAATTCTAACTCAAATACTCTTAACAATCTTAAAGTGGCAAAAGGTTTTAAGAATCGTTTCTGATTCCCAAGATCGCCCCAAAGGAACGCGAGGGAAGAGCATACGTGATCTTAATCCTATAAGTAAACATGCAAAGTTTATTTAATCAAGTAAAAGCATGTAAAAACACCCTGCAAAAATGAGTATGTGATTAGATAAAACCTGCAAGAATTAGAAAACCAAGAAAATTGAAAAATTCCAGAAATTCAATTTTTTTGCACTTTTTTAGCAGTTTTTAGTAATTTGCATTTTTGGAGGTCTCCGGGGCATTTTGGGAGTTTTTTGATAAAAGTTGGTATACCAAAGGTATCTATTTTTGGAAGTTCCTCGCAAAGTACACTTCGTTATCTTTCCAACGCTTATTCAAACTTCAAAACGGGTTAACAAGTCAAAAGTTATGATCAAACTAAGGAGCACTAAAAAGTTGTAACAAAAAAAACCGGATTAAACAAATATACCTACACCCACTTTTATGTGTGTGCGCCACCAAAAACATGTGCGCCACTCTGTGTATTTCCGATTTATAGTGCATTTGCGCCACCCAAGAGGCTTGTGTGCCACGAAAAGAGTGTATGCGCCACGAAAACAGTGCCTACGCCACTCTGTGGATTTTGACTTACCAAACGCCTATGCCACTAAAACCGCATGTACGCCCTGGTTAGGGTATGTGCGCCGGCTCGACGTGTTTGAATGCGGTGAAGGTGCAATGCGAAACGCGACTGTGCGCCCGGTTAGTGCACCTGCGCGCGGTTAGGGTGGATGCACCAAGATTAGTGCACATGCGCCAAGGGTCGGCAGACAGAATGATAGATTTGAACAGCATCCCTGCGCCACCAGAGAGACGTGTGCGCCCCTAAAATTGTGCTGCGCTAAAATTGTGCATGCGCCCCAAAAATTGTCTGCGCTCAGAAAATCGTGCTGCGCGCTTGGACTTGTAACTGAGTACGGAAAAAACAAAGAAAACTTCACAATATCTCTAAATTTTGACAAGTTAGTTTAAAAATGGCAATGACCCATTAAAATTAAGGCTATAAACATGAAGTAACACATATTAAATGAGCAAAAACTCCAAAAAATGGAAATTAATTACTACATGTGCATATCAAAAGTTAGCCAAAATAATGAAACTTAAACTAAAATGCCATGGGACTAAGGGTCCCACCAGGCGTGCCAAATGTGTGCAAGTGTTGTTTTTAAACTAATGCTAATGTAAACAAAGACTAACACCTAAATAGTCTTAATTAGCAAGAATTAAACAACATTATAAACACCATCATGATAAGAATTAATCAAGGGTTAGATGCTAACATTTATCAATACAAAACTATGAAATCAACTATGTTAAGCACCTAAATATCCTCTATTCTCTAACAACATATAAATGAAGGAACCTAGGTAGATTCCATGGCTGTCAAAAACAGTTGTCCTTAATATCTCCAAGAACCTAGGAATGGGGGCTTATCAAAGTTGGGCTACAAGACCCTTTTGACACCTCCCATATGACCCAAGCACTTTAGGCTAGAAATAGAAGCTTAGCTCCTCAAGATGATGAACTCTCAAGAGAACACAAAAGCAAGCTCTTAGTCTATTTTGCTATATGCTTTGCATTTGCTTTCTCAAAGAGTTTAGGTGTAAGTAAAAAGGTAGGTGGAGGGCTCTTTATATAGCCCAAAGGATAAAGGATTCAACACATCCTCATGAATGTGGGATAAAGGTAAAACATGATTAGGAATGGACAAGGTTGCTTTATTAAAAGTAACCTTACTTTAGAAGGGTTTAATTTATGATTAGCAAGTCATGGGAGTTGGGGGGTGCTTTAATTAATCAAAGGTGATTAACTAATAGGTAGGTGTAAGCTTATAGAAGCCAATTAGAAGAATATTAGTGCAATTTAGGCTATTGTGAGGGGATTAAATCAATTAAATATTGATTTACTAGTTAAATGAAGGGGAAGACTAATTAATTAATCAATCTAGATAGAGGAGGTGATTAATTAACGGAAGGTCGTTAATTAGGTTGTTAGTTGGATAGGCGACTTAATCAATTAGCGTATTGTAATTAATTAACGACAACAAGAGGGAATATGAGCGCTTTTGACGATATGTCGTCGATTTGCGAGAAAGGGATAATTAGCGCAATTTAAGTATTTAAATTGCTTGGGCGTAATTATAGGTGTCTACAACAGTAACAACTATTCCTTACAAAGAACACTCTTGTTCACTAGAACTCTTGTTGTTTGTCCATTTCCTAACGTTCCTATACCTCTCCTGCTTCCCGACACAAAGGGCACAATAATAGTAGTGTTCGGCGTGGTCATGACTCCACCCGTCGTGTAGCGACTATTTGTTACTTGGAGCAACATTTCCGATTCCTCTTGCCTATGTACTACCAAGATCCTGGTTAATTAGCCCACCGCTCATCCTCCGGAATTGTCACACTCTAGATGGATTCCCAAAAGGCCCGGATGGTCTTCCACTTTGTTATCTAAAGAATGACACTATAGCACAAAAGGAGATGCACCATCCACAACTTCCTTCTTGGTCCCCATGTCTAGTTCCTTGTCACAATCAATTTCAATGCTTACAATACCATCAATATCAAGAGACCCGATCACATGAGCATGCATGTTGGGTTGGGAAAGGAGGCCTCAACATTGTATGGAGGTTCAACATTCTCTAGAGTTTGCTCTCTTCAGCAGCGTGTGTCTCTTTTTTCTTGTGCCTTCTTTGTGGGGGTCATCCTTGTGCCATTCTCATTCACTTGAAGGCTTCGCGGCACTTCCAAAATCTGATTCACCTTCCCCGTTGAAGACCTCTCTCTTGCAGAGCCTTCCGTTGAGCTTCTTCGTAACATTGTCGCCTAAGAGCTCACTCATCTAAGACGTCCATTTTAAACTTCACAACCACGTCACACTCCTTCCCTCAACCCTTCACACTACTCACACACATAGGGGTTTAGGCAGCCATAGGGAAATTCTAAATCCCGAGATCTACCATAAGCTTCTTGATCTCAAGGGGAAGGCATCTCAAGTAGGTTCCATGTGGCTCACGAAGAAAATTGAACTCTGCTTCCTCGAGCAAGAATATGTGGAAACTACGTAATCCAAGATGCAATCGCGAAGGGCTTCGCTCCACCGGACATCAACAACATGTGCCCACACAACATCTAATTCTACTAGTCTCCGAAGGTGCGCTTTAGTCCAAGGATTCTTACATCCCAAATTCAAACTTTTGTGCATAGAGTAAACAGCCAAGCATACAAGTTTGCAAGGTGTTCGCTAAAGAATGTCTCATACAAAGCATCATACAAATGCCTTTCTGCTGATATTTTTGGTGAACAATTTATGCGACTAGGATACTTTTGTGTGAATTCCTTTTCAACCCTTTCCGACCAACGTTCCATATTTTCTTGAGTAATTCGAAACATCCTTTTGTTGTACCATCATGGAAACACAATACGATGTGTCGTGGCAACGGAGCCAAAATGTTGCTCTAATTTACCCTAGACCCTCCTAGACAGTGACACGCGGCCAAGACCATCTGCACTTTGTAAAGGCAGCGCCCCCACACCAACATACCACACAAGGATACCCTTGTGCACTCACTAAAGTCGCAAGGGAAATCCAATTCCCATCAGTTTTGGCTACGTCATGATGTCTAAGCTATAATAGTTGGTTTATTCCGCGTCCCAAACATTAAGAACACAAAACACATACATATACGTGACATCAATGCAATGTTGTCATCAATCACCCACCTCCGCTCCCCTACTTTAGATCTATCTCGGCTATCTCGCATCGATTAACTGGATAGATATATAGGCCAGATCTATGTGGGGAGAGGGGTTCGGAAAATAGACATATAGGCCATCTCGGCAAGAGAATATAACAAAATAATAATTAGCCATACATAGTAAACCGGAATTGTTTCCAAACATATTTATTAATCTCTTTTAGAAGCATACATTGCTCAACAATAATCATCTCACATCAATTGCTCTAATCACAACACGCTTCTCTATCATCACTCCTCTATCAATGTACTAAGGGGGTATTTATACTTGATGAGGACTTGCCCTTCATTAGCTTATCTAATAATTATGTTGGGCCTTAACTACCAAATTACAAGGATGAACTAATGGTCTCAAGTCGTTGTGCATGCAAGATAACATTAATCCTTAATCTCCAGCACATGCAATACTCCTTTGGCCAATCTTAGCCTGTGACAACTCCACTTGTCAGACGTGAACCGCTTGTTAACTCACTATCAAGCGTTCTCCAAATTCCTATCCTCCAAGCAATATCCTCGTAGCGGGTAGTTCAAAGTCCCTTTGTTCCATGATCTGACCATTCAAAGTCTCGCACTTGGTTATAAGGGAAGGTGTTCAAGTTCTCCCGCATGCTTGGTGGTAGGAGTTTTATCTTCTACCGTGCGCGCAAAGTGTACCATAATCCTTGACCCTCTATGTGCGCTAGCTACCAAAGCCTCCAAAAGTGTGGGTGTGCATCATGTATCCATTCTACCTTCATGTGAATGTGCGCATGCACCAACCCAAGGGGTTCAAATGCTCCTTAGCTTTGCACTTCCCAAAATACCTTATGCTTCACCCAAAAGGACTTAGTCAAAACTTGCATATTTCAATAAAATGTGGGCTCAACAATCAAGAATAGGCACTTATGGTCACCGACCAGATAATTGCCTTTTGTATAATCAGGTAAAAAATGAGATAGGAATTTGACTTACAAATAAACATGACGCCTCACCAACAACTCCAACAACTTTATTGGGAAATACAACTAATTTTTTAGAATCTTATGCTTTTTCAAGCCAATCTCTTTTGATGACTTAGTGGACAAAGCGAATCATCATTGCTTGAAGGTCAAAGGTGTACTCAAGACAGTTCATCATCATCAAACAACAACATGAGACTATCACTGGGAAAAAGTCTTTTGGATCAAATGCTAGAATATCGACATCATCTAAATGGTTGTACATTTGTTTTAGTTAGTGGACTATAACATTTATCAATATCCGTATCTCTATGAGTTGGAGAGAAAGTTGGTAATAGACATTGTCGTGAGAGATTCCGATAAGACTTCACCTCTTTCTTATATAGAGAGCTTAGGGGAAGTGTAGAGGGTATAAAGAAGATAAGCAAATATTTTATTTAGCATACGTATGCTCTCTTCTCGTGTTGAAAGGCGACCTAGAAGATCGAAACTCACTAAAGCGTTAAAAACTATCTATAAAAAATAACTCTACTTCATCAAAAAGAAAATCAAGACAAAGAAGAAAACAATAAACGGAGGTTTTGTCTTTAAGGATAACAGACCGCTACTTCATAGAGGCAGGCGGCCAGAAACCGCCCAATGAGGGCGGGTTTTGTCTTTTAAGTGGACCACCGGTCTACACAGCCGGTCTCGCATAGGGCGGGTCCCGCCATTACGGACAGAAAACTAAAATTCAAAACGAACAGCCTCTGAATTTGAAAGGATGTTCGTTTCTCTTCTCCTTCATGACCTTTCCCATTCTCCAAAGGCACGGAGGACATGAGAAAGGCTATAAATACATGATTGTAGAAGTGTAGAAGATCATCAAGCATGGGAGCAAGTGAGCAAGAAGTCTTAGTGCTGGAAATTGTATTTTTGTAGAAGAAAGGAGTGTTGACAGAGCAAGCAAGTAATTGAAAGGAAGTGTTGAGATATTATCTACTTCCCTTTCTTACTTATTGTAAATTTTGTACTTGTTGATTTGAATTGGCCAATAGAAGTGGGAAGAAAGAGCAATTGCCCTTCCCGACTGGTTTTTCCTCCATTAGAGGTTTTCCAGATAAAATTGTTGGTGTTATGAGCTTATATTCTTTCCTTTACTACAATTGTTGATTCTAAGCACAATAATAATTCATTCACTAGCTATCTCTGTTATTTTCTAATAGAAAGTAAACAACAATGATTAATTTGTGATTTGTGAATAATTCCAAAGTTGAAGAGTTTACAGATCATTTTGGTATCAGAGCTAACAAGTATCCAGGATTGTGGTATTTCATTCTTGAATTTGTATGACAGTGACAAGATCTAAAGGCAAAGAAGCTTTACCTTGCGATCCGAGATTTCTACAAAGAAGTGGAAACAGAGAATTCGGGAGAAATGGAGGAAGAGAACTTGGTCCGTAGAATCGAGATGTTGAGACCATGATGGATAGGATGTTTAGAAGGCAAGAGGAACTTGCAGATTTGCAGAAGACAACTTCCATCAAGCAAGACTCCATGGACTCGGTGGTTCGAGGCTTAGCCAAAAGTTTGGTATAGGCAAGAGTCACCATGAGGAAGATTATGGGGAAGAGCATGAAGAAGAGACTTCTAACACAAGAGAAAAGGTAAAATCTGAACATACTCCTTTTAAAGTTGAGACTAAAGTCAAAATCAAAAGCTTTGAAGGACAAGTAGATGCAGAATTACTGGATAAATGGTTGAAACAGTTAGAAGTCTATTTTAGCATCCATAATGTCACTGAGGCACAAAGGATCACCTTTGCACGTCTCAAAATGGAGGGACATGCTCTAGTTTGGTGGGAAACTCATCTAACTACTTGTGAAAAGAAGAAACGTCCTATTGTGAAATCTTGGCAAGAATTTAAGGAATTACTTAGAGCTAACTTCTATCCTATTGGCCATAAAACTGACCAAATGATTAAATGGCAGTATTTTAGACAAGGCAGTGGTCAAAGTGTGCAGACTATACTACGGAGTTTCGAGGCAAGCCATGTTGCTAAACATGGATTTGGAGGATGAGGATATTCTGACCAAATACTTGGGAGGACTTCACACTCACCTTCAAGAAAAGTCATCTCCACAAAGCCCAAGGATCTCAATGAAGCATGTGTACAGGCATACTACATAGATGATGAGAAAAAGCAAGGAGAAGTAGAGCCGAGGGTAAAGCAAAAACAAATCAGCAGAAAAAGGATTATGGGCAAACAAGTAACAAGAGTAAGTGGAAAGGGAAAGGTAAACAAGCTGCCACTACTTTAAATACTTGTAAAGATCCCAAGAATTTTTGCAAGAATTGTGATATCAATGGTCATACTGACGCTACATGTTGGAGTCGCATCCGAGTTACATCCAAAGAACCAAACCAAGGACTCCAAGAAGTCCATGACAACTGTAAAGACAGAAGGGGAGGTGGAAATCAAGATGACTCTGATGTAGACGAAAGGCTTGGATGCACGGCCACCAACATGGACAACGAAGAGGAGATGAGTAGACTATTCCAGATCAAAATCCAGATCAAGAGGACTAAGGTAAATGCTTTGGTTGATACCGGTTCTCAATCTAACTTGATTTCTGAGGCAGTTGTAAAGAAGCTTGGTCTTGAGACTTACGAGCATCCGCACCCATATCCTTTGGGTTGGGTGAAGAAGGGTGTTGAAATTCAGGTAACAAGAAGATGTAAGGTCAAGTTTGGGATAAATTCCCAATATATAGATGTTTTTGAAGTTGACGTTATTCCACTTGATGCTTTTGATGTGGTATTCGGGAGTCCTTACTTGTGTTAGTTAGGATGCTATCTTTATGAGAAGGGAAAACCGGCATGTATGATGGGTCAAGGATGGGATCAACTACAACATCCGGCACACCAGATAAGACACGGGTTACTATGGTAAGTGCTAACCAAGCAAAACGACTTATTCAGTAAATCATAATCAGTTTTGTTTACTTTTGTTAAAGGATAAACAAGATGGGGTAGAAGTTTCAGAGATTTCTAACCAAGGAAAACAAGATTTGGATAGTATTATTCAGTCTTTTCAGGAAGTATTTCAGGCTCCTAGTGGATTACCACCAAAACGGGAAGTAGAGCATGAGATTCAGCTATTGCCAGAGTCACCTCTACCGAACATCGGTTTGATAGGCAATCCTTGCTTGAGAGTACTGAAGTAAAGAAACAACTCCAAGAACTAATAGACCAAGGGGTGATACGTCCGAGCACCTCACCATGTGGTTCACCTATTGTGATGGTGCCAAAGAAGGATGGTTCTTGGAGAATGTGCATCGACTACCGCGCTTTGAACAAGATCACCATAAAGAACCGATATCCACTTCCCGCATAGATGATCTCTTGGACCAACTTCAACATGCCAAATTTTTCACGAAGTTGGATCTCAAGTCAAGTTATCACCAAGTCAGGATGAAGGAGGAGGATATATGGAAGACTGCCTTCAAAACAAAACAGGGTTTGTATGAATGGTTAGTACTTCCTTTTGATTATGCAATGCACCCGCTACATTTATGAGATTGATGAATGATGTATTATGGGATTTCATAGATTCATGTGTCATCAGATATCTAGATGATATCTTGATTTTTAGTGCCACATGGGAAGAACATCTAACGCATTTGCAAAGCAAGTCTCTGCAAGTTCTCAGGAGAAACAACTCGCTTTGTAATATGAAGAAATGTGAATTTGCCAAACAATCACTTGTCTATCTTGGGCACGTGGTTGGAGGAGGAGAGCTACGAGTGGATCCAAAGAAGGTGGAAGCCATCACAAATTGGCCAACACCAACAGAGCCACAGAGACTAGAAGTTTTGTGGGAGCAAAGATAATACATGCGAAATTCATTCCGGGTTTCTCGGCATCGCAACACCTCTACACACAAAGGGCCAAAGGGCAAAAAGAGTAAGGGTTTTGATCTGGGTAAGGAACAAGACAAATCCTTTGAGTTATTGAAATACAAGATTAGTCATGCTCCAAAGATTTGCTCTTCCTAGTTTGCAGCAGCAGCTTTTCAAGTAGAGACAGATGCCATGATTATGCTATGGGCGCAAAGTTGTTTTCAAGGAGGTAAACCCGTATGTTATCATTCTGAAACCTTCACTTCAGCAGTTAAAGGATATTCAATATATGATAAAGAAATGTATGCACTAGTTCAAGCAATTAAAAAATGGAAACATTATTTGTTGGGTAAAGAAACTATTGTGCACACTGACCACAAACCTCTCCAATATTTGCAAGCACAAGTCTAAATTACAGCAGGCAAGGCACTACAAATGGATGGGGTTTCTTCAACTAGTTCCATCTAGTGATCAAATACAAGAAAGGTAGTACAAATTTGGTGGCAGACATGTTGTCTAGGCCACCCACACAGGAAAAGTTCTCCTGTTTGGCCACTATCTCTCAGATCGAGCCCTTCACGAAGGAAGCTTACGGAGAAGCATATGCCCAAGACAAAGACTTTGGGGTAACATTTCAGAAGTTGCAGTCCCAAGGGGCTGAAAAGACGGGGATTGAAGACTGTTATCTCAAGGACGGGCTGCTCTACCGATGGGGGAAACTTTGTGTGCCTAAAGAAGAAAGACTTCTATTGATGAGGGAAGCACATACCTCAAAAGTAGCAGGGACATTTCGGTGTTGGTAAGACCCTAGCCCACTTGCAAAGGTATGTATATTGGCCCAACATGCAAGAAGAAGTATCAAAATTTATTCGTGGATGTAAACTTTGTTGTACTAGCAAGCCTAAAACTAGGAAGGAAGGTTTGTATATGCCTTTACCAATACCTACTCATCCGTGGGAGGACATTTCTATGGATTTTGTAGGGAGGATTACCTATGTCTAAACATGGCCATGACTATCTCTATGTTGTTGTGATAGATTCAATAAAATGTGTATTCTTATGGCATGTAAAAAGACAATAAAAGCACATGAGGCAACAGATCTTTTCTTTGCTAATGTATGGGTGCATTTTGGTTTGCCAAAGTCTATTGTCTCTGATAGGATTCCAGGTTCTTGGGGAAGTTTTGGACTACTTTGTGGGACAAGATGGATACCAAGTTACAGAGGAGCACAACTTTCCATCCACAGACAGATGGACAAACAGAGGTGGTAAACAGACTTTGGTACAATTGATCAGAGGGTATAACAGTAAGTACCCAAGGACTTGGGACGAGTCCTTAGCCTACATTCAACATTCCTATAACCGGGCAGTACACACATCCACTATGAAGTCACCATTTGAAGCATGCTTGGGATATCTACCTACAAATCCACTGACATAGCAATTGATACAACAGGATGAGGAGGATACACGAGACACAAAGGTGACTAGAGCCAACAAGTTCATTGAGAGGATCCGGCAAAATCCATCTCAAGGTCAAAGAACAACTAGAAAAATCTCAAGCAAAGTACAAAGCTAGGCACGATCAACATAGGAGGGAACACAAGCTTCATGTTGGAGACAAAGTTTGGCTTTACTTGAGCAAGGAGAGACTACAAGGTCAAGCACGGAAGCTCAAGCCACTACGATATGGACCCTTCACCATATTGGAGCAGGTTGGGGAAAATGCTTTTCGACTTGATTTGCCATCATTCATGAGGATGTACTCTGTAGTAAACTATGAGAACTTGCACCTATATGAGCCATCCATGCTTGGATGAAGATGAAGAACTACAGTTGCTACCTTCCATTGAGGATTGCGTCTTGGACTCACGAGGTGAATTGAGGAGGATGTAGTGCTACAAAAGAAAAGGTCAGAGAGACTAGAAGAGGTCCACAGAGTCTTGGCAGATTGGACTGAAAGGAAAGACACCAAGGCAGGCCCGGTGGTACTCAAAGGAGCAAGCGAGGGAATTGTTCCCTCATCTACTCCCCCACTAAGCTTTTGGGGACCAAAAGCCTCCTAAGAAGGGGAGGTGTGATCCATAGGATCCAAAATAACTCTACTTCATCAAAAAAAAAACACAAAGAAGAAAAAACAATGAAACGGAGGTTCTGTTTTTAAGTAACAGACCGCCACCCCACAGGGGCGGCGGCGGTTACAGAAGTAACCGCCGCCCCTAGCCAGGGGCGGTCCCCAGACCACCGGCTGCACAGGCAGGGCGGCGGTCCTAGCCATTACGGACATGATAAAACTAAAATTGAAACGAACAACCTCTGAATTTGAAAGGATGTTCATTTCTCTTCTCCTTCATGACCTTTCCCATTCTCCAAAGGCACGGAGGACATGAGAAAGGCTATAAATACATGATTGTAGAAGTGTAGAAGATCATCAAGCATGGGAGCAAGTGAGCAAGAAGTCTTAGTGTGCTGGAAATTGTATTTTTGTAGAAGAAAGGAGTGTTGAGACAGAAAGTAAGCAATAATCGAAGGAAGTGTTGAGATATTATCTACTTCTTTCTTACTTATTGTAAATTTTGTACTTGTTGATTTGAATTGGCCAATAAAGTGGGAAGAAAGAGCAATTGCCCTTCCCGACTTATGGTTTTTCCTCCATCGAGGTTTTCCAGATAAAATTGTTGGTGTTATGAGCTTATATTCTTTCCTTTACTACAATTGTTGATTCTAAGCACAATAGTAATTCATTCACTAGCTATCTGTTATTTTCTAATAGAAAGTAAAACAGAATACTTTCATTAATTTGTGATTTGTGAATAATTAAAGTTTTGTACCTAATCTGCTCTCCTAGTGAATAATTCAATCTTCTTTGCTAGAGGTGACATTTCTTTGAAGAATCTGATTTCATTCTCTCCTCCCAGACACCAAGAGATTAGCTTCATGCTATGCATTTGTTTTTTAAAAGGTCCAAGACTTGTTTGAGGTTCAAATCACCTCCCATAGCCTCAAAGCATCCTCTATTAGATAAAACATTTTAGAAATCATCGAGCAGCCAGAACCAGTTTGTTGCCGATATTTTCGTATTGTTTGGTTCCGTCCTCCCCTTCTATAGATATTCTCTTTAATGCTGTTTTTTTTCTTTCACCTTTCCTTGCATCTTTTCTTGTTGTATTATTTCCATTCCCTCCAGTTCTGGAGCATATTAGGATCCATCATATTTTTCTGCATCTGATTCATCTAATTTTGATGTTACTGTGTTTTGGCTGCTTGAGTCTGTAGCTTTTAAGGGTTTCTTTTGTTCTATATTATTCATCAGACCTCATCTAAAAGATTACATTTGTTATAGATATTTTTCTGTCTCTTGGAATATGCCCTGCTTTACTGCTGGGTTGTTGACTACCCTTCCATGGTGATTTGTGCTTGTTACAAGCTTTCCTTGCACATTTTCTCTTCTTTGGGATCTGGTTGTTTCTGTCTTGCAAATGGCCATTCTCTTCTTCAATGGCCTTGTTGATGAAAGATGCAGCAGCTGGATGGGATATTTTTGTATAGTCCAAAGGTTGCTCCCAGACCATTCTTGCCGGCTCGAGTAGGATACAATTTAGTAAAGCCTTTTCTAGTTCCTTATTTATACATATCCAAGCATAGCTCCATACCAATTGCTTTAAGTGAGCTCTAATGTGGTTATGTATTGAGCCGATGCACAGTCGTGTAGGGCCAAGCCTTCTTGTCAGGCACGCTGCTGGAAGAGTTTCTCCTCCACTTAGCCCCTGTTCTCAGGAACAGGGGAACCTGCCATGAGGCCTCCACATGGCTGAGTGGAGAACAACGGCTTTCACTAGGAGTATTCCCTGGAGACTCTAACCTTAATTGGCGGGGTCAGTATCGCTAGATGTGATCACTAGATGGTCTATGTTGCTCAGTATCTTTCGCGGGAGGAGCTTCAAAGACCAAGTCCCACTAGTGATCGCTCTATCAGGACTGAACCTGGAGTCAAGGGGTGTTTCTGAAGACTGCACTTGCTCCTGGCCGGCATGCACAAGGGAGTCTTCCAGTTCAGGAAAACTAGAAATCTATTCACTTGAGGCTTTTATAATTCTTCTCAATGCAATCTCTCTCCACAGGATTTGTTACAGGTGTAGCTGCACCCAAACTATGACCAGGTTAAGAAGATTATTGATGAGGTTGATCCTGGCCATCCAATGCTTCACCAAGAGGCCCGATTTTTCATGAACCAAGGACCACATTGGCATCACGAGGATATAAACTGCCCCATGGGTTTCCAGTTCATGCATACCCACTGTGAGTATGTTTGGTCAAAGGTAAGACCCCAGAATCCTGCATATCGGCGCCATTTCTTTCACATAACATGGCCTTGTTCCACCTCTTCTATGGGCAGTGAGCGTTTGCAGGTGACTCTATTTTCTGGTCGCAAATGTTAATCATGTTAGCCAGGAAGTTAGCTTGTAGCTCTAATTTAGGTCATGCTGCCACAGAAATTTGAAAAGGTCATTATTAGACATTTGAAAGCTCTCTTGAGCTATCACAGATTTGTAGGAGATTTCTAGGGTAGAAGATTGCTAGCTATTAAGGCTACGAATGAAGAGGATATACCAAGAACATGATCTAAAAATTAAGGTGCCTTTCAGTTCTTATCATGTCAAATCATGCAAGTTCAAGTTCTCAAAAAGGATGTCAATCATAACTCAAATCTCTTAACATGATTTAGTAGTTTGTTTGACTTCAGAAATAAACATATTTTAATTTTTACACCATCTGCCATGCCCAGCTTACAGTCTTGAGTCTTGACAAAGATTCAAACTAGTATTAAAGCCCATGTTGCATGAGACACAGGAATGGGTATGATTTCCAGAACGGAAACGTCTTTGGAACTACGCACTCCAAAACCCTTCAGAAATAGGTAAATGAAACACAAAACAGCTAACAAAATATAAAAAATATGGATTTTCCATCAAATTTATACGCAAGTATGACGAAGGCATAAAAAAGATTCATTTGTTTGTGCAGGGCATGCCATTTTGAGTTTTTAATACCATTTTCAAAATACAAAAAGCAGTTCATTGTATGCATCTTTCACAGCAAATGCGTTTTCGGATGATTTGGAGATGGAGAATTAAAGTTTCCAAAGGTAAAGCTATTATGTTCCCACATTTCTGCAATTACATTGTGGAAATCGCGACCACATTAATTGTCTTTTATTCAATTTAATAATCTAGTGAGCCAGTGGAAATTTCTGATCCTGATATATGTAGGTCTTTGTACTTCCAAATCTTTTGCTTAACTGTGTTTCTTATTTCAATGACATTGGCATAATACAGCTTCTTGAAATGACAACCTTCGTGCAAATGGTGGTGTCCTTGTTTTATTCACAATTCATGAAAATATAGATTCCTTTTTCCTTTCAATGGCTAACAACTGAATTGCTTTAAAATATTTGATATTAACAAGCCTGACAAGTAGCAAAGGAGATCTGGTACCCACATAAGAAACACTTGTATCATTGTACTTTTCTAATTGTTTCTATTGATTGAGAACAATTTTTAGTGATGCTTTACTGAAGCATCAGAGACACAATAGAAAGTCATGCATGGGTTGCAATATTATGCATTATGTTATGATTTACCTTCAATCGCATTCTTCTGAAGTATGCAAATTATTTTACAGTTATGGAGTCTTGGCCATGACATTGAATGCAAAACTAATGCGTATCAAATTAACATTAATGCTGGTCAATGCTTAGGTCCATTTCAAAAACTAATAATTATACAGGAAGCACAGTAAAATTAAAGCTAGCTGTAAGGCATACTTTTCAAGCAGGGCTGCTATAACTTATGCAGAAAAGCAAAATCTGTTGCACATGAGCACCATGGGATGAAGAAAAACAAAAGTGAAATCTTTGTGTATATGATTAGCAGACATCTACTTAATAATAAAAAAAACAAGGAAGTGAAATTATTTATAATAACCTCGCCAGCAATATCAGGGGCAGAACCATGCACGGGTTCAAAAAGTCCTGGGCCCTGCAAATATGAAATAGATTTAAGGATCTTCCAAATGGGAGTCAAGTTTGAATTGTTCTAAATTTGAAATTTTAATAACCAATAAATATGAGATCCCCATTCTATGCTTCCCAATATCAATTGAAAAAAGATAACTAGTGTGTGGATGTTCAAGTCTATAGGTATGTGCAACTCAGACCTACCAAGTCACCAACACTAGCAGATGGAAGCATGCCAATACTTCCAGTTAGCATAGATGCCTCATCTGAAAGAATGTCCCCAAAAATGTTGTTTGTCACAATTGTATCGAACTGCACCACTCAATGTTCATATAAATTCAAAAAAAGATTTTAAAAATGGTTGCTTTCACAAAAATGGCCATAATTTATGTTTAACATTGAATGCTTTCATGTAGCAAAAACACATATTTTCCATAGAAAAGTATCCAATTATGTAAGAAAACACAAAAAAACAGATATAAGAAATGGGGACAGCCCACAATTCAGGAGTAAAAATCGTGCATTATAACACATAGGCAACTCTACAAATGGATAGACAAAGAATAAAGCAAGATCTTCGAAATAAAACGTAGATCTCTTTGAAGTATCAAATATTCATAGGATCTATTAGAGGGCAGATGAAAACCTGTTTTGGATTCGAATTAGCTGCATTGAAGCATTATCAACATACATGTGAGATAGTTGAATATCAGGATAGTTGTTACCAATCGCTGTTACCCTGTCCCGCCAAAGCTGTGAAGCCTGTTCGAAAAGCAAAAACAATCTTCATGATGCACCTGCCAAATAGTTGCCAAAAATACAATTTGCAAACACCACGGGTAGTGATAGTAGAAGGACAACATGCATTTTTATCTAGAGAACTGAAACGATATCTTCAATGGCGTGCTTAAGCAGCATATCAATAGCCTTGCCTGATATAAATGTATTAAACCCTCGTACTTTCTCTTCAAAGAAGAATTCTAAACATCACATTGATCAGTATAGTAAATTATTTGACAGTTTTCATTATCAGATATGTAAAGCTAAAATCATTCTACAAAAGGACCAAATGGACCTGACAAGTTTTGGGAACCATTTTTATGACAGATATGCACTGCAACACAATTACTCATTCCCAAGGACAAAGAGAGCACAGTGGTGTACAATGGCTCAGAACACCAGGCAATATAACTATATTCAATGGCCTCCAAAGGTTAAACCCAAATACCAGATCAACTTCCAATCATTTTTTATCAATATGCAAATAAGACACTAAAATAACTCCCGTTTCACATAATTTATTTATATATATTGAAATAATCAACTCATAAATACCTTTCAACTAGTCACAGATATCTAATACATTCTCTTCGAACATTCATTTTCTCAGCTCTAATATTATGTATTGGTATGACTAATATATTAACAATTCCTTCTAAAAGCACATTTGCATAAAGCATTCTAACATTCCATCAATTCATGTTTTCTTATTCGACATATGACACCTACACGTGTTGTTTTATTCCTAGTTCAATTGATCAATAACTATTGTATATGTGAGATGAGTATGTGGTAACTTGTATGGTTAGAATGTGGTAACTTGTATGGTTTCACATCTACACCTCTACCCTCGATTTATCGGGTAAGAAATGCTCTCATGATAACATACATCCATATAATGAAAGCATGTAATTATGCGAGTTGGCCAGTTAGCTGACCTTGTTGGTTCATTCAGCGGCAATACAAGTACAATCTTTATATATTACTCCTGATACAAAACCTAAAATGTAAAAAAAAAAAATCCCAGTTGTATAGAAAAATCACAATGTCACCTAAGGCCCTAAGCATTCATGTTCAATTTAGGTGATCTAGTTATTTGGTAGTTGGTTGAAAATTAAACCGACGACTTCCATACGAATGTGAGGGTTCTAACCCCAACGACCTTTGATACCAAAAATAAACCCTCAACCAAAGCTATTATAAAAATTGGAAATAATGCATCATTGCTCATTGATATAGTGTGTGCCACACTTAATCCCATTAGTTTGTTACCGTGTTGTGTGTCCCATAGATTTTGGTGATGTCATGGGCGTCCCAAACATTTTGGGGACATGGGGACTTGGAGGGGCTGTCCACAATTTTTAAGACACTTTGACTTTTAAAAACTGCTATATTTACCAAAACATTGAACCCTAATCACACAACACCCTAAAAAAATTAAATGAAGTTTAAAACCATAATTCATTTAGCAAAGTTATGATATTTAAATATTATTTTTATATATTATTTTAATAGACATTAGAAGACACACATAAATAATCACTTGTATATACCACTCCATTAATTCCTTGATTTTTCCACAGAATCATTGATCATTTGCTACATATAGCAAAGTATATAGGCCTCGATAGTTACCCCTTTTCAATATGACTATGGCTCTTCAAATATACATTGGTATTAACATAATAACATTTTAATTGTCAATATTATATGCCAACACATTTAACAACTTACTAACAGTCCATGCAATTGGTACTTAGATGTTCTTCAGCCTTGGCACCAACACTACTCGGCTACACGCCAGTGTGAAACTGGGTTTTCAGTTCTTATGCTAGGCCATCTCCATAAGAATATTTTATGCAAGCATAATCTTTGTAAGAGTTTCAATGCAAGTATTCTCTCATTGTTATTTAATTTTGTGATTTTACTTTATTACGCTTAATTCTTATCTGTGCATCCTTGTCAACCCCGACATGTTATCAAAGCACAATGCAAGCTATCTCCTTGATGCAAAAGCATCCAATAATAAGTACACGTATCTTGCATCACCCACAAACAAGTAGGATTGTGATCATGTACATTAAGCAGTGTGTTGGCAGGATTTGCATGGTTTTGGCAGAGGAAAGAACATTGGGAATATTTCAAAATAATAGTATTATTGCATATTTGGATTATCCTTGAAAAATTATGCATTCTCGAAAGGATAGGCATCTAATTTTGAGTTCATATACAAGCATTACGGCTTCCAAAAGATACAGGTTTTGCAAGTTTGCACTTATATTTTTGTGTGTCATTCAAATATTTTTGTGTGTCATTCTATTCTTGCGGTTGTCATCCAATTCTTGTGTGAGTTCTACACTTGCATGGAGTTCAATTCCTACGTGAATCATTCTATTCTTCCACTTGTACTTTTGCATGTGTGAGTTATCCAATTCTTGAATGAGTTCAACTCTTACATGAGTAATTCAATTTTGCATGAGTCATTCTTTTATTGCGTGAGTCAATCTTTTCTTACATAAACCATTCTTTTCTTGCATGGGTCATTGTAATTTTACACAAGCTTTCACTTTCACACAAGACTTCAAATTTTGTGCGACCTTTCACTTTCACATGACTATTTAATTTATGCATGACCTTTCAACTTTTGCACAACTCTTCAACTTACCTTGAACTCAATTTGTTCTTTATGAAAATGAAATATCCCTTGTGGGATAATCTTGAAATTTGACAAAATTTAATAAAAATTTGCAGCAAATGATATTCTGAAATTTCTGGAAATGAACCAACTAGGGCAGCGAACTGAAATTTATAGATATCTTGCAAAATACTTACCCAAATCACATGAAATTTTATAGAGAGCTTGCTAAGGTGAAAACAAAGACTAGAAAAATATTTTTTGATTTTTCAAAGTAATATATAACTGCCAATAATTTTCAGAAAGCCCTAAACTGCTGAAAAACTTCAAAAATTCATAACTATGTGAATACAACTAATAAAAATCTGATTTTCTAGAAATAACATCTACTAAATATATAGAAATGATCCCAACCTCCAGATCTGAAAATGGACACTTGGAAACCCTAAAAAACACTTGCTTGCAAATCAAGAACTAAGTAGATAAAACCCTAGAAAATAGTTGTTCCAAATATGAACTGAAACCCTTGATGAAGAAGGGTTGTCCTCTTACTCTGAAACTGAATTTCTGATTACTCTCCAAATCTGATCCAAAAATATGAATAAAGCTCCAAAATAGCAAACTAGGGAGGATCTTTCACCACCGAAGAGTGCTCTGCTAGCTAGGTGTGGATCTTTCACCACCAAAGCTAGGGTTCCTGTGGGATCTTACTCCACAAGCAAAGAAAGTGCAAACAGCAATTGCTCCAATATCAAAATAGGTGAGTGTATGAATGAATGAATAACTCTCCTCAAGCACTCCTTTTATAACTTCACCATGCAACAAGAGGCCCAAAAAAGACCCCAATCGACCCCCTTGGGAAAACCACATAAATATAATATGATTTAAGTTATTTTTCCCCCATGCACCAAAAGTAACTTAGGTGACCCCAACGAAGAATTAGAATAATAAAGTGCCATATAGTCACCCAACGACAAAATATAACAATTATTACCACCAAGTCATCCAACTTAATGTCAACGACAAAATATAACATAAAGCAAGGTGGTAATCAAACATCCATACCCAATAGCCTCCAGTGTCATTAGCCCCTCGGGTATGACCAAGGCTAAGACAAATGAAAAGCCTCCTAGACCATCTACTCGAAATTGGGGACATTACAGTCCCCCCCTCCCGAGAAATGCTTGACCCCAAGCATTATCCTGCCATGTTGTAGAGACTGAATACCACAAAGTAAGTTTCTCCACCTCACCCTGCAGTCAACTAATGATCGGTGTGATCCGAAGTAGCCAAGACACCCCATGTAGTCATCATGACCTCCATGTCGTATAGAAAACAATGTTGTCCCTGAAGTAGAATGATGCCCACATTGACTCTCCACTAGCACCCACATCGAGACTACCAATCAGTCTAATCCACTTGCCATGTGAGTCTTTCATCATGTGATCACTCACTTTGCCTCTCCAGTCGACTCCACAGGTATGAAACTCCACTCACGAATCTTGTAGAATCCCTGGATCACCCTGTGAAACAACTTGTATACGCACAGAATGTGTTAACTCTCCCACATGACCCACACTCGTGGGAGAGCAAGGCTCCTCATAATGTATCTCAATGTGTCTAATCCCCGCCAATGTGAGTCTTTCATCATGTGATCACTCAACTCCTCTCCATCGACCCACACTCGGTATGAAACTCCTCTCATAATCTTGTAGAATCCCTGGATCACCTGTGTCTTGTATACGCACGAATGTGTTCTCCCACATGACTCACACTCGTGGGAGAGCAAGGCTCCTCATAATGTATCTCAATGTGTCTCGTCCCAGGCTCATGAAACGGCAGCCACCTCTATCACTCTACATAGTCCACCTCCTGAATGTAAACTTTTTGAATAACCAAGTAATTGAGTCAAATTCATCCCTCTCTTGGTAGCACATGGGTGAAGTGCTCACCCATAGAAGCAGTAAAATACATAGGATTGTTATCCCATGTCGGTTCAAAAATGATGAACCCGTAAACTCCGATTTGTCATAACGACAAACCGTACATCCTTGTATAGAGTTGAGGGTATCCTCCCTCAATCCATGCCATCTGAACCTCTCCCATATGAACCTGTAGGTCTCATCGAAGCTCAAGTGTCCAGTCACGGAAGAACAATGCACATGTCGCAATATCTCCATCCTCAACCATGAATCTGACACAAGGTACAATCTGCCTTGATAGAAGATCATCTCATCCTCCAATTTGTAGTTGTCATCCTGTATATGACCATCCAGAATCTCACAAGTGTGTCGGTTCTTGGAGTACTCAACAAGCAAATGAGATCTCCAATCTACCAAAACCTCCAATAACCAACATAATGATAGACTCGGGTGATCTGAAATGTAACCCCAATCTTTGTAACTGTCTCATGTGCAACACTACTGGTCACACCCACATCCATGACTCCACTCACCCTGTCATCTAGAGTCAATGTCTCCATCATACCTAACTCACTCCCCGACTCAACATCATCGACTCACTCTCCACATAAGTCATCATGGTGTGCTTTGTGTCTGCAACAAACAATCCATCGGAATAGGAGTCATCAAATATCCCACTTGTCTCACCCGACAAAGTGGACTGAGCAAGCCTGCTCCTAAGGATACTCCCAACTCTCACGGGGAAAGGAAGCAAATTGATCCTTGTATCCTGTCTAACCACCATGAGCTCTAACTCCATGGTCCCATCCATCGAACTCCACATCGACCCCAACAATAGTGAAACACCCCAGAAGTGTTCCTAAAGAATACCAGGCCAATGGTGATGACACAAAGATGAATCCCAATCAATGGAAAACAAACTCCAATACGGGGAACTCAATCTCCCAATGCAAGCCAAAGCCACCAACTCCTTAGGCTCTCTCCAAACAACAATGGACCAACCAACAAGGCCCTTACCAACAATGTGGAATCTCCTACAATCTGGCTAATGTTGTCACCAACCTCATACATGCCCGGTATACCTGAAATGTGCTCAAAAACTCAACCAGGAATAGCCAACCCCCAAAATGAGTCTCACAGCCAACAAGTATGACTCTCCTAGTCGGATAAGTCATCATAAAAGGATGAAGACATCGAAAAGTCTCCACACCAGGATCCAAATCAACACACTGTACCTTGCCTCTCTCTAGCACTTGTGATCTGAGGCTCCTAAACCATCACCCTCGGTTCCCAAGAACCAACTAGAAAACATCTCCTCTCTAATCATAGCAGGGTGTATCCACCTCGACCAAACATCGATGGAAGAAGGTCCAACCATCTCATGGCAATAACGTACCATGTCTGATGATGTATGCTCTAGTATTGGCACAATAGGTGCCAACACAGTGTCCTGTGGCAAGCATGGTACACTCCTCAATGCCATCATACCATCCTCCACACTATGGCCCTCCTGAATCACATGGTCTCTGATCACATCTATAGTCATCTCCTCGTTATTTGGCTCCACACCGTGACTCACCATATCACAACACTCAGTAACTGAACTCTCCTCATGCAAGGTCTCAACCATGTCACCTGTCTGATCATGTGGCTTGTCCTACATCTGATGGTCTCTCTTGGGCTTGCTACCAATCTTCATCCTACAATAATCTAGAAATGGCATATTATCTCTGGAACCCTTGCTCAAAGATTGGTATTTCCTCTAACAAGAATCCTCATCAATCACCTCTGTTGGTTGCCCTACATGTGACGCTTCAGAATCTTTCAAGAAAGAGGGCTCATGAAGACTAAAAGACTTGTCAGATAAATGGAGAGATCGCTGCCCTGAACTACTGCTCTCACATTTTTCCTCATTATCCGCAGATCTGCTTTGATTCAAATTCTGAGTGAGTTGGCTCAAATAATGGTTAGTGGTTTCCTGTTGTTTCACCATGTTGATGAACATTTTCTTCATAAAACCCACATTGAAATCTTTCCAATTTGCCATATTCTGACCTTTTTTTTTCACTACCCAATAGACAGGAGGAAAGTCGGCTCTCGATACCACTGAAATATCCCTTGTGGGATGATCTTGAAATTTGACAAAAATTAATAAAATTTGCAGCAAATGATATTCTAAAATTTCTAGAACTGAACCAACTAGGGCAGCAAACTGAAATTTATAGATATCTTGCAAAATACTTACCCAAATCACACGAAATTTTATAGAGAGCTTGCTAAGGTGAAAACAGAGACTAGAAAATATTTTTTGATTTTTCAGAATAATATATAACTGCCAGTAATTTTCAGAAATCCCTAAACTGCTGAAAAACTTCAAAAAATCATAACTATGTGAATACAACTGATTAAAATTTGATTTTCTAGAAATAACATCTACTAAATATATAGAAATGATCCCAACCTCCAGATCTGAAAATGGTTACCTAAAAACCCTGAAAAACACTGTTGTGAATCAGGAACTGAGTGGATAAAACCCTAGAAAATAGTTGTTCCAAATCTGAATTGAAACCCTTGATGAAGAAGGGTTGTCCTCTTACTCTGAAACTGAATTTCTGATTACTCTCCAGATCTGATCCAAAAATATAAATAAAGCTCCAAAATAGCAAACTAGGGAGGATCTTTCACCACCGAAGAGTGCTCTGCTAGCTAGGTGTGGATCTTTCACCACCGAAGCTAGGGTTCCTGTGGGATCTTACTCCACAAGCAAAGAAAGTGCAAATAGCAATTGCTCCAATATCAAAATAGGTGAGTGTATGAATGAATGAATTCCTCTCCTCAAGCACTCCTTTTATAACTTCACCATACAACAAGACCCCAAAAAGACCCCCTTGGGAAAACTACGTAAATATAATATGATTTAAGTTACATTTTCCCCCTCATGCGCCAAAAATAACTTAGGTGACCCCCAACGAAGAATTAGAATAATAAAGTGCCATATAATCACCCAATGACCAAATATAACAATTATTACCACCAAGTCATCCAACTTAATGTCAACGACAAAATATAACATAAAGCAAGGTGGTAATCAGACATCCATACCCAATAGCCTCCAACGTCATTAGCCCCTCGCGTATGACCAAGGCTAAGACGAATGAAAAGCCTCCTAAGTCATCTGCTTTCGACTGGGGACATTACAAAAAAATTGACATTTCTTGGAAGGGGTTCAATCCTTTAGAAGGAGATACTGATTACGAAAATGTAATTAGAGAGTTGTAGGATTGAATAATGCCCATGGATGGATTGATATTGTAACTTTGAATATTCGATAATATCTAGACCGCACGGATACGAGTACGGGTATGGTACGCCAATACGGCAAATTTTTAAAAATCTTGGAGTGCAGTGCGTTTTGGGTACGTTTTATATTTATATGTGTGTGTGTGTGTGTGTGTGTGTGTATAAATTATAAATTTAAAGAAGCATTTGCATACTTATTGAAATTTATTATTTACGTATCACAATTATTTATCTTAGTAGACTGTGATAAGATTCAGGAGTTTTGATTGTTCATGGTGACCTTCCTTGACCCACTCAACACGATAGTATTGTCGACATATTTCCCAAAACATCATAACTAAGCGGGAAAAATATGGATCCAAGGCGGCGGTGGGACGATTAGTCCGAGCACGGAAGAATACTCACCGAGTTTTGGAAAGCTATCCAAGTATTTTTAATTACTAATCTGTCTATGACGATCAAAGCTCTGATTCTTTGGAAGATTGCAAGAAGTTGCTTGGTCCAAAAAGGTGCAAAAATGGATTTTATGAAAATAAGAAAAATATTGCCATCAATGCGTAGAGCTTGAGAAAATATACACTTTTAGAGAAAACGGCACCTGAAACGGAGTCACAGAATGAAAGTTATGGCACATGCAAGTTTTTGCTGCTACATCTTCCCGGACCCTTTCCAAAAATGGCAAATTTTTTTCTATCCTTGTGATTTTTTCACCAAAAATCCAAAAAAGGAAATAATTGCCAAAAAAGGAAAGAAACATTGTCTTTGGCAAGTTTTTTTGGACAGGTACGGCTGGAAACGTACCCACAGGGACAGGGTACGGTCCGGGTACAGCAAAACCGTACCCTGTCCCTGTGGGTACATTTCCAGCCGTACCCACAGCGTACCGTACCCCGTACCAGTACCTGGTACGTTTCCAGGCTGGTACGGGGACCCCTAGGGCGTTTCCGTGCAGTCTAGGATAATATCAATTAAAGATGAAAAGCATGAGTATTGGTCTATGTTTTTAAATTCCTTTTTGAAAACAATAACAATAGTTATTGTTGTTTCCCATTATGTGTATGGGTTGGATGTGTGTGTGTCATTTTGAGAGATAAGTTCCCAGGTTGCATGATCTAAGGCAGTCCTTTATTGGAACCCCTAACCATGACTGCACAAAGAGGTATCAGAGCAGGTTTGCCTTGTTGGGTGGAGGATGTGAGGCTTGTGTTCAGTCCAATTGCAGGTTGTGAAAGAGAAGTCCGTTTGTTTGTTACAAGTTGTGAAAGAGAAGTATGTTTTCTTGAGGAGATATGGCACATAGAGAAATACCTCTTGGAAGAGGAAGAGCACTGAAATTAGAAGAATTGATAGAGTTGATGAAAGGAATCGAAGTCAGATTGGATGAAATGGAGACTGCACAATATAGTGATGTTTCTGCAACTGCAATTGAAGATGAAGAAGGAAAGGATAAGATGTAGATATCCCTTCAAGCAAATTTTGATGTCTTGAAGCAAAGGCCAACAAATAAAGAAATAAGAACAGCGCGGATGTTGGTGAAAGAGAAAGGTAAGCTCATTACTAATATATTTCTCTTTTGTAGTAAAGAGACACCTGAAGAGTTCATGAAGTGGATATTAGATGTAGAGTGGTGTTTTTAAGAAAAGAGTATTAAAGACCCTGTGAGGGTAGAGTTTGCAAGTACTAGATTGTGTGGAGTTGCAGCTGTGTATTGGGGATTTCCCCAAAAGAGAACAAGAGAAAGGAAAAAAGAAGGTAGAGAGTTGGAAACGTATAGTTTCCGAGATGATGGGTCATGTTGTGTACCCTAGAATGCAAGTGGGGTGGTTGAAGAAGCTTCAAGTCTTGAGGCTTGAGCGTGAGGAGAAGAGGAAGATTGCCTTGAGAGGCAATGAAGGAGTGAAGTTGCCATGTGATCAACTTAAGTCTTTCGAAAAATAATAAGAGAGAAAAGGAAGTGAAAGAAATTATTTTGAATAGTATTGTGAAGCGGAAGAGAAGGTCACCTTTGTAAATTTGGTTACAGATTTACACACATAAAACTATGTTTCTTCATTAAAAAATCAATGGCAACGAGTACACATTTATAGGCCTTTTGATCCCCTACATTTATGGAGACCGGATAACCAACTAATAACAAACATATCCCTCTAATCTCATTTAATATCCTAGCAATCTCTACACACTCCTAAAATACATCCTTATCTAAAAGTGAGTTGTTTTCATAATTCATGTATAACCAATTCCACCTCCCCCTAGGTTCCGAAAAGTTAATTTCGATGGGGCTTCCAAAGGAAATCCAGGTCTATTGGGGCGGGGTGTCTAGTTCGTAATGAGAAAGGGGAATTGATTTGCGCCGATTCAATACACCCAAGAGAGCGGAACTTGCAATATCACCAAAGCTCAAGCCCTTCTCTTTGGTGTGAAGTTAGCTGTGGAAAATGGTAGTTCTCACTTTTTCATTAAAGGTGATTCCCAGGTCTTAGTCCGGGCATTAAGAATGGCAAATCTTCGCATTGGGCTTTAGATGATCTTATTTTTAATATAATGTTTTGGTTAGATAAGTTGGAAGAGTGGCATATTTGCCATATCTTTAGAGAGGCCAACGTGGTTGCTGGACTTGCTTGCCAATCTTGGAGTGACACAAGCGGAGGACCATATATCTTCTAATGATGTAAATAAATGGCGGGTCGGCGGCGATTATTAATGAGTCCCTCCATAATCATTCTGAGGCACTCCGGTTGCGCTCGTGTGAGCTTTCTTTTAGGTGTGGGGGATCGGTTCTTTTCATTCCAACATAGCCTCCTCTCTTTGCTCGTAACGCTTCGCAGTCTGTGTTTTTAGAGTTGTTTTCATGGCGGTTCCTCTAGTTCCATGCATCTTTCTGCAGGGGGAAAGTAGAGAAATGGCTTTTTATGGCCCCGTATCACTTGCCCGCCTCAAAAAGGTGTTTCGGATAGGCTTAGGCTCCGTCTGCAATGCAGTCAAGCAAATAATTGGGGAGAAGTATTTACAGGGGTCTAGCAAAGCCATAATTAATGCCGAGATAGTTGCGGCCTTTGCCACCAATTTGCTCATGATAGGGAAAAACAAGGAAGAGGCGTTGTTGATTGCCCACCATATCATCATCCCGAAGCACGCGGTGGGGCTAGATGGAGCAGTTGCCAATGTCATCATGGATTTCGTTGAGGGGAAGAATGGCTCGGACCCGAGGGCTCGTCTGCCAAAGCTAGAAAGGAGGAATGTAGTCCTTTTGGATTTTGCAGTTATTGTTCACAATATTTGCAGGTCGAAAGATTCAGGGCCAATGAATGTTAATCCCCTAGACCTAGATGCTCTGTCTTCCCCTATCGGCCCGGATCCTCCCATTTAGTCTAATCTTTTGGCAAAGAGTAAATCGGCTTATGCTTTCCTACTAAAAGATGCCAAGATGGGAGATGTAGGGCGCAACGCTAGACTGCGTAAGAGGAAAGCGGAAGATTCAGTGGCGGACGAGGTCAGTGAGAAGAAACCAACAGCTCTGGTTTCCCATGTCGAAGTTGAAGTTATAGATGTATCTAATTAGTATGTTTATAGTAGTTTGTCACTTTCGGTACATAATACAGTCTATTTTAGAGTTTTGTTTCCAGGGTGGCAGTTTATAATGTCCTATGTTTTGCCACCATGTCATAAGATCAAAAAAATGTTGTATGGGTGGGGTCCCCTCAACCCCCTGGTTCATAGCTCTGGTAAAAAAGCATTTTTCTTATAAAAAAAATTCACATATAACCAACGATATCTCACTCACACGAGATATTAATGCGAGCACTAATTATAAATATTCATAACATTCCCCCCTTAGTGCGAACATGGGAGGAGAAATATATCCTACGAATGTTGCTCCTTGAAAACATTGCTTGGACCAGTCTGACTCCATCAAGCTCTCTTTACCCTTGTAAAGTCGTAGCTACTGAGCCGAATTCCAAAGGTTCTCGGACTCCTTTCTTTGAACACTTGACCTCGAATCTCTCCAAAATACTTGTCATCAACATCACAAACTATCTAGACAACAATCCATATTGGGTTTAGCTCAAAATCTTCTCAAGCACCCCAAGAGCGATTCTTTGGAATATGCCACTTTTCCAAATGTCACACCGGAGGTTTATTCATCATAGGAAAAAACAAGAACTCGAAACATGAAACATTGCATAGTGGAAACAGAAAATTGAAAAACATGCCACCGAATTATTGTGTGGCCCCATCGCTAGTGGCTGACTAGAGGTCGTTGTTCGACCTCCTTCCCCATTGCCTTCATCCTCCAATTTGACGATGCTTAGTTATTCGGTAGAGTGAAATTGAGGCTCAATTTTAGAATGCACCCCCACAAGATGGACATTGAGTTACACTTGAAAATGTGTCCATTTACAAGAGAAGTATTTTTTTATACTTCACTCACAATGACTCAAACATGATAATTGTTACAAAAACTTTTCACATAGACATTGACTACTAATGACAAAATTTTGGACAATAACACTTGAACTATTATTGGCTCTTTCAACACAAAAATAAATCTATCCACCTAATATTAATTGAATCGTTTGATACAAATGCTATATTGGAAGAACAAGAAACATGACACATACTGACCTATTATAAATGTTGACATTAACAAATTAGAAAACAAGGAAATACTTACAAACTCTAGATTTAATAAAATAATTCTAACACAAAACTTTTCATTATCACAAACAATAAGTTTAGTAATCTCCATGTGAATGGTAGACCTTGAATGAAATTGACATTTGGAGCCCATCCCACGATTGCAATAACACATTTATCTTAAAACAAAATTAATAAAGGACATAAATAAGAACCTAAAACTTAACAACAAACCAATACAAATAAAAACTCTACAAAACCTGTGATGTGCTAATGGAGGAATAGGTGGTAGTTTTTGGTAGAGAAATGCTGGAGCAAACATGAACAGTCTGATGAGTAATCGACTTCAATTAGATGTGAATGGCACTTTGGTCAAAGCTTATTTGCCTTCTTTAAATCCTCAAGCCTCCCTGGTTGCCTACGCTTCTCCTGTTGAGGCCTTATGACCAGATCTTCTTTCTTTACAATTAATCAATTCAATGCTTCAAACAGCTGCCTGCATTGGAAGTAAAGACAGAAATACGCATTTAAACGTATATGAAGGTAAAAGCATTGTCCAACAAAAAGTTTCTATAGAAATGCGTCCTAATTTCAGATGCCTCGGGAGAGAGCTTGACAAGTTTCAAAAACATCTCTTCAAGAGGATGAATGCACACACAGGTCTACAATAAATAAGGACCTGGAACTGCACATGAATAATAAATGGACAACAAGGTCTCCAAAGACTCGGATGAATCAACACGTTATTAGTATATATCCAATTTTAAACTATGCTGCATAAATCTTGAACTAAGCTATCATTTCCTGCACGAAGCTGATTTCTCATAATGGGGCATCAAACAATTAAGACTGCCCCTTCCACAAAAAAATTAATACACCATAATAACACTTCTCTGATACCAAATGTAAATTCTGTCAGAGATTTACACACATTAAACTACGTTTCTTCGTTGATAATCAATGGCAACAATTACACATTTATAGGCTTTTTGATCTCCTACATTTATGGAGACCAGCTAACCAACTAATAACAAATATCTCTCTAATCTCACTTAATATCCCAACAATCTCTACACACTCCTAAAATACATCCCTATCTAATAGTGAGTTGTTTTCATAACTTACGTATAACCAGCATTATCTCACTCACGCAAGATATTAATATGAGCACTAATTACAAATATCTGTAAAAGCCTTGAAAGGTAACAAGAGAGTGAAGAATTCATGTGGAAACACGTATTTCTTGAAAAGCAACAAAGAGAAAAAATTGTGAGCAGACCATAGAAGAAGAAATGTTCATGGAGGAGGATGTGGAAGTGATAGTTTCTGAACCGGAAAGAGGAGACAATTGTTGAATTAAGGGCAAAAATTTGTGGTATTCCCAAATATCATTGGAAAGGAACGCAAAAAAGTTCTTATTTTCATCTTTGCAACACATGATGGTTGAGAACAACCTAGATGAATTGCAATTTTCCATTAAGGAAACCATTGAAATGAATGAAGCGGACAGCAAAAAAATTGCTGTACCAGTGAAAGAAACAATGAAGATAAAGGATGTGCTAGTCAACGGGCAAGGAGAATACAGGTGAAGACCCGCTAAGTGGAATAGAGGCAGAAAATACAGTAAAGATCGGTGATATAGCAGTATCAGAGGTTGTTGAGAATGAACATTCCATATTTCATTACATGACTACAAGATATGAGAAGAATGCAAGTAATTGTGAAGAGTTGGACACCACACCTATGGGACGGGGTGAAGAGGTACAAGGAGTGATTTGGGGCATCTTTTCATTTCCTTAATATGGTTGGTCTATGCTCAGGTCCAGTAATAAAGATGTGAAAAGATGATGAAAGCAGGATTAAAGAGGTGATTTCACATGAAAAAGAGATCAGACAAGAGGAAGAATGTCACTCATGTGGCATAGAGGCAAAGGAGGAGATAGAGATGGTGGATATGTTTCCATCAAGAAGATTGAAGGATGAAAATGGTGGTGCATATGAGAGAGCAGCCTGCATAAGAGTTGATAAGGGCAAGGAGAGTGTGAGTTTCTTTGCACATGGCATGCTTGTGATGCCTAAGAAGATGAAGAGAGAAGAAGGAAAAGAAGGAGAAGAGAATGAGATGGAGGAGCTGATGTTGTTATCAGCCAAAGCATGTGTGGAAGAGGATGATGTTGCAGCTGAAGCATGTCTTTGGAAGACATGAAGATGGAGGAGAAGGATGTGCAAGTGAATGCACATGATGCTGATTTGAAAGAAGCATTGAGTGGAGAAGAGGAGAGTATGTTATAGAAGGCATGACATTGGAGGAGATACATATGAGAAAGTCCAATTCTTATGATAGTATACTGAGTTTGATGCAGCTGTTGAGCGATAGAGAGAGTTTAAGAGCATGAAAAGGCAAGTTGCAGCAGAACAGAAATTGTTGAAGAGTGATGCTGCAGCAATGGTGGTTTTGAATGGGCAGTGCCCATGAGAATCTTTGATGATCTAAATCTGTGGTTTGCTGATTTAATTGCAGGTATGATATTGAATGCATATGATGGATTCTTTGATAAGAAATCCATGAGAGATTTGCAGTTAGAGATATACTCTTGGGAGAAAAGCGTTTGAAAAAAGAGTAGTACGAGCTAGATCAAGAAGGAAAACATGAGTTCCGTGCATCTTTTGGAGGAAGAGGTGGTTGGTTCAAGGCCCGTGAATACTTGAGAAAGAATGGTGTTAAATACAGGTAGTGACGGGTCAAATCCCACGGGAGGATGGAAGATGAAAAAGAGAGCATCTTGGAGGAGGTGGGCAGACTATGCCCAAAGTA
This sequence comes from Taxus wallichiana var. yunnanensis, assembly GCA_018340775.1. Lineage (NCBI taxonomy): Eukaryota > Viridiplantae > Streptophyta > Pinopsida > Cupressales > Taxaceae > Taxus > Taxus wallichiana. The sequence continues at coordinate 789,657,647 of CM031234.1, forward strand.
ATGGGTGAGGATAAGGGGAGTTTAAGAGATATGTTGAGGATGGTCTATGGAACAGAAGTGACTAGAAATGGAGAAAAAGAAAATTTGCAAAACTTCATAGGTGCCTAACAAGGTAGAAGGAGACACCGTGGCCATTGACCAAGAGAGTGGTTCAATTTCTCACCCTACCTTTGTGAGAAAGAGCTCACATATTTTCTACCTCGGATATCTAATACAAGAGCATCCAAGGAGTACAAGCAATCTTGCATCACCCAAAAACAAGTAGGTATGTGTTCATGTAGATTAAGCATAGTGTTGGCAGTTTGGCATGGTTTGAGTGTTTGCAGTTTGGTATGGTTTTGGGACAGAGTAAAGAACATCATTGAAATACATCAAAAGTATAGTAATATTCCATATTTGGATTCTCGTTGAAAAAAATATGCACTTTCAAAAAAATGGCATCTCATTTTGAGCTCTTATGCAAGAATTATGGTTTCCAAACTATGTTACTCCGGAAACACCAGCCAAGGCGATGTACCCGCGAATTGACATCCCATTCTATCGGTACTTATCTGAATAGCATCAAACCTAGGCGAGTCATGAGATAAATATCCCTCATTTAACCGGTGAGGCTCCAGTGTCGATTTGTCAAAAAATGTGTTATTATCTATCGGGGTTTTACTTTAACCACTTAGTTCATGAACCATAACTAAGAAGTTACGCATCAAGTAAGCAAAATTGTTCAAGAAAGGAAGTACTTTATAGAAGAAAGAAGTAAAGGAAATACGAGAAGAAATGGGGAAAAGGTGCATCCCAATTAATAGATAGCAGAGCTAATTGCATGCACATAGAAGAAACTTAATAGATATGAACACACGAATTATAAAACAAAGGCAGCTCTAAATCCAAATCTAAAATAACACGGTTTATTAAGAGATCTTAAGATTAAAAGCAAGAAACAAAGTACACCGTGACACAAAGTTCTCCGAAAACCTCGCTGCTCCTTTGTATTCCTTTGTTTCAAGTTGCTCTCGGGGTTGAAGACAAAAGTCTAGAACACAAGATTGTTGCTTACAAATTCGATCGATTAACCCGAAGGTTCTTCGTCTACTTATAGAATGTAGAGGGGCAATTACAATTTGGAAGCTTTTAGTTGAACTAGCACATGTGGAAATCGGAAAGAAACAACTGGCAATCTTCCTCCTGGAATTCCTCTTTGTGTGACAAGTATGATTTGCTGAATCAAAATAGAACCTTCCACTTTGCACGTGCCACCTATCTCCAAGTAGTTGACTTTTTCAAGTAATGGCTTTTAAACCAATCACTTAAGTTGTATAATTTAATTGATCGCTCAATTACTTTGTCGGAGGAAAGAAGAAGGAAGAGGAAAGCTGACTTTGTCCTTTTTCATGTCTGCATGCAGCTGATTCAAACTGGATCTGAAGCAATTGGATCTGGAAACAACCTAGAATTGGAAGCAAGCTGGAATTTTGCCTTCGCATTGTCTTCTTCACGAGCTGCATTCGAAACAAGAGGATGAAGCCTTTGTGCCGGAAGCTTTTGCAACTATGAGATCTGGATCTGGATCTGCATATGGATTTGCATCTGCATCTGCATGCATCTGGATATGGATATGGATCTGCACCTGCATAACAAACTTTGGCAACTAGGCTATGGATGGAAAAGCTGCAACTCGAATAATTCCACTGCTTTTAATCTGCACGCATGAGTGAAGTTTCTCCTGCACGCATGAGTGAAGTCTTTCCTGCTCTGGATTTGTCTATCAATTCAACAAGAGGTTTCGAGCCTAGATCTGTGTCTCCAGTATCTGTAAATTTAGAAGTGATGCATGACTCCATTGTGCTTTCTTTTTCATCTTTCTTCGCCATAGCTTTGTCTATCTTCGTCTGAATAATTCTTTTTCTTCTTACTTGGCCGGATTTCTTCAATACTGGTGCAGATCTGGACAATTCTTCAGATTCGGAGGATATATGCAATGTATTGGACATTGATAAAAGCTCCTTTTCCTTTGTAAAGCACCTGAGCTCCTGTAACACCTGTGCAAACAATTATGCAGACAAAGATCAACCTCCTTCAAAGCATGCACCAAATTTGGAAGCTTTTAGCCTTGTTTCCACCTTGCCTGAGCAAAATCCTTCTTCAAATGGGGGCGCACTTTTCCTCTTGGCTGCAATTCTTTACCTGTGAATTAAATAATTCACCCATATGGCTGCCCATGCTTATATAACCTTCACAATTCTATAATTAATAATTTCCCTAACAATTAAAGGCAATTAATTAATTAAAAATCAAGCTCTTCTCTTTTAAATATAGCATGTTTAAGGACAGCCATCCAATCAATTAAATTAATTCAATTTAATCATCCACACTTCACTTCACTTAAGCTTCACAGTGTGCTTTGACCATAGCCACTGAAAATAGGAATTAATATAATCATTTAATACTTTAAAAAGTATTAATTCCTTCTCAAAAGGGGCTGCATTAAATAAATTAAATTTATTTAATTTTGGAATTCTATTTCCAATTGATTTATTCCCCTTTGCTTTTGTTGACTTTTCCACAAGCACAGGTGCCAAATTGGGTGAATAAATATTAACAAATATTTATTTAATGCATTATTATTCACCCAAGGTGGGTCGCACTTTTTTGCATAATAGAATTCTATTTTTAAGAATTTCTGACAATGGGATTTTTAACCCTGCAAGGCAGGCAATAAAATCCCGTGATTTCACTTAAGTCACTTTTCTTTTATTTCACCATGGAAATTTTTACCTGCGCAGGCGTGCAATAAATTCGACCTCTAATTTTCCCACTTTGCACTTAAGTGAATTTTATATCACGGAAAAAGTGCCTGCAAGTGAGTGATAAAATCCCACCACTCGCTGCTAATTTTCCCACTTTGCAGCTTAAGTGAATTTTATATCATAGGAAAAGTACCTGCTGAAGGCGACGATAAAATCCCACTTGCTGCTTTCTAATTTTCCCACTTTGCAGACTTAAGTGAATTTTATATCATGGGAAAAAGTACCTGCAAGGCAAGCAATAAAATCTCACTTGCTGTTGCTTCTATTTTTTCTATTGTAGCTTAAATCCTTTGTTTTTCAAAAATCGTCCATCCCGGAGGGGCTTTTCTGCGTGCACTTCGTTTTTTCCCGAGTGATCCGGACCTCCGATAGTGACTTCCTCCGGGCATAACGTGCGTATATGTTTTCCAACTACTCCGGGCTACTCCGGCCAAAATCGGGCTTACACAGCAGCGGAATTGTTCTAGAGAAATTTCCACGAAAACGAAACGGACACCACAAAAACACGAAAAATTGTCAAAAGTTACAAATAAAGCCCAAAACTTATTCCAAGTTAAAACCCTTACAGTACATAGGAATAATGACATTCGCTCATAATAGAGTTAAAACAGGCGCAAATAGCCTCAAACGGGCTCAAAATAATTAAATACAAATTTCCCGCAGACAAATCCCGACAACAGAATATAACAACTTTGGGCATCTGAGTATTTGGTGAAAAAGGCTAATATGGCTCTTTGGGATTATCTTGACACAATACAAGAACTTTCAGGCAATAAAAATAAAAAATGACCCATTATTTTAAAAGTACGAAAAATTTTCGGATAGGGTAGTCGCAGATTTCAGGATGAAATCTGGGGGACATCAGTTGGCTCCGTCTGTGGACATCTTTTTCTCTGTCAGAATGAGAAGGGAAAAGATGAGATCCCAGAATCTCTGGTTTCGTGTCTTGTCTTTTGGGCACGGGGTCAGGCAAACAAACACAACACAAAAACAAAACAAGGAAAAACAAAGTTTTATTTATATACATACAGGTTTTACCTGTTTTTCAGTTCCTGAACAGCTTCAGATGTTGCCCGTTGAAAGGCAATGGTAACTCAATTCCATCTCGGTAGGCAAGGAAGAAAGTATCCATTCCTGCAACTCTTTTGATCACGAAGGGCCCTTTCCAGAGTGAATCAAATTTGTCATGTATGCCCTTCGGTTCATATCTCTTGTCCCACCAGAGTACCCAATCTCCAATCTTGAACTTCCTTTCTTTGGCCTTCTTGTCAAATACTCTGGGCAAGTCCTTATCAACTTCTTCTGGTGGTGGCTCATTCTTTCTTCTTTTTGCGGTAGGCAAGTTTGCATCAACTTGCTCCGTTCCCAGATTCTTTGCATTTCTGAGGAAGAACTATCACCATATCCTTTGTTCTTCTTCAGATATTGATCATGCTTGTTGAAAGTCTCCACTAAGGAAACGAAACCCGTGGGGATTTTGTTACCTTTTGGTTGGACTATTCCACTATTGTCATCATAATCTGGATTAGCCTTTCCTGTGACCGTTTGTTGTGGTGGTGATTTACTCCCTTCAACATGCAGACATGCAGATGTTTGTTCAGGGACTCTGGGGTGGTAGACCATCTCCACTTTATAGTTTCCTTGTCTGAATATGGATGGTGGTCTATCCGGATTCAATAGTACAGCTGTGACTGCCAAAGAATCTACCTTAGAATTTTGATTAGTTGGAATGAAGTCAATAGAGAAGGCTACAAAATTAAATGTGGCAGATAGTACTCTATCTCTGTAATGCTCTAGCTTATCTCTTTTGACTTGACTTTGCCCTCGAACCTGCTTTACTAGAAGTTCAGCATCTCCTTGGGCTTTGAGGAGTTTTACTCCTTTCTTCTTAGCTTGCTCCATTCCTAGAAGCAATGCTTCATACTCCGCCGTATGATTGGTGTTCTCGAACATCAACTTGTGGGAGTATGGAAATACCTCATGATCTGGAGATATTAGTAGAGCGCCAGCTCCTGATCCAAAAGAACATGTGCCTTTAAACTCTAGAGTCCAAACTTTCTCTTCTTCTTTTGCTGGCTCTGGTTCTGGTTGAAGTTTTGGCTCTGGAACATCTTTATCTGTTTCCAAGAAATAGACCCCACGGTCAGATTCTTGAAAAAGAATCTGAGATCTAGAATCCTCGATTTTGTAACCGTGTACTGGACTTCTTTTCCAGCTCCAGCTTATGGTTAAGCCCTGTGATATGAATGTGCGCACAGGACCAATCCATCTTTACTTCTCCTCCCAGCTCTTTGCAGAAGTTTCTGCTCAGCAACATCCCGTAGGAGACAGGAATATCCGCAACTAAAATTGTCATCTTTAATCTTTTGTCAAGAAAAAAGCTGCCGAATGCACTTGTGCATCTTTGATTTGTCCGATTAAAGGGACTTGTCTTTCCATGGAGTAGCACCTTTTTACGGTCTTTGTCAAGGTAAGCCCAAGAGCATCTGCAACTTTAGCCGGCATGAGCGTTGTCGAGCCTTTGAATCTAAAATGCGATTCTTAACTTGAAACCATTAAGCAATAGGGAAACATAAAACGGTTCCACTCTTTCAGAAGATGGTGAGGATTTAACAAGCTGAAGTGTTGTTTTGTGGAGGAGTATCTTTGGGCTTAGGCAAAAGGCATTTTGATGTATTGGATTGTCTGGTGATTATACATATTTGACTAGCCTATTTAATCGCTCAGGGAAAAGCTCTCGGGTATTCAACTTCGACATTTGAACTTTAGTTTTATTGGCATGGTCAATAATGTCAAAAGAATAAATAGATTCGATACAGAGCCGCTTTACGTGGTTGAGATGAAGAACTCGCATGCTTATCTCTAGGAGCTAAAGAAGAAGGTAAAGGACTGCCCCTTCTTTGCTCGTCTACTAATGCTTGACTTGGCGAGTTTGTGATCTTGTAAGTCTTGCATATGCATGACCATGATCATCTTCATGCGATTTCTCATCGTCATGTTTAAATTTGTAGTTCGTAATTAATGTTGGAGTCGCCACGGGACCTATAAAATCATCATCCTCGAGCGAGATCGGCATCGCCTTCTTGGTCTTCTTCATTCACTCCACGTTTAGGAGCGGCTTCAATTGCTAATCTTTGGGAACCCGTGAAAGAATGTGGTTCTGTTGTTGAAATTCCGAGCAAGGGTAGTATTGTTGCCTTGAGCCATTTGAGCCATTTGTTTCTTCATCTGCATCATCTCATTTGCTAACTTTTGCAATAGTGAATCGGAAGTAGTAGCAGAGGATGAAATTTCAGCTCTAGAAGTGTTGCTCTTTATCTTTCCAGCCATGATGAGGTCGTCTTCAATTTCAACTGCCATGTTTTGAGCTGCTAACAAGTCAGCAGGACGTGCTCTTCGCAGTTGATAGCTTACTTCAGGAAGTAAAGCGTTGATGAAGAATACCTTTTGATTCTCATCATTCAGAGAAGCAGAAGTTGGAATTTTGTATAGTAATCTTTGGAATTTTGCAATAAAATCCCGCATGTGCTCATGTGGCTCCTTCTTCAACTGAGTGAGTTGAGTAATCAATGTACTGGAATCTTCGCTGCCTTGAATCTTTTCAGGAACGCATCCCGCATAGTAGCCTAGTTGGTTATGGTACCAGGAGCTAGCTTGGTAGAACCATTCTCCAGCCAAGTCATGTAGAGTCTCTATGAAGAGTCTGACAGATACATCTTCATGTTCGACTGCAAGTACTCCACAAGATATAAAGAAAGCCACCAAATGATCATCCGGGTTTTGCTTTCCATCTCCAAAGAATTTTGGAAAATTCTTTCTCGTCCCTTTAGGTAGATCATGCATAGGAGGAGTCAGATTCGGAGGTCCAAAGGCTGCACCCATGGAACAAGCGCTACGAGGCGGCGAGGTTTCGATTCAAAGCATGATAAACGAGGCACGTCCTCTCCAAGTAGACTTGAATAATTTCAGCCTGCCGGATTATCTTTGAAGATGATCCAGATCTAAATGTGTTTGCACTCTTCTTCCTAGTTGAAGACTAGATATGAGGCTTCTAACTTGAGGAGGATGATTGAAATTGAATTGCTCTGCGATCGAAGAAATGATCACCCTTCCTTGCGCCTTCACGGATCGGGTGAATGGACATTCACCCGAGGTTGAGATTTATATGGAAAACACTCGATCTTGATAGATAAGCTTTGATCTGCAAAGATAGTTGTTCCCAAATGAGTCGCCAAAATCTGTTGGCTAGATTTTCTGCATAGCATCAAACCTAGGCTTTCCTCTTCCTTCTTCTTTCCTCCGACAAAGTAATTGAGCGATCAATTAAATTATACAACTTAAGTGATTGGTTTAAAAGCCATTACTTGAAAAAGTCAACTACTTGGAGATAGGTGGCACGTGCAAAGTGGAAGGTTCTATTTTCAGTTGCAAATCATACTTGTCACACAAAGAGGAATTCCAGGAGGAAGATTGCCAGTTGTTTCTTTCCGATTTCCACATGTGCTAGTTCAACTAAAAGCTTCCAAATTGTAATTGCCCCTCTACATTCTATAAGTAGAGGAAGAACCTTTGGGTTAATCGATCAGAATTTGTAAGCAGCAATCTTGTGTTCTAGACTTTGTGCTGAACCCCTGAGGGCAACTTGGAGCAAAGGAATACAAAGGAGCAGGTTTTCGGAGAACTTTGTGTCACGGTGTACTTTGTTTCTTGCTTTTAATCTTAAAATCTCTTAATAAACTGTGTTATTTTAGATCTGGATCTAGAGCTGCCTTTGTTTTATAATTCGTGTGTTCATATCTATTAAGTTTCTTCTATGTGCATGCATTAGCTCTGCTATCTACTAATTGGGATGCACATCTTCCCCATTTCTTCTTTGTATTTCCTTTACTTCTTTCTTCTATAAAGTACTTCCTTTCTTGAATGTAATGCTTACTTGATGCGTAACTTCTTAGTTATGGTTCATGAACTAAGTGGTTAAAGTAAAACCCCGATAGATAATAACACATTTTTTGACAAATCGACACGGGAGCCTCACCAGGTTAAATGAGGGAGATTTATCTCATGACCGCCTAGGTTTGATGCTATGCAGAAAATCTGGCCAACACCACATTTCGAACCCATACCGGTTCCCGCAACCTAACTTCCCGAAGGCTTATATTCTTGCATGAGTCATTCTATTCTTGGCTTGAGTCATTCAATTCTCGTGTGAGTTCTACTCTCGCATGACTTCAATTCTTGCATGAGTCATTCTATTCTTGCGTGCGTGACTCATCCAATTCTTGCTTGAGTTCAACTCTTGCATGAGTCATTCAATTCTCGCTTCTATTCTTGTGTGGGTGAGTCATCCGATTCTTGTGTGAGTTCTACTATTGTGTGAGTTCAACTCTTGCATGAGTCGTTCTTTTATTGCACTTCTAATCTTTTGTGAGTTGTTTTTTTCCTGCGCTTCTATCCTTGCATGGGTCATTCTACTTTTGTGTGAGCTCTCTCTCGAACAAGACTTAAGATTTCTTACCACCTTTCACTTTCGCACAACCATTCAACTTTTGTGCGACCTTTCAACTTCCCCATGACTCTTTGACTTCTGCTCTGACTCTTCGATTTCCACACGACTCTTCAACTGAAATTATTCTTTATAACAAAACCAACTTTTCTTAGAAACGATTCAGTCCTTTAGGAGGAGATACAGTTCTGAGTGATGTGATTGGACAGTTGTAGGAGTGAATCATGTCCATGAACATGTTGATATCGTAACTCTACATTTTGTATAATCTGAACCTCTTTGAAAGCAATAAAAAAAGTTATTGTTGTTTCCCATTCTGTGTATGGATTGTATGCGTGTGTCAGTTTTGAGTGTAAATTTCCCAAGCTGCATCATCTAAAGCAGTTCTTTATTGGACTGCCTAAACGTGACTGTGTCGCTCCTTTTTTACAGGCCTATGGGCTTTCCTGCATTGCTGGAGAATTGTTTTCACCTATGTGCTGCCATCCAGCTCCAACACCCTCAACATTGTCTCTTGATAGTTTTCCTGGGGACATTTGGTGTTTGCTTCTTTCACATGTTCTCATGCACTTGTGGTGATACATTTGTCTAGTGTTCTTACCCCAGCACCTCATCATTGGCATTTGCTTCTCTTGCACCTTTTTCATGCAATTCTTGCATAGCGCTACATCTAGTTATTAAGCCACCACCGCCATTATTTTTTGGAGTACTTTTGTCGATTTTGACACTCTTGTCATGATTTGGTCATATCACTTTCAACTTCAGCACATCAGCTATAGATTTGACTTTATCAGTCATTCATTGGAGACAATCATTTCACTGCTTACTCTAATTCTTCAAGAGAGATGTTATCTAATCAAATGAAGTTATTCTTAAGAGTGGATGACATGTACTTCCTCATCCCTTAGTCATGCAGTTTATCTTAAGGGGGTATGTTGGTCAACTTTAATCATGCACACATTTGATTTTAATTAAATGTGCACTAAATTGTATTTTAAAACAATTTTAAGTGACATTTTAGATAAGTATTCAACACTTAACTTATATAGACTAGCCGTTATCTTACATTGCAATTATCACACTTGGGCATGCATTAGACTTTATACCAAGTTGAATGTAACTTGGTAAATAAATTATTTTTGACCACCTCTCTCACTTAACCACCTGCAGTTTTTTAAAAAGAGATATTGAACATCTTGATTTCTGAGTTGGGAAGTATTAATCGTTTATTTGAGGGATTTCAAGAATATGATACCAGTTTCGTTGAATGATGGCATGAATGACACGCAAACTTTGAGCTATTTGGGCAAGGTAAGCATTCGGTTCAATCCATTCCTATGCATTCAATTCGCGTAAATTCAATGTAGACCCAATGTTAAGTGGGAATGCATGGTACCGAATACAAGTTAATCTAGAGATAACAGGCTGATATTCCCAACGATTTGACATTGACAGGAAGGTTTGGCACCTCAATGTTGGCTCTTCATCACCTAGGGCAGCTGAAACTACTATAATTTATTTGTGAGCCTGTGTCCCTTGATACATGAAGCCTTTGGTGCCTTTATATCTGACACTCTGATTTTCTGCAATTGTCTCATTCAACATTCATATTTATTTGTCAGGCATAATCTCATTTGTCATTCATATCGCAGGAGTGAGCTGGGAATGAAGGTATCATCTCAAGTTCAGTATAAAGGAGAGAGAAAATATAAAGGGATGTGTGACGATGAAATAGTATTTGTTCCCCTTAACTCGCTTCACAAAGTCTGTTTCTCAAAGGGGCGAGGAAAAAGGAGTTGTTAAAGGGATCAGAAAAGAAAAGAAATTTGATCCAGTCGCTTGCTTCCCTTTTGATTTTAAAGCATGTATGTGGTGAATTTTCAGACCACTCAATGGTGCTAAGCCCTGTACATTCTATATTATGAAAGAGATTGAGAGGAGTGAGAGCTGAAAATGTGAAATCTTTGGGCCCTCTTGGAGAAAGCTTTCAGTGTGATTAAGAGGGAGACAGTATTTAAGTGTGGGGTTACTGATTTTTCCAGCTTCTTTTAACCTAAATATGATAGCAGCAGGGGCAAATAAATGATCTGAAATTTCAAAATATCTAGACAGGATTTGAAGTATGAATGCAGAGATTGTGGATGAATGTCAAAATTAAAAAATCCATCTCCTGCTTACCAGTTCTCATGAATACTTTAGTTGTATCTGTTGGCAACCTTACAGTCAATGAAGATTGTAGCAGGTTGGGTAGTAATTATGGATTCCCTTTTTTCATGGTCTGGAGCCCTTAGCTTCAGGAATCTTTTAAAAATTAAAAAATCAAAGACAATATTCTCTCAAATAGCACCTATTTAGAAACATCAATCATTGTGCCCATGATATTATGGATATTGACATATGAATTTCTACTAAAATATAAAACATCTTACAAATAATTTTAATTACCTCCAACACATTGGCCTTGTCAACAGAGCAAAGCTTCCCACCCCGTTTCCTAGCAATCTCAAAAGCCACTCGAGCAATGCGATCAACCTTTCAAAAGCAATATTTCACTCAATTAGTCACAAAATTCTCCACAAATTCCCTTTCACATGGCAAACTTCTTGAAGAAATAATGGACACAGCAATTGGCATGCATCAAATTGAAGAACTTCAGTTCAATTTCTAGGACAAATAATGTAATTTTAATTCATCATTTGAAAACGAAATGATGTGCGGACTAAATACTGATATTGATAATTAAAATACCAGACAAACCAGAAAAAACTCAACTATAGATATATGTTTCTCCAAGTTCCCAGTATGGCAAAAAAATTGCCATATTTTGGGGACAGCTTATATGACAAACATATAAATATATGTATATGTATGTGTATATATATTTAAATATATATACATACACACATACATATATGTATATATGTCTGGCCTCACTACATCCCTAGCCACTGCCCTCAAAATGTTTGGTATGATTTTGATTGCAAAAAGTTCCAAAATCTAAGTAAACACATTATGACACAATGACCTATTCTACCGCATAAAGTGGATTGGTTATTGATATAAGGCTTTTGAATGACACTTGAAACTTACTGGGGTAGCATTTTAGCTCTTCCATTTTTATCAGTGGTTCATACACAAGTACATGCATGGGTCTGGGAGAAAAATAGTATCACTGTTATCCACGTCATTATGAAGATCGGATGTTACCCTGCAGACTATTTTCATTGGAAAAAGAAAATAGCTTATATAAATAATATAAAAGAGATACAAAATAAGTAGAAATTACGTCTGCTGCTACTACAAAGTGTAAGGCAACTCGAGACAAAGAAATGACAAAATGAAGACACGTTGCCATCTGGAACACCCTCCTTCAGTTTATATTTTGCTTTTCCAAATCATAACATATCTGGTTTGATCTTATCTTGTCTCTTCTAAAATCAATTCTAACCATTACCTTTTCACAGTTGCATAAATAAAATCTGTATCTTAACTTCTCCAGAATAAAATTCGATCTTTACTTTGCCAAAACAAGAGGTGATCTTTTCTAAAAGGATCTGAAGTATAGATGGGGGTGATATTTTCTAGGAAAAATAAGAATTAGTATTAGAAGCTGGAATGAACATTTGACAGGGACCTGTATCAAAAAAAACCATAGGAACGATTAATATCATCATGTCCAAGTTTATGTATGGCAATAGGAAGGCAATGGGTGTTGCATGTAATTGAGCACATTCTCTTGGAGCATGGATGATGCTAGATTTAGCTAAGGCCTCAGTGACCTTGTCCCCTCTTCATTTTCTCTTCTCCTTTTTTCTTTGAAAAAAAGTTAACTATACCGTATTTAAATTGATAAAGATACAAAAACAGCCACAGACTTAAGTTATAACTGGTGACAGAAAAAACCCAAGGTTGCTACCAGAAATTCAACAAACTCCTATCCTTTCTTAATAAAAACATAGGGAAAGAAATACAAGAAATACTAAGAATGTAGGACATTTAGCCGACGGTTTAAAGCAACTAATGCTAAAACTGAAGTGTTAAAACTGAGAGAATATCTTTCAGATGACCAGCATAAATGAGAAAAAACAAAAATGTGGCTCAATTGCCTGACTACAGGACACTGGATCAGTGGCTCAATTGCCCAACAACAGTTACTGTGGATGCTATTTCAGAGGTTACAGGGCATTATGTGTGGTGGGTGGAGACGCACCCAGTTGATATAGTATCGTTGCAGTTTGGACACCCAACTCATGTAGTGCCACCACCGTCCTAGAGTATCGTCGACGACACACCAGAGAGAGACGGGAGAGTAGGACTGGTAGCATCTGTTCCACCACTAAGACCACACCAAGTCAGGCATTCCCCACAGTCAGGTGCCAGGAAGCAATGACGGAGGGGAGCGGGAGGAACAGGGGGCCACATGTGCTAGAGGTGGGGGCCAGCCCTGTTACACAAACTGTCGAGGAGGAAGAGAGAGTAGAGAGACCTAGAGGTTGGCACCACAAGTGGCGGTTGAAGATACCTGCAGGAGGATATTTATCTATCATTAGGTGTGCAGATTGCAACTTATGTGTAGCGGTTGGGGCAGAGAGCAGAGGCTCTAAGGGGATCATAGATGATATTGGTGAACCTCAAAGTGATTTAGGTAGATTTGTGTTTAGAGTGTTACGATAGAGTATATTATATACTATATAGATTGCTAATGAATGATATGGGTTTTGTGTATTGCAAGGCAGACCACAGTAGAGTGGCACTCGTGAATTGAGGGTGCATACCACGAATTTTTGGATGGCACACTGAACATGACAAATACTTCCATGACGGCAGATCCCATATCAGTGACAATCGAGGAGTGAGTGCATTCAAGCTTGAAGGAGAGGCAGCTCGTGAGCTTCGGAGATATCAAGATGCTCAGGTGGCTACGAAGACAAGAGATATGACTTCACTGGTACAGGCTATTCTCCAGTCACAGGCACCGTTGGAGCGAGAGCAGGCAGCGAGAATGTTGGATGTACAGGCGATAGCTACACACCACGCAACATGCACCTCGCATATCAAAGTTGGTGATTTGGGTTGCAAGAGCAGCGGGAGAGACCACAAGGGCTAGATCTAGAGCCGCATCACTAGCACAATCCCTATGTGCTACAAGTCGAACGCCATCAACTCAAAGCATCGAACCACCTCCAGTTGAGGGAGGAAATGTTTGAGCAATGGAGATGTATGATGATGTATTTTTGAGAGAGATATTGCATTATGATGATGTATAAAACGATTCATTTTTCAAATATATATGAGATAGCATTGTTGCGATGATATCGTGTGTATGTATTTGTGTGACGTTGATGCATGATTACTTTTACGATTCCATTTTATTATTTTGTGCACAAATGTATGAACACCTATGCCTAAGAAAAATGAAATGATAAAAGGCTTAAAATGAGGATAGTACAGTAGGTAATATATGTTGAAGGATGAATGGGATGTGATCCACTTAGAGGACCAACCCAAGTGACAAGAGGTAAACCCAAGCAGGAGGTGATACATAAATTACCAAAGTATCTAAGGTAGGAAGCAATGGCCATAGAAACCCATATGGGAGGAATAAACCCAAGCGGCAAAGATAAACCCAAATGGGAGAGATAAACCTAAACGCGAGCAATAAACTCAAGTGCAAGAAGTAATAGAGAGATGTTAGGTAAATCAAGCGAATCAAGTGAATCAATGAGGACGAGTGAAAGATTGGCATGCGTCATGTATGATATTAGTCACTTACTCTAAAATTTGATGTTGAATATGAATCATCAAGTCCTCTATGTTACCCGAATATCATTGATACCACAATGAACTTCAAATCATGTAACAAGGAGAGAATTGTCAATTCGTCAGAGATTCGAGTGAGAACATCACAGCGGATGTCATCAAGGACGGGACGAGAGGGAAAGGATAAGTAGGGCGAGAACTAGATGATGGCATGGACAAACCACCGATTAAGCAAGATGACATGGACACTTTTGGAAGATTTTCTCAACTAACAAATCAGGGTAATTCGACACCATTAATGAACAATTGAGCGAGAAAGGAGGAGAAGATTTTGGAAGGAATTTCAAAGTGAAGAAAGAGCGGGAAGAGATACCTATAAGGTAGATTTAACGCCACATTTGGGAGTTGCTTTGGAGGTTGAAGGCTCGAGATAAGTTGAAGAATTTGATTCTTGCTAAGGAGTTAGATAAGATAAAATAAATATATTAATGTCTGACAAATGACCACAAACGTAGGTCAACGGGACTGCAGAGTACACATGTGTCAATACAAAGCGGGAGAAGGGAGAACTAGAAAGAAGGAACGGACACGCCACGAACCCAAAACGAGGGGGATGGAAATGCCCAAGAAGAAAAGAAAAAGGCGGCTCCAGGAGAGGCAATGAGGAATGCCTATCAGGGAGTGGTAAACCCAACTCTCCTAACATCCGAGGCCAACTACAAGAAACTCTACAAAGAATGTCGATCACAAGAAGAGGAAGTGAGATGTCTAGGTTGTCCGAGGTGCTGATGTTTAAACAATGTGTACACCGCAGGACTTGTTGGATCTAGTATGTCTCTTGGTCTTTGGAAGTATGGTCGTGTCAATGAGATCTCAAGAAGTGTGTATGGTCTCTTTGGACCGTATTGATCTAAAGGATGATGTAGAACCGTATCAATCGGGCGCTTAGTGCCTCTAATCGATGGTAGTACCGTGAAAAAGGAAGTGATCCGTTGGGTAGAATCTAGTCTGAAGGGGTCTAAAGAGTGTGCTCACGAAGCCTCGGGCCTACTACATGTAAACACCAAGCACTTCTCGGTCTTCAAAACTTGAAGAATTCGAAAAGAACTTGGGTCCTAGTGAAGAGCTAGTAAAGGGGGTAGCAGAAGATGAAGTGTGATTCCATCTCGACCTCCCGAAGACTGCAAGCCTATGAGATCCCACTCTGAACTGGCCCAGGGGGATGCAAAGCGTGCATCCAATGGCGAAGCGTATACTGAGGGCGGACAATAAGACCATCACTGAGCTCCAAAAAGTGCTCCGCATAAAAGGCCATCTTTGGGCGTAACCCACCATGAGGGTTCACCCAAGTGGTGTGGATAAATCTGCATGTAAATATCATCCTTGATGATCATGTTTAGCTCATGTCTAGTAGGTAGAAGGTGATCAGGTGCATCCAAGGAATACCTAAAAGGAGGGAGACAATCCATCTGTATACCCACGGACTCCAAGAGACCAAACACCCCAACATACCAGCAACGACCATGACCTGGAGAATTAGGATCAATAATAGTCTATAATGAACAGTATGCCAAGTACGGGTAGCTATCCCACCCCTCTGTTGAGTAAGCGAAGCCCCGGATGCGGTGTAGGAAAGAGATCAGACCAAAAATGGTCTCCAACCTGAAAGGACAGGCCCCAAATTCAGCCAGAATGATGTGTTGGGGACAGATCTACTCGCACTTGATGAAGCAACGGAGGAGAAGTGTCTGAACTCTCTCAGTTGAAGCCCAATCAAACTCAAGTAAACAAGGCGCACACACCACCGAGCCATAAAGAAAGTAGTTTCAAAAGCATTGTCTCTCGAGGAGGGCTAACGAACCATAGCCCTTATTGATTCGTGGCAGCACGGCATGTCTCAAACTAAACCGTGGACCGGAGAACTGTACTTCCAAGTATAGGTGTTGGCGATCTCGAGAGAGCCAAGCCGAGTCAATTCGAGCCTAAAGGAGTCATTGAGTGTGAACACCACCCTTTGTTAGTCCAAAGATCTGCAATACTTTGTAACAACACCATTAGAGGGAAGATCATTGTAGATACGCTTTTAGAGTTAATAGTGAGACTTGTGTTGTGTTGTGTCGTGTCGTGTCTATTCCGTTGGGTTGAACTTTGCAAATGGACAAGATCTTCTAGGTCTAACAAGCCCCATCGTCGGTATGTGCGCGCAGTCGTGATGAGAGCAATAGAGTGGTTCACAAGCAAGTCGAGTGGCTTTCTTTTGTTGATCCCTCCTAACCCCCGCTTGAGCTTCTTCATATGTCGTAGCTTCCTAGAGAACATGAGTAACACAAAGATTAAAAATTCATGAAGTCCACCTCATTTCATTGATACACGAACTCTTGTAAAAGATGGGTCCAAAGCAAGTGCAAAAGTGTGTGGTTTGCTATGAAATCACAGAATCCTAAGAGAAGCACATGAAAGGTTTGTCAAAGGACATATGGGACTAATTGAGATTGTGAGGAAAGTCCACCTAAGCCTTTGTAACCTACCCAATTCAAAAATGTAAAGGAATGGATATTCGGATGCGACACTTGTCAAAGAAAGGATAGATCCTTGAAGAGATAAGGTATGGACTTCATTGGACAAGAAAATGAGTCGACAAAAATACATGTACATAGTCATCGCATTAGAGCACTTAGAAAATGCCTAGAAGCAATAGTAAATCGCCAAACGATTTCGTGGCAAGGATGGTGAATTTCTTGTACACGTAGATAATCACAAGGTTCGACAAAACTTTTCACCTAAGAAGCTTCACAAGTGCCCGGGAGACTACTTTGGGAACGCTGCCTCCTATAGTACTCTTATGACTTCGCTTATTTGTGAGACTGCTCATGCAATGAGTCCTACCCAATTATTTGTGAAGGCTACTCTAATTCCAAGTCCTTGCACAATTCCTTCTTAAAGAGAGTAAAGCAAGGAAGTGCAACGGAGATGAGACCAACATAGATTTAGGCTTGGAAGAGACACATGACTAGTTGATGGGAGAGGGAAAGGAGGGACATGTAGCGAAAGTGGCAATCATGAGCACTCATGCGAAGAGAGGGAGATGGATGCACAATTTTCTCCAAACGCCAATGTGATAGTTGAGTACACACTCCCTTAGAATGGCACGGTAGAGTAACATTAGTTTGAAGGAAACATGTTAGAAAAGGACTAAACAAGAATGCGTATTAAAAATGGAAAATTAGTAAAGCTACTAGAAGAGCAAAAAGAAGACCTTGAGCAACAAATGTTGGTAAAACCAAAGAGCAACACATAAAGGCTTTCCTTACATTCACTACAGTACCTTAGACAAGGGGCATTAAAATCTGCTTTAAACCTGTCAACACCCTCAAAAACAACCTTAGGGCCCCAAAGACCCCTCTAATCCAAAACTAAGTTAAGTAGTTTACTTAATCCCTTGCTCCTGAGGTAAATCTAACATTGGTGGAACAAATCATTCACTTCAAACTAGACTAAGGAATTATTGGAGCTCGGAATTGCACCCGTCCCAAATTAGGATGACCCAGGGCTTTGAGGCAACATGGGACTGTCTCCAAGTTGTGGGACCTTGTGCTTGAGATAGACCTCCGGAGAAGGTTGGCTTCCTCTACTTATTTCTACTACTACAACTACTCCTAGGAAGGGAAATGCAACTATCTAACTCTACTCTATGATTCCAAGGGACCAGGGTGAGAAGGAGATGCATAAAACAAAATCCTAAGCTAAAGGGAGGTGATAAGCACTAGAAAGAAGGGGATGAACACTCTCAGATGAGTGAAAATGAGGGAAAATGGAGAAAGGAAGGGCAGATATGCATGCCACAGTCCAAAACAACACTCACACACTCATTTCCATGGAGCACAACAGAAAAGGGACCCTGCAAGAGATGTAAAACATGCACAACATACCAATATTGCAAAGGAAAGGCAAGTAAATGCAATAAAACGTGAGCTAGGGCGAAGGTAGCCACAAAACATATTTTTATTGCTTCCAAAGTATGCACAATCGATTACAATGGTGGAAGGAGGCAAGAACCTACACTGTGAGCTAGATCTGAGGCTTGCAATTCAAAATGCAAAGAAAACACTACTCTGAATAATGTTCTTACAATCCAAGAGAGTCCAACCCTTTCAAATGAGCATTATTCTACAATATATGGAAAAATGGCAGAGAGAGAGAGAGAGGAGGGAAAAGAGAGGGAAAACTCAGATTTCCAATCACAACCACCAACATGCAATAAATGCCTGCAAATCCCCCTGGAGCTCTATCAAATCCACCTGCCCACATCAATTTGCTTGTGGAAGAAGGAAAGGAGCCAAATCCCATAAAATCCGAGTAGTTAAGTCGACTAGAAGTGTGCATTAATGACCTGAGTTGCATTTTCCCATTTTCACCTACCAAAACCTTTGAAGAGCCTAGAATGTAGCCCATGTAGGCAACTTTCCAATGAGACTAGGCGCGCATGAATTAGAGCTCTGTGGAGGAAGGTATGGCGATTTGAAGTTTTGCAGTACAAGAAGAACACGCAAGACACATGGCGCGATCTGATTGGTCGCTGAGTCGGTTTATTGTCTGTTGGTTTTGTCTCTCGCCACGTGTTACGCGCTCATTTGACATAAGGATTCGGCGCGCAATCGGCGCGTTTCTATTTGCCGTGTGAGTTGCACCTTATCTAACGGTCCTAGAATGGACACATGGCACGCAATGATTGGCGCGAAGAAGGTTACAACCTTAAGCACACGACAGCACGGAAGCGAAGGCGCGAGGAAAAAATGCCGAGACAACCGATGCGTGCGAGAGAGTGCGTGGGGAAAGGAAGAAGGGATGGAAGGGGAAGCAAAAGATTGGGAGGAGGCGTGCGAAGCATGCCGAGAAGAAATAAAAGTGAGCAGCGCAAGAGCGCACGGAAGGAAAAGAGAGTGCGCGAGGACGGGAGTGCGAAGAGAAACGAGTGCACGTGCGAAGGTGCGCGGAACTTGGGGAAGCAAAACATGTGCGAGAAAAGCATTCCTGGGACTTGCAAAAATGGAAGGCAAGTCAACGGGTGCGCCTGATGGAATGAGTAACAGTCGGGAAAGGGAAGCGAATGAACAAGGAGATGTGCGCGAAGGGGGCATGAAGGGAGAGCGAGAATACGGGGGAGGAAGGTGCGGCGCACAAAATATGCGCGAGGAAAGCGAAGAAAAGGGGAAGAGCGAGAGAAGATGCGGGAAGAGCGCACGAGGTGCGCCCGAAGAACTACTGACCAAGTGAATACACTAAGGAAGAAAACCAGAGGTGCGCACATCCGAAAACTTGAACGAAAGCCGAATGGAATCTGCAAGTTGTCAAAATAACCAAGGGGGTTATTTTGGACAACGAGAACATTATGCGGATTTATAGTGTGATACGATCAATAGGTCGAGGCCTAATAGTACATGAAGACCAAACAAACATTCTATATGCATAAATGACAGAGAGAATCACTTTATTGTTAGCAGAATTAGAGAGGTAGCAAAGATTGTGAATCACCTTAAGAGTTTGAATCGGGATGATGATTGGATGTTGAGTCATACTTGGATACCTTTCTTGCATAAAGTTAACATACCCCAAGCCTTCCCTTCCTTGTCCCTCTTATCCCTTAGATCATGTGTCCACCTTGATCTTTTCTTTTCCAAGCTACTAAAATTTAACTCACTTCAGAATTTGATTAATTGATTATCAAGCTTAAAACCCCTTCTTAGGTGGTCTCATAGTAAGTAGTTAACCACTATACTTATTTACACCAACAATTAATTTAAAAGGTTTGTTTCCTTAATAAGTAATTAACTTAGTAAATAATTAAAGCATGTTAACTAACTAGTTTGAGATTCTCTACCTCAAAGTGAGTAACCAATTTCCTACTCTTTTATTTATCTTCGGCATATTTTAGATAAATAATTTACTCTATTCCTCTCTAAGCATAGGCTTTTTCTCTTTGATTATAAGTCCAATAGTGGGCTCCACGAAACAAAAACCTTTACGGAGTTAATTTCAAAAATACTTCTACAATGTCTTAAAACATATTTGCAAATTTTACACTTTGCGATATTTTTCCGATATCCCAAAAAACCCTTAACCTAAAATAGCCTAACACATTAATGACATGGAATTTTGGATTGAAAATTTTTGACATATTTTTGACACTTCTATGATTTTGCATTTTTGCACATTTCTCCCAAACCTCCCAACTCTATCCTAGGACTTAGCTCTTATAAGGCTACCAAAGTCTTTGGATTGCAATGCTTTTGGACACTTACACACTTAACACCGTTGTGACTTGCATTTTAGCCCTAAACCTCGAATGAATGATATCCGTTAATTGGACACTACATAGACATGAATGCTTACCTTGAATTGGACCATGGACTTGATCGAAGTCTATTACACATATAAAATAGACCCTACAACACAATGCGGCTCAGCTTTAGCTTGCCCATAGTGAACCAATATGGATATGATTGTTTGGCTATGAAGACATTATCTCCATCTTGCAGTTCATGTATGTTGAAACAGTTATTTTCTCCCTAGTACATCCTCTTTGCATCACCTAGCCATCCAAGACCTCTTTGCATCACCTAGCCATCCAAGACCATGCATTCATAATAATTCCATCATGCCTATTACAAAAGGGCAGTGACATGCCAAGTGTCTAAATTCTTCACAAAAGAAAGCTGAAAAATTATTAGCTACTTGTAATCACATGCAAAAACATTGCAAAGGATATGTTAAATGTTGTGGTTTTCTCAGCTCTTCAACTGTAGAGATGGGTTTTCGCGCCATCAAATAGGGTGTTTTGAAGTTTTCTTATCATCGTTGGAGCTGCGATGTGCTAAGTCACAAAACAAAGTTCAAGATATCATTACACATCAACAATTGTGGCCATGGTATTCTTGCATGCCATGATTTTAAATCTTTGGGTTTCCTATACATGCTGCTACAACCATTACCAAGTTTGTTCCTCGAGGTAAAACACTACTTCAGAAAACATTAGCAACATTCACTTCACAATATGACTTCACCATCATGTATTTTTTCAAATAAGTGTGTCGTATGCATTTTGATTTGATTAATTATAGTTCTTATTGGTGTTGCAATGCCATATAGGATGTGTCTGTAACAAGGGTTTAATTTCGCACTTGTTTCAAAAGTTAAAATGATAGGTCAATAGCAGTTCACATCTGTACTAAAATCCAAACAATCAGAGTGGGCAGCTCTTATAAAAACATATAAGTGAACACGAAAATTAAAAAGAACATTTTGTAACTCGACAAGATAAGCCCACCAACTTTGGTACGGGTTCCTATAGTGATACTATAGGATGCCCACTTAACCACATATGAGATATACAAGGTAAAAATAAAATTGCTGCAACAATTGGGCAGTTTTACTTTGCAATCACATAGTTTAAATTGTGTATAGGTCTTCTTATAGGCAAGAAACGATGAAAAAAATATCTATAATGACCAAAATGATGTATGTCCTAGATATAAGAAAATGAGGACTAATTGACATTAGAAATATCTGAAGGAATTTTGGTGTCTCCTCTATGTCAAATGGTTGGATGGACACTAATTACCATCCCCCAACCATGAGGCACATCATCTCTTCACTGACCACCACGTGCAACGTGTCTTGACCGACTATCAAATGCATCAAATCTTGACCAAACACATCATCTCTTTACCAACTTGTGGACACACAATCTCTGTAATGAGCTGGAGACATCTTAAGAGAAGATTAAAAAGAAAAGATAAAGCAGAATTAAGGACAATACATATAATATCCATACAAATAAATGATTAAGGTCGAACCTGTTCTGGTTTAGTTAGTTGCATTATTAAAAGATGAGGTTTACCCTATTTGAGAGAAGTGGAACAAATTAGGTTTTGCAAAGGCTAGAGATAGATTCGATATAGGAATCTTTAGATTGTTCTGTGATTAAGAAAAGATTCGTTATTTTTCGAATACTTTGTGATGAAGCAAAGGTTAGTTACTTTTAGAGAAGATTTCCTTGCCTATGAATATGGCAAAGACATATTATAACAAGGACATAATTATTTGGAAAGAAAATATGCAATTTTGCACTTGATCGAAGATTGGTTATCTTCAAACTCTGTGTTCTATTTAATTGCTGTAGTCAGAGCAAAATTTTATTGCCTTTGTTAAGAAAAAAATTACTACCTAAAACCATTTCCTTTGACATTTCATAGATTTCTATTTTGGAATTTCTTAGGCAGGTTTCTGTTGAATTTTATTGATTTCAGTCGAGATATATCTAGGTTCATAATATCAGAGTAATAATTCAACCAGCCTATGAAGAAATAGCACCACATCTAGAATGGTGTCAAAGAGCGAGATAGAAGTGAGTTGAAACGGGCAAGGAAAGAAAGTTTCCAAACTTTGGTTGGAAACATGAACAATATGAGGAGGGATGTTAGAGAAATGACCCAAACCAACAACTGCTCAACAACATTGCCAGTAAACATCCTTCATAACATCACTCATGCAGGAAGGAAATGTTGAATATCATCAAACTAAGATACTTTAAAGAAGACCCAATAAATAGGTTGTGCAGGGCATACTGGGCCAATGACATTGATTTCAAATCAAAGTATGATGTTCAGGCATACTGTGATCCGAGAAGAGTCAATGAACATATTCCCAAACAAAGAAACAAATGTCCTTGAAAGCGAAACCCAACCTCGGATGCCAAAAATTAACATCCCGAGATTTGTTGAATCAAAAAAATTGAGCTACATTTATAGATCCATAAGCTTGAAGTTTACTTTAACATGCATCCAATGACTGATTTAGAGGAAATTCAGTTTGCATCTCTACACTTGGAGGCGGCCACATATGATAGGTGGCATCATTATAACATACAACTTCTCTTCTCCTCTGTGAGATTGTTCGATAATTGTGTAACTTACATCAAAACATGCAAGAATTTATTGATGATTACAGTAGAAATGTTAAAATACTTTGCATGAGAGTTTGTGATACCCCGACATCTACAAAGTCCTACATATTTGTCGATAGTCTAAATTATGAATTAAAAGGGATATATCGAGGTTCTTAAACCAGTTAACTTGGATGAAGCTCTTGCACAAGCCGTGTCATATGAAAAATTGCTCAAAAGCAAGACCCAAAGAAAGCCAAATCATACACTTTCTAAGAACCAGCCTAGTTCGAATAGCACAACACCAAATACCAATATGAAGTGGCCACCTATTGTTGGAAAGAATGCTAAAAAAGCAGTTAGGAAAGATTTAAGGAAACAAGGTCACAAGCTTTCTCATACAAGGATAAGTGGGCTCCTAAGCAAAGGTCATAACTAGGGGGAAAATTCATTTAGTCGAAACATTGGAAGGGTCAGTTAGCAATACAGATGAACAAGCTTAGATAGATGCAAGTATGCCAGCTCTAGAGGATACATCATCAACAGTGCCAACTAGCTACCCCACAGCATTTTAATTGCTATCGAGGGGTGCATTTGCACCCTACCTTGAAAGGAGGAGGATGGATTAAAGGGAGATAAGTCGTAAGTTGATCAACTCAAACACTACACACAATTTCAATGATCCTAAACTTGCAAAAGCACTTGGTTTGCATATGTGTGCATGCTTGCTTTTAAAAATAGCATTGCATATGGAGCTAATATGACTTGTAAGGAGTATGCTGAGGGTGAGTACCTCAAGGTGGGATCTTCTTCAATGAGATATGATCTTTATAGGATACATTCAAGTGGTGTTGATATGATCTTTGGGCATATAATGGCTTCATGGACTTGATGCAATCTGCATGGAATTCAAAGAGTTGTACTTAAAATTTATGCAAGAAAATAAAGATTATGAAATTAGAGGATTTCAGCCACCTAAATGCTCCATCATATCAGCCCATAAAATGCACATGGTCAAAGCAAAGCAGGTTATATAATCAATTGTAATGGTTTGAAGGGCTTGCATATTTCAGCTAGTTCAGAAAACACAGCACATATCCAGCCAGTACAACAGATATTAGAACACTACTAAGTGGTGTTTGTTGAACTTTCTAAGGCTATTCCATCTATAATAGGAGTCAAGAGAATGTCATAGGTCTTGAAAAGGGCACAAAACCCATAACATTACCCCTTTTGACACCCAAGTTGTTTAAGGATGAAATTGAAAAGGTGGTACAGGAGCTACTTGACACAGGACTTACTGTCCCAAGCAAGGGCCTGTTTGTTGCACTAGTGGTGTTGGTTAGGAAGAAGGATGGTTCTTTTCGCAGCCGCATTGATTATCATGCCCTAAATAAAAATACTATATAGAACCAGTTCCCTATTCCTACAGTGGACAAGTTGATTTATAAGTTGCATTATGATACACACAAAAATGGAATTTAAGACGCACCATGGCCACTATGAATTTTCAGTCATACCTTTCGGTCTAACAAATGCACAGACAACTTCACTGGTCATCGTGAATAAGAATTTTCATCCTTACCTCAGAGAGTTTATTTTGGTGTTCCTTAAAGCAAGAATTTGCAAGAGCATTTAGCCCATCTTGAGATTGTTCTGAATGGAATCAAGATTAATAGTGTTTTTGCTGCAACTGAACTACCATATTTGGGACATTATTTTTGGAGAATCCAAGATTTAATCAATTAAGGAATGGTAAAACTAAAGATATTTGCTCGGCTGAGAGGATTCCTAGGAATATGTAGTTATTATTGATGATTTATTGACCGGTTTTCTTACTTGGCTGCTTTGTTTACACATTTGACCAAAAAGATAAATTTGAATGATCAAATCCAGCTGGCAAAGCTTTTGTAAACCTCAAAGAAATAATGTGCACTTGTCTCACCTTGGTGATTCCAGATTTCTCTATCATTCATTGTCGAATGTGATGCATCTAAACTGGTAACTGGAGCAGTTTCAATGCAGCAGAACAGGTCCATTGCCTTTGAGAGCCACAAGCTAAATGACAAGAAGTTCTTACAATTATGATATTTTTTCAAGTTTTCTTCAATTGGAAGAGTCCCGCGTTCAAGCCGACCAAGGGCAAGCGCAATCTTCGGGAATCACCCCTCGACTCTAGGTTCATCCCAGATAGAGCGACCACTAGTGGGACTTGGCCTCTGAAGCTCCTCCCGCAAAATATATCAAGTAATATACACCATCTAGCGATACCAATCCCGCCACTTAAGGTTAGAATCTCCACAGAATACTCCCGGTGAAAGTAGTTATTCTCCACTAAGCCATCCGGAGGCCTCATGGCAAGTTCCCGTATTCTTGATAATAGGGGCCAAGTGGGGGAGAAACTCTTCCAAAGAATGCACTTGACAAGAAGGCTTTGCCCTACACGACTGTGCATTGGCTCGTTACTAGTTAGGTATCCTCGATGCCCCAAAGGGGCTAGTTGCAACACGTCCCCCCTCCATCGTCAAACCCTACAGGCCTTTCTAATAGAGCGGTAGAGCCACGCCCGAAGTTCACCACAAGCGCAAAGCTTCGCCATTCCCCTCCGATGCGAGTTATCGCTTAACTAGTACGATAAACGACATCCGCCACACACCCCACCAAGGAGTATTGAGAGCAAATCCTTCTCATCGGCGTCCACAAGGGCAAGGCAACAAAGCTCTTGCCATACATTTTGAAAACCAGCCTATGATCTTGCCTCTCGTGGCCTGATGTGTTGGCACTTACAGAAGAGGTGCAAGAGAGAATCTCCTCCCACATCCTCACACAACGGGCACACATTCCTTAAAACAAGATCCAAAAGCCCAAACCTAGTAGCACGACCACTAAGGAAAAACCCACCCACCCTAGCATTGAGGAGCGACCAAACAACTTTAACTGACACATTCTCGAACTGTTGCACCCGCTTTATGAAGCTTTGAGTCTCTCCCAACTTGGCCTCCTTGTAAAATCTTAGGGAACCCTGAAGCCTGAATTTATTCTCCCAAGCCACCCAAGCTTCCTCATGCACCAAAAAGACTATTGCTAGCCCTTGGCACATTCTTCTTGAGCCACTTAGTCGTTCTATGAATCTAGGTCCAGATTTCCCCCACCTTACACGGCGAATTATGATTCACGAGATCCGCAATAACAATTTTAAGACCACCATACTTCTCTAGGGCCCAGGCCCTCTAACTCGCATTGAAAACAGGAATAGGACAAATGTTGAGCTCACAGTGCATGATTGCTTGCCCAATGAGATTGGAGGTGGAAGACTTCCCAAACATCCACTTCATCCCTTCCACAACCACCCTCTGCAAGGCATTTTGCTTGGCCACATCAAACATCCCTATCACCTTTACACCAAAAGTGAGCACTGGAAAGACCAAAGCCTTGAAGGTAAGGACTTTAGACCATGTGGGGACTCTTCGAGAGGCCAAGAAGTGGCAAACCCCATGAAGGGTTCTACTTCCCAACGTTGCTCTCTCCTTGATGATCTTTTCAATAGACAACTGTGGATCAGTTTCTATTCCCAGATACTTGTAGTTATCACATGCTCCAATCTATTGATTCCCAATCTGAAACTCGTGCTACTTAAGCTCTTCTTGATCCCCAAAGATTTTCATAACCTTGCACTTGTCGATACCGCACTCCATGCCTCACTTGTCGATCCAAACTTGAACCCTTTGCAACATCTCTTTGACATCCTCCACCGACTCTGCCATTGCCACAAAATCATCCGCAAACATCAACCCAGAAATCACTTTGACAAGGCCAAGAAGAGCCACACATCTCCTATGATAAGGAGATGCTAACGATAATTCACACATCGTTTAAGTTCAAACTGTAGAAAATTCATTACTAAGACCAACTATAGTAGCTTGAAGTAGGTTCTTTCACAAGCATATTATTTTTATATTCAGTACTAAAAAGGTAAGAAAATGTTATAGCTAACAATTTTCTCCAAATTCCAGGAATTCTGTACATTTCAGCAGCTGTTCCAAATTGGCAATAGGATATTGAGGCAAAGCCAACGATGATGAGTTGGCAGCATTGTTACTGGATCAGCAGGCAGGTAGGACTAAGGACAAAAGATATTCGTTCCACAATAGGCTCATTTATCAGCAAGAAAGAGTGGTTTTTAGTCCAATGTCAACATGTAACAGGATGATGATGATTGAAAGCCATTCCTCTCCATCAATTATACATGTTGGGTTCTTAAAAACTTATACAAAAATTAAACATCCCTTCGAATGGAAAAGATCAAAATATTATGTCTGCAACTTTCCACCAATGCCAAAGAAACAATGTGGAAACAATTAATATTCCAAGTTTGCTTTAATCATCACCTATAGGCTATAGATAGATTTGTTATATGAATTTTTAGATCAATTTGTGATTAAGCAAAAGATTTGTTAATTTTAATGCTTCGTGATGAAGCAAGTTAGTTATTTTTAGAGAAGGTTTCGATGCCTATAACTAGCAATCACACGTGAGCGATGCAAAGGAGACGCCGATAGGGATGTGTTGAAGAACTTAAACTTGAAGGAGTGAAACATTGCAAGAGGAAGAGGGGGTGAAGAAGGGAATTGAGGGAGGAGAAGTCTAGGGGTGGGGAAACCGATGGGGGAACAAATTCAAAACACTTCTTTCTTCTGAGAAGACACACATGAACCACGTGCCATTTTTGTCAATCGTTTGATGAAGAAAGGAGGTGTTGTGCACAAATCGTCAAGGCAACGTACTTTGGATATATCTTAAGAAAGCAAGCCCCTTTCAATCAATACTCGCAATGTCAATAGTTGTTTTTGCAATGTCAACCCTTGTGTTTTGTGGATAGTTAGAGCACATCGAAATTTGAGGGGAATTCGCTTGCATGTTGTGGGAAACTTCAGAGATAAAGACATGTCGAAAAAGATGAGAAAGCGACCAAGTGTATGGTTATTCTCATAAATATTGTAAGGAATTTATCAAAAGTAAATGCATAAATGTTGATTCATTAAATATTATTTTTTAATATCATATACATATTTTTATGTCTTACAAGGTTTTCACGACCACCATGCTTTCATCGACTTCAACGCAGCTAGCAATGCTAAGGTTTGAACGTGCAACCTACAACTGCTCTTATTCTTTTCTCGTTTCTCAGTCGAAGACATGGATTTCACCGCTATAGTCAAGGTTTCTATCTTCTATATTTATCCAAATTAAATGCACTAACCATTGATTAATTAAATGTTATTTTCTACTACTATAAATATTTAGTGATAGGAAACGTAGTTAATTTCAACAACACAAACATTACAGTCCACAAATATCATCATTATATTCTATGAAGATTCTATAACAGATCCTGCAAAGAAACCAATCTGAATATGATTATTCTAATATTATGAATTGTATGCATTTTTCATGAGGGTTGTGGCTATTCATAAAACTTGTTGTCATTCAGATACAACATTAGGCGGCGGCAGATTTGATGACACAAGATTTGAGAGTTTGCATCCTACATTATAAGTCTCTCACACACGGAATGAGGTGTGCACAATACAACTGGTGTCAAAAGGAATCTACCAAACGAAGTCAGGGGAGATGGTCAGCCCAATGAAAGCCCCAAACAGTTCAAATCCCTGCACCATTTATTGAAGACCTCGTACACACAACCATCAAGATAATACATTAACGTACACATGGCCACGGGGACATTTAAAATATTGCACCCACCGAAACATACATGTCACGTGGTGAATCACAGTCGAACAAAGCGTATGACAGGTAAAAGAGAGGTTCCCAATTGGGTTCTCAAATATAGGGATCCAATTTAAGACCAGCCACACCGTGTAGATACAAAGGTGCTCAAGGAGCACTAAAGTCATAAATCTAGAGGTTTGTAACCCTGGCCCTAGGATAGTTATAGGTTTCCAAGGTCTACAACTAAGATAAAGATAGGTATCCTACCAGGATTTTGAAATAGAGAAGGGTACAAACCAAGGGGTGGATAAAGCCAAGAGGCATAATAACAATAAGACAAAGCAATAGATCAAAGAAAACCTATATCTACTCTAATCTATAGTAATGAATGACCAATAACGACAAGCACAATACATACAAAATAAAAGACTAAAGAGGGTTAGGAATACTTACATGTAACATGTGTGCGACCGGTGATGCATAGTCCTCCCTGGAGACAACAGCACCGTGAGAGAATCATTGTGGATGGAGAAAGAGAAAGCTCAACAAGATCTCCAATCCTAACTCACTATGGTGACCCAAATGCAAAAGAGGAAAGCTCCAAGCCTCCAAAGTCAATTAGTAGGTGTGAAGTAGTTCTAACAAAAGCAAGTGTAAGTGTGAGAAAATGATTGTTAATTGGTGAAAAAAAGGAGGCATAAGAGTATATATACTTGACACCATTGCTCGTGGGCAATGGCATCGCCATGGCAAAACCAAAACAGTGCCATCACCCATAGGTGATGGCGTCGGCCTTGGGGAAACCCTAAGGTCGAGGTGAAAATATGAGTGGATGCCGAATGTGAAAGGGGGTAAATGAAGAAGGTCCAGAGTGACCGAAAGCGGGGTTAATAGCATGCAACAAGAGGAAACAAGTGGACATAATGGGACAAGTAGACATAATGAGTGTAATGTGTGAAAAAGGGGAAGAAACGAGACAAGTATACGGTGACTAAGGCTAATAGCGACATCTCTCAAACTCGTCGTCTAGCCGACATGGCCAAGTCTGATCATACCCCAATCCCAGTAGGCCCTTTAAGGCACCCGCTCAAGAGGAGAATGCATCAACCCCTACACAAATGAAATGGTTAGCAAGCATCAAAAGTGTGGTGTATACACACGAGCTCCTTAATTAAATGCCACATAGAGAGGATACACACTATATGTGTGACTTCAATGACCAAATAAATCGGCATTATTCTTGTCTTTGTCGCTCATGTCAATATTTGCTCACCCTTATTCTAATTTGGAACATGCTAAGACTAATTTTAACAATGTTTGATGGGTAGATGTATTGTTTATAGGTAGTCGTAGTGCACAAATCGCGCACCAATGTTGATAAAGATTAAGATTATATACGTTCCCATAAAATAGGAGCATGTTAAAAAACATGTAGTTATCACACGTCTCTTTGGATGGTTTGGAAATTGGAATACAATCTTGATAGAACTATTTCTTGGCATGTGTGCGAGACCCAAGTTTAAAGTCACCGACATGTGTGCTCTAAATAGGCCATTGATCACAACATCATCATTCATTGGTATCTAATTGTGGCAAGGAAAAAATATTTAGTGGGAAATATCTAGATATACTACGGAAAATGAGAGTCGGGAGTGTGGATGGAAAGTGCATGGCCTCATTCTCTTTCTAATCCATTTACACCACATCATCTTTCGCTTTATGCGTTTTCCAAATTCCGAGTGGATCCCGACACAAAGGGCTCACCACGTATCATTGTATATAATAATTGTCCTTGGCTATGGCTTGTTATATGATGACACATGGGATAGCGGACCACCTTGTGTCAGGGCTCAAGTTTTTTTGCAGGTTGATGGTTTATTAGTGGAATAGAAAAGGCATCCCATGTTTATTTGTGAGGGTCAGGGTTAGTTTCAACCCACATGTCGTATGACGGTCAAGAAGGGAAGAGCATCTCTATTCTCTACAAAATTGGCTTTACCTATTGACCAAAGACTATTTAATTGGTTTCCATGAATTGTAAGTTGATGTAAAGTGCTTTGAAGAAACAATAGCTAAGATTTCATCAACCATCAACGACCATCGAAATCCTCATTGTCGATCCACCTACATCGTGGTGTCGGACACAACCACCCACAACCCCATTTAGACATGCCTATCAACGTTATAAATTAAAAACCATCAAATTAGAAATATAATTTACGATCAAAGACATCTACACAAACACCCATATGCCTCAAAAAGTGGACACTTATTCATGTTCGTCTTAGTTTGGCCTTACAACTCTCCAACTTTTTACATGTATATAGCCGAAAGAATCAACTACATCGATGGAAAAACCATTAATTTATAAAATAGTGAATAAAATACTAAAAAACAATTAAGGTATCTATAAATTGCCATCCACTAGAAGTTAACTAGCATAGATATCTTAAATACATCTATCTAAAAGACACCGAGAGATATCAATCTCGAGGTGCATATCTAACTTATGTGAGAATTCCAATATAGGCACCTCGAGATTGATATCTCTCGGTGTATTTTAGATAGATGTATTTAAGATATTTATGCTAGTTTTTAAATATAGAATTGTATTTATTAAATTTTAATTACAAATATAAAACATTTATTTATAAAACACATCTAAATATAAAAACTAAAATAAAATTAACATAAAATAAAAATACATCTAAAAGTAAAAACTAAAATAAAACTAATCTAAAAGTAAAAATACATTTAAAAGTAAAAACTAAAATAAAACTAACCTAAAAGTAAAAATACATTTAAAAACTAAAAATAATAAAAACACTTATTCACACTTATAATTTATTCCCCATTAATTATCTTCCACTAAAAATAAATATAGTTATTTACATGTAAAAGTAAAAAATACATTTAAAAGTAAAAAACTAAAAATAATATAGATCAATATAATAATATTATAGTTACTTACGGATTCACACTTATTATTTACTCCGCAGTAATTATCTTCCAATTAAAATTAATATCTCCGCATTAATTATCTTGACTTTACTTCCGCAATAATAGGCAAAGTTATTTAACAATTCACATTTGTTATCTTTCACACTTTTAAAATAACTTACATTTCCATGTATAAATACATAATCATATATTTGTTTTCTTTATTAAACATTGAGTTGGCATTAAAAAATAAATTATTTTAACCATTAAATATTAATGGGAAAATTAAAAAAATTTCAATCAACGCACGCCATTACACTCCTTACCTGCCATTGTATGAACACCTCTTGGTGTAATTAAAAATAGGAAAAATACCATAGTATCTCAAAAATTATAATATATCTAAGAAAAATGGGAAAATCTAAAAACAAGGCACCAAAAATCATCCATGAAAGAGGAATGTACAAAATAAAGCCTTTACATGCAAACTAGTGAAAAAGAAAAAAGTAAATGCAACAATATTATTATGAAATATTATAACCCGCAAGTTTTGGAAGCCTTTGTATGACGAATTTGTCATAGGCACGATCTCTATAAAGCTTCAATTGCTATAGAAATGGAGAAAGAAGAGAATTTCTTCAATAGAGGGGCGCTGCATATTTATACAGAAACTTTACCATAAATTCCACAAGTGATTTATTATCTTTGCAGGAGAAAATAGTTGAAATGGGCATGTTGGAGATGTGCCACGTCATGCAGTCATAGGGGATGATGCCATGGAGGATGAGCTTCGTCTGATGATGGCAAAATCTAACTCAAACGACTACATGGACTTGTCATTATTTGTGGCGCTGCATACACAAGGCACGGATTACATCGCGATATTGCAAGATCTGAAAGATGTGTTTAAAATGTTCGACATGGACGGCAACGGACCCATCTTTGCCCATGAATATTTGCATTTGCTCAAACAACATCATTCCTCGTGAGCAAAGGACTGTGTGGACCTACTCAGGCAGACACTTGAGAGGGGGTTTGCTAATATAGCATCCTACCAACTGGCATTGCACGCACAAGATCGAGGTAGTAGGATGATGTTTCATACCTTGTCATCCAATATTCGCTCAACGACAGACAATCGTCCTGATCCGTCATTGATATGGTTGTTGTCAATATTTGCCCCCTGCAATTCTTATTTGGAAAGAGCCTATCAGCATAAATATGGCAAGAAATTTGTAAAAAGGATATGAATATTAAGAATGAAAATGTGTCGTTCTGCACTTCATCAAAGATTGGTTGTCTTCAAAATAGGGAGTGGCTCATATGCACATGTTGTTCTATTCATTGGTCGTAATCGAGAGCGGAAATTTATTAATTGTATTTAGAAAAAGTTTAAAACTAAAAGTTATTTCCTTTCACATATCATAAGTTTTTATTTCAAAATTTTCTAGGCAGATTTATGTTGAACTTTATTAATTTCAATTCAGATTTGTCTAGATTCATAACAATCTCTTTGCCAACAACTAGACACGTCCTCATTAGAATGACCGTCGAAGGCACCATCTCTTACTCCAACGCATCATTTGGTCATCAACCACAGCACTTACACACATCAATTATTCACCGACCGCCGAGCACAACGTCTCTTTTCCCACAACCAAATGCAACATTTCTTCCACCACTTTTGAAAGTACATTTTCGCCAATCATTGAATGTGTTTTTACTTGCCTAATGTAAAACACCATCTCTTGTCACTTATGAACAAAAGTTATAACAACGATTATGCTATAAAGATTCATATTCTTTCCACCAATTTGCACAAATGACTAGATTTTGTACAAGTGTTTTTCTATGCAAGATTAATATTACTTTAATTCTTCAATAATAAAAAAGTTGATGTATAAATTAAGATTGTAAATATTATAATTATTTGAACTTCTACGTTCAACCTTTAAATAGATTATATTTATTTTGGGGAGTTTTAACCATGTTTACTATGACATCTCTTTGATAGCTAAATTCCTCGAGTAGTAATCTTGTATTTTATGACTTTTCTCTTATTTACATTCGTAATAATCACAAGGCAATGTGACCACAAACCACACGAACACCTCTAATCGTTATATACATTCTCGCCGCCTTACAAATGAAATGTCACTCACGCAATTGCCACATACTCTTAGTAGTGGCAACTTTTTTCAACATATAATCATTGTATATATCACTTAATTGGAAGTTAAACAGATTGCCACTGTTTATTATCAGATTATATTGCACATTTAATTAAGAGGGAAAAATTCTATATCTAGATATATAATTATTGTATATATACCTTAATTTTGAGCTAAACATTTGTCCATCAGAATCGAATATTGAGAAGCACCCGATATAAAACTGTAGTGATGCTTGTGTCTAGTCGCTTGCCTTTTATTTCACGCACTTTATTCAGACATAAATTATCATTGCAGAGGTCACCGAACACTTGTCTTTTGAACCCTAAATTTTGTGTGAAACTATACCAATTTGTCACAAAATTGAGCGGTAATCTTCAGTCTGAATTCCCTTTCCCTCTTCTTGTAAAAAGAATGCAACCTACACGATAATATACAACTCTTTCTCATAGGCGAGGATTTTCTGCCAATCGAGGACCATGTTAACTTCTCAAGCACACAACCTCATATTGAGAAATAGTTTTGTGGAGATAAAACCAAGAGTGCCTATAGTCTAGACCAACCACAAGCAGATTGGAAGGCATGGGTTGCATCAAAGCTTCCAAGTTAAACATGAATCACTGTCTGAAAGTTTGGAGTTGGGCAAAAGGACATTTCTATAGCCAAAACTGACCCAAACACAGTGCTAGGGCATAGACACAGTCTTCTTGGGGCAATTTTGTAAGCCTGTACAATTTTCAGCACGTTCCTAAAGACTCTTCGCCACCATAAAGTGTTGACCCTAAAATTTAAGTATGCTAGCATTTGCAACTGGGTATTTGGAATTGAAGCCCTTTGTTCAGAAGTCTGAGATATTTTATCGCTATATCAAACACAGTTGCAGGAGAAAGATGGAATTATTGCTGATTTGCAAGCTAGAATCGCTAAACGGCCCCAAGTCACCCCTTCAGATTCTCCATGTCTGCAACAGCTTAATGAAGTGGTTTCAGAAATTCAAAACAAGCAATCTGAGATAATCATTCAACATGAACACCTTAAAAAGAAACCACAACCCAACAACAATCTATCCAAAAACAGGTTGAGGAACAAAATTTGTGGGTACAAGTGGTTAAGGGGAAGAAAGCACCTCTGGTAGTTGAAATGGTTGTCCAAGAAAAATTTGAAGAAGAAAAGGCACGTCAAGCCAAGGCACTCAACCTTTGTGTTCGCAACCTCCCTAAACCAATTGATCCCTTACAGGCAGGTCATGCATTCTTGCGTGAATCTTTGGACTTGAAAGATATCTCCCTTAACAAAGCTTGGACATTGTCAAACAACACCCTTGTTATCCAATTCCAAACTGTAGAAGAGTGTTTGAAAGCTCTCAAGGTAAAAAAGAAGCTCTTTTCTCTCCCGCAGAAAATTTAAGTAGATTTCGACCTCACACGGCTCCAAGTGGAAGAGCTTCAAAAAGATCGTATTCAGGTAGTAGCTGCCAAAAGAAAAACAAGTGAGTTGTTATCAAAGATTGTAGGGCTGTCATTCGTGACTCTCCCCCACTTGGGTGGTCACGCCCTATCTTAACATGATGACAGTCTTGAGTCTCGATGGGTGGTGTTGACATCTGAATTACTTCTTGGAACTACAATGACGCTTTATGGTCTTTGTTATGTCGAAATCACAGCACCCCCCGAATTGCCCGGTTTGAGATGGGGCATTCAGCGTGATTGCATAACATGGAGCTATCCTAAGTGTGGGACATTGCAAAACGGGATAGCTCTCCGGAGAAGGCCGGTTCCTGCTCCTAACCTACCTACCACTAACTACTCCTAATGCAGAAAACTACTAACTAATCCTAATCTAATGCTTCCAAGAGGACAGGAGAAAGATACATGGAATGAAAACCTACACTAAGAGCGGTGATACACCAAGAAAGGAGTGTTGATCACTTCCCCAACCTGCAAAACAATGGAATAGATGAACCTAGAAAGGGTGGACCTGCACCACAAACTAAATTACATCCAATACATCATTCCCGAATGAGCACAACACACCAAAATCATGTAATAACCAAGGAAATGCACAGATTAAGCAAGCACAATGAAAGGTAAGATGAAGACAATAAACCATGAGAGGTTAAAGAGATCAACACAGACATAATCTTATTGCTCCATATGGATATACACAATACATTGTTGTAGCAGAAAGAGGCATGAAGCCATTATAGATCTTGAGAGGAAGGCTTGAAGCCCCAAGAAGAATGGGGTGCATGGGAGGAGAGAAAATGACCAACCCTTTGCACATGCAAACCCCTTACATTTTATAGAGGAAGAAAAGAGGAGAGAGAGGGAAGAAAATCTGAAAATGCACTCCAATCTCCTGCAAAATCCATCATTGTCCTTGTGGGAGTGATGGGCAAGTTTCTGAAAGTCCATACTCCATTGTACCTTGCTTGTTGGGGAAGAAAGGAAGCCCATACCTCATCATTTTAGGTAGGTGAGAAATCTGGAACCACTCCTCTAAAATGGCGGACTGTACTTCCACATTTTAAAATATTTAACTTTATTAAAATTAAGAAATCCAATCGTAGTTGTGTAGAGGACACTGAGAGCTTTCCAAAAAGTCGATTTTGTGCAAATCCAAGCTCTCAGTCAAAAGTTATGGCCATCTGAAGATGAGGGTGCCATACCACAATAAATGCGAGTGGTTGATCTGCTTTTCGGACTCCGACCCTTCATCGCACCCTCCGAAATCCGAAATTTCAGACTTTCGGGATTCGGAGCTTCGGGTATCTCCACTTCAGAGATCGTCACCTCTATTCATTGCTCACGCTAGCTCGAGAGTTCCGAAATGCCGAACCTCCGGGTTAGAATTTCAAACTTCGGAGTTCGAACTCCGAGCTCATATTGTGGCACTGCTCACCCACCTAAGAGCCAAAAGGTCTGAAATGTCGAACCTCAAAGTCCGAATTTCAAACTTGAAGTTCGGATTCCGAGCTCATATTATGTGGCAATGTTCACCCGGCTAAGAGCCAAAAGGTCCTGAAATGTCGAAACCCCGAAGTCCGAAATTTGGACTTCGGGTTTGCACTTGTGTTTTCGGCGCATGGTACTATTCATCCAACTGAGCTCATGAAACCTCTGAAACTCCAAAACCCCGAAGTCCAAAATTTGGACTTCGGGTTTTGGACCTTTGTTCTCCCCTTTTTCGGACTTCCTTCCGTCCGAGTCCCCGATGTTCCCGCGTCGTTGAGCTCCAAACCCGAGTTGACCCCGAAAACCCCCGAGCCCTTTCAAACTTCGAACTTTCGAGGTTTCGACCTCTCGGCTCATTTTTGCGTATTGCACGGCGAGAACTCCAAATCGCTCAATCCCAAAGTCCGAAAATTCAGATTTTGGGCTGTGTTTTCCGAATTACTTGCTCGGCTTGAACCTGAGCCTTCGTTCCTTCCTCGCTTGGCTGACATGGCCCCCAACTTCGGCGAGTCCCTTTCGAGCTCTCCTCCATAGCTCAACCATTCCTACACTACCAAATCCTTATGCGTTTGGCTCAATGAGTCATTACTCACCCAAGCCCGACCCCTCATGATCATTTCGTGTCAATCTTCTGCTAATCCGAGCATCGAGTTGCCAATGCAAGTTCCCATCGCCGAATCGATCCCTCCATTTTCTCTGTGCGAGGTCATGTTTGTCCAATTTCGCTTGAGGGGCAAAATCGGATAATAGCCTTCTCCAAGTACCTTCCAAGGTATTATTGCTTCTCGTGATCTCATCTTCTTCACTGATACCCATGAGACCTCGAGCGAACCCTCTCTCCAGATCACAAGGAACTCATGGGTTTTGGCCTTCCATCATGAGACGCGCAAATCAAGTGGTGTTCATAGTTCAAGTGGTGTTGTTTGCCTCGTTCGGGACAACATTGAATCTAGAATTTCACTTGTGGCTTATGATGTCCACTCTAGATACATGTGGCTTCAAATTAAGAGAAATTCACCTTCTTTTCAAGATGTCTTCATAGTTATCTACCCCCGCCACATCTTCATTCACCATTCATGTTGATGGGGACCCGTACCTTGACCTCTATCCAAGAGATTTCTCGATACTCCACTATTGGTGATATCATTCTTTTGGGCAATTTTAACACCAATACATGAAACCTTCAGACACCTATTTAGAACCTTCCTCGGGATGAGTTATGCCTTCATGAATTAGATCTTGAGGAGTTCACTTTACAAAGAGATTCTGCTGACAAGAATGCTACAATTATAGCTTATGGGAGGCACCTCCTCAGATTGGGTGAATCTCACAGCCTCCACATCCTCAACGGGCTTCCTCACTTCTCCGGCTCTGTAGATTCACTTGTTTTCCTCATGGCGGTGGTGCGAGCATCATGGACTATGTTCTCACCAGCAGATCCATCATCCCTCATATCTATGGCTTCCTTATCTCGCCTCAGCTCCCCCTTGCTAACCATGTCGTCTTGACATTCACCCTTCATATTGGTTTTTAACCCTTCCCCCACCTTCCCCTCCACCGCACCCTTAGCATTCATCACACCACAATCCACTTTGATGATGATTAATCCACTGTTTTTCTTCCCACAATTGTCTCTATGTGTGAATTTCTATGCCAAATCCTATGGGATGTTGCCCTTGATTCATGTCCCCACACTATTCATTACTCCAGATCCCCTACCTATCACAGAACTTGCCCCATGAACTGGTGGTACGATAATGAATGTAAATCCCTTCATTAGAGACTTGATTTTCCCTAACCCATGACCCTACCTCCATACCCACCCTTCGTAGGGAGTATCGTTGTCTTCTTCAACGATAAGAAACAAAATTTTCTTGCATCTAGACGGATTTCACTACTTGTTCTCCACCACTCTCCCAAGACTTTTTGGCATACTCTTCTCCCGAGAGAAACCACCATTTCCGACATCACACCTGAAGCATGGGTCTCCTATGCTAGTTCCCTCTATGATGTTCTAGCCCATCTTGCTGCCATTGCCCCCACTCCACATTCCTCTTCTATTTTCTCTACTTCCTCAATCAAGAGAGATATTTTAAAATTACACACCAGCAAAGCGGTTGATTACAAAGGTCTCACGAGAGAAACCACCATTTCCGACATCACACTTGAATCATGGATCTCCTATGTTAGTTCCCTCTATGATGTTCTAGCCCATCTTGCTACCATTGCCCCCACTCCTCCACCTTCCTCTTCTATTTTCTCTACTTCCTCTGTCAAGAGAGCTATTTTGAAATTACACACCAGCAAAGCAGTTGATTGTGAAGGTCTCAAAGTTGAGTTCATCAAATATGGTGTGGATTCCCTTGCCTTTCCTTGCCATGCTTTTTAATCAGGTGGTGTCTTCAGGCTTCCCTCAGTCTTGGTCCCAACACATCATCTACCCTATTCATAAGTCTAGAGATCCCTCTATCCTGAAACTACAAGACCATTATGATTGGGCATACATTTGCCAAACTTTATGCCACAATGTTAGACATGCAGCTGTCAGAATACTTGGAAAGGAATAATATCAGAGCTCGGGGGCAGGGGGCTTCAAAAGGGACTACCAAACTATTGACCACATCTTTACACTTTGGGCTATCATTGAAGAAGCTCGTCATAGGTCTTCCAAAAAAATTGTTGTTTTCTTGACTTCAAGAAAGCCTTCGACTATGTCATGTCCCTTTTTGGAGGCTGATTTCTAAAGACCTTAACCCATTCTCTCCCCAGTGGGTCTAAGGAGAAAAACAAGGGGAAGATCTGAATTATGTCTTTATTGTTGATTAGATAGTTGTTTTCATTTATTTTCATATATCCTATTGGAAGCCTAGCGCTCCAATAGAGGAACTTAAGTAGTTAGGTAATAAAGGTATTATGAGCATGTAGGCTCCAAATACCATTTAAATATTTAAAAGCACTTACTTTAAGGGGTCGGCCATCATTTCTTATGTTCATAAGCACTCCTTGTGGCTATTTAAGGAGGTCGTTTGGGCATTAATGATTCATGTTTTGGAGATTATTCTTATCTTGGTGAAAGTTGGCTAGTGTAGCCCTTTTACTCTCTCTCTCTCGAGGACAAAACCCCTTGGGTTGAGGATCTCATCCAAGGACGAAAACCCTTGGTTGGGAAACTTGTGAAGGACAAAACCCTTAATGAGGTTTTGATTGTGCAAGTTGGTTGGAAAAGCAATAAAGTATCTTTCTCTTGCATTTGTGGTCTTCTTGGTGCAATATTATATTTATTTATAGTGGAGCGACCTACATTGGTGTGGTAATTTGGTATGTGTGATGCAATTTTGGCAAATCTGAAAATACTCTCTTATTCTCTATATTTTCTAAGGCCAAGATTGTGTTTGATGAATTTTGGTGATGTTCTACTATTTTTAGCAAGCTTGGGAATGTTCGTTGGTTAGGGTTCCGTAATTAATTAATTTCACATGCAAATCTGATTTTTAACAGCTGCAAATGATTGCTAAGGGTTTTCTAATAATTTTGACATAAGTTTGGAAGGAATTTTGCAAGGTTTAACCCCATTTCGAAGGGTTGTTTTCACCTAGGGAAGTCGCTGCCCTAGGAAGGGTTTGAAGTTCAGTTTTGCAGGGTTATAACAGCAGTGCCCTAAATCTGATTTGGGAGCTTTTTGCCATTTCCCGAGCCCCCAAAAAGGGACATTACAAACTCGTTCCAAGACACTGCTTTCCAAAAGTTGATAGATTTTGGCATCCCTAATTGTCTGATTACAGCTGCTTAGAGGCTTTGTGAGATCATCATTGGACAACTTCGTACCTCTCACGATTTGTCTAACTTTGTGAAGAGCACCATTGGGGTCAAACAAGGATGTCCTCTCTCACCAACCCTCTTCAGCATATACATTGATGAGTTAGAAGAGTTTCTTCGAACATACCCATTTGGATGATGGTTGTCTTCATGAGGTACTTATAGCCATCCTCCTTTTTGTTGATGATGTTGTTCTCCTCTCACACTCT
This sequence comes from Taxus wallichiana var. yunnanensis, assembly GCA_018340775.1. NCBI lineage: Eukaryota > Viridiplantae > Streptophyta > Pinopsida > Cupressales > Taxaceae > Taxus > Taxus wallichiana. The sequence continues at coordinate 789,698,475 of CM031234.1, forward strand.
ACAGAGGGCTTACAACAACAACTTGATGCCCTTGCTCGCTTCTGCGAACTCCAACTTGTGGTCAACCTTAGTAAAACTAAGGTCATGATCTTCAATATCTCCAAGCACTCTCTCTCCAGATTCCAATTTTTCTATAGAGGGGAACTTCTTGAGATCACATCAGCCTACACTTATTTGGGGGTCCAATTTTCTAGTCCATGCTTTAACATGAAGTTTGCCACTCAACCATGCCTTTGCAAGGGGTATGCCTCTCTTTCTATTTTGGAACGTCAATGTTTTCATATCCACTTCCAGGACATCCCTTCCAAGTTACGCTTGTTTGATACTATCATCAAACCTACAATTTTGTATGGTTCAGAGGTTTGGGGACCTAGCTTAGGAGCCATTGATTAGGCCCGTATTGAGAGGGTCTAGACTCTCATGTTGCAGTGCATGATCCATTGCACAAAGAGCAATTCCTCAGTGCATCACCCAAGCTAAATTTGCCACCCACCCACTACACCTTGAGACTATCTTCAGCTTACTTTCTACATCCACAGACTCGAGATCCATGGGAGACTCAACTTCAGGTCTTGAGAGATATCCTTACCACTTTACTCTTTAGAAAGGATTGTTTTACTAGTCCTCAAAAAATGTCAACATCGTTGGTACTCTAAGACTAGGCAGCTCCTTTCAATTGGCATCTCTATTGATAGGCTACCCCCTTTCATGTATTCCCTGACACCCCTCCCGAGCTCCTTCCCACTAAGGACGTCATCACTAGGGTGTCAGAGAGGACATCTACAGACAATATATCTAGACCACCTAGATCTCCCCCCGTGAGTTGCTTAGTCCCAAGCTTGCCTTCTATGCTGATCATTTCTTACAGGTGGTGGATGGCTCTATTCATTGCCCTCACTATCTCCAGCGCCATTGGTCTCATGGCTTGAGGTTCCCCCTTGGCCAGATGAGAGTTTATTCCAGCCAAATATTGGTTTAACCAAACCACCACATTCTCTTCAAAGACCGGATTTGTCGTCCTTGCCCCCTCAGGGATGGAAACCAAGGACCACTTCATTACATACCTCGTTTCTTATAAGATTCGGGAAGATATCATTGCCTCTTTAGAGACTCAAACAACACTCTAGCTACTTTCTTCGATATACAGACCAATGATGTCTAACTCTTTATCTTTGCGAGGTTGTCACCTTCCGACACAAATCCCTACAAAGGAGCCTGAGGCTCTGGAGCTCCCACACCGATCACCTCCTTTGCCCCCTCCAAGGGATGGAGACCGAGGACCACTTCATTACATGCCTCGTTTCTTATAAGATTCGGGGAAGATATCATTGCCTCTTTAGAGACATGGACAACACGCTAGCTACTTTCTTCAAATGTAAAGACCAACGATGTCTAACTCTTTATCTTCGCAAGGTTGTCACCTTCTGACACAAATCCCTACAAAGGAGCCTAGAGGCTCTAGAGCTCCCACACTAATCACCTCCTTTCAACCCATTCAGGTGATTGACAACACTAAGTGTCCTTTGGACACCAATACACCACACATCAGAGCCGATAGACCACTTAAGCGGCGATTCTCTCAACGCATCACTACTACTCAAACCGCTCAAATCTCTAAGTTTGTTATCTCTCAAAGATTGTGACTCTGCTTTGCCTTGTCGGCGTAACTCTACCCCTCGCCGGCGAAATGGATCTACTACTTATCATCTACCCCCCAAACTACAAGGACAAACTGATATAACAAGCTTCTTTTCTACCACGGGTGTTGGACCAACCGTGGATATTAGAGTGAGATTTTAGATGAAGTTTTTGCTTCCTCCCGAGATCCCCTACCTAGCTCCTTTGACCCAAGATACTCAACGAACAACATTATCGGATCTCTCACAATGATCGATAATGACACGTTCAATGACATTCGATGGGATTTGCCTCCGTCTTCATTGGCACTTGTTCTCGGGGCTTTTATTCGCCCCTCATTTCTATTTGGATTGGTTTCTTTGCCACTTGTATTAGTGGCATGCTCCTCTATATTAGCTTTGTACTTTGCTTCACAATTCATTTAAGGATACTCTCTTCCTAGAACTTTCTATTGCTAATGGTTATATCCTTCAGTCCCATTGACCTATTTCTTTTGGTCATCTATGGAGATTAATACAATTTCTCTTTACTATCTAGTGATGTTAGTATTGGGGAAGAGGACGAAACACATCAAATTGGTGGCTTTCATCTCAAAGCTTTCTCTAGATTGGTAAAGTTTTGGTGGATTAATGCCTTACAGGGCCTCTCTTGATCACAAGTATTATTGATGTGTGTGTGGGGACAAGTGTTAGTATCAAAATAATAATGATAATTATATGTGGTAGGTTGCCTCTAACAATAACATTTCAACTTGTACTCTTTGGTATCTATATATAGACATTGAGTTGGAAAACATGACATGTGATGTAGTCAAATCCACCACTAGAAAAGGGACTTTGTCACATGTTTAAAAACTTATGTATACTTAATATAAGAACACACGTGTAACCCTATTATGGTTATAGTGTCACAATAATTTTTAAAAGATTATATGCATACAAGGCGAGTCATCAAATATATGGATATGTTTCAAGTAGGGTAGTACCTCGGTGATAAGAAAATGTCTTATATAATAGATATATACTAGTATCAATACAATAATATTCATCAAATAATTTAGGCTTCTAAATACCTTTCGGCTGAAAGTGCGATCCGTAATCAACTTAGATATTCCATTGCATGATTCAACAATACGGATCTATTTTTCTTTATATGTTGTTCCCAAGTTCTATGATATTGAAACAAGACTCAAAAGACTAAAAATTATTGTTTTAGCTTCTATGGCTTTTATCTAAATCATACAATTCACTATATACAATTGTACACGTGCTTTGTACATTGCATATCGTGTTTCAAGCCTCACATGTGCTACTACCAAAACATGTGGCTCTTATCAATTCCATAGAACAATAGTGCAAAAAAATATGTGGTTCCTAAACTTCAATGAGAATCAATTCAAATCCTATATGATATTATGAACAAGTATTGTGTTTGTGCTCATACATTCAACGATTTTTATGCTCTCTTCGGTATTCAAAATAGTGAATTAGTTACAAGAAATATAAGTATGCAACATAATGAATCAAAACCACAACAAAAGAGAGATACACACATGAAATTACCATCAAGAAACCCAATGTGGGAGAACTGCAAAAGATTGAAGCCATGCTTCCTAATCTCCCTAGCTTCTTCACAGTTTTAAAAATGTATTACCTTCGAGCACACCAACATCATTCAACAATATCCGAACACTTGCAAATGCTCTCTCGCAATCTACTATAGATCACTTGCTTCCTCACAAAATTGACTATTATCCTATAATATCCTTGAAAAAGAAACTTCTAGCAAATCTGGATATTTCCGTTAAATCCTAGGAGCAGCAGTATTGCAAAAATGAACTTTTACAACAGCAGCAATAATCTGAATTTTATAAATAAAAACAACGAACCAATATGGGAAAAAATAGTCTTTTATTTATTTATTTCCAACCAGATACAATAAAACAATACCAGTGTCTGAATACAATTGCCTGGAGCTGAACTGGCGGAACAATTGCACCCTGAAAGACCTCTACAACTCCTGAATAGAATTGCCCAGCTGAGAAGTGGGGGATTTCGTCCCCAATTCCGTATGCAAATGAGGGTTTTCATCCTCTATTGTTGTTTGCAAAAGCAAAAGCTACTTGTAGACAGAAAATAATTCATCAATTTCCAAGATGTTTGAACAATGAACTCCAAATTCGGCTTTATAACTTCCAAACACTCTCCAAAGTGGGTGCTAAGACTTACATGCATGATCTTTAAACAGTTAAAAATAATAAATTCCTCCTCCATGTCATTGCCCCATCCTAAGAATAGATTTAAACACATTTAAAAATACTTTATCCACCTCTTATCCTAAAATTAGGACTTTGGTATTCATGCAGCTTTCTTTATTTATTAATTCCAACTCAAGTGTCCAATAATAGAAATCAACCTTCTATTGTTAATTTATTCTATTAATGTTTTACTGGATTAAAATATAATTTAAGTGTCCTTTTCCAATTAAAAGACAAAAATATATTTGGACCACTTAAATTAATTTATTTTCCTCTTTTATTTCCCCTTAGCCTACAAAAAATAACAAAAATAAGATTCGGGTATCCGAAATTAATTAATTTTAAAAAGGGGACATTACATATCCTAAGCCATCTCAATTGTGCAATCTTCTTCCATCTCACAATTGTCTTAGATCACACATAACTATTCCATGCGTGCTCCATGAATTGGATGAACTGAATTCTACCTCCTTGACCCTCCAAGGGTTCATTTATAAAGTTACAAGAGGCCCAAAAGTCGAGAAATAGAAGAAAAACTGTCTCCCTATTGTTTACTCTTCCCATTCCATTCATGCGAAAGTGGCACTTTGGGAAGTGGTGATTGCATAACCACCATTGTCACATGCAAAACCACCACTTAACTATTCAAAATGTCTTGCAACTTGCAGAAGCTATACCTTTTGCATATGGATCCAAAATAAGGTGCATTTTTTCAGGTGTAACTTTTTTAGAGAAATCCAAATATGCAATTAAAATTTGTAATGTCCCCAATGGGATATTTTCAAACCCCAAAGGGAACACCTGAAATTCCTGATTTATTACAGCCAACTGGTTGAAGAAAATTTATGATAAAAATGTAATTTACTGCAGATCTGAATTTTCCCTAGAAATGGCGACTTGATTTAGAGATTAATAGCCTTCAAATCTGATCTAAACTTCAGCAAATCTTTGCCAAAATTACCAGAATGAATACCAAAAGGCAAAATCTATATTTTTGACCCAAAAATAAGAGCTGGAAATTTATTAAAAATCTGCAAAAGTACAACTTACAAAAATGGCTGGAAAGAAGGTTTTCCAAGCCCAAATCAACTGAAACCAAGCTGAAAATGGCCTCCAAAATTATGGCAAGGCTGATAGTGATCAGATCCGGAACAGCCGTGCCCTAGGATGATCAGATTTCACCCACAAGGGGGTCGCTACCCTAGGAACAAACTAGAAATGATGATAGAAATCAACCACAACACCTTTATCTTCAAACCCTAGCTGGAGATGCCACAAATCTGCAATATGGGGTCTTCAAACATTGCTGGAATTCTGAATTTCTCCTTGGAAGCTCTCTAGAAACTCCTGAAATGGAGGATCTTCACACAAAGGATGAAGAGTTTTCGTTCTTCAACCTTGGCAAGAGAGGGTTTTCGTCCTCTAATGCAAATACATCAAAGGGTTTTCGTCCTTCAATGTAAAAATGGAAGAGCAATCAGCTCAAACCAAAATCAGATATCAAAATAGCCAAAAAGATGCCTCTCCCAAGTGTGGCGACCTCCTTTTATAATTGTAGATGGCACAAGAGCCCAAACAAAGGCCCAATTGGTTCGCTCCACTTGGGGAAAGTCACTTTAATTTAATATTTTTATTTCCCTTTGCTTTATTCCCCATATGGGTCACATTTTCTCTTTAGGGAAAATAAAAAATAAAGTGGACATTTATTTTATTACTTTATCACTAATAAATAATTAAAGTGCTTATAATAAAAATCACTATGCACTAAAATTAATTTATTAGGATTAGTTTCCCTTATTTTCTACCCCTTAGCCGTCGGGAAACAAAGAATAGGCTAAGGGTCTTCGACCTGTTATTTTTGAGAAGGGGATATTACAAAATCCATTTTGGATGTTACTCATGTGTTCTTTCCTCTAAATCGAACCTGCACTTATGATATCAACATAATAACATGTCTTAAATCTTTCTTTAGTCTCACAAACTAAGAAGTATAGTCAATTAATTCAACCAGCTGAATATGATGATGTTCATGGTCCAATTTCGAAATAAAACTGTAAAAAACCAAATCACCGTTTCAGAACACACAACATTATCCATCATTCAGATGAAAATCGATTAAAATTGGAAATCTTAGCACTTGTAAATGGACAGCTGCCAATTATGTCCAGTTGAAAACGATTCCAGAAAGCCAGAAATGCTGCCAGCAAGAAAACACCACTTCCAATAGTGTTTCATGGCTGTATCAGCTTGTGTCCCGGTGATAGGGATCCCTGCCTTCCAAGCCATTCCCTTATATAGATAAATGAACATAGACGGAATTTCCACATTTTCATAAAAAATTGATACCTGATGTTTTCATAAACATGATACATTTTGATATTTTAGGACCCAAAAGATTAGGCACATTAATATCGACATAGAAGTTGAAAATATGCTTCCAGCCAAATGCCTCAACATAAAACAGGGCTAATAGAATTTCCCTCACCTCAGAAGTGGAATAGACCTCTGTATTAAAGCCAATGCGTTCACCCTTTTCATTTATACCAAAACCTTTTGGCTCTCCAAAGTAGATACCTGAATAGAAACAAACATCTATCATGTATTATTTAATATGTAAAAATTGGATATCTAACGAAAAATCAAAAGGACATTGTCGTCCTTTATCCCCTTCTGTTAATGCACACATACAACCAATGTGATTATAAAACACAACACAACAAGGGTAGGCTGAAATCATCACCTCCAGTAAGTTCTCTAACCACCATGATATCAACACCTTCAGCAACATCTCGCTTCAAAGTAGAAGAATCTGCTAACTGTCCCAAAATAAAGAAGAAATACTCAATCACCAACATGCACGTTGTACCAGTAACACAAAAACTAAAACACCATCAAATCACAGAGAAATAATAAAAGCGGCATTCCCTTCATCTCGCATAACAACTAAACTAACGTAATCAAGCGATGTGCAACATCCTATCCCAAACAATATTTAATAAAGGGAAAAAAACTACTAACATACAGGGGTCAAAAGAACATTTAATTTTCCCTGCAAATAACCAACAATGTTCCCGGATGACACCAATTGATTTATTTTTCAAAGGAACGTAAAAAATCAGAGAACAATCACGTTAGAGACAAAAAGAAACCCATTTTGTAAAACAGTCAATGTAATGCATGTATAGTCCGCATCATTTGAACTTTCCCCAAGTGGAAAGAAAGAACTTAGAAAATTATTACTGGCACATCTGTAACTTGCGACCCAAAATACAAAGAAAAGTTAGAACTATCTAAAAACAGTAGAACTGACAAATTCTAGCCTAACAGTAATAGGAAGGTAAGAGGGGAAAAATCAAGAAACCCAGAAAAGAATCAAGACAAGAAAACACCATTAACGGGACTAACAAATAAGAATATTTAAGGTACAACTATCAATGTTTAAACAACCTCCATAAACTAAAGGTTCTGCACTAAATAAACTCTTCAAACAAGAAAACAAAGAAACCAACGAATGTCCATGTAACAAGAAATCTCTGTGCTTCTACTTGTCACCCTGAAAACCAGCTATACGAGCCCCTAGGGCTGGACATGAACTCTTGGTAGCAGACCTGAGATTTTGTACAACAATCAAAAAATTGCAATAGAAAAATCAAAATATATCAACTAAATAAAAGGAAGCGAAAACAAGATCACATCAAACCAGACTAAGGAAACTTTAGCATCGAATCACTCAAGGAACAGAGAAAGATTTAACTGAGATAGAATGGACATGTCTCGAGAAAAGAAAGCTATTAATTTTTTTTAATTTTCCCATGTTCTAAGGAAATAACGTCTTCACAAAAATTGGGAATTTTCTTTTGCATCTTTTAAGCCAATTGAGCTCAATGCAAGACATCCTAGTTGAGTAAATGGGGAATTTAGTGGTAAAAACAAATCGGATGTAACCTAAATGCACAATAATTAGTTATCTTAATGCAGATTAATGAGCTTTCATTTTTGAAATGCTATAGCTGAAATCTTACGCATATATGTATAATAAGGAACGACTATATAGAGAGAACTTAGTATGAACAAAACGAAAAGTCGCTTGACATTTTTGCGCCAAAATACTAACAAATTCCCAGAGAAAAAAACTGAGGTGAATAAGGTTGTCATACTTTCCTCTCCCGATAAATTTTTGTTTTTCATCTAGTAATACAAACTAATAAAACTAAAAGAAAATGAGAGGTGTTCGGGAAACCAGAATCCAGCTACATTATAATAGATGTCTGCAGAGAAGGTTCATAGATAAAGATGGAGATATTATTTTGTTCTCCATATTCATTTTTGCAGCATCAAGTATAATGGAGATAAGAACTTTTAAATCAGTGTTGTAATGGTTATATGAAACCATACATAGCTGCTCCAACCGTATGAACCTTATCCAATTTAATGGCAACTCCTACGGTTATCAGAAGATCTCTGCATTCAAGAGCCATCTATATAACAAACATAAGTTTTTGTATGTCATGGAATATGGAGGTGATGCAGAAGCATCCAGGTTTATAAGCAATCTTGCATTAACCAAAAATATGTTAAGTAGCAATGAGCAGTTTTGTGCGGCATTTTGGCTTGTGTGCAGCCTTGAACGGTAAATTGAGCAAAGGCCTGGGCCTTGCGCAGCTTTTGCAGTCCTACAAATGTGTTGCAAAGAACTCTACAAGCCCTGCACAGAGTAAGGTTTGGAGTTTTGCACGAAGTGTTGGGTGGTCCTGCGCTGCAGGACTTGTTCTGCACAGATTCCACACCCCGTGAACCCTGCCACTTGTGTGCAGGCTGGTTTAGGGATTCTTGCACGGCTCTGCATGGTTACCAAATAGAAAGGGGCAGATACTTCTACGTGGCAACTCAGCCATTCTGGCCACGTGTCAATTCTGAGCAATGTTACACCTCACAGCATCATGTGTTAATGCACAAAATATTGGTAAAGTTCCCAACAGCTGCATAGCATAACTGAAGGGAGTCCAAGGATCATAATGAGGATGGCAGGTGTCTATCAATAGAAGATGAACTGTTCCAACTTCTGTAATGGCTTTCAGGTGTCATTGTTTGGGGTCAGCTTGGAGAACATAGAACTAGCAAAGACTGCAAGTTGGATGAGAGAGGAAGACAAGACTAGGAACCGGGAAGGTTCATGCAAAGATGATGTGTTCCGACAGTCTGAGAGTAGAGGTGTGAGCGGTAGATCACATCCATGTTGGGGACTGTAGCAATACTGCATTAGTGAAAGTTTGTGAAAGGACTGTAGGGGAGTGTGTATGCATAGATTGTAATCATGGGTTGCATGGTCAAAGGCTGTCCTTCGTTGGACCCCCTAAATGTGACAATATCAGGAGGAATAAGCTTCAGTGTCAAAAAGGTAGCGTGACACACAATGAGAACATCACCGTACCCTTTAGCAAGTGATGTGAGACAATAATCTAGAAATATCCCTTTATTGAAATCAAATTGGGAACAATAGATGCATGTATAATAGTTCCCATTTTGTTTTCAATCAAATAAAATTGGGAACAATAGGTGCACGTGTAATAGTCTAATACTAGACTAAGAGAAACTTCTCAGAATAAAAGGAACCTCTCAATTCCTTTTCGGCTGGTTTTGGTATCAGAGTCGGAATGGTTGTGCATAACCATTCATAATTGCCTCAACAGTATCAACTTGGCCCAGTTTAGTTGAAAACCATATGCTTATCAGGCAACTTTGCTTTAAAGAGGTACATGTGGCAGGCATATTCTGCACGTGCACAGCCTGCAAGATGTATATTCTGTCAGAGTAAAAACTAGAAGCTTTTGTATGCCATGAAACATGGAGAAATAAGCTTGTGCAAAAACAGGGAAGTACAACTAACAGTGCAAGCACAGCTGTATCCTTTAGAGAGTGACTTGAAAGTTGAAAATAATAAATAAGAAAAGCTCTTATTCAAAGCAAATCGGAAGCAAGATTAACTTTAGATGATTCTGGATCAAGTAAAACTTTACAGAATAAGCAATGTAGAGGGAAATCGAGGTGCTTAGCCAACTTCCTACCTAGAGCTAATAACACTTAATTATGAAGATTATGGCTTTGGAAAGTCACGATCAATATTTTACGAAAAACTTAAAAAGTCAAATAGGAAAGGTGGATTTAATAATTAGTCCCACTCATAAACATCTAGCCCTTCGTATTGGAGCAGGCAAATTCAGACACTATTCCAACATATAAATTTCAGAAGAGACCCTTATATACATAGATTCTGATCCAGCAATAGAAACTATAACTTCCAGCATTTTTCTTGTTCAATGGGGCCTTAACTCAATTAGAACATTATATGCCATTCAAAAATGTATTTGATTAGCTTACAGAATTTCAATTAGATGGATAAAATATCACATGAATAAACAAAGGGCATATTTTTCCATACTTGAGGCAAAACGACAGCAGGCCGCAAATTTGCAAACACACCAAGACCAGCACGAAGTCCAAGCAATCCACGCTTCTGGCCTCAAGTAAGGTTCGATATTGTCCCACTTATACCTGCAAGACGTATATGCTTACTTCTAAGATTGGAAAGCTGAAAAATAACTACAAAAAATGGCACAACAATAGTGGGAGCAAATAATTAGGAGGAAACAGAAATGGTACAAACCCGCCAATAGCTGCAAGCAGCACTGCATCTGATTCTTTGCAGGCAACCAGAGTTTCATTTGGTAAAGGAACTCCTGTTGCATCTATTGCAGCTCCGCCCACAAGCGTTTCAGTGAACTTGAAGTTGATTGCTGAAACCAACAAGACTAAATGAATTTAGGTTATACCAAGATGTATAAACTAATCCTTCATCTACTATATAATAATCTTTTGGTTCATTTTGCCTCTTGATATATTGTAAAATGCCAAACTAGCAAGCAGGATCAATACAAGATAGTTATTCTTTTGCACTTTTTCTTAAAAAAAAATTAGTCATCTTTGAGTTTTCTTGTTATAGTAAATTGGGTTGCATGGAACGGAGGTAAACTCTTGTTCTCTCAATCTTGCAACCGTAATCTATGTTCATTGAGCTTCATTTTATAAAGCAGATAACAATAGGTCCCTACCTACAAATTAAGCTAAGATGTCGATGCAAATAAGAAGTTTTCTTGCCATTACAGTCCAATGCGAAGAACTGCAAAGTCACAAACTATTCACGAATAAAATAAAAGCTCACTAAAATTTTCCATATCAAAGTAACAACCAGCACTAGTGTCTATGAATTGATTTTGGGGGACATGGAGAGTAGTATGATCCTAGTTTTGCAGAATAGCAATGGAATATGTTTTTATCGAAGAGAAGATGCTTCCAATAAAATTGATACATTAGATCCTCAGAAAATGTTAATTGTGGTATGGAGAACATTGACGTCAGACATGCTCTGTTTCTGCCAGCAGCTGGTAGAGATGAAATGCTTCAAGGCCCCCTCATATGTGTAATAATCCATGCCAAAAGAGGATCACAAAGCATTTTCCTCCAAAATTCAAAACGAAATTCAGTATTTCAGATTTACGGAAAGAGACCATTAAATTTGTCTATTTGGTATAGCATCAGGATACTGGTAGCCATATGCTATCACTTATCAGGTTAGTTTCCTGGTTCTTCAAGATCCTTTTTGTTCAGTAATATGGAATAACAATAATGGAAGAACAAGACAGCACAACAATTTGAACAATTCTAAAACACCCAACAATAAGCCCACTTCAGCTGCCGATTTCATGAGGACATTACAGTTGGGAATCTAACTATAGTTATCTATCAATCAAATCCATATGCAAGTGCATAGGTAGAAACTAAATCACAAGGTTGGAGTTCAAGTTCAAGTTCGAGTTCGACGAGGATAAAATTCGGTTGAAGTTCGTCATTAGATAAAGTTAGAAAAAAATCGCCATTAAGTTCGACTATATATAAAATAAAAAATTAAAATAATTATAGATATTTAAATAAATTTAAAATATAAATATAAATAAAATAAAGATTAAAAACAAATAAATAAAAAATAAAATATTAATACATATTAAATATGTATTAGTAAAGATATATAAAACAAATCAAATAAAAACTTAACTTTAAAAATCTTTTAAAATATCAGAATTAACATCTAAAATAAAATAAGAATAACAAATGAATAAAAAACAAAATAAAAAGAAAATTACAATAAACTGAAAGCGATTTTGTGAGCTCTTGCATGACGTCGAAGTTCAAACGATGAACTCGAGATTTACGCAGTTCTCCTGATTTGTGATGAACTCCTAAGCTCGGCCCAGTCCTGTGGGCTGTGGGATGATGATGTGGGTTGTGTCGTGATGGGACGTGCATAAAAAGAAACCCTACCTTGGAAACCTTGTGTCGTGATGGGTTGTGTCGTGATGGGACGTGAACGAAGACATCCACGCAGCTCCTTAAGTCGGGCCACATGCTGTCACTGTCACCCATGACTGCCTCCGTGGCATACAACTTCGCACCCTCCAGTAGAAACCCTCACGAACTGCAACGAATTTGGGCGAACTTATTGTTGCAGATTTTAATCGCCGAATTTCGAATTTTTAGGTAAAAATTCGGCGAACCTTGTGACACAGGGGTAGAAATAAATTTAAAAGCAAGTGGACAACTGGAACAGCTATAAAGGGTAGATAAGATAAGATAATTTTATTAATGTCCAACGAATGACCACAAAAGTAGGTCAATGGGACTGAACCGTACAATGCAAGAAGTGTCAGCAGGGAGACCAAAAGGGTCACCCAAACAACAAAAGAAGAGAAAAAAGAGAGCGGATAAGAGAAGGAGAAGCAGAGGCCACCATGACCGAAGAGTGTAGATGGGTTGAGCTGAAGAGAGGGTGAGGGCGGGAGATACCCACCACTCACCCTATCACCTAAAGATCTGAGGCCGATCGAAAGTAGTTGGCAATATGTCATGTATCTGAAGCCATGAGAAGACTAGAATGTCAGTAAATGGAAGAACAACAAGCAAGACGAGCTCTCTGTGTTCACCAGGTCGGACGCAACCTCTAAGAATGGGCCCTAAACCAAGTGCAGTCACGAAAACCTCTAGACTGGGAGATAGCCCCCGGTCCTGGACAAATCTGTCCAGGGATCCAAGCTGGAGTCAAGTGCCGCTGTGCCCTCACCGAGGGAAGCACCGAAAAGGAAGTAATATGTAGAGTAGTAGCATGTCTGGGAGGAGACTAAAGGGTCTCATTCCGGAGCCTGAGCGCCTCCAAAAGGTATAGAGCAAGACACCGTTGATCACGGTATTTGAAGAAAGCTACAAGAGACGGGTGCTCTCGGAATAAACAATGGAATCTCCCTCTGATCTCGTAGTAGATAGGGCACCTGAAAATGAAGTGGTCTTCCGTTTCAATCTCATGAAGAGAGCAGAGCTGGAAAATCCTCTCGAACGGTCTAGTTGATGATCCTCCACACAAAGCCTATGAGAGCCCACTCTGAACCGCCTAAAAACATGTTGAGTGCCAATAGCCAATGCCGGAGATAAATGCAGGTCCGCCGATAAGCTTGTCTGTGATCTCAAGAAAATGTGCAACATAGAAAGTCATCTTAGGACGAAGCCCATCCGGGGACTAATCCAAGTATGCTTTGGATGAACTGCCTGTAAATGTCTTCTTTGATAATTCTGTGTAGATCCTGCTTACTCGAGAAGAGGTGGGCAGGGGCATCTAGGGAGTATCTATAAGGTGGGAGACGGTCCATCTGAATCCCGAGAGAGCCGAGAAGATGTGATACTCCTGCATACCAGCAGCAGGAGCGGCCGCAATGGTCAGAAAGAGCAATAGTCTCGGAGGAATGGTAGGCGAGGTAGAGATACCTATCTCTGCCTGCGAAAGAATCAGTAAGCCTCCGAATGCGGTGCAAAAGTGAAACTAGGCCAAAAATAGTCTCCAATCTAAAGGGATGAGCCCCAAACTCGGCCAAGATGATATTATGTGGAACCGTCTCTCTGCACCGGATGAGGCGTCTGAGCATGAGGATCTGGATGCGCTCGATTGTAGCCCAATCAGAATCGAGCAAGGAAGGTCCCCAAACCTCGGAACCATAAAGGACCGTGGGCCACACAAGAGAATCAAGAGAGACATCTTTGACAAGATGTCCTGGAAATGGTGGCGGAAGCACTGTCTCTCCAAGATCGCCAAAGAACCATAACCCATGTTGACGTGGGGCTGAAGGGCAGGTCGAAGACTAAAGCGGGGCCCAGTAAGTAAAATGCCCAGGTAAGTGTAGGAGCTGGTAATCTCAATCTCCTTTCCTGTGTAGAAGAAATGAAAGTCCAAAGTCTTCAACCCATTGAAGATCATGACCTTGGTTTTACCAAGGTTAATTGTCAACTATCTATGGTCGCAAAAAAGGGCTGAGGCATCCAACTATCTCTACAGCCCCTCCTCAGAAGAAGCAAGGACTACGTCATCTGCAAAGAGGAGGATGTAGATCAACACATGGGGAAGAAGACAACCATCCCCTTCCTGAATATGGTCTCTGAGAAAGGATTCCCGCTCGTCGATGTATGTACTAAACAAAGTGGAGAGCTCTAGATGTGGACCGTCCACATCAACCACATCCTCACCCTTCGAGCCATCATTGAGGAGGGTCACACGATCTTCTATGGTCTTCTGCTGCTTCGTTGATTTTCAGAAGACTTTTGATTCTCGTGCGAAGGAAGCTCTTTTCTGGACTCGAGACATCGGTATCTCCGAAATTCTTCTTGCTGCCATTATGCGTCTGTATGAGGATGTTCTTGGCCGCCTTCACAATGCTTTGCCGGATTTTCCGATTTCATTATGGAGAGCTCTAGATGTGGACGGTTTTACTAGATTTCATGCAAAGAATAAGAGGGCGTGATAGGCATATCTCCCTTACTTTTACAAGAAAGTGGAAAGACAGGGTGATTACTTTCAAGAACAAGGAATTCACCATCTTTGAGAGTTTGATTTCCTTCATCACCGGCTTAGGGATGGAGGGGAACAAATTTTACAGAATAAATTTGATAAGGACGCAAAGGAGAAACGCTTTGTGGAAGGAGAGGAAGCTCTGTCAATTGGGAAATCTGGTATTGTTTGCTCCTCTATTCCTCCCCCATTTGGAGACGTTGCAAAAATGGTTGTTCGAGATATGTCACTCGGAAGGTCATACTCAACCTTGCCACTTCATCACCTATTGTTGTTAAACCATTTCGCGCTCGGCAAAGGTTAGTCTCTCGTATTATATATTGCACTCTCTTGAGAAGTTTGTTCTCGATGTTCAAGCCCATCTTTGTGCCCTCCCTCTTCATCAAGGGGTTATCTTCCTGCTTCATCAGTATTTTTAGGACGTTGTGGCCAACAATCCCACTCACCCCTTAGCCCCACCTCCCCAACAACCCAGGTAAGAACAAAGAACCCTAGCTTCAGAGATCCCCCTTCTGGCCAACCCCAGGCTAAAAGGGTTCTCATGCAAAGACCAAAGGAAAAGACATTGCAGTAGCCAAAAGCAAGTTGGACATCAACTAGTCTGAGTCTGACCCTCGTGCTACCTTTGACATTAGAGACCAATTGAGGCAGCAGGCGACACCATCAAAGGAATTGAAGACAATGTCGATTTCCTTCTTAATGAAGCAAGGAGGATTTAGACCCCACTGTTATCTCTAAGCTTGAGGAAAAATTGGAGGCTTTGACTAATCAGCTCGGTGCCTTGGAGGAGAGGGTGCAGCAGGTAGTTGACAAACAAGATCAATCACCTTTTCCTACATAAAGCACTTCTGGATTTTATTCAAATCCAAGTTCATCAAATTTGTGAAGTGAGTGGCATACCGGTAGAGGCTTGGAAGGGTGGGAGACTTAAGAAGAAGACTGTTGTTATGCTTAGAACCACGACCACCAAAGATACCACCACCATCATTTTGTACAAGGCTATGAAGGATGCACAGAGGGTTTTCAATGCTTTTCTTAAATAGGTCTGTGTTGTTTGGTGGTTTTTGTTTCAACGTTGTTTTTATGCGGTTTTGTTGCTGCTGTTTTTTTGTCTGTAGTAGGGCTTCTTGTAGGCAGTCGGCCCCTGCCTTGTTTCCTATTGTAATATCTAGCTCTTTTAGGCTCTGGTTGTTGGGGTGTGGCCCCCACTCATCAAAAAACCACTTTGTTCTCATTGTATATCTTGGCTTTTGAGCCTTTTTGTACTACGGGGTATGGTCCCCTTAAAACCATTTACCCTTAATAAAAAAATTAACAATTAGGTGGTCAATCGAAATGTTAAATGTCATTGTAAGATTTTTAGCCTTTAAATACAGCGTCCTCCTATGTAAATATTCACTCAAAAGATGGAATGCTATTTTTCATTATAAGATTTTTAGCTTTTACATGTAGGCTCCTCCTAAGTAAACATTCACTCAAAAATAGTCATATCATGATTATTTGTACAAGAGAAATAAAATTACAAAAAGAACCTACTACTAATCCACATAACAAATCAGTACTTACATTAAAAAATATCATTGTATTTGGTTGCCCAACCTTGAGCTCATTGATGCCATTTAGGCTATGGTCCCTGTAGACACCTAAAATCTGCTTACACATTTTTAATACTTAAATTGCACTAACAATCTTTTTCTCTCTTTTGGTCAATTGACGACACTTCGTCAATAAACCACCATTTTCCCTCTATTCCCGTTAATTAATTACATTTCGCTAATTAATTAGCCTTCCTATCATTCAAGATGTTGATTAACGACCTTTCGTTAATTAATATCTCGCTTCTACTTAGGTTAATTAATTATTATTAATTAATTACGCTCGCTACTCTAAATCAATAAATCGCCATTTATTGGATCAAATTCCTCTCTCGACATCCATCAAATCATACTAATTTTTCTCCGATTAACTTTTATAATCTTACATCTACATCTACTTATTAATTAATCAAACATAATTAATTAAAACATCCCCCAACTCCCATGAGTTACTAATGACAAATTAAACTCTTCTAAATCAAGCTTACCTTTTCCAAAGCATGTTTATCCATTTCTAATCTTGCTTTTCCCTTATCCCACATGCACTAAGATGCAAAGCTCTCTCAAACATGCAAGCTATATAAAGGACCAAGCTCCTTCATCTCAAAGACACCATGCTTTGAATAGTGAAAACCATAGGCATTTTGATCTTGACCATTCTCCATTCACTCAAATTTGAGTAGTATGGGAAGATCCAAAAATGGCCTTGTAGCCATTTCTTGGTGAGATTCCATCCTCAATTCTTGAGGCAAACAACAATCAACTTTGATTGCTAAATGATCTAACTAGGTTCATGTTTAGTTAGCAATCTAAAGAGTAGGAATGGCTTAGTATGTTAGTTTGATTCATTCATGTTTCATGCATTTGAAGAAGTTAGTTTCTATAAGCTCTTATCTTGATGGTTCTTGTTTGATTAACTTTGCTTTGGAATTATTAGGTGTTAGTTTCAATTCACATAGCATAGTTAGTTTTACATGAACACAGTCCCATGGAGAGGGGCTCCATAAATATCTTAGCAGGTGTTGCTAAGAAAATTTAGAAGCATTTTAGCATTTTTTAGGTCTCATGTTTTTTTATTACTTTCCTCAACAATACCCGTTGAGATATTATAGGATCCCATTAGATTTTTATAGTTATTTGCAGGTAAATAAAAATCACATTTCCCTCTAAAATCACCAAAAATCTAGACTGTTTCGGTACGTGTACAGGGATGGTATGCTGAAACAGCAAATTTTTAAAAACCACAAGTACGGTACACTATGGGTACATTCCTACAGATATATTTTTAAAAAGTAAAAAATATAAATATACATATAAAAATTTAAAGAAAACAAGCTTATAGTCTTAGCAACCTATAAAATATTAGAAGCCAACAACAAGCTTATTATGAATCAGAAGCCATCTAAAGCAAGATTTCTTTGACTGAATACAAGAAGACCACAAAACATTAAATCTATGAGTCCATCTACTAATGGGCTCACAAACATTCCACTTATTGTTAAGGCCCAGGAAAAGGTTTGGGGAGAAGGCAATCTTTTCATAGAGTTGTTTGGAGGTAGCCTCTTGGAGAAGAGGCCCTTTGAGCCACCTCATAGTATCCCAAAAGTCATTCTCATCCTCCATAATTAGTCCAATAGAGGGAGCTGTGAAAGCATTTCTAAGCATTGTATACATTCTGAATTGAGATTGAGGAAGCTTATAGAAAGCTTTAAGGTCTGTCCATTCCATCCACTTCCCAAATCAATACAAGTCATGAAATATTTTAATTCCTTTCTCGAACAAAAGGAGGGCAGATCAGCCTCTTGTCAAGCCAAGGATTTTGTCATTATATTTCAGATTCGACAAAATCGATTTGTAGGCTTGGCACCTAGTGTCAAAAGAAGAGAACATAGGCTGCCCAGCCACCAAGTGCTTCTCTTATTCTCATGCCTGCCAAATTGACTGAAAAATAAAGGACCCATGAGGAGCAACAAGAAAGCACCCAAATAGTAAGTCAACCAAATGAAGTCCTTTTCATCTCTCTTGACCCTTTGGAGCCTATTGGCAATATTGAATCTCACACGAACTTTCCAAGATTCAATTCCAGTCAAAGCCCTCAAATTTTATTTATTTTTTTGCACTTAAAAAAACCATGTGGGTACATTGTGGGTATGTACCCACAGGCCCTGGGTACATCCCGGTATTTCCGCACTCGGACATACCAAAGGCCTGTAGGTACGCACCCAAACCGACCCATACCCTGCACCCAAGACGTATCGAGTCCAATACGGGGGTACTTGGCATTTCTGGGCAGTCTGGCCAAAAATTAATGGCGGGAATACATGTTATATTCCACATGGACAAAAATCAGCCTAAACTATAGGTGGAAACTACCAGCTACCTCTTAAGTTTAGGGGGAAAAAAGTGGAGCTCCTATTTTACAGGGCTAGATTCTATTATTTCCCGTAGCTAGCTTTAAAAAGAAGCATGGGACCTTCCGCTGCAAGAAAATAGGAGCCAAAGCCCCTCCATGGGACCATGCTCTTAGTATCAAATAGTCTAATATGTACAATATTTTGCTATGCGCTTGGTGCTTTTCGCATTTTTTGTTTGTTAATAGATTAAATAAATAAAAAATTATTGAAGAAAATTTAAAATCGGAGACTTACAGAATAATTACAAAGATACAGAGAAAGCATTAGTCCATGAAAGATAGGAACCTGTATTGGGATTGAAGTATGTTAAGAATTTTCAGAAGCCCCAAAATATCTGAGAAACCATAAAAACTCAGATCTCGTGGAGAGAACCCCTATCTACCAAAGAACTATATCTTGCTACAAGCATCACCATCCAGTAACACAAGTCAAGTAGGGCAAACATCATATTTATCCTGCGAAAATCAATTGCTAGATATTCTTTTTTCAGTTTACAGTCGCCCTATACTGGTGGTCGAAGAACTTGACATGAACTACCTATTCTTCCTGAAAATGTGCCAACCAAGCAGGTAATGACACAATAACAGTATCGCCTTGTTCAGAATGTTGGAACATATCAGTTACACCTTGTTCGAAAAGCTGAAACCTATCTGTTTTTTTGAAGACAGGAGTTGCTGAACCCGTCTACAATCAGAACCCGGGCTTGAACTTACAATTCTTCCTGAAAATTCGCCAACAAAGCAGGTTTTGATGCAATGCCAGCTACATCTTGTTCAAAATGCTGGAACGTGTCAGTTTCATCTGTATGCTCAGTTTGAGACAGGTGTTGCTGAAACCCATCAAGTGCTGGGGCAGGTTGGAATCTTATTGCTGAAGGTTATTTTTAAGAAATGGGTGCCTAAACAATAAACTACATTTTGATAGGTCCTGCAGCCAACTTGGCCTTGTGCATGTTAAAAGTCATGGTATCTACTGACAGCCAACGTTGATTTGAATAAACAAAGAATC
Source organism: Taxus wallichiana var. yunnanensis (assembly GCA_018340775.1). Taxonomy (NCBI): domain Eukaryota; kingdom Viridiplantae; phylum Streptophyta; class Pinopsida; order Cupressales; family Taxaceae; genus Taxus; species Taxus wallichiana. Next base: position 789,718,329 of record CM031234.1, read on the forward strand.
CTTAGCTACATATGAGGAAGAAACACATGAAATTTTCAGTAAAAATACAACTAAAACCTTGCTTCTAAAACCCTAAATTTTCAAATTAATGCAGCAAACAAAAGCAAGAAGCCCTTGTTATTCTATCGGCTTCGAGTGTATGAAAATGAATTAGTTTACCTAGTTGGGATCCAACGAGGCGTAGCACATCCTTGGCGACAGAAGTAATCTCAGGACCAATGCCATCACCAGGAAGTAGGGTTATTTTGTATGTTCTTGGAGCCACTGCGCATCGAACCTTGACTGCCCTTGAAAAGGAAGTTTTAGAATGAGAACCCTCGTGTCTTGGGCGTAATGAAACTGAGGTCTTTGAGAAGGCAGACGAAATACATTCCATGCTGGTCCCTGTTGCAAGAAACGCAATGCGAACAACTTGTTTCGCGTTTTTTCAGGGTCTGCAGCCCGTTCACAATGTAAAATAATTTTGCAAACAAGTTGAGCCGTTATTTTTCATGCAGCGAAACTATACAGAATACCACGCCGGGGGTTGAGCGCCCTAGTATCCTCAGCGTTCATTTTTGTACCTGGTTTTATCATCTATTTATTTGGGTTCGGAAGCTTGCATGCCCCAGGGCCCCAACTCCTTACGAAATCCAATATAAGGAGAGAGCCGTTGTTGTGATGGGTCACCGTGACAGGTGGATGCCACATTGGCGCGTGAAATAAAGAGATTGAGAAATTGGGATATGACTCCGAGGCCTCCCTCTCTTTTGCAAAGTTAGTCGGTAGTATGGTTGAACACAAAATTAGCAATTCGGCAGAAAACAATGAGAAGAGAGCAAAAGGGCAAGCTGGTTTCAAACCTAAGCACTCCACTTTAGATCATGGTATTGCTTTAAGACATATCATTGAAAAAGTGTGGGAGGAAAAGAAAGAAGTTTTTTGTTGTTTTGTTGACTTCAGGAAAGCTTTTGACACGGTCCCTAGGAATAAGTTATGGTGCAGAATGCAAGAGCTTGGTATACCAGTGCAACTTAGAGCAATGGTTCATAGACTTTATGAAAAGTTGCGTATTAAAATCAGAACTCAAACAAGCATTTCAGAGAGCTTTAGGAGCGACATTGTTGTTAAGCAGGGTTGTCCTCTATCACCCACACTCTTCGGTTTATATATAGACCAGCTTGAAGAATTGTTAAACATGGAGGGTGGTGATGGTATCTCGGTTAGGTGGGTATGTTATAAGGCTTCTTCTATATGTTGATGACCTTATATTGATTGTTATGTCTATTCAAGGATTGCAAAAACATTTGCTCACACTTGAATCTTTTTGCAAAAAAGTGGGTATGCAAGTTAATATTAGCAAGACCAAGATTATGATCTTTAGCAATATAAGGAAAAGAAATCAACAACAATTTTTCTTTGAGGGTAGTATTCTAGAAGAAGTAACCAACTACAAATACTTGGGGATTGACTTCAGCAACAAACTTACTTGGGAGACTTGCAAAAAAAAAGAGAACGACAGGGAGGGTGGAAAGCCCTTTATGCTTTACAAAACAAATGCAGAGAAGCATAATTATGGGATTGGAAAACTACTCAGACCCTTTTTAAGTGTTAGTTACAAATATTGTGCTTTGTATGGGTGTGAAATATGGGCTAGCAACATACCATTATCAAAATGGAAGCAAATTGAGAGAATTCAAAAACATATGATCACAAGCAAGTTTAAGTTGAAAGTTTATGTCCCTTGTGAGATTCTTCTAGCTGAATTTGAACAGTGCGGTTCGATCAAACCCATTCTATGATTCGAATTCTAAGATACCTCAACAAAATCGAATGTATGACAATAAACAGGGCATGGGAGAATCAAAACATCGAGTGGATGAAGAAATGGAATATTGAATGGAATGCATGGCCCAAAGACAATAAAGAAATAAAAGCATTTGTTATTGATAAGGTCCACAAAGCTATGTGGGACAAAAGAGGAAGAAAAAAGAGATATTATCTCGAAGAATTTAACTACACTTGTGATCATCAACAAAAGGCCTACATAGGGGCCCTCATCCCTTGGAGAGCTAAGATTCTCATAGCTCAACTAAGGACAAACTCCCACCGGCTTAGATGCGAAACAAGTAGATGGAAAAGACCTAAAGAAAAATGGGAAGAAAGACTTTGTGTCTTTTTTCTGATGGGGTCAGTGGAATCAAAAAAACACTTCATTATAGAATGCAATGCCTATAATGACATTTGTTCCAGATATGCAATCAATTTCAAGACTTTGTCATTACAGGTTATGTTTGATGAGGAGTTGATAGCTAAAATGGGGGACTTCATCATCAAGATTAACAAAAGAAGATCTGAATTGGTGAAATTAGAAGAAAGTGGTTTTACTGTCTCATAGGCTATTTTTAGCCTCGTGGACATTAAAAATTTTCATTTCTTTTCCATGAATCAATGAAAACCAGCTTGTTTTTGGTATTCCAATTCAATTTTCATAATGTTGTGTGCATTGGGCATTTTGTTTGACTTGGTTCTTGGGCATGGGATTTGATATCGAAAGAAGGGTTTATAGCATCGAGGCACAATAATGAGGAAAGAGTGCCAATGGTTTACAAAGATTGGTTTGTTGTAATGTAGAACTTCACATTTTTTTAATGGTATCATTCTATTAAAATCTTCTAATATATTAAGAGTTCTATATACAACAAAGGTTGGATAGAGCTAAAGTTTTTGACAAGAAGTAACAACAAATCATGACGTGCGGAGTAAGGTTTGATGGATCGATGTTGATTGACATGGAAGGCAGGGATAGACGTTAGTCCTCAATGCTTTCAATCCGATCAAGTCCCATATCTATCACATGCTCTTACAACCAAATAGGTTGTTCTAACCGACTTAAGCAAGGAAAGATGATGCAAGGGCATTCTTAAAAGGACTACAAGAGTACAAATTTCTCCTTGTTCATGGTTTTAATGAGTATATTAGAGTGTGATGAAGTCCCTGAGAGAGAGAGAGAGAGTTAGTGGTAAAGTGGTTCAAATTTCAAATTTGACATTTGCCTCCAAAATGCAATTCAAAATTATACAACATGTAAAAGAGCCAATCTAGCTTATCGAGAGGATGAAGGAGGGTTTCGATGGGTTTCAAGGATGTGAAGGTGAGTGAGATATGGTGTAAGGAGTTATAGAGTTATGTATAAGTCACTAGAGAGTTAAAACGTATGTGAGATGCCTATTTTGGGCATGTAAGGGTGTACGAGTCATGTAAAAGGGTAGTTAGGGTTAAATCAGAAGGTAAATGAGATAAAAGAAAGGAGAATTCAAGGAATGGAATTAGTTATCCCCTAAAGGAAGTAAGGAGTACAAGGGAGAGTATTTCCTCGAGGTAGAGGAGGAAAATGAATGAAGAAAGCAAAGTTTTGTAAGAAATACAATCTTATATACATAATGAGCTTTGTTTTTGTATTGGAATCTTGTCTCTGATCATCATTGATTCTCGAGTTTTGTGTTTAAGAACTTGTGATATTCCCTTGTTTGTATTTTAAGAGTGCAATTGAAACCCTTAAATGAGGTTTTATGAAAGAATGAGTTGAAACTCCTTGTTTCCTAGTATAAAACTTGATGCTTGAGACTGTGGAAATGTTACGTTATGACTGAGTTTGCTAAGATTTTTAATACATTTGACTTGTGATCATTGATGAAGCTCTTGCAGTGTCAAACAAGTGGTAGTTAATCAAATGAAATGTTATTTCAAGTCTATGAAAGATGAATCCCATGTTTCATTGTGTTTACGCATGCTTGAAAAACCCTTAAGAGGATTGAAAATTGTGATTGTGCATCACTATGAAATGTAGTACTTGACTATGGAAGTTGTGCAAAGGCATATTAATGAATTATTGGTTGATTCCATTGCTATGAGATAAATGAACTTGGTTTATTGAGGTTATAATTCCATCAAAAGGCTCGTGCTTTGTGTTGTTTGAGAAAAAAATGCATTGAAGCTCAGATGAAATCACACCTACACGACAATCGAGGAAACAGAGTAAAAGGAGATCATGCGTGGTTTTCAAGTTTTACTAGTAAAGAGAGTGTGTAAAGGATTAAGAAAAACCTCCTTGAGAAATTACAAGTCATAAAAATAAGATTTGATCATTTTACAAGTTTTTAAAACCTTTCGGGTTCTTAGAAACCCTGATGAGGGTTTAAGTAACATTCTTTTGTTTAAAGGTCTAATGCATGGTAGAAAAGCCTAAAAATCTCTATAATTTACCCCGACAGAGTATATAAACACATTCAAGAAGAATCTTGGTTAAAGAAGATGTCAATCATAAGATATTGATGACAGCTTGTCATCTCATGGACCGTCCTGACCTAAGACCTAATTAGAAACCTAGAATATTGGATTTAAAGTATATTCTCCAAAGGAAGACACACTCAAACTTGGTGCAAAAAAGTAAAGCCTAAATGGGGGTACCAATATTTCATCGGTTTGTCTTGAAGCCATTTGTAAAGAAAGTTATGATTGAAATTGCTAGATGATAGGGTTAGTTAAGACTAAAGAAGCTAGGAGAGAGTGGATTTGCAAAGAAGAGGTTTAAGAGTTAGCTTATAAAATTTGAGACATGCCATTACAAACCAAAAGGGTATCTAAATATGTTTTCACCCCTTTCTTGTAGACACATATGCTTCTAACCACAGAGATCATGAGATATCCTTGTCTTAAGGGGCCTAAGAAGGGCAATTTTGAGAGTATGAAGAGAAGTGGTTAAGTTTCTTGAATCCATCCAAGTGTATGATTGGTATAACCTTTTTGTGGTTGTCAAACAGGAGAGGGGAGTGAAGAAGTCATTGAATGCAAAAAATCTAATTTTGGCCTATTTGGAGCTAGAACACTAAGAAGCTACTGAAGGGAATATGGAGGTAAGTTAGAGAAAATTAAGTTTTTCAAGAAAATTGGTCATTTTAATAGTTGATTTGGCATATGTACAAGGTGTAAGAACATGGTATGATGTTTGAAGAGCAATAATTTACTTGCATGGCCAATTTTTTTGTGTTTCGTGAGATATTCTAAGCTAATGAACAAGATATCAAACATAGCACTAAGATTCAATGGATGATATTAGTTGCCTTGACTTAGTGAAAGTATCAAATTGCAAATGATCTCTGCATCAAAATATCAAGCTCTTCCATTCATGTAATTTTCTTTGTTAGTGATAAAATATTGGATTACTATATCATCTTGTTGAATCCCCTCCTTGTCAAATGATTCACTTTCAAAATGCACACCCCTTCTCGCATACAATTATTGTCCCGACTTTGGAAGCCTTCTCCTCTTCGTCTTTTCAAGATGCTACAATAACAAATATCATAGCTTGTTAATAACTTTTCAAATGTCTTTTAATTTTTTAATGAAAAACTCTATTTTTTTTTCAAGGGTTTGTATGATTTGTGGGTTATGCAACATCAAATTTTGAACCTTCAATCGCATAATATTTGACCTCTTCAATAAGTTTCGTTATTTTAATAGTTACATGCAATATAGTTTCAAATTTTGATTTCTACATAACCTACAAAGCTTCAAAAACATCATAAACATCAAAATGAAACTTGAGATGCATCAACCGGAAGCAAATACAACAAATAAAAGCATTGATCGAATATATGCAATGGTCTTAGAGTGAATGAGATGTTTTGTGAGATATGTTATGAGATACTTTGTCAATGAGTTGATAGATTTACATCTATATGCATGTGCGCACACACGCACGCACCCACACACACACGACAAGTGTGTAGATATATACATCTATTGTTTTAAATCAAAGATGTCTATATGTGTGTGCACACACACGCACGCACCCACACACACACAGAGTGTGTACATATATACATGTATTGTTTTAAATAAAATATGTCATTGATACTTTTCATATTTGAGCCAATATGATGATATAGATGTATTTTTGTTTGTAGAATTTAGTAACATGAAAATATATAGTTGGAAATGAAGGATGTTATTACTATTTCCCGGATAAATATTAAGCACCGAATATTGAAAATTACATGAGATAGAGAAGGGAGTATCCAATTATTTAAAAGCATTGGAAATTTATAGAGCTTTTGAAAATCTTAAAAATGCAATGCAAGTAGATGGAAATTATCAATTAGCATTGAAAATGCGAGATGGCATTGTATACATGAATAAAGAAGGTTAAAGAAATAGCCAATCAAATGTGAGACATATGGATAAAGGCTTGCAATATTTTAATCAACGTATCAAATTTAGATGATCTTGTGACTATGATTATTGCATTTTAGTTTTTAAATTTACTATGTTGAGGTCCTTGCACTGATGAAATTGAATTTGATTTTTTTGGCTTAGAGGATTTGAAACTCGAGTGGATTTTTGGTATTTTTCAATTAAGAGAGATTTGAAACTTGACAAGATTTGTGGTATTTTTGTGCATGTGTGAATGGGATTGTAGCATTAAAGTTTGATTTTCTAATAGATTAAACAATATTATGAAATTTAAAATACGACATTGTTGAAAGGCATGTATCTCTTATTTGATATGATTTTAACGTAATACGAATCAAATGGAAATTTTTGATTGACATGTTCTACTCAAATCTCTAAAGCAAGAGGATTGTGATGTAGAAAATGAAAGTTGGTTTATTGTTTATTGTTGACTTATTGTTGTTTATTTTGCACTCAAAATGAATTAGAATTATTCCATATCCATTAGTGAGTTGACTAAAACCATTTTTAAATCTTTAATATTGCAAAATATTGGTATATGTGAAATCACCTATTAGGCATGTCCAAGACAAGATGGATGATAACAATTGGTCACCGTTCAACTATTGGCTCAACTCCCTTAGTGGACGTTTACTTTTTATTATTATCGTCGAATTTTTCAATTAAATAATTTCCCCATGCCATCCAATTAAATGTTATTATGTGATAATTATAAAGTGTCCAACTTTTCTTTATTTCTTTATTTTTTGATTGAAAAGCATATCCATATATTAATAATGAGGTACAGTGCTAATCATACAAAATCGGGTGGAAAAGATCACACCCCATATGCAGGATCAAAGTAGCCATAAAGGCTACGAGTAGCAAAGTGTCATGTCAACAGACGCATTTTCAATCAAAAAAGCTTAAACAAATAAGCCAAAAACCAGAGAAACTCCAAACATGGAGCTAAGCAGCAACAACAAACATGGAGGAAGGTGGCGGTGGCGGTGGGCTCTTTGGACGGTCACCCCAACCACCAAGAGTAGTATCGGGGGCGTCATCAGGCTACTCCCAGCCATCAGTTTGTTGTTGTTCCTTCTCGTTTCCCCCCCTGGGGGGCGAAATACCAAGAGAAAGCCACGAAAACTTTGACTGATCGGGTGCCTACCTCCCGGAGCTACCACTGTCAGAGCCTAGCCGACCAAAACCCCTAAGCAAAGTGAGTCCAAGATGGAGGCAGAGAGAGCCGCCAGTGAGGAGAGGCACTACACCTTCCACGAGCCGGACCCCAATCGAAGTTGCGCCGCCCCTGGGATGAGCGACGACCTTGCAAGCGGGGAGCGCGGCAAGGGGAATCAAAGTGACGTGACTAACAAAGATAAGGGGCACTCCCCCAATGGTCCAGCAGAGTTTGTAGGTGTTCAACTTCAATGTGGACTTTCTCCACTTGAACCTGGATCTGAAGCGAAACATTGGAGATGACAAAGCAAGCTTGTTGGAAATAGTAAAAATTCTATCCACTACCTCTTTATTAAAAATAACATCATTTCTAGATTTCCAAATGTGATATAAAATAGCTACTTTGAAAGAATGCCAAATGTTGTAATATTTTGTAGGAATAAAGTCAGGATCCCCCAGAAGAACCATTTTCCATGTGAAGAAGGTGGGCAAAAAAGTTGAAAAAGGGTATGAATCCAGCATCAGGCAGATTGAGCATGAGGGCAGAACCAAAAGAGATGAAGAAGAGTCTCAAGGTGGTTGCAGAATGGGTAGCGCGGTGGGGGAGCTCCCAGAAGAACAAGGCACTTACCCACAGAAAGCCCTTGATGAAGAATGCTCTAGAGAAAGTGTGTAGCTTTGGGCTCTATAGGAATGGCCCAAATGACATTAAAGCGCTGCTTCCACCCAAAATGAGTGGAATGTAGGCTCTATCGAGCATTTAACTCTTAACACCAATTTTATGCAAATAATCGCTGTATGAGATCTTTAATGATAGAAATGGCTTGTATGTCATTGTCATTTGGAGAAAAAATAGCTTTTAGGCTATTCCATGGAAGGCAATCCACAGTCTTTGGGACAAAAAGGTCCTGAATATACTGAATCCCTTTTTTAAAAAGACGCAAACCTTTGAGCTACAAGGAAAGAGCAAGGGGTTTGTCATGAAATTAAAGCACCGGATTCCACCACAAACTAAGAGAATTAATAGAGAGCCCATTCCGGAAACCACCACCCTGCTAGAGTAGATGGGGTTTGAGAAGTTCCCAAGCTTTCCATATGCTTTTTTGCTGCAAAAAGAGCCACCTATTTTAACAAAGTAGAGGCAAAGAAGTAAGGAGTAGTAGTTTAAACCCTATCATGCTTTTCGACCGAGTAGGGACCCTTGAGATATACAATTTCTGAGAAGAATTTTCCAAGATTCCTCACCTTCAAGGCTGCGAATAATCCATTTGGTAGTGAGAGAAAACCCCTGCATATGAATGTTGATTAGGCCAAGACCACCAATGTCTTTGGGTGTACAACATATGTCCCAAGCAACTCTGTGAAAACCATAGTTCCCTTCAGAGTTAGCCCATAGGAAATCACGCAGAATTTTCTCCAACCTATGGTAAGCAACTTTAGAAGGTGCCCAACATGATGAGTAATAGACATGAGTGGCGGCCAGAACCTTGGAGCAGACTTGGAATTTGATAGCAAGAGACAAATGCTTGGTAATCCAAAAAGAGATTTTTGTTCAACTCGTTGAATCACATAGTTCCAAAGATCAGCGGGGATGCCATAAAGGTAAATGGAATGCCTAAACATTTGAATTGAACACTAGGTTCAATCCAAAGCCATTGGAATACCTCTAACCAAGGAGGTTTGGGACCCACCGCCTATCTGGAACATTGGGTTTTCTTCCATTGGATAGCAAAACCAGAAGCAAGACAAAAAATATCAAGGCATTTCATGGCATTAGTGACAAAGGCCTCCATTTCAGCCAAAGTGAGAAAAGAGTCATCTGCAAAGTGACCATTAATCAACTGCTTAGGAGAGGAAGGTAGTTGAATACCTTTAACTAAACCAACATTGGCATTAACAAGTAAGTAGCTCAAACCTTCAGCAACAATGACATAAAGAGAAGGAGCAAGAGGGCAACCTTTTCGATGGAATGATGAAGAGAGAATCTCTCAAACTGCTAACCATTGATAGTAATACAAGCACCTGCATTTTGAAAGAGCATATTGACAGAGCGGATGAATCTGGGTCCAAAACCAATAGCCTACAACGATAAATAGCCAGAATGAAAGGCCACTCAACTTTGTCATAGGCTTTTTCAAAATCAATTTTAACAAATAGAGTTGGTTGAGAAGTCTGACGGGCATATTCCATGCCCTCCCAAACTGCAATAATGTTGTCCAAAATATATATGTTCTTGATAAAGCCGGTTTGCTCGCTCCTAATGATCAGGGGCAGGAGATTAGTGAGCCTGATAGCAAGGGCTTTGGTAATAATTTTGTATGAGACATTGAGCAGAGTTATTGGCCGCCAACTGGTGATAAGCTCAGGATCCCCAGACTTGGGAATGAATTTGATGTTTCCTGGTTGATCGATCACACAGGTGTTGAAGGACATCGCTTCCAGAGATGGACTTGACGTAGATCCCACTCACAACGATCATCCATAGAGACTGGTAGAACTCACAAGGAAAACCATCAACACCGGGGCTTTATCAGAGGCCATCTACATAATAGCTTCCTTCAAGTCATCAAGAGTGAGAGGTCTATCACAGGCGATGTGCTTGACTTTCAGAGAGCAACCTCACGAGCCGGGTAACAGTTGAATAAAGAAAAACAACATAATAGTGATGCACAAAAGCTTGCAGAATGTTAGGTAAGAGAGTAAGCCTTTGATTTCCATCCTTGATTGCTTTAATTTTGGTGAGAGTTTGATTAGTTTCAAGCGAAGCAAAAAATTCCTTAGTAAATCTGTCACCAATGCGAAGACAAGTGGTGTAGACGCTCAAACCTAGGCTCCTCTAGCTTTATAGTGCTCCACAATTTGAAGCTTATGTTTCCAGTGAGCAGCTTGCACTTACAGGTGGGTGTTGAAAGGAGATAGATTAAGCTCTTGAACAACCCTCGAATATTCAACCTGGGAGACTTCATGAGCATTCTTGCTAAAAAGAGCAGCTTGTTTCCCATAGAGCTGAAGGAAAGAAGTGGTACAAGCGATGGCATGAGACCACCAGTCAATCCAGCCAACCCCATCAACAGGTCTCAGATCAAGATTCCAAATACATCTTATATAATCTAATGTCTTAGGATGAGAAAGGTGGGACGTATTTAAATAGAATTGGGTGGACTTGGGCTTGGGGCACTGAAAGTTCCATTGAATCCCAAAGAAAATAGGCTTATGGTCAGAAACCAAAGCATTGTCCACCACCGAGACCGGAGGTCTGTATGAAGAGTCAAAGTAAAACCATTGTTGCTCTAAAAGTAGAGCTCTGTCAAGACGTTTATAAACTCTATCATTGCTAGCTCTAAAATTAGACCAAGTGAACCAATGAGTGGCAACAGAAGAGTGTTTGCAGTGGTTGGGATCAAAAAGACAAAGCTTATTACGTAAATAAAACCAGTTTCACATTCGCCAATACACCAAAGTGCATTGGAATCCACCAATTTGTCTTCGGGGATTCAACCAAGTTGAAATCTCCAAAAAAGCTAGGTAGCAACGGCAGATGATCAGCCAACCACTGCTAAAAAGAAGAACGTTCAGAGGCATCATTGGAAGCATAAATATTGGCCAACCCAAGAATATGGCCATCAAAATCAAAAAGGGTCCACACCACCCGATGAGTGGGGTTAGAGCCCCAAGATATGATATTAGAGCTGAGGTCGGGGCTTAAAAGAGTGACAAAACCCCCTCAACCGTTATCATGGTGACATCTAGCAGAGAACCAGCTGATGGTACGTATAGCAGTAGAAAGATGGAAGCTAGAGATTTTGACTTCCTACAAACACAACACCTGAAACTTTGCAAAATGCTTGCAACTGTCTCTGACAAGATATCTCATGAGTCAGATTAGTAAGCCCCCTGACATTCCATGAGTAGACTAACATGGAGAACTATCAAGGTGCATGGTTTCCTCCTTGAGGTTGGCTAACACTCCAAAGCGGTTAGAGAAAGTGACTTCCTATGCATTACCATGAATAAAATATTCGAGCTCGAATTGCAGGGGTCTCTATGAGAAATCTTCCTCGAAAGGAGGGGAAGGACTTTAAGAATGGCATAAGTAGCCTTTCTATTTGTTTAAGGAGCTGAGCCAGCTGGTCGCGAGATCCGTAGAAGCTTGAGGTCTCGGGAAATGAGGGGTGTGAAAGAGCAAGAGCTAAGGGGTGAGGGCTGATGACAACTACAGCTTGCGGAGACCGAGAGATGGTAGGCGTGGGCTTGGGAGGGGTTGCAATAGATGACTTCAAAGGAGCAGAAGTAGGGTGACCACCGGTTTGTAAGTAACCTATTGGTGCTTATTTCGGGTTGAGGCGGAAGGTTTTCTGCCATTGACAGTAGTCCATCCATTAGAGGAGGGAGTGCTGGATTTAGGGTCTATCAGGGTTTTCTCTAAAACTGACGGTGGGCTTGGATTCATGAGAGGACAATCCTTGATCATATGGTCGCAGATTGCACCTAAACAAGTGTGTCAGGCGATTGATATATAGAACTTTCTATGAAAAGCATGTGTCTCCAACCTGGATATCAAGGGTATCTTTGAGGTCTTTTGAGAGATCAATTTCTACACAGACCCGTTTTTGGGGTCGAGCCGAGTAGAACTTATTTTGCTCGTGGTAGATGAGGCAACCCAAGGGTTTGATAAGTTGATCAATGAATCCCCACAGAGGCAAAGGGAGGCCTAGAAATTCGACCCAAACAGGAATTTTGAGCTTGGCTTGCTCAGAGACTTGAAAATCTCGAGTCCAGTGGGAGAAAACCACAAGGGTATTGCGAATAAACCATGGACCGTGGTTAACAATGGATTGACAATGTTCAACATTGGTAAAGCGAAAAGAAAAAACCCTTGGTCATGTTTTAGACTCCCTCTACCTTGATTCCATGAGGTTGCTAATGATTATGAATCCATTGGCGGAGGATACCTTTAGGGGGAACTCGACCCACAAAATAAGCAACAAGAGAAAAATATTCAAACCAATTGCAAGCTTTGTCAAAAGTCACCAAATCGAGAACAATATCCGGGGAAGGAGTATCAGTATCCATACCTCGTCAAATACCTTTGGGACAAACTTCCTCACTTGTTTCGACGTCATTGTCCAGAGCTCTGCGATAAGACCAGCATTAATAGATGAATGGCCCGAGGAGGTGGTCATTTTATAAGCCACTGCCTAAGGGGCAGACTGATGATCAATACAAAATTAATGTAGATAATCCCACCTAGATCTGCAGATCGGCGGTGTGACGTGATGGCAGCATACGATAAGGCCGAGAATTCAATGCGAAAAAAACTCGCTGAGATTAAACCCTAGCAGAGCCAAAAAAATCCAAAAACTTATTTTTATTTTTATTTTTATTTTTTGAAAAAGTGGCAATGTTATTAAAATTAAAATAGTACAACTATTCAAAAAATTAGAAATATGGTAACACACCATGTATTCCAAACCAACCCACACGCACAGGGAAAAAAAAGAAACAAATCACAAGTAACCCACAAATTACATAATCACATCATAAAACAAGAACATAAGAAAACTAGGAAAAGCTGCAAAAAGAGAGGAAGGAGGATATATATCAGATGGGCTTGCCCCACTAGTCACTTGGAAGGTCTTGGCCATCGTGAATGGGCTCCAAACCAAAGGCAATGGTTTTAATGCCTTCATTCTTTCCCTAAGAATCTTTATCTTGGCCATTGGGTGGTGAGATTGTGAAGTCATCTAAGGGTACTTTCCATTCATAGAGGAGACAATGAGTTGTGATGATGAGGTGTTGGTGAGCCACACCCCACGTCGAGGCTATGTTGGAAAGTGGTGGTAAGCCCCATCTATAATGCTTGTAAGAGTAACAATGAGGACAATCCCTACCCCTTAACTCTAAAAATAGGGGGTGATGGTACCCAAAAAAAAGTACAAGGGGCATTTCCCTAGAATTCTAACAAGGTCTCGAAGAAATCCACCTCTTATGTCACCTTTTGCGCTTACACTCGTATCTATAGATAAACATTACACACAATTATTGTTTTGGTGATATTTTGAATGATTACATGTCATTTGTACCCATGATCTTAGCATGTTTTCAAAGGGAGTCCTTCCAATAAAATAACCTATCATATAAAATTATCCAAGCCATTACTAAACAAAAGTAACTTCCTCAACCGTTAGTAACAAAATATCAAGGTCTAAGTTATTGCCTCATGGGATAATTTTGGCACAAATTTCCTCGGTTGATCATTGAGTCGCATGCATTACAATCCATCACAATTTCAATAACTAGACTATGTGAGTTAGAAGCCATTATACAAGGGTCGCTCAAAGGCGAGGTTGCTTTATGAAAATAATAATAAATGAAAATTGTATGTTAAATGACTTTTCGTATCGGGTTCTATGATGAGATTCGAACACTTAACGATGACATTCATAAAAACATCCTATTAGAGCTCCCATCTCCATTCTAAGAAAAGTTTGTTTTTGTAAAGTGGACTTCTACTTTTACTATTACTTTCAAGTTTTGCTCAATTAGAAAATTTCCATGCGCAATCCTAATAAATGTTATTATTTGATAATTGAAAAGTTTTATTTTAGAAATTGAAAGTAAAATTAATGCTATTATTTAATAATTGTAAAGTTCGATATTAAAAATTGAAAGGAATTTTTAGAGTCGTGCATTTTTTTATAAAAACTTTACAATATAAATTCTTAATTAAATAAATACCACAATAATTATAATCCAATAAACTTGCACTAGTAATTAATCTACAAACATATACATTAATACATAGCTTTATAACACAAACAAACAAATAAACTAATGACCTTGTAAATTAATTAGGTCCAATACCATAATAATTATTTAATAAACACACAAATACACTAATATTGTAGATAATACCTTGACACTTAACCATTTTTAACCAACAACTAATAAATACACAAATATTATAACAGTTTCCTAGTCCCGTGCAAATATTAAATGTCTACGGACTAAATGGATTATTTCCCCTTATTTATTTTCTAAATACACTTCCAAATAATCAAAACAATTTTTTTGAACAAATATGACTATAAACATCCACTCAATACAATTCAACATCATCAAATTCAACTCAATATCTTTAGCAATAATAAGCCACTACATGACACTTATTTTTTATATTACAAAAGCCAATTTAGTTAACTTTTAATTTTTAAACTTCGTTGTAGTTTATGTCAAGTTTCTCCCGTAACATAGATGCTTAGTAGTGTAGATATTAAAGGTAATGCTAACCTTCCAAATAACAATATTGGACATTTTTAAAATTAAGATCCGACTAGTATGCAAATTTAGATTCACGAGGAAAGATTGGATACCATATAAAATATTTTGGAGAAAAGTTTGCAGGAAAAGTATGGAGTGGAGGAATGTCGTAAAGCATTAATCTCTAAGCTTGAGTAACAAACTTTTTAAAATAACATAATTTCTTAGAGTCTGAGTACTAGAAGTTAAGGACATCATACTAAAATCTTTAATAAGGTTCTTATTCATTAGAGGGTGTACCTACGTACATTTATCATGAAGCAATTTGAAGTCACAAAGTCTATTATGCCTTATGCGGGTTATGTAATAAATTAACATTAGAATTCACTAGGGATTCTCTAGTTATTGTTAGAGAACCCACCAAAAAATATTTAATTATACAACTCAAATTTTGGGCATATGGCATTTAACAATATCACTTCTACATTTATCTTGAGATTATCGCATTTATCTACTAATTGACTAAACTTAAAGCTCCTTGCTTTTTCCCATACTCTAATTCCATTAGGTCCAATCTGCTTCTCTCACTTAATGTTACTTTGAATCACTACATATTATAGATATACGTATTCAAACCACTTATAGATTATCTCCGGCCTAGATAAGTTTTTAGGCCCAAAATAGGTTTACTCGATAAATTTGTGACAAGGATAATGAACTTGTCCTCTTGTACTTCCAATAACCATCTTTTCAAATACATGAGTTCTCTTGGTTGCCTCGGGGTCAATTAAGCTTGAAATCATTTGAATCAATCACTTGTACAAATACATGCACCCATTTTTATTAGGGACATCTAAATATTATGTGTCAAAGGGACACTCTTAGAAGGACATCAATCCAATTCATTGAAAGTACCACTTCCTTAAATATCACTACAATAAAGCTACTTAGATATGAATACATCTCTATTATTTATGTAAATCAAATATATATGTATTATAGTTAAGCCAAACATCAATTATCAAATATTGATCTCTCGATCTCGTTGGTTTCTTCTAACCTCCACATCATCATAGGATTTGGAGAACTATGTGTGGTTTGACCCTCTTCCAAATATTAGTAAATAATGTAATGTTCATCACATCAATGGGGTCCAGTAAGTTTAGTTTTGCGTAAATGATGACTAACCTTTTTTAGGCCAATAAGCAAAGGAGATGAAATATTCAAGTATAAAAGCATCATTACAGAGATCCAAATGTATGAGATAAGTCTTTAGAAAAGGCATGTTTTAGAGTTAAATTACATATTCAAACCACAAAGGACACATTTATCAATCCCTCGATAGGTTTATCTATGCATGTGTCTCCTACCGGATGAATTTTTCATGCACTTAGTTTACAATCCCCTAATTCTCTGACAAGTAGACAAACCCTTCATAACCTTCTCATGGATTTTTAGTCCACTTTTATGTAGTTCAAGCTTGAAGTGGGGTGAAAATTTTCTAAACCCTAAATCTAATTTTTCTTTCACTGTTATGTTTATAATGTGTTAAGTGGTCGATTATTCCTACATAATTTAGGACTCGGATTTATGTATTTGTTGTTCTAAATTATTTGCATACATTGTAGAAATATCTAAATTATATTAAGCCTAAAATTGATATTACATTTTAGCAAACATGTTTTATATATCAATTCATGCAATCTACAACTTCATTCCTCACCCACGAGATTTATAATTGTTAACATCATAGTTGGTCCTAAGGTTTCTCTCAAAACCTTATTTGTTTGTGTGTACTTTAGATTGTTATATTGGCCAACACATACGTGTTGAAAGAATAGGTGAAACCCAAGAATCTCCTCTATTTGGACTCACTTTATAAATGTTAGAAGTTATTGCACAATAATAATCAATAATACAAACACATTACTATTAGTAAATCAACTAAATGAAATTGATATCAACAAGCTTCTTAAAATAGAAGTGTT